>CM034234.1:18306315-19506315 GCA_019916065.1 Vitellaria paradoxa | reverse complement strand
CTTCTTTTCGGTCCTTACTTGTCGTTGCAACTATTCGGCGATAGACGTTATTTTAGATAGATGTCAAAAATGCCTTATTTAATGGTGATCTTACTGATGAAGTCTGTATGACACCTCCTCCTATATATTCTTATCCTTATCAGAAAGTTTGCAGACTTTGTAAGGCACTCTATGGGCTTAAACAGTCTCCTCGAGCTTACTTTTCTAAGTTTAGCTCTATTTTAGCTCAACAAGGTTTTGCACCTAGTGCCTATGACTCTACGTTGTTTATTCATTGCTCCTCCACTGGTATTATTCTTCTACTGCTTTATGTTGATGATATAATTATAACTAGCAATTATTTATCTAGGATTAATGCACTTCAACAATTTCTTAGTCAATACTTTGAAATGAAGGATTTGGGTAAACTTAGCTATTTCTTGGGTCTCGAGGTCACTTCCAGTTCTCAGGAATATTATCTTTCCCAAGCTAAATATGCTTCTGACCTTCTATCCTGAGCTGGGATCACTGATAACAAAACTGTTGATAATCCTTTGGAGACTAATGTGAAGTTACTTGCAGCTAAGGATGAACTCTTATTTGATCCCACTCTCTATTGACAGTTTGTTGGGAGTCTCATTTATCTTGCTGTGACTCGCCCGGGCATCTCTTATGTTGTTACTTTGGTTAACCAGTTTATGCACGCACCCCGATCTACTCACTATGTAGCTGTTCTTCGGATTCTAAGGTATATCAAGAATATTTTATTTCATGGGCTTCTCTTTTTCTCATCCTCTCTCTTATAGTTGCATGCTTTTTCGAATGTTGATGACCCTGCTGATTGGGCCGGTGACCCAGCTGATCGTCGTTCTACTATTAGGCATTATTTTTTTCTTGGCACTTTACTCATCGCTTGACAAAGTAAGAAGTAGTCTGTCATTGCTCGCTCTAGTACCGAGGCTGAATTTCGTGCACTTGCTGACTCTACTTCTGAGCTCCTCTGGCTTCGCTAGCTTCTTGCAGATATGGGTCTCTCTTTCACCAATAGTACTCATTTGTATTGTGATAATACTAGTGCCATTCAGATTGCTCATAATGATGTCTTTCATAAGCGTACGAAAGCATATAGAGATTGATTGTCATTTTATTCACCACCATGTCAAGCAAGGCACTCTTCAGTTATCCTATATTTCTTCTGCCGACCAGCTTACAGATATCTTCACTAAATCTTATCCTTCTAGTCGTTATCATGAGCTTGTGTCCAAAATCAAGTTAGCTTCTTCATTACCATCTTGAGCTTGAGGGAGGGTGTTGACATATATAGAATATAAAAATTTGGGAATTATAATCTTGTATATATAGAAATTAGGAAATTCTTTTTATTATATATCTTTATTTTAATTTCCAATTCTATTTGTTAGCTTTGCCTATATAAAGGCTTCTTGTACATACAATACATCAATGTAATTCTTCTATTTTTTATTAGTTTAATTCTCTGTCTTCTCTTTATTTTACCAGAAGGAAGGAGGAAAGTAGTGCCTATAAATGACACTTCAGGTGATACAAGATAAGTCCAGGGATGCCCATCAACCTCATCAAGGATTTAGGAGTTGCCTCTAATCAATATATAGAAACATCAAATTGTATTAGAAGTGATATACATATATATACAGATCTTGTATGCCAAGAAGAAATAGTGGAGTGATCCAAATCTTATATATACGCATAACTGTCTGCTCCTCCAAGTTGAGTGACTGCATCGATGGACAAATTGTTGATGAAGTTTTAGACAACCACAAGCCTGTGGTGTCTTGATTTTGCCGCACATTTTGATGATGACCCATTTCTATTTATGGCTTAATTTGGATGAATTGAAGTGGTAGATGCACAGTGGCTTTGGATTTGATTGATCCTTCCAGCTCTGCTTCAATATGTGGTAGCTCTACTTTTCCTTATAACTGGGAGTTGTTTGGTAAGTCCTATGATCTCTCTCACTCCATATCTGGAAATCTAAGTGGGGCTATGCATCAAAGGGGGAATATGTGCTGTGAGCTGTGGCTCTTCATTTTTCTTATTTTTTTCCATTTTCACATCAACTTTCTTTTCTTCCAAGTCTCTTAATTTTTATCTATTTATTTTCTTTCTTTCTTTTACTTGAAAGGGGTGGAGATAATCTAACGGGTGCAGCTAAAACAAAGAAACCAGCACAGTTCAAATTGAGAATCTTAAAAGGAGATAAAGGAAGAAAAGTGTATAATTTGATTTTGATCTGGGTTAGGCTTGAAATGGGTAGCCGATGGACGGAAGCGAAGCTCGCCCTTGGAATGAAGCTCTGCGTCTATGTTCCTGGGGCCGTGGATGACGCTGACGACTATCCGTCGTCATCGGAGAGGCTTTCTGACGTCACTCTGCTCTCATCGTCGGTGTCTCTAGCGCCGCCGTTGAGGACGCTTATGCAATTATCCCACGAGTTGAGGTTGTCGAAGAGTTTTAGCAGATTGTCTAAGGTTTGTAAAACCTTCATTTGCAGCTTGTAATGAACGTTTGTGATTGAATTTTTTATTCATTTTTTGTTTTCCTTTTTTTTTTTTCAAGAGGAAAAATTTGTATTTTCAATAAATTTTTAATGGAATTAGTGTTAAAATTAACGAAAGGAGTTTAAGTATTAGCAATTTTTTAAAATAAGAGAAGTGTTTGTAATTTTTAAATGTTAATGGGGTCTAACTATAATTATGTAAATATTCAAAAAATTTAAGTATAATTTACCCAAATATATATATATATATATATAGATATAAGCACGTAGGAATCGTTTTCATGTGAGAGAAACTAAATTTTTTTAATCTAAAACTTCATTCTCGAGAGTTCTTTAATGAAATTAAGATACATTAGAATATTACTAAACCAAATTAAATTTATATTATTGTTATTTCTTTTTTTTTTTTCCTTTTCCCTTCTTTTCATATTGAGTTTGTAATTTACAAATGTGAGTCTATCATTTCAGAATAAAAAATTTATAAAAATATAACTTACAAGACTACTACTAACACATCATTTTGGTAAAGATATGATATTTTATTTTTGTCTTCTTGGGTAAAATAGCGTTTACCATCACATCATTTTGGTGATAATTTCTTACTTTATTTTTACCCTTTTTTTTTTGGTAAAATAACATTTCAAAAATACAAGTGCGTAGTTATATTCTTAGTAAAATTTATCAAATGGCTAAAATTTAACTCCTCCTCGATCAAGGAGTCGTTTCTCTTTTACGAATTGTGGAAAAACAAAATTAGAGAATGTTGTATAATGTCATTTTAAAAGAAATATATATATATATATATATAATTATCTCTTCTATGAATTGTGAAAAAAAAATAAAAAATAAAATTGAATAATGCTGCATAAGAAGACATGTGATATGAATTATTTGTGTCATTTTAAAACTCAAGGGTGTAAAAACACGTTGGTTAAGCGTAGTGAAAATTGCGATCGCGATGGGACTCGAACCCACAATCTCCCGCTCCGGAGGCGAGCGCCTTATCCATTAGGCCACGCGATCACATGCGGCAAGCATAACTTATTTTTACAAATTGTTAGGTGGTACTCACCCATCAACTAAATGAGTTTGCCTTTCAAACATTAAAAATGAACATTCATAAAAACAAAAAACAAAAGTAATTCGTTCACCAATCACTCACACCTTATTTATTTCAAGCTTCCCCGCCCGTATCTAAAATACCACAATTTTAGATTTAGACTTCATTTAACAATATTTCTCCCTTAAAAATTTATTTGATTTCAAAATGAAGAAAATATTAAGATTTAATTTAATTTGATAAATAAAATTTTATGTTAGAAACACATTTTGAATTTAAGAAATTGAATTGATTGGATTTAAGAAAAATATTTGATTAATTAATAAGAAATAAAAAATATGATAAATGAAGACAAATTTGTTCACTTGCTTAAATGGTTTAAGAAAATAATAAATTCTTATCAAATTCTATTATTTTAAATTAGATTTCAAATGATTTAGAAATTTCATAATTTAAGTAATGAAATGAAATCAAATACAACTCATAAAATTTTATTTTAATTTCAAATATAAAAATTAATAAAAATTCTCGTCAAAAAAAATCAAATCCTATGGTTGCAAACTGACTGTTATAGTTTTGGATCACTTTCGGGAAGAACTTCCAGCTCCACTTGAATCCCCCAACAGTCTACACTGCTCCAGTTGGTTCGGGTTTGATGGTGGGTCTGGAATCGATTCCATTTTTATTGGGTATAAAAATTATTGGACTTGGAATTAAACTAACCCAATTTTAATTTATTTAGATTAGTTTAGGTTTATTGTATATTATTATCTTTATGTAAAAAAATTAAGTTTCAAAATTACCTTGAATGAGTTCGAGTTCAAAAATATAATAACCCAAATATTGAGTGAAATAATCACATTGATAATTTTTAAACCCAAAATCAAATGATTTCATACTAGAACTAAACCAACCTAATTGGCTTGATCTTGTGTCCATTTGGACATTTTTTGTAAATCAAAATTTTACACTAATTTTTTTTTTCTGCTTCAATTAAAATTTTATACTATAATTTTTTGTTGCAGAAATTCGTGTACAAGCATTTCAGTCCTTAATATTTCCATCCTTTTCTTTACGTGCATATACTTTGAATAAATTTTATTAAAATTACAATTATTATAAATGTGAAAAAGGTACATTATCATATATTATTAGGCTGATAATACGTTTGTATTATTTATTTAAAATATATAAAATAATACTCAGCCACAGTTCAAGCCTCCTGGATGGAGAAATCTAATACTGCATCAAGCTTATACAAGGCTATTCAAACAAATCAAAACAACACCCCCTCCCCCCCCCCCCCCCCGGGGCGCCCAAAAACAAAAAAAAACACCAGCAATATCAAAGAAGCTGCAGATGAAACAATAATGCATCCAACAAGGCTAGAAAAACTACAGCCAGACAACTGCAAAAGGCATTCTAGCAGTTGGCCAAAAGGTCAAAAGAGGGGAGGTCGATGTCAGCTCCGTAACATTGAGGTTAGGAATGGTTCTGATGCATTCATATTTTTTTAATTAAAAAATACATGAATATATCTAGACTGTTAAATTTTAGTCTTAACTGTCTCCGAACTGCTGTTCAGGATGTCAGCCCCCTCAATCCCAAAAGGTCATTCAGGGTCTATTCATAGTTGCAGCAGGTCAAGTTTCACCCCACACCCCTTGACAAAAGCAAGTTGGCGCATCTCCTAACTTCCAGATCATCAGCACAAGAGCCAGCATCTCCCACCATTTTCCATCACAGCAAAGCCCTCTACAAACCAAAGCAGAAACAAAGAAGGAAAATAAGATTCTACAGTAAAGACATCAAAGGAAACAGCAAAGACCTCAAGATCAGCACCAATCTTCTAGTCCAATTATATATACACAAAACAACTACACCGGACGCTCCCATTTGGCAGCCATATCAGTCAAAAACTTAGAACAACAACATAAACCCCTTGAGGCAGCATCGAGTAACTGCAAATCGATGCATTTTTTAAAAAATCTGGTCCGATAAGCTCCAACTCTGCTGTATAAATCCATCAGGGGTAGCAGGTTTGGCTTTACTCAAGGACAGGGCACTGGTTTAATTCTTTCAGCAATGTTCTTTTGCAATACATTTTTATAAATTAAATTACAGCAAGATATTGGCCCAAAATCAATGAGACAATTTGGATCTGCGAGTTTAGGAATAAGGGCTATAACTGCAGCATTAACTTCCTTGAGCAAGCAACCTGTTTTCAAAAAAGATAAAATTGCTTAACATCCTCTCCCACAATATCACACACACACGCATATTGAAAGAAGGCCAATTGAAACCATCTGGTCCGGGTGCTTTGCTTGGATTGAGAGTAAAGACGGTCTACTTCTTATGATAGCCCTAAGAACAGTTTCTGCATCTAATTCCTCCACTTGTAGGGAAATCGAAGAAAAAGTCCAATCTTGAAAAAGTTGTCAAAGAAATCTGGAAATGAGGAAAGTAAGACTCTGTAACTTGCAAGCTAACAATGGACGTAAAGTGTATCGATGAATAATGCATGACCCACAATCCTTATTGTTCAAATCCAATATAAAACTGTGTTTAATGTAACAGGTACCCAAATTTATTCTACTCTACAAAGAACCTCCCATATCCAACAAATACAAATAATTTTGAGCCCAATACTTTCTTTTTATTCAGAGTCTACTTATGAAATCTATTACAATAGCTTGATATACAATGTTAGGCCTATTTCTTAACAACTTACGTTTTTGGGACAACTGGTGACTTAACATAGTATTAGAGCTTTAGTTCCAGAAGATCTTGGATTCGACTCTTGTTATTCTCTATTTATGATTGTGCACTTTGTTTACTTGTACTGGTGCAGCTTGTTTGATTTGGTTCGCTTGTCTGATTTGGTTCGCTTGTCTCTACTCTACATGAGAATTGGGGTTCCACGTGAGAGGGAGCATTAAAATAACTTGATATATATTATTGGGCCCATTTCTTAACAGTTTAAGCTTTTAGGACAATTGATGACCTAACAATCAAAATTAAGAACTATTTAAGAAAATTGGACGCCCTATAGAGTTTAACAAAACCTCTTTCCTAAATATCCTTGATGAGTTTAACAAAACCTCTTTCCTAAATATCCTTGATGACTCGACACATGTGGCTGGACAACTATTTCATTCCACTACATTCACATTCAATGAGTGGGGATAGGCATATCTGGATGTGCTCCCATTCTGTCCATGCCTATCGTATACTAGAACATTTTTTGATTGGTATCGTATACTAGAACATTAGTCTTCCCAAGTCAACAAAGACCCTAAAAAGATGAGAATAAGATTTACATTTTCTTACCTTTTCATGCAAGGAGAAGCTATTTTTTTTCTTCTCTTAGCAAAAAGCCATCTCAAGGGTGTTTGGATGCAGACTAAACTCGTAACAATATGCTTGACATGATGTCATCTCCCTTCATAATATTAGCAGAAAGTATAATAACGCGTATTTTGTGTTTTTGATGCACAAGTTCATCTGGGTGAACTTTGTACATTATTTTCACATGCAATACCACCATGACAAAGCATCCCCATCCCCACTCTCCATTCTTAAGACTTTCCCTTTCATTTTGTTTTTTTTAATTATTATTCCCATCAATGGTTGAGTTCAGCAGGGGTTTGTGTGCGTGCGCTTTGTTTTATTTTGTTTTATTATTATTACTTTTTTTTTGGGGGGGGGGGAGAGGGGGCAGGGGAAGGAACTATAATCAAAGAACAAAAATGACCCAAAACAGACATGATGTAATATTTAATATACTGTAATAGCAATGCAACATAGGATATGGAGAGGAAAACTTACCAGGCAAGAATGCAAGCAGTTACTAAGTGCCACAAGAAGTTACAACAGGGTTGTGCAAACAGATGCCTGCATGTTAATAAACAGATGGGTTGTCAAACTCTACTGAGCGGACAACAAAAGTTTTAAAATATTAAAAATTAAAGTAAATTTAAGTTTACATTATAATAGGGGGATACTATGGATGCTTTCAAAGACCAGAGTTCTAAATATTTAGATTCCCTCAGGCTCTATTATGTATAAATGTAGAAGTTTTTAGTTTCTTGACAAAATCGATTATCGTTACTGAGTTTTATAATTTCCTAAATCTGGCCAAAAAGAATTTCTCCAAATTATAGATTTATTTAAATATTGCACTTGTGCATTGTTAAGTCATCAATTGTCCCAAAAACTTAAGTTGTTAGAAGATTGGCTCAACAACGTATATCACGCTAATAGAGCGTCAACTCTCACCCCTCGAAAAGACACAAAACATGCAACGCTATTGCTAATTGGGAGAATTCCAATCCAGTGCATATAAATGTATGCCTTCTTGTGGCACTATGTCCCATATGCATAAAGAGACATTAAAAAAGAAAATGGCACAATAATGCAAGTGAGGAAATGAAACTTTATCAAGAAACTATATTAAGAATCAAAACAATTAACACAAACCCATGGATGGTGTAATGGACTACCAAATAATATAAAATAATTAAAAAAATATTAAAATGCGATTATAAAGTACTCCTAGTTCCTCCAAACAAAAGGTTTACACATTCTTGTGAGCACCTGATATCCAAAAATGTTCAGAATGGGAATCCTTTATGCACTTTCTTCTTTGAGGATTCTGCTAATCGCTTCACACCTTTTGCATTTGTGTAGTACAACATCAGTTCATCAGCAATGTCCTTTGGGTGACATTTAACAAATGCCTTAAGAAACCGCTTCTCTTTCATCCTCAATGCCGTAAACATTGAAGGTCCTTTAATTTGCGGACCAAGACCCATATCCTGTATCTTTCCTGCCAGAAGCATCCGTGGCTTTAACATAACCTCCAAATTGCAGAACAGCAAAAAAGGGTGATGAAGGATCACACTAGCTGGTAATTTCATCATGCCCAATATAAAAGTCATATTTCGCTGCACCTTGTCGACAGAGAGTGTCAACACAAGAGGTGAGCATCTGAAAAGACCCAAAACCTCATCATTTGAAAGCCCAAACTTCTCAAAGTTAGTGAGCTTTTCCCGGATTGTCTCGATGCGTGAGATAGCCATGAGGGTAACCACATATTTGTACATTTTTGATTCCTTTGAGATCCCAGTCTTGCGAATGTAATCCAACTTCTCGTCGTTAAGAGAGGTTCGAGGAATCAAGGTGGGGCGAGATAGAAGCATGTGAATTAAATCCTTTCTATCGACACCCATGGCGTCATATGTGGCGATGACGGGCTTGATTTGATTGTGAAAGTCATAGGTGAGGAGGGATGGGTTTCGTGTAATGGCTTTCAAAAGCACTTCCCTCGACCCGAACAATGATTGGAGATATTCCAGGGGCTCATTGAAGCACTGACTGATGCGAGCAGTGAGGAAGCGAGGTCGACAATTAATGATCTTGACAAGATCAGGAGATGAAAGTCCTAATCCTCTAAGTAAGTTCAGCTTGGATTGCAGGTTAGCAACATCAACATTACGCAAAGAAGGCTGCCGCTGGAATATTTTATCGACAACACTGTCACTGCAACCCCATCTTCTAAGAACATCTCTCGAGTCATTTGGGCAGTCTCCAACCTCATCTACTGTTATTTTTTCAACTAGGGTTTCAACTGATAAGGGCACTCCTGCAGTGGCTGCAGCAGCAGCATGAAAAAAGGTTGTCCATTGTTGCCAAAGCTGCAAAATTGGGCGATTTGGAAAGGGAGAATTGAAAGCCAGGGGAAACGAGTTTTGAGGATTGTAGAATAGGAAACGCAATTGGGTCAAAGAACTGAGTCTAGGTTTCATGTTACAATGCAATTGTTGAATCACTGGTACAAGGTTCTCAACTAATTAAGGACAGTGACACTGATAAGCAGTTAAATCATTCATGAAACGGATTCAGAGCTGAAAATTCTATAATGTAAGTAAGGAAAATAATATATATGCATGTAGATATGTATGTATGTATGTGTATGGCATTGAAAATTATGATTCAAATCCAAACCCAGATGCATAAAAACCGAACAGGAAATAGCAAAATAGATTAAACCAGATTGTATCTGAAGACAGTACGGAAACAATCAAAGAGCAGTGAGAGAGAGAGAAAGATCTGAACCGGCTCTTATTACGGTGGACAACGCAAAGCGCAGCCGAGAAAACCCAGAATCTTCCTTCTGTTCTATGCCTTGTCGGCTGTTAGTTGAATAATTAGATGTGCACTTGGAAAACGAAGGGAGATGACATGACTTTGGGGTTTTATACGGTCCCCGTCAAGGCATCAAGTAAACTCTGCCTCCGTGGATGGAAGGGAAGAAGAATGGAAGTTCATTTAATTGAATAATATAAAGGATCCGTTTGTTTGGTTTGTAAATAAATTTTAAAAAATTTTATAAATATTTGTTAATTTTATATCACATCAATTTTCTTCGTTTACTATGTATATTACAAATTTTTAATTTATCTTAATTTATCTCACTTTATCTCATTTCAAACTCACCCAGAATATATTCATGCCGTTGGAACAAAAAAAATAATAATAATAAATAAAAATATATTAATTAAAATTTAATTATATTATTTATTAAAAAAATTTAACAAGATATAAGCATTATTTCAAAAATTTGACACTTTTTTTAAAATATTTGTTAAGGCTCGGTTTGATAATATTTTTATTTATTATTATTTTTGTTTGTATTTATAAATTTTTAAAAATTAATAATAATAATATATTTGTTAAATTTATTTTTATTCTTTTTCTAAAAAATTAAAACTTAAAAAACATAAAAACTTATTTTTACTTTTTTTGTATTATAAATTAAAATAAATTATTTTAAATTAAAATTATTTTTAATTAAATTAAATTAATTTAATTTAATTATCTAAGTTAATATATAATATGTTTTATAACTTAAAGTCATTTAGTTAATTTATAATGTGTTTTATAACTTAAAGTCATTTAGTTAATTTAATTAATATGAAATATATTTTATTAAATTATTTTTAATAAATATCATACCTAAATTACCTGAATTATCAATAGAATATGTTTTAGTCAATTGTTTTAATAAATAATATAAGTAAATTATAATTAGTATATTTTATGTTTAGGGAATTAGATAATATAAAAATTATATTTTGTTAAATTTATAATAAATAATTTAATAAAAATAATTTAATTTACTTTCATTAATCTATTTAATTAAATTAAGATTAGCATAAAATATATTTTAAATTAAATTTAATTAATTTTTAAAAAAATTAATAAAATTAAATAATTTACTAAAATGTGCACTTAGTGTTAAAGTTGTAAGTATTATTTATGATTTCAGCTGATTAGTGATGTGGTTGGAGTGATAGAACGTAAAGTAAAGTGAGATAAAATAAGATAAATTATGAGTTTGTATTTTGTGTAATGAAATAAAAAATAAATTTTATAATAATTTTATAAAAAGTAAATAATTTTAAAAATTTTTAAAAGTTTATAATAAGTTAAATGTAATTTAAATATTTTTTTCATATAATTTTTTATATAAAATCTGGAAGATATATATTTTGTAGGTCAAAAAGACTCAAGGGACCGCTCCTGTGACTGTAGGAGCCTGACCATCCCGAAAGAAAAAGGAGAAGACTACAAGAGCCATAATATCCAACAAGTGAGTTCATAATACTAAATTCTCTCCTCTGTGATCATTAGTGTTTGAGGTCCTTACTGGAGCTACTATACCCCAAGAGTTGATGATAAAATGGACCATGAAGCTTTCTCAGTTATGTTTCCTCCAAAAACCCATTAACCAACGACTTCACCTGCCATTTAAACACCTCATTTCCTCCCTCCATTTTGTATTCTCCTCTAAACTTATCCAAACCTCCTCCAGATTTAGCGGAGACCAAAACGTCTCTGCAAGTTTAAGCTTATTTGAAAATGGTAACTTTATACCCACCTCCAGTTCCTACTCAAAACTATTATCACACTGCTGTCAAACCAAGTCTCTTAGTCCAGGACTACAAGTTCATGCCCACATAACCAAGACTGGGTTTTCTGGACAGACAAAGCTTCGGAACCATCTGATTAATTTGTTCTCCAAGTGTCGCTGTTTTGGGTATGCTCGTGAACTGATCGAAGAAAGTCCTGAACCAGATTTGGTTTCTTGGTCAGCTTTGGTAGCGGGGTATGCTCAGAATGGGCTTGGGGAGGAAGCCCTTTTGGCTTTCCATGAAATGCACATGTTGGGTGTTAAGTGCAATGAATTTACGTTCCCAAGTGTGCTTAAGGCATGCTCTACTACAAAGGGTTTGACACTAGGGAAGCAAGTTCATGGGATTGTTGTGGTTACTGGGTTTGAGTCGGATGTTTTTGTTGCGAATACTTTGGTTGTTATGTATGCTAAATGCGGTAAATTTGCAGATTCGAGGAGGTTGTTTTACGAGATTCCAGTACGGAATGTTGTTTCTTGGAATGCATTGTTTTCTTGTTATGTGCAGAGTGATTTCTTTGAGGAAGCACTGGGTTTGTTTCAAGAAATGGTCTTAGGTGGAATGAACCCCGATGAGTACAGTTTGTCGGGTATATTGAATGCCTGTACAGGTCTAGGAGATATCAATCAAGGGAAAAGAATTCATGGGCATTTGATAAAGCTTGGTTATGATTCCGATCCATTCTCAGCAAATGCACTTGTTGACATGTATGGAAAATCTGGGGATATCCATGATTCAATGGCAGTGTTTGGAGAAATTGCAGAACCTGACATTATTTCTTGGAATGCTGTAATTGCTGGTTGTGTTCTTCATGAATTCCACGATTGGGCTTTGGACTTGTTGAGGCAAATGAAAAGGTCAGGAACTTTTCCCAATATGTTCACCTTATCGAGTGCTCTTAAAGCCTGTGCTGGATTAGGTCTCCATAAGTTGGGCAGACAGTTGCATTCTGTTTTGGTAAAGATGGATATAAAATTGGATCCGTTTGTGAGTGTTGGCCTCATTGACATGTATTCCAAGTGTGATTTATTGGAAGATGCAACGATGGTTTATAATTTGATGCCACACAAGGACTTGATTGCATTGAACGCTATGATCTCTGGACACTCACAGAATGGGGAAGATGCAGAAGCTCTTAAACTTTTTTCTGATATGTACAATGATGGAATGGGATTCAACCAGACAACTTTGTTTACAGTCCTCAAGTCCACAACCAGCTTGCAAGCTGTCAATGTTTGCATGCAAATTCATGCACTTTCTGTGAAATCAGGACTTCAATCTGACATTTATGTTGTAAATAGCCTCATTGATGCATATGGAAAATTTGGCAATGTAGAAGATGCAAAAAAAGTCTTTGAAGAATGGCCCTTTGGAGATTTGGCATCTTGTACTTCTATGATAACAGCTTATTCCCAATATGGACAGGGAGAAGCTGCTTTAAGGCTCTACTCGAAGATGCAAGCTTTGAAGCTTAAGCCAGATCCATTTGTTTGTAGTTCTCTCTTGAATGCTTGTGCAAACCTATCTGCTTACGAACAGGGGAAACAAATACATGTTCACATCTTGAAATTTGGATTCATGTCAGATGTTTTTGCTGGAAATTCTCTTGTCAACATGTATGCCAAATGTGGAAGTGTGGATGACGCTGGTTGTGCTTTCTCGGAGATACCAGAGAGAAGTATTGTATCTTGGTCTGCAATGATTGGGGGACTAGCTCAACATGGGCGTGGAAAAGAAGCCCTCAACTTATTCAGTGACATGCTTAAGGATGGAATGTCCCCCAATCATGTTACCTTAGTTAGTGTCCTTTGTGCATGCAATCATGCTGGATTGGTAACTGAAGCAAAACAATACCTTGAATCAATGAAAGAGTTGTTTGGGATTGAGCCGACACAAGAGCATTATGCTTGTATGATTGATATCCTTGGCCGAGCTGGGAAATTGGATGAGGCAATGGATCTTGTAAATAAGATGCCCTTTGAAGCCAATGCTTCTGTTTGGGGGGGACTTCTTGGTGCAGCAAGAATTCATAAGAATATTGAGCTTGGCCAGCATGCTGCTCAGATGCTTTTTACTCTTGAACCAGAGAAATCTGGTACACATGTTCTTCTTGCAAACATTTATGCATCGGCTGGCATGTGGGAAAATGTGGCAAAGGTTAGAAGGCTAATGAAAGACACCAATGTGAAGAAGGAACCAGGTATAAGTTGGATTGAGGTGAAAGACAAAGTACACACATTTATAGTTGGAGATAGAAGCCATTCTAGAAGTGCAGAGATATATGCAAAGCTTGATGAACTATGGGACTTGATGAAGAAAGCTGGGTATGTTCCTATGGTAGAGATTGACCTCCATGATGTTGACCAAAGCGAGAAGGAGCTGCTTCTTTCCTACCACAGTGAGAAACTTGCGGTGGCTTTTGCGCTGATCGCCACTCCACCAGGGGCTCCCATAAGGGTGAAGAAGAACCTTCGAGTCTGCATTGACTGCCATACTGCTTTCAAGTTCATTTGTAAAATTGTTCAAAGGGAGATTATCGTCAGAGACATTAATCGGTTCCACCATTTCAGAGATGGGTCATGTTCTTGTGGGGATTACTGGTAGTATTTACTGATGAGCAGTGTTATCTTGAGGTATTTGCTAACTAGCTCTGTCGATGCCCCCATTCTTTCATATATATAGGCAGTTCAAGGTCTATCACTTCTTTTACGTCTCCATTTTCTTAACAGTCTAAATTTATTTCCTTTTGGATGTATCAACTAAGCAAATGAAAATTCTGTCCCATCTTGGGTGGGTTTCTTCCATTAATAATACTCAACAGAAAATTTTGGATTACAGAATTGCTGTCTTACATACTTCTTGGAATACTTCTTGTTGTACAAGAAATGACACTTTTTTTGTTCCTGCAAGTTTGTTCGACCCTTTTGATGTGCCAAAGACTTCTATTTATGCTAATTCTGATGAACTCGATAAACATGTGGCAGCTTATTTATATTTACAACAGCATGTCTGAGAACACTGTCAACTGGAGCAAATATTCATTTTCCAACCTCGTGAATATGGTGGCTTCTAAAAGTGCTTCTCTAGTTTGGAGGCGTAGAATGTATTGCCCCTCTTATGTAGTTTGTTTGGGTTATTTTCATGGGTGTCACACATAACTCAAAAATTCTACCCAAAAAAAAAAAATTATATATATAACTATAATAATGTGATAACTAATGAACTTTCATGTTAGTAGGATTTCATTTTTGTAGAACGTATGTATTATTACAAATAATATAATTGTAAATCTTAAAAATATGTATTTATATATATAGTATAATTGTGATTGCTCATGTTCTAGTTTTCTTCTGAGACCAACTAGATGTTTAATTGGTTGGCATTATTCTCTATAGACTTCAAAAAGTAGAAAGCCTCCTATAGAATTAGGAAAGGGAAATTTTGGTACTCATCATAACCAATTTCTACATGTTAAATAGTGTTTGATTTTTTATTTTTATTTATTTTTGGTAATGTTAGATTTTTTATTTAATCTTCAGGTGGATGGGTTTGTTTCAGTTGCAAGTGGATTGATGTATAACTCTCATGATTGTGCCAATGCCCATAAATTTCTTTCTTGGGAGATGGGATTTTTGAGGATAGGAAGTATTTATTCCTAGGGTAGAGTCTGGGGTTATTGGGGTCCATTTTGTTTATCTGCTTCTTATGACATTTTGATATGCTTTGCATTTATTTTGTTATAATGTGACATGATTCATAGGTTTTTATTTTTATTTTTTTAATGTGAAACATATGGTCTGCATTCAGTTGCATTTTTTTTTCTTTCTGCTACTGTTTAGCTGACTGTATAAGCTATTTTAAATCCATCATTGTTTGATGTCATCTAATACCCATTGTAGTTTTATTTTGATATTTATATTATATATTTTTGCTTCTTTGTTGTTTTCTGTCGGTTGTTTGGTTGGGACAAATTATCGACCCTCTCTTAGAAATGAATTAGACTGAATTGTTTTACTGGTAATAAGTGAGGAGTAAGATGCTATGCTTTATTTTATTGGTTAAGGGAAAAGGAAAGAGTTCTTTTTTCCTTTTTTTTTGGGGGGGGGGGGGGGAGGTTGAAGGAACTAGATTTTATCTATTTCTTTTGGCATGGAAGCAACAGAAGGTTGCCTCGATATCCAGAGATGCACATTGCTGATGATGGCCAGATTATATTTTTCTGTCCATAAAATGGGAGGCTGTCTTTGTGTTTAGTTTCTGATTAGTTTTCAATGTATTCTTGTGCTTTTATAGCATAAATATCTACAAAATACAACCAATCCAACTTGTGCTAAAAAAGGGAAAAAAAATCTCATGCAAATAATTTATTTATTTAATTTTGGATTCTGGGTTGCAGGGACGCCCCAAGGGTGTCAAACCAAAGTACAGCTTGAAGCCTCTTGTGCCAAGACCACCTGAACTTCTTGGTGTCAACGTTTGTTTATTTCTACCTTTATTTTTTTCATGCATTTTGGTTTGACCTAATTTGCAGTCACTGATATGATTTAGGTGACTACTAATCTTGTTGCAGTTTGTGTGTTTCTACCCTTTTTTTCATACATTTTGGTTTGGCTTTATTTGCAGTCACTGATATTCTTATTTAGGCGAATATGCTAATATTGTTCATACGTTTCCAACAGGTCAAGATGGCAAATGACTGTATTGGTGAAGAAGTTGAAAAAATGGTGGCTGAAATACCAAAAGGAGGTGTTCTGCTTCTGGAGAATGTGGGGTCCCATAGGGAGGAAGAGAAGAACGATCCTGAATTTTCAAAGAATTTAGCGTCTCTTGCAGTACGTGAACGATGCATTTGGCTCTGCTCACAGAGCACATCCTTCTACAGAGGGAGTGACTAAGTACTTGAGGCTTTGTGTTGCTGGATTACTTATGCAGAAGGTTTATAGTTTCTGCTTAACTGGTCCATGTCTATTTTGGCTACATTTTGAAGAAGGAAAATTTTATCATGTAAAATGCATGTATGCTTAAAAAAGTTTTTGCTAAATACATGTTGAGCACCATTCTTGTAGAACTAGACAAAAATGTTCTTATTGGATGGTTTTGAGGTTTTGATAGCTTGATCAACTGTCGAAGAAAGATCTGAGTTTACTTAAAAATGCATTTTTTTTTTTTCATATCGAATTTCAATATGCATTGTTCATGCTTTCATTATTAAAAAAAAAAAAAATGCATTGTCAATGCTTGTCCAAAATTTGAACTGTGAACTCTGCTTTCTAAACTCACCTGTTTTTGCGTTCTGCTGACGAGCTTCATCATAAACACAATGAAAACTTGTGTGTTGAAGAAATAATTATTGAGCTCAATTGAGCCCTGCAAGCCAAGAGACTAATATTCAGAAATTTTTATTTTGTGCTTAACTAAAAATTGTTCCATGCTGATATGCCATGCATGCAACTAGTCACTTCTGTAAAGAAAAAGTTTCTGCGATTTTGAAATGTTGGGAATTTCATATTAGATTTTCTTGATCAGTCCATCAATGCAGAATGGAGTTGTCCTTGTTATCCTGCTATTTGCTATTGGAAGTTTGCAAGGTTGTTGAGTGTATACTGTTTCTTATTGAGTTATTTATTTAATTTTGGTAACAACTACTTCTTAAATTTACTGGACATTTTATCTTCTTCTTTGGTCTCAGGAACTTGGCTATCTAGTTGGCGCTGCGTCAAATCCCAATAGACCATTTGCTGCCATTGTTGGTGGCTCCAAGGTATCAAGCAACATTGGTGTGATTGAGTCATTGCTGGAGAAGGTTGATATGCTTTTGCTTGGTGGAGGTGTGGTTTTCACATTTTACAAGGCACAAGGGTACTCAGTTGGATATCTGGAGGAAGATAAGCTCAATCTTGCAGCATCACTTCTTGAGAAGGCGAAGTCTAAAGGGGTGTCTTTAATGCTCCCTTCAGATGTGGTTGTTGCTGACATGTTTGCTGCTGATGCCAATAGCAAGGTGAGCAGTGGCGGATCTAGGATTTTGTTACGTTGGGGTCAAACCGATAAATAAAGGCAGTGTACTTGACTTATGGGCAATCTGTTTTGAGAGATATATTTTATGGGGGCAAAAGAACAAAAATACCTCAAAAATTATACTATTTTCTAAAGAAATTTTGCTTCCAATGGGGGCAAAACTTGTAAATTGCTTGAGGTATAGGGGCAATTTGTTTTGAAAGACATATTTTATAAGGGTAAAATATCTCAAAAATTATACTGTTTTTCAAAGAAATTTTGCTTCCAGTGGGGACAAAACTTGTAAATTGTTTAAAGTATAGGGGCAATTTGTTTTGAAAGATATATTTTATTGGGGTAAAAGTACAAAAATATTTCAAAAATTTTACTATTTTCTACAGAAATTTTGCTTCCAGTGGGGTCAATTGACCCCCCTTTGCCCCTATGTGCATCCGCCTATGAAGGTGAGTACCCTTCTGTCTTCTGTTCTAATAGAATAAATATTCTGATCAAAAGTAGTTTGGAATGAAAGCGAAGCTAAAATGTTTATCCATGCCAAAAGTTCTACGGTATAATAAGCAAAAGGGTAGATTGTGGCATTTTAATCTAATATTTTGCTCTGTTTTGGTTCTCTGCTTCTTAGTGAATATTTTGATAATTGCGGCAAGGGTATATTGAACAGTGTGTAATACGTCTTGTAGATTGTCCTAGCATCTGCAATCCCTGATGGTTGGATGGGATTGGATATTGGACCTGATTCCATCAAGGCCTTTGGTGAAGCCTTGGATACCACAAAAACAGTTATTTGGAATGGACCTATGGGTGTGTTTGAGTTTGAAAAGTTTGCTGCAGGAACAGAGGTACACTAACCAACCTCTTTTAAATCGAGTATTAACATCATCCTTGTGCTATAGTTGAAACACCCTTCAGTTTATATGGAAGGATTGAATGGTGGTGCAAAAGTAATAACATGAGATAATATATGAAATTTGATATACGATGGATTAATTTTTTATGTAGGACTTTTTATTTAGTGTTTGATTGGTGAGACATGGAATGGGTTACGAAATTTGATTTGATAGTACATATTTGATGTTAAGGGTGAAGAAGAACCTTTGAGCCTGCATTGACTGCCGTACTGCTTTCAAGTTCATTTGTAAAATTGTTCAAAGGGAGATTATTGTCAGAGATATTAATCGGTTCCACCATCTCAGAGATGGGTTATGTTCTTGTGGGGATTACTGGTAGTTTTTACAGATGAGCAGTGTTATTCTTCTATCTGCATGCTTGAGGTATTTGCTAACTAGCTCTGTCGTTGCTCTGTTCTTTCATATATAGGCAGTATAAGGTCTATCACATCTTTTACATCTCCATTTCTCTTAATAGTCTAAATTTATATTCCTTTTTGGATGTATCAACTAAGCAAACGAAAATTCTTGACCCATCTTGTGTGGGTTTCTTCCATTAATAATACTCAGCAGAAAATTTTGGATTACAGAATTGCTGTCTTGCTTGCTTCTTGGAATACTTCCTGTTGTGCAAGAAATGACCTTTTTTTTTTTTTTTTTGCTAGTTTTTAGACCCTTCTGATGTGCCAAAGACTTACACATGCTAATTCTAATGAACTATATATACATGTGGCTGCTTATTTATATTTACAACAGCATGTCTGAGAACACTGTCAACTGGAGCAAATATTCATTTTTCAACCTCATGAATATGGTGGCTTCTAAAAGTGCTCCTCATGTTTGGATGCGTAGATTGTATTGCCCCCGTGATGTGGTCTGTTTGGGTTATTTTCATGGGTGTCCTACATAACTAAAAAATTCTACCAAAAAAAAAAAAATTATACATATAACTATAATGATGTGGAACACTTGTGGGTCTATCATTTCAAAAGAATAGACCCATGAAAGTATACTTTAATTACGACATTATCATTGCCACATCATTCTTGTTCTACTTTAAGACATACTTTTTGATTCAATTGCATTTTCCAACATTCATTTCTTAAAAAGAAACAGTAGGTTGAGCGTGTAATAATTTCTTTCCCTTGTGTTTGTCCGACATCAGTGTGGTGTCCTTGACATGTAATATAAGGTTGCTGTATTTATGAATTTGAATTAAAGAATTTATTGCTATCTATTTAACTAGTCTTATTCAGATGTAACTTTAATTATGGTAGATTTGAAATCCTCACATAAAAGTAGATTTGTCTTGTACTGTAACTGAACTAAAGAGTTTTGTTTTGTATTTTTTTTTTTTTTTTGGGAAGAACAACTAAAGTGTTTTGTTTATTGTAGCCATATTGCATCTAATCATGCAAAGCTTGCTTGTGATATGCATTGCATTCTTGACTTTAAATTTCTGAACCAATTTTTGCTTATATCTTCTCTACATAATATGTTGTGTTCATTATTTGCTTTGTGCGTAATCTCCAGAAAAACTATTGAGTGGAGCAATTGGGGGAGCAGTTTCTGCAAAATGGTTGTTCTCTTTTCTTTGTGATGCTGTATCCTAAAATATGCTTGTGAATAGACTTCTTTTTGTTGGTAATTAAATTATGTTTTAATGGCTATTGTATTCTGCATGCAATTATTGAATGGTCCACATCATAAATTGAGTTTGCTGTGTATTCTTATTAGGTTTGGGAGAGATGCCATCATGTTTCCTTGCTTGATTTGATACAGTTTTATCTGTGTAGGATTTGGTGGCAGGAATTCTTTCCTTGGAATTTCCTTTCGGTATTTATGGTATTCCTGTGAATAATTATTTGAATTAAAAAGAAAAACTGAATTGGTTCTCTCCCTCTCTCTCTCTCTCTCTCTCTCTCTCACTCACGCGCACACACACACACACATACACACACATATTTATTTATTTTTTGTGGTACGCTGAATTGAAATTTTTGCAGACCTGTATGCTCGTAGATCTTCTATTGAGCACGTGCAATTTTCTGCTCACATTCTTCTGTGTTCCATCTGTTTTTATCTGGTTATTCTGTGAGAAAATCTAGTATTCACTTTTTATAATACCCACTGCCTGGCTCATTCAAGCTGGAAAGCAGCTTGATGATGACAAAACAGCTAAAGATTATAATATTGAGGGTGGATCTGTATTTCATCTTGTGCTTGCACCCAGGGTAGTAGTCTCTAAATGATATGCTTATATTGTTAGGAAACTGCTCTTATTGAGCTTTTGTTGCATACCAGTTTATGATGAATGGCTTGAGTTGCATGTACTGTTTGGGAAACCAGTAAACTTGTGTTAAAACATATTCTAATCGGTTGCCCTGACATAATTGTTCCATTCATTTGCTTATATTATAGACCCCTTCTGTGGTGCATTGATTTAATGCAGCTTTCGTTGCCTTTTTATTAGTTGAACTGCTTTTCAGATTGCTTGTATTATGAATTTGAGTTGTAGATATATAATTGTGAATCTTTAATCTGTGCTTGCTCGGTGGACTGGAGAATCCACCTCATTTTCTTCCCGCAGTGTTGGTGGGACCCGTTTGGAGGCTCAAAAACTAGCAAAAAAAGTACCAAAAGTAACTTTTGGTGTGTTTGGTAGAGCCATAATTTTTCTCACTTTTTTACTTTGCTACAGTAAAAAATACAAAAAAAAGTTTTACCAAACACACAAAAATTATCATTTTTTTTTGCTCTGTTACAGTAAAAAATTTACCAAACATACAAAAAGTTACTACTTTTTTGTTTTGCTAAAGTAAAAAGTTTACCAAACACTTAAAAATTGTAAAAAAATACTAAAAATTACACTTTATTTTACCAAATACGCAAAAAATGTAACTAAAAAACACACAGAAAACTACTAAAAGTTGAGATTTTTTATTTATTTATTTTTTTTTTAACGTTTAAACGGCCTCATATTGGAGTACAATTTTTTTTTTTTTTTGGGTGTATCGTCAGGAGTACAATTTTTTTTTTTTTTTTGGGTGTATCGTCAGGACTAAAGTCACAATTCTCCGATTAGAGATGGCGAATCTTTCTTGAAATTGCAAATTCATGCTGAATTTTGGTCAAATTCTCAAATTGAAAATGAGTTCACTTTTTATTTTATTTACTATTTAAAGGACACATGTTATGACGATTAAAGTATACTAAATTATTGCAGACATTGACAATATTCTCAATTTTCTGTTTTTTTAAAAATTGATGCTCTCGCTCTGTTTTCGATTAGGTTGTTGTTTTATCTATTTATTTATTTATCTGAGGACCTAGGTGAGGACTACATATCCTGAACCCTCTTCCATTGCTAATGCCTACATTTTCTTTTTCTCTGTTGAGTTTGTTTTGCTGCTGTTGCGGATCCAATTGGGGTTTATTAGGAGGGTGTTTGGAGACACAATTTTTAGTAATTTTTTATTTTTTTACTAAAAGTTGTTAGTTATAATTTTTGATATTTTTAGTGAAACAAGTAGTAGTTTTTAGTAATTTTAAGTAATTTTTTTTTATAACTTTTGAGTATTTAGTAAAAGTTTTTGTAAATTTTAGCAATTTTTGGTAACTTTTAGTGACTTTTAGCAACTTTTAGTAATTTTTGAGTTGAGAAGTTACTGCAGCAAAGTAGAAAAGTGACAAAAATTAGTGATTTGTCAAACACTCAAAAATAAAAAATTAATAATTTTTTATTAAAAATTTCGTTACCAAATGTCCCTATAATATGGCTTCTAAGAAACAAGTACTGGAGGGAGCGTTTTAGGAGTTGCCTTTGTTAATTTTAAGGAAATGGTGGTGGAAGTTAATGGAGTTGAGGGATTTGATGGGAGGTGGATTTTGAGCCTTTGGAGGATGTTACGTTTCTGAATTGCGAATTATGGTTAAAGTTGAACAGGAATCTAGGATTTGTATATCTTTAATCGAACATGAATTGATTTTACCATATAGGTGCAAATTTAGTAGTTGAATCAAGCCTTTTCCGTGGATGTCATTGTTTGCAAGATTATCGTCTCTGTTAATTTCTGTCACTCACATTTATTTCAACCTTTTGAATTATTTAGATTGCGTTTGGAGTTCCCCTAAAAAAAATTATAAAATTCTATAAATTATAAACTCAAAATTAATGAAAGATATATAAAGTTAGGAAAAATTAAAGTTTTATGGAGTTTATATATATATATATATATATTAACTGTAATTTCGGATTCGTTTAATGAACTTGTTAAATTTGAATGGCAAAATTGATTTGACTCGATTAATTTGCACCATAACCTTGGTAAGGGAACGTCTGAAACATTCAAAGACTTTTTTAAAAGCTTGACTTGGGTACCAACCAAAAGTTCATACGACGAACCTCTTTCTTTTCAACTCACTCTGTGTTCTTTTATGCTCACTCGCTGTTTACATGGTTCTCAGGGCAGAGGCAGGGAGGGTAATGGCAAATAATTGTATGCATAAAAAACTCAAAAACCTCATGTAATTGCATTCTGCAGGCACAAATATTTATATGCTCATTTTTCAGAAAAATATCAGGGCGTGAAAAATTATCTCTTTTGGAGTGTCGCCCACAATTTTTTAAGTGGTCCAATAATTTTTTTACTACATTTAAAATCACAATTTATATAGAGTAGGAGAGAATGCAGATGTAGAAATGAGCATAGCTTTTTTCTAGTTATTTGATCTTATCTCGAAAAAAATTTAGTTCGAACTTAGTTTATGATCAAAAAGAACTTGAATGAAACTTGATTTGTGATTTATTTAAAATTGAACTCAAATCTAAAAAAACTCGATTTGAAGGTTTGCAAGTCAGCTTAATAAAATAATATATATATATATATATATCATAAAATTTTTATATTTTAAGTAATACTTTTTATAATATTTTATTTATTACATTGGAGATTAAAATAACATTGTTTTAGTTTAATCGACATATTTGCGAGTTTAAATTATTTTTTTATCAAACTGAATTCATATAAAAATTTGAATCGAATTTGAAATAGTATAAATGATTTGAGTCAAGTTTAAATAAATTAAAATTTGACTCGACTTGGCTCCTCTTGTAGCAACAGAAATGAAAATGCCAACATTTTTTTTTTTTTTTTTTTTGTGAGTCTGCCAAGAATTTAGTTGAAGGACGAAAAGGCATGGCTTTTGTCGCTCCATCGAACTTCAAATTAAGGAGTTGTTTGGACTATAAAAAAAATATCAAATTTTGTTATAAATTAAAAGAAAGTTACAAAATTTTTTAACTTATTTTAATCAAATTTCATTACATATCACTTTTACATAAATATTTTTTATTTTTTTACCATCTAAACAGCTCCTAAATGAGAAGTGATGATGCATCCATACTTATAAAAAGATATTTAATTTTTTACTCTTTATATTTAAAATGATAATTATTTACCTTTATTGAACTTTAAAAATAAACTTTTGTGCCGCTTGTTTTTTTTGTTAGAGTAATTGTTCTTTTGGTCTCTAAGTGAGACATGATATATATATATATATATTATTCTGTTTATATAAAACTAGATTGTATCTGGTGGAGTTATTCCCAGTACTATTTTAGAGAATATTGTCTTGCTTGGACTAAGTTTTTATTTTATTATTTTTGTCTTTTGTATTAATGTATTATGGCTTCATTGTGTATGACTCTAATTGAGAATTGGATTATATATAATTGTGGATGTTTGTGCGCGACTAGGTCACAGAATTTGAGACGTGACAGTCGAGGAGAAGGGGAGTAAAGTAAATAAGAGACAAGGCAAGTGAAGTAAATTATTATTATTATTATTATTATTATTGTTGTTATTGTTGTTCTTTGGAAAATATGAGATGGGGAATAGAAAATTAAATCAAGAATATACTTAAAATGCCCCTATACTATTTAAAATATATTTATTATGGGTATTTGTGAAAATAATTTAAAATATCAATGACAAGATTGAGAAAACACAATTTAAAATTCTTTTACATCCATTACACTCTAATTTTGGGATGAAAAAAAAAATTGGTTAATAAATATAAATCAGTTATTATTATTCGCTTCCCTTTGCTTTATCTCCATTCATCACCTCAAAGAAATAAAATAATAATAATAAAAAAAGGCCAATGGTCATACAAGAAAAGTAAAAAAATACATAAATAAATTACTTAATTAACTTAATAAAGTTTAAAATTACTTGTATATTGCGTATAACTTTCTTGTGACCATGTTGGAATGATTAAAATTATAACATTTCTCATACCTGCATAGATATTTTTTATTATTTACTATATACCTCATTTTTTATTTTATTATTTAAATCTCCAAATGACATGTTTGGTGAGGGGTGAAAATTTTGGAGGTAAAAGATTACGAGCATAGTTGTTACATTGATAATAGTTTTTAGGGTAACAAATTTATAATACTTATATTAAGAATGAAAGAGTAAATATTACGCAGTAATAATTATATTATGTTACGGATGCTATAAGTTTTGAAGCAGTAAAAGTTAATGAAGGTAAATTTACTGAGGGATAAAAGTTAATATTTAATTTTCATAAACTATTATAATAAAATAAATTATCATAATAAATTTTATTTTAATAATAATTAATTATAATAAAATATATATTTTTAAAATAAAAATATTAATTATAAAAATAATTTATCATAGATTAATATTTCAATTGTAATTAATTTTAATACTGAATTATTATTTGTTAAAAATTATTTGTTAAATTATTTTTTATGTTGATAAAATATTTTAATAAAACAACTGATTTTAGTTTATTTAAATAAATTATTAACTTTAATAACATATATTAGTACAAGATAATCTAGTAAATTATTATTTTTGAGATAAATTTATATTTAATTAAAAATTTTGATAAATAAATCATTTTAATATGTAATTATTATTTATTTAAAGTTATTTTAATTTGAGAAAATAAATTTTTTAGTAATAAATTAATATTTTAATAGTATTAATTTAATAAAATAAATAAATAAATAATAAATTATTATTTATGAAATATTTTTTGATAAAATAATATAATAATTAGTTAATATTAGTTAGATTAAATAAACTATTCTATACTATTTATTATAATTATTTATTGCATAACATTGTTTAGGGTTTACTAAGATGTAAATGAATGTTTTACGTGAATAATGAGAAAAAGGAAAAATTTTCCATTACTTCTTATTATCAACTTCTCTCTAGGTAACAATTTACTCTCATATGGGGATAATTATTACTTTTAAGGTAATATATACCCCTTCTTTCAAACTAATGTAAGGGAGGGTAAAAATTATTTTAATAAATTTTATCTTTCGTTACCCTTGAAACAAACATGTCCTATTACATTAAATTGCCATCCCTCTCAATTAAAATTGTAAACGAGTCTATTGCCATTTGAGGTCTGCTTGTTTGAATAAGTCCTATTTTTTTCAAGCTTGGTTCATTTACTGCATGGCTCATTTATAAATGAAGAAGATTGAGTAAAGGGATGTCGATGGGATGGATACATAGGAATACCCGATTCGATTGAATCTGATAAAAACTTATTGGAAAATAATCTAATGGGATTGGAATGAGTTTGGAATTGAAATTCAATAATCGTGCGGGTTTTGGACGGGTTTGAGATTTGTCTGTAGAGTACCCGATATCCGTTACTCATTATAGGGTATCCGATACTGTAGAGTACCCAATACCTATAGGGTACTCGTAAAGTACTCGTTTAATAAAATAAAATATATATTTATATATTTAAAATTACAATTTTATCCCTAAAATAAAATTTTTTAATTTCTTAAGTCAATGTCATTTATGCTTTGTTGGCAGCTGCTTTTAGTTTTGTTGAGATAATTCATTTGTACTTGTTTAATTTATGATTTGTTGTATGTTATTTTTACATATTATAGATTGTTGCAACTTCCATATTAGGTTTGGAAGTCCTTTATGAACTATGATTACTATTATACTGTTCCAGGAATATGCCCCTGTATATTTTGTATATTTATTTCTACTATTTATAATATATTTCTTTTACCTTTACAAAAAAAAAAATTAGAGGTATTTTCATCAATGAATTTGTTCAATTTAATAAATTTAATATTTTTGTCACTTACTAATTTTTTTTATTTTTATCTCAAATTGGGTATTTAACGAGTAATTTGATCAATTGAATATGAACGAGTTTCGCAAATTTAGGAGGGGTTTCACAGGTTTGGGATGGGACGGGTTTGCGATTCCAACTAAAAAAATAAATAGGTTTAGGACGTGGTAAGCAAAAAAATAAACAGATTTGATAAGGGAATTGACTAATTAGGCGGATGTCCTATCGTTTACATCTCTAATTGAATGAGTCTTATATAAAACTTGAGTTGAGTTTGAATTACTCATGAATATTTTTTTATGATTATCACTTGTATTACAATAAAAAAATTAATCACAATTTATTAAATTTTCTTAAAATTTATTATAATCTATTTTTTTTTTAAATTTACATATATTTAAAATCTATATAATTACAAGCACACGAATATTACATACGTAGAGAATAACTTATATAACATATACATTTAAGCCTATGTGACATACATTTAAGGCTATGTTTTATTATGGAGATTGAATGATAGGGTACAAGTAATGCCATGAATAATATATGAGATTAATATAATATGTGAGATTATTTTTTTGGTGCTTGGTTGATAGGATATAAAATGAGATAAAATATGTGATTTGACATGAAATGTGACAGAAAATAATTTTGAATTTTTAGATTTTAGTGGAAAGTAAATTTAGGAGTGACGGATATGTAATACCACCTCCCCCTCGTATTTTTGGGGTATAAGCAATCCAAATGTAGTAATAATCTTCTCTCATTTTTTCTAATCAAACGCCGAATTAGAGTGATCCCCACAAACATACAGTCCAATTCTAAGCTCTAATCCCACAAACGAATGCACTATAAGGCTATGTTTGATTTGAGGGATTGAATGATGAGATATAAGTAATACTATGGGATAATAGATAGAATTGGATATAACATGTAACTAATTTTTATGTGAGATTTTTTTTATGTTTGGTTGGTGAGATATAAATATGATTTAAAGTGTGATATAACATAAAATAATCTTGAACCTTTAGATCTTGATGGGAAACAAATCCGAAGGTAAGGAATAAATAATACCACACTCCCCTTTTGTTTTTTAATTTGCCCATTTAACGGATATACAATCCCACGTACAAAAAATTACAAATCAAACAACTACACATCAAACATTTCATTTGCGGGGCAATGGACAACATCTCCCTATCTCTCGTTCATGTCCAGCCAACAAACGTGGCCTAAAAGCATTATTATGGGACATGATAGTTATTTTTGTAATAGAATATATATATATAATTTAACAAAAAAATTAGTAAATTATAATGCGATTTTGTTAAATGAAAATGCTAGAAAAATACATTATTTATTAATATATTTTATTTAAATTATTTAATTATACAAACAAAAATTAAATGAGACTGAACCCTTAATAAGATGAGTTAAATAATGTTGAAACTTGATTCGTTTATGAATTTATTTTTATATTTAAACTTAATTTATTTATTAAATTAATAAATTGAGTCAAGTTTAAACATACTCATGATCGGTTCAATTCGAGCTCAACTTATTTATGAATTATTTATATTAGCTCAATTAGTAATTAAATCAAAATTAAATGTTTGAACAAATTTTAACGCGATTGATTTGAGCTCGACTCGATTAGTAGTATAACATTTTTATTTTATTTAAACACAATAGCTGATTTATATATCTTTCATTTTTATTTTTTTACACATATATTTAAGTTTTTATGTTTTTGAACCACTATGTTGTATACTAAATTTTTTTAGTTATATAAATTTAAAAATTATCAACATCACCAATATCATAGTAT
This sequence comes from Vitellaria paradoxa, assembly GCA_019916065.1. NCBI lineage: Eukaryota > Viridiplantae > Streptophyta > Magnoliopsida > Ericales > Sapotaceae > Vitellaria > Vitellaria paradoxa. Next base: position 19,477,871 of record CM034234.1, on the reverse strand, counting down.
ATTAATAAAGTATATCTATTTATTGTACAATAAATTATAAATACGAAATTGTCTCTATCAGGCAGGATTGTATTAAAAAATGTCTGACTTAACTATTTGTTTTAATTATTTTATTTTATTTTTAAATTTGAACTTTATCCATTAATTTATATCCTAACAAATAAGGAGGTGTTTGAAGTTTTAAAAAAAATTAAAAAATAAAACTAATGTAAAAAGTGACATGTAATAAAAATTTAATTGAAAAAAATTATAAACTTTTGAATTTTTCTTTTTTAAAAAAATTTCAAAAAAATTAAGAAATTCAAACGAACCCTAACCCGACCCTGTCTAAACGGGACCCATTCAGTAGGATCGCTGGGCCAACCCGGCCCAATACAATGGCAATAACAGAGGCGTTCTTCTTCAACAAGAAAACTCGCCCAATACATATACTTCGCTCCCTACTCTTCCCCAAGAAGAACGTTGGCCGGAATACCTAAAAATTAATCGCCTTCCTTTAGTCGCTGGTAAGCTTCCTCATTTTCTTCTTCGATCTCGTCGATTATCTCTTTCTAAATATATGTATATATATGTATGAATATCCTTTTTTTTTTCCCTTTCTTTCTTTTTCAATTTGGGCGGCGGCGGCGAGTGGTGAGTTAATACACTGCCGAAGACGCAAGGAAATTATCCGACTGCGCTATTTGCGTGACGTAATTAGTCACCGGAGATGAAATCCGAGCGTTTCCACAGTGAGGCCACCGATTCCACATAGGATGAGTCGACACGTGGCTCGATCTCATTCTTCGTGCCTGTCTTGCCTTCAGCTTCTGGTGTCCACCAGGTGCGAGGAGTAGGGCAGATTGCCGGCGAATTATGTCGCCGTAGCTGAGACGGAGGCCAGATTAGAGCAACATTGACAAGCTAATGTGAATGTGTTCTTGCCTCAGCTTAAGGGGCTTCCTTCCAATAATTTTATATGTTAATTATTTTCACCTTTAGTTTATATTAAGCTTCTCAATTTGTAGATATCAAGAAAGTTATCATTATCTGTAATAGATGTATATGATCTAAAATCTAGAAATATCCATAGATCCCAGCTGAAGTGAAGCTGAGATTGAAGTCCTTCATCCTCATGTAATTATTATTATTATTATTTCTTTTTTAAAACTTACATTTTTCCTGGTAACATTCAAATAAATTTCTTTGGCTTTGTACCACAAAGAGATTGAGTTTTCGGAGGTGGAAGTAAGGTTTTGTTGTTGTTGTTGTTGTTTTTCTTTTTTTTTTTTAAAATCTAGCTCATGGTTGTAAATTGTCCATGGTGTGAGATATTTGTATTTTTTGGTACCATTTTCGGAAGTGCAAGTGAGGTTTTGTTGGTTCTTCAATGGATTTGAAATTGAGCTTATGATTGTGAGCTCTTGAGGTTTGTTTTCATTTTAAACGGGGAGGTAATGCAGGAATCTAATCATATGATTATCTAGGAATTACTCGCAAACTTGGAAGGATTTTATTTATTTTTTTGGTTTATAATCAGTTCTCATTGATTAAAAGAAGAAGAAAAAGCTGTGGTGTGCCAGTCTTTATTATTCTATGTGCCTGTGTGAGCTCATAATAACATCCAAACATATTTGTTTTGTTGTTTTAAAGAAGGTGATTCCTGGCTTTCACAAACTTTGTTTAAACATTTCATTCTACAGGTTGTCTTTACTTTTTCCATCTAACACATCATGGGAGATAGTCAGTATTCATTCTCTCTCACTACATTCAGGTATGGACTCAATTTCTATTTGGATATGGCATTCCGTATCTCCTCACTTTCATGCATTCATATGTGGATTTGTCTATCCTAATCCAATAATCTAATTTTTCCTACCGGTGATGTACAATGGAACAGCCCTTCTGGGAAGCTTGTTCAAATTGAGCATGCATTGACAGCTGTTGGATCTGGTCAAACATCTTTAGGGGTTAAAGGTAATATGAGACCCACTATTTGCCCATCAAAGTTGCTTGTTTATATTCCATATTCTTCTTCACGTAGAGGTTAAAGTGTTGCTAATTAAAAATGGAAATTTCAGATATATGCCGTTTGATTTGCATTCATTTGGCAAGCAATAGGTTAAGGATAGGGGTGACAATCGTGTTATGTCATGTTAGGATTTGTAATAATACTAGCAATAACCCATGCTTACGGCACTCTGAACAAAATTAGTATTAAGTTTTTTGTATAGTTGAAACTTTGGACAAAAAGTTCAAGTAGAAAAAACTATAATAATCCATGGATTTTATTTTTTTCTAAAAATTTAGCAACTACTGCACGTGTTTTGGTCTCTCTCTCTTTCTTCAATTAATTTTTGATAAGCACCATAAAAGAAAACACAAATTATGGTGCTTTAATTTGTAAAGTTCAACTTCCTATAAATCATAATTGGGCGGAATTTAAGTTGGTAGTTTTAATTTACATACGATCTCTCTCTACCCTTGAAATATAGTGAAATTTAAAATGCTCAAGTCGTTTTGTGAGATAGATGGTAGTGGGGTCCATTAAAATAAGAATTAACCAGGAAGTTAAAAATATAAAAATGATCTTAATTGTTAAATGAAAGAAAAAATAATTTTTAGCCATTGGATCTTAGTTTGTGAGAGGGGTATTTTAAAAAATCGTCTTATTCTATTATACAAATATTCTTGTTTACACTCAAATATCTCAAAATTTAATGAACACATTAAATAATTAATTTATTTCAAAATTGGATCAACTTGTGTGAATTTTGGGTTAACGCATGCTTGTTGCGTCGTTTTTGTGTTTTCTTTCAATAATTTTATGTTTGTGTCGTGTTTTGTCTAATATTACCGCCCCGAGTTAAGTATGTAGATGGTTGTAGGTTAATAGAAAAATAGATATTAATATATTATGATTCAATCTTGCAATGAATTTCAGTTAAGTGTTGTTAAAAGCGCTAGACGTTCCTATGGCGCTATGATCCTTTATTGCCTGAGATGCTCAAATCAGGCGAGACACTACGTTAGAGAACAAACTCAAAAAAAAAAAAAAAAAAAGAAAAAAAGAGAGAAAAGAAAGAAACAAAGGTTCCAAACATTTTAAAAATCATCAAATAAAAACTTCTATTTGCATCACTATTTTTTTAGAGCCACCACAATATTTTTGCAATTAGGTAAACATAGTACAAAGAATAGTAAGTTAAAAAAAAAAAAACATAGTCTTGTCTATTTAAACACAATCTATCCAATCATCTTCATTATCATTGTCGATGCTCTCATCACATCCATCCCTAGATATGAGTCATCAATTTCCTATTCCGATTTTACTGAATCAAAGGAAGTCTCATCTGTTTCAACATTTGTTGCTTTAGGACTTGATTTTGAAGAGACGTGGCCAAAATTTTCTTCTCTTTCTTTCTTCTTTTTAATTGTTTTTGGCCCCAAAAATTTCTTTTGGGCTTCAAAAAATTTTTCCACTAATATATTATGAACCATTTTCATCCAAAATAATGAATGGCCTTGTATTTAGGGGAAAAAATTAAAATATTGCATAATATGAAAGAGACAATGCCTCAAGGAGCCTCTCACTTGGGTCAAGGCGCTTGTATTATTAACAACACTTCAATTAGAGACATGTGAGGCATTTTGGCCTCGCCTTGCTTGAGCTTTTTTAACAACATTGATTTCAAGTCAAAGTAACTTGTTGCACATGACAAGATGAGGGGGCTATCAAATCAGTGAATTAAATTGTTGTGCAACCATATTTTCTTTAGAGAAATAAATATAAAGGATTTTATTGATAAAAGGCATCAAGGGATGCTATCTAAATACAATGTATTATAAGAACTCCTTAGTCTCCAGAAAAGATAAAATATAATCAATATCCGGATCTATACACTCTGAAATCCACCTATACAAATTAGAAATCGAAAAACCTTTGTTGAGAAATCTCAATTCCTAGAAAAAGTTCTTCTCTTCCACTCCCTCCCTTTCAATCAAGTAATGCAAAAAAGTGTGATTTTCTACACTTTCCTTTTCCTTTTAAAGTATTTTTTTTTGTGCTCAAGCAATTGGCTCACTTTCTTTTGGAGAACTGAGATAAACCAAAAGGAGGTAGAATTAAATCCCCAAACTCCTTGGACCATATACAATGGACAAAAATATGATCAATGGATTCCACATTTTTTGGACAAATAACACCAATTAACTATTTTTTTTTTTAATTTTTTTCCCCTTGAATCAAGATTATCAATCTCAACAAGCATCACATACCACCAAAAAAAAAATAAAAAATAAAAATAAAAAAATAAAAAAAGGAGCTTAGATGGTGCTTCAAAACTCCAAACATTACTCCAGGGTATTCCTCATCCCTACACCCAATTATGATACTAGAATATGATTTTACTTAAAAAATTTAACATTTTTGTCAACCCAACAAGCTTGACCGGCTAGTAAGATTTTGTGCGCTCTCCAGTGGTCAACAATTTGAGTCTCCTAAGGGCCACCAGAGACTTATTGGTCATTAACTTCAAGGCCCTCGGGGAATATTCGAGGTGCATGTAAGTTGGCCCAAAGATCTTGCGTCATTAAAAAAAAAAAAAAAAGTTCCCCATTTTGTCAAGCACCAATGTACTTCATTGTTTCCATCTCTTATCTTAAAGGCGTGTAGTGTTTGTGTCATCCTTGCAAAGCTTACAATCTCTCAATCAAAAAGATTTCTTCGCAAAGTATATTCCCAAACTAAACTCCCTCCATTCAAAGTTAAAAGCTTAGTGCTTGTTTAACAAAACTAATAGTTTTCAATTTTTGTGTTTAATTTTTAGTTTGTGTTCAATTTTTATTTATATAGTAGAAAAAATAAACAAAAACTTGGAAATGTATTTGGTAACAATAATTGTTTGTGGGTAGTTATAGTATTGGAAGGGTGGCCGGCAGTGTTTGGAGGTGGTGGCTGTTGGTGATAGAGGTGGTGGCCAGAGGTGAGTTGCGGTTGGAGTTGGAGATGGTGATTGGTGGTGGAGGTGATGGTCGACCAGTAATGATCAAAGGTGGGTGGCGGCGAAGTTGGGCAGTGGCCTGTGATAGAGATGGTGACTAGCGGTGAAGGTGGTGGGTGATGGTTGTGCTTGATGGTTATAGAGGAAAATTAAAACCAGAAATGGAAACTTGAGAAAACACTTTTTTTATGTTTCCATAATTTTTAAAAATTTTGAAAGTAGGTTTCCTTTTTTTTAAAAACTGAAAACTGAAAACTGGAAGTTGTCAAACGGGGCTGTAGTAACAAAACTTTCTTGTCAATAGCAACTCATAAATTCCTAGGAAACCTTCCTGTAAATACCAAGGATCATGCTAAGGATGGCTCCAAAATCTGATCCTATTCCCTCTACCAACCTGTAAAGAGAGATGCTTCATAAACACGTTCACATTCCATCTACTTCTGATACCTTTCTGCAAATTCAAACCATGAGAGCCAAAACCACTAGAAGAACACTACTTGTCCCATGGAAGGTTGAACATTGAAGTTAGAAGCGATAGGCTTCCCACAAAATCTCTCTCTCACGTGAAAATTGCCGAAGCCACTGTCCTAATAATGCATCATTATGTGAAAATTGCCAAAGTCACTGTCCTAATAATGCGTCATTGAACATACTCAACCTCCTAATACCAATTCCACTGTAATCACAAGACACTCCATTCAACCAATGATATTTAGACACACATACTTCTCCACCCCACAAAAATATCTCTTTGGAGCTTTTTCAAGTGAGGTATAAGAGACAAAGGCATAAATTAAGTCAGCAAGCTGGCTAAAGTACACTATTAGAGTAGCCCATGCTCCTTTTGTCAAGTAACTTTTCTTCCAATTCGAAAACCGCTCTTCAAATCTTTCACCAAACCATCCCACACACTCTTCACATTATATGTAGCACCCAAAGAAATTTCTAAATAGGATTATAGGATGAAAATGACAAGAAGCTAATTCATGTTATGTATTTGATATTTATGGAAGATTAATAGCTGACTTGGAAGACCTAGTTTGTAGTTGGCTGCAGATGACTTTTTTAATGTTGCAGAGCAAGTCCATAGGCATGAGAGAGATTTCATTGGCTCCCTAGGTTTACTTTGGATAGAAGTTTTGCCTTCTAATGATTTAATGGAGCTATATAGATTAGGACATTAGGTACCATTTACGGCTCGTAACATAATGTCATTGCAAGAGCTGTTTGAGTTTTGATGAATTCTTTTTGACATATTCATGTGTTTTGGTGTTTGCAGCTGCTAATGGTGTTGTTATTGCGACAGAGAAGAAACTACCATCTATCTTGGTTGATGAAACATCGGTTAGTATATGCTGTTTTCCTTGGCTCTTGGTTACTAGTTTTCATGACTAGTTTGTTTTGTGTAGTCTCTTTTCTTTATTTTTTAATTTTAAAAATCAGCCTCATCTATGGTCATGTTCTCCCTGTTTTTCTGTTGATATGTGTCCTGAAAATTTAGCAGGTTAGAATTTTTTTTCTTGGATTGTAGATGCATTCATAGTCTTCATCATTGCAAATTGTTTGTTGCTATTCAATAATCATTTCCATTGCTCAGCCATCCATGTTTCTATATGCTTCTAAACACACATATATTATGTGTCTCTTTACAAGGGGCAAATGCAATTCATGCGAGCAATCATCTGCATGAATTTTCATTTCTTATGCAACATGACAGGGTGCAGTGATCTATTGTCTTTTGAAATTTCGGTAGAATAGTTTAGGACTTGTGGCCCTTACTTTTCTTGACAATATTGTTCTATTAAGTTTAGTTTTTTGTAAGTTTTTATTTTTCCTTTTTCTCTTCTATCCTAAGAAAATAATGACTCCATAGCAAGGGTCAGGACATTGTTTCTTTTCCACAAAATGGTCAAAAAGTTTCTGTTTCATGAGAGACCAATGCGAAATACCAGTGGAACAATAATACTAAAGTTTTGTATTGAAATAGAGTAAAACACACAAAAAAAATACTGCATAATATATTGAAATGGTAAGTTGTGTAATTATTTTATTATTAAGTTCTGTATATTTGGATGGTCTTCAATTTATATTTGCTACTAGATATGTTAAGATTTTGGTGCCATTCTCGAAATGTTTCCAAAACACTTTTGAAATGTTCTTTTGAAATGTTTCTGTTCCTGAGCTAACCAAATTATCCTACTAAAATGAAATTTTAATCCTTGTTCCATAGACCTTTTAAGAAGGTGAACTTTAAAAAATTCTGCTGCTAACTTTGTTGGATTGTTTCGGCCACCTGAGTTGTCATTCTTATACTTCATTTATTTTGACACTTTTATTTCTTATCTCCCCCATCTATTCTAATAAAACATTACCTTCTCCTTTCTTGCCTTTTCGAGTGGCATTATTGTTAACCTGCACGTGTACAAACGTATATGCATTCTCATATGTCCATCTAATGACAGTTATCTTGAAAACTTGTTATCATACTCTGAATTCTTCATTTGTTTTATTTTATTTTTTTTAACTCCTTGAAAACGGCTTCTTTTCATAGAAACCATTCATTCCTCAAGTTTTTTTTTTTAATCAGGCTGGGAATTTCTTCGCCAAGTTAAAGCAATTATATTGAAGCAATTTTGTAGATTCAAAAAATGAATGATCCAATATTTGTACCAACATCTGCCATAATTTTGTTTAACAGACTTGTTATTTCTCCTTATTTTTTATCCAAGAACAGAGCTATTCACATCTAATGTTGACCTCTGTCCTAACGTTTGATTTAAACAAGTTTATCAATTTTGTGCTTTATAGTCTTTTGCTTCTCCTTCTTTGGTTGAGTTTCCTTTTTCCTTTTACTTTTATTGTGATATTTTGGCTGTCACTTCAGTATTTTTTGTGCTTTGTCCAACAGCTTGATTATTATTTTTCAGCTATTATGCTATATTTTCTTCTGTTTATTTTGTACCAAGATAAGTAAGAGGGGCCAGCTATAATTATTGAATTTCTTGGATTGCAGGTGCAGAAGATTCAGATATTGACACCAAATATTGGAGTTGTATACAGGTTTAAATATATAATACTCGTGATCTTGTTGATATCGATTCCTCAATTTTTCATAATAGCCTAGCTTATAGCCATCTTGGATCTCAAAACTGTGAAAAAAGCATTGTTGAAGTTAAGTTTATTAAGGAATTGAATTCTGATTTAAGTGTTTGCATGATTAATACATTGGTTCTCTAAACAGTCTCCGTGCCTATTTGGCTCAGTTCTACTATGTTGCATCTCCTTGATAGGGCCTCCAAAGAATGATATCATGAGGGTCTCATACCCTTAAAATAAATATCTAATGCATTGAGAGGTCAATCTCTCAGTAATTGGTGAATCCTTCTAGTAACTGCTATTGCATTGTGCTTTATTGAAAATTCTATGCATAGTCATCTTTCTAGGTGTGAATGGAGCCATCATTGCACGAGGCAAACACTGCCTTAATAATATGATTATTCTAATTTGATTATATTCTTTTTGTTTTGTCTCATTTATTTCCTCCATTCATTCACATCTCTCTTAGTTGATTTTCTTCTAGCTTCAAAAAAAAAAAAAAAGGAGAGTTGATTTTCTTCTCTCTTGCAGTGGCATGGGTCCTGATTCTCGAGTTTTGGTTCGAAAAAGTAGGAAGCAGGCAGAGCAGTATCATCGATTATACAAAGTACAAATTTCTGTTCCTCTATGTTGTTTCATTTTCTTTAATTTCCATTTTTTATTGATGACCATATCTGTTACTACTGAATTCAAGAAGTTAAATTTTCAGTAAATTATTTTCCTCCAATATCTTTTTAATGTATCTGACATCATTCTGTGCTTCTCATGGTATATCACAATCAACTTCCAGGTGGTTGGAATCTTGGGAGAACGATGAGATAACATCATTACAGTTTTCTTTAGCTAAGATACCTGAAATGGATTAAGATTGTTTACCCATCAATATTGGGCCATGTTTGAACACCAATTTTTGATTGGTTGAACCCTGTTTGACAAGCAAGGAGGAATTAGCTTATTACAGAATACTTAGTATATTTGGCTTAGACCAGTAATATGGATCATTATTATTTACCGTCATTCCTGCCTGTTATAGCAAGTACACAATTGGATGGTCCATGCTTCACTTACCAAACTGAATATAGCTTCTGGATTTTTACCCGTATTTTGGCCAGGTATTTTCAATACAAAATTGCCTGGCCAATGTTCGAATCACCAAAATGGTCTTGAGAAAAAAAAAAATATAAAAAAAATGTTTAATGAGTTTTCTTTTCTTAAATTTTTTTTTCTTCTACGTTTTGTGTTTGATAAGTAATGCCTCGATGGTAGCATTTTGTTGAACACATGTTAGATTATACGAAAATAGTACTTCATAATTGTTACCACTGCCATCATGATTGTACTATCAAGAGAAAAGCTGTCCAAGTAAAAATGTATTAATCAATGATTATTATTATTGTTTTTAGAAAATGTTCCCATTTGAAGTGTTTGGTCTGTTAAATGCTTGTTTGTTGTGTGGTTTTTATTTCTATGTACGATTTGAAGCTTTACCATAGAGCAATTAAAGGAAAAGATAATGGAATAGTAGTTTGTTTACTTATTAGGATATTGAATTGGTTTTATCTTTTGTTTTGGAACTTGGACTGTTATTTAAATTATGTTATGAGATATGAAAAGTATGTTTTATTTTACTTATTTTTTCTTTTGATTACTATTGAAATTGTCTAGATACGTATGAATGACCCGCCCTTATATGAACTGTGACCCAAAATAGTGCTTCAATTAAGCCTGTCCCCTTCATATTGCATACTGAGAAAAATACCAAATCACGCACTTGTATCCCTACTGTGTACCATAACAAATAGCATCCCAATTAACTTTGAGCTTGAATACAGTATGTTATTAAGTCACCCATTATTACAAAGACTTAAGATATTAGGAAATAGTCACCACCATGTATATCAAATTTAAAAATTCCCCATTCATGCAACCTCGTTTTACACGTGTATAGGAAAGAAACAAACTGAGCCAAACAACTGCACCCATAAAAATAGAATGAAATGCACAAGAATAAATTAGGGGAACAAATATAAATAACAAGACTTGAATTCAAGACCTTTTGAAATGACTGTTACGATACCTTGTTAAATTATCAATTGTCCAAACAGTTTTAGGAATTAGGAATTGGGTCCAATAATGTAATATCAAGTTTAACTATAGTTATATTTGAGACTAGACCAGCCATATTCATTGACTTTTAACCCTTGTTTTCATTAGCACATTCCAGCAAAATATATTTACGTTCTCTACAATTTTTTTGAGTGCCTAGTAAAAGCCAAAGTTGCTTCTATGATAGATAAGCAACATTTTATTGAAGAAAGTGCTAACAAAGTTGTTTCCCTAATGTTGTTTGTTGGTTGCTTAAAAAGGAAGATCCTAATCTGTTTCTTATTCCATGTTCGTTGTTTCTTACTTTTGGTAACAATGAGAATGTTTGGTGTAAGAAGGTGGCGCATTTAATCTTTTAGATCCTGTTTATGTTGAGGTCATAAGGAATAATGTAATACTTCAGACTTTTCTTCATTTTCTTGGTAAGGAGACTTCAAAGTTCTGGTTCCATGTGGTATGAATTTTTCTTGTTGGTCACATTTTTGTGGTTTCTTAAATGTACAAGTATATGTTGCATGTGTAATGTCTTGTTTTGCATACATGTTTATCAATGTGACCTTGGACACTGGGGTTTACAAGCTCTTTTGGAATGTTTAGATCTTTTTTTTTTGGGACAATTCATTGAACAAATCACTACCTAATCCTGCATTTATTCTTTATTCATCCTCTAAAAAAAATACAGCATTTACATCCTCTAATCAGCAACATGATCTTTTGATGGTAATGTGTAGGAACCAATTCCTGTCACTCAACTCGTAAGAGAAACTGCTGCTGTTATGCAGGAGTTCACTCAGTCAGGGCAAGTATTACTTCCTTTTTTTCTCCTTTTGTATCTCATAAAGGCTATCACTAGTAGGGTTTTGTTCAGCTCCACTCAATTCATATTCCATGAGTTGTAAATTTGAAAGCCACACATCCAGATTTCTGATCCTGAATGGTGTAAATTGTTTATATTTTTGGCATTACATTTTGACTAATGTTTAATTGAAAGGCCCCAGAATTGTAATATGTGACCTGCATTTTCCTAGCTCACGAGTTATGAAGTATTCCAATCCAGAAGTATAGAAAAACTTGTAAACTTTTCTTGCAAGTATTGAGGTATATTTCTGGTAGAAAGTGAGGCTTTTCTGCATCTTTAATCTGTTGACTGCAAGAAAAATAGTCTAATTTGTCTGCTATAGTTTTGCCTAACTCATCAATGGCCAACACACCAGTTAAGATATGTGATAAACTACTCTCTTTCCCTCTTCAGGCACGGCAGTGAGGAGATTTGAACATCTGATATTGAAGTTGAGAGAGCAATTATATATCACCTGGCAATAAGGCCGGTGTTGTTTTAGGCAAACACTTGATCAAAAGAGGGGAAAAAAATAATTTTTGAAAAAAAATTCACTAAATGTAGCAAAAGTTATAGAGTAATCTATGAAACCCTAAGGTGTGCTTGGGGTTAAGTATTGGTGCAGTAAAATGGTAACTTTATGATGCTTGAAAACCTTCAGCAATATTGCTTTTTATTTGCAGAATGCTTGAGCTGTTTTTGGAATTTGTCAAGTGAAATGAAAATGGAAGGGGAAACAAAGCTATTCTTGTTCTTTCTTTCTCTCTCTTTTTTTGGTTTAATTGGTTACCAAACAAATTTTTTTTTTTAACAAATATTAATCTATTTTGTTCTCTTTTTTGTTACCCAACCAAAAAATGAAACAAATGTAGCTTCTTCCACTTCATTTTTTTTCACCTTTTTTCCTTTCCCTCAAGTCTAATATCCATACATAGCATTAATAAATTTGAAAGGAAAACCTGAAAAACAAAATAATAGGTTGAAAGGTTTTCGAAGCTAGATTAAGCTGATTTTTAAGTGCTCCTTTTCAGTCAAAATGGTCTTGGGCCATTTTTTTCTTTTATGGAATTATTTCTGTTTCCTTTTCCAACTTTTGTTGTTTTCTTTAAACCATGGTTTTGATATTGGCTCTTGTAGTTTCCCATTTTTGTTGCAGTTGCTTAACCAACTTTCCCCTGTGCAGTGGTGTAAGGCCTTTTGGTGTTTCACTGCTGGTTGCTGGGTTTGACGACAAGGGTCCACAACTCTATCAGGTATGTCATTTGAGCCCTGATCTGCTCCTAACCTTATTTTCTGCACTCGTCGCTTATGAAATTAGTTTATTTATTCATCTTCATTTGTGGTTTGATTACTTTGTGTACAAAGCTAATTTTTATGCATTAACGGAGCTGTGGAAAAGCATTGGTCATTAGCAAATGATACTTGTTAATATTTAGTGGTTTTCATTAGTGCCCAACCAGGAAGCGCAAAATTACTCTCTGGAGGCTAGCGTACATGCGTCAGACGTTCTCCAGACACGGACAGACATGCATTGGGCACGTCTTGGACATGCGATGAAGTGTGTTCCTATTTTTGTCTTTGGACACTCTAGGGATATGTTATGGATACATTCAGGATACTCGGCCAGCGTTTTGTCCTTAATTTGCCCCCAGCACCTTTCATTGATAGCAAAAAATGTTTGTTGTGAATTTTAAACCTAAATAAAAAAAAGCCCAATTTTGGGTTCCAGTAACCATTTAAACATTTTTTCTGATTCTTGATCGGCTGTAATTATTCTGCTTGATAAAATATCCTCTGTACTAGAAATAGTCTGCTTTCCTGCACTTGCGAATGCATTGTCTTGATTTGTGCAGCTCTTATTAGATGGCTTTATATAGCCCAGTTCTAATAGTGTGAGTAATGGTTATTTTAGATGACATGGCAAGCTAATAAGTCCCTCCAGCTTTTTACTGAAAATTGACATTTGGGATGATCCATCCTTTTTACATGATGTACCGTAGGCTTAAGCTCCATCATTTCAATTGCATTTTGAGATAATTGTGATGTGGTAGTAATATAACATGGTATACCTTGTCCACCTTAATAAGTGTGCCTATTTTTTTTTTCCCTTTCTATATGTAAGCTTGTCAATTATATTTACAGGTAAATAGGTTAAGATTAACGTGTAATCTGGTGTGCACTAATGATTATTCAGTATGGTTTGATGGTGTACATCAATTAACACTCTTTCTGGTTCATGTTGTCTTGGAAACAATTTTCTTCGTTTATTTCTTTCTTCTCTCCTGTTTACAAGTTATCAAAGATGTGGAGTTTCACAGTTTCTGCTCTCTCCTGTGTGGTTGTTTTTGTGTGTAACAGGTGGATCCTTCTGGTTCTTACTTCTCTTGGAAAGCTTCAGCAATGGGAAAGAATGTGTCCAATGCAAAGACATTTCTTGAGAAGAGGTGAGTTTATTTGGTTGCATACTTTCTGGCATTTTTTCATAAACTATTGGTGTTAGCTCCTCTATTGGTTACAATTTGTGATATGAAAAATACCCCTTTATTTACAGGGTCTCGTGGGCCTCTTATCTTGTTAGTCCTAATTTTTATCTTGAACTTTCAACATGATTTCTTTTGCGCTTTGTTGCCTTGTTCTCGGTATAAATATTTCGTGATAAATTATCCTCTGTAGCTTGTAGCTTCTTCCAAAGACCAACTACTATGAGCTTTGACGAAATCTATGTACGCATTTAATATCTTGCTTCCTGACAAATGACTGTTTTATTATGTCCAATTTCACTCTGTCAGATCCTTCAAACTCCACGTGATTAGTTAACTACTCGCTAAAAGATAATGTTCAAATTGACACCCCTCTTGTTAAGGGTTAAAATTACATTTTCCTTGAAATTGGATTTGAGAATTATGTTTTTATGGAAGGAATTAAACCATTTAAACATCCTGCTTTGTGATACTTTTCCTCCATTTTTTTTTGGTAAGTTTTTTCCTCCTTTCATCTTTGTGAAATCGTGAAGACCATGGGTTCTGTACTACGAACCTCCAAGTGGTGCAGGGCAAGCAGCAACTGATATAATGTTTAATTTCATTTTAAGAATTTCTGTTGATTGTCTGTGTTTCAATCCTTTGTAAGAATTTCCTCCTCGCAGGTACACAGATGATATGGAACTTGATGATGCTGTCCACACAGCGATCTTGACTCTGAAGGAGGGGTAAGCTCTGATTTTATTTTATTTTATTTATTTATTTTTTTAAGTGTCTGTGATGCAGGGAACTGCATAAAGTTGCTCATGCAGTTTCTGTTCGGTTTGATAAGTCATATGCTTGGGCTCAAATCTCAAACCCCTTTGCATCCTCAGCATGCCACATTATATGGCCTTTGTTTTATGTTTCATAATGTGGCTGCATATAACTTTTGTTTCTGCATATGTTTCCCAGATTTGAAGGGCAGATCTCTGAAAAGAACATTGAAATTGGCATAATTGGCACCGACAGAAAATTCAGGCAAGTTTCCCTTTTCACCTGGTGCTCGAGTGTACTTTTATTATCATTTTGATGTTGATGCTCAGGGAGAGTGATTGTTCTGGCATCTGTGTTTCCATTGCAGAGTACTAACACCATCTGAAATTGCTGATTACCTTGAGGAGGTCGAGTGATCAGAAGGTCTTGAGTTTTCTGTTTTCAGCAAAGATTCAATATGAGAGGCAGAACGTTTGCTTGAAACTTTTGGTGGTTCTGACACACTATCATTAGAATTGAAAACATCTGTAGACCAATTACTCTTCTGGAAAGCACTCGCTGTTCATGTTTTTATGTTAAGATAGTGTGTTTATGGAGCTGAAATATACTCCCTAATTTGATGTCCCGTAAAATGCTTCATCTACTATTTATTGTATAAAAATTATAGGTGCCCAGTGAGCTTCAAGATGTTGTGAAGGTTGCATCTTATGTGGTTCATCTTTCTACATTTTCATTGGAGGGGGGCCTCTTACAGAAGGCCTTATTACTTAGCATGGCAAATCGCTTGGTGTGACATTTTCATAAATGTGGAATTCTACTTTCGGATGTGTTGATATTTTCTTCTCATGTATTTTTATAATTTAGATTATGTCTCTATGAGTTCATAGTAATGGACGAACCTAGAATTCTAGTCATGTGAAATTCGAGGAAGCCATTGTTTTAGCATAAACGATGTTTCCTCTTGTTATCCATGAAAATGCTTACGAGGCATATAGAGAGGGGTTTTTTTGCTGTGCATATATTATGGGTATGTTTGGAGTGATAAAAAGTGAAATAAAATAAAATAAAGTGATATAAGTTGTGAGTTCGAGATGAAAAGTAAATAATTTTTAGAAATTTTCAGCGATTTTTATCTTTTTTTAAGAGTTTTTTGTTACGTTAAAAGGAAATATGTTGCTGCTATGTTATATATGCACCTGAGACTGAATGAGCTATTGATGTGTCAATTGACATATAACACGTCTCTGATGGATATTCGTGTGACACGACATTGTGCTTGTGGTTTTCAGTTGTCCCTATGGCCTACGACAACACATAACTTGGTAGTGGGCTTGCGCATTACATGTTTGGGGTGTGGATGCGTAGCCAAAGGTTTGGAGCATGTTGTTTTGTCGCATCTTGCTAGGCTAGCGTTAGGCGCGTTACTTGTTGGGCATGCACCGAGTTGTTACTTTGGTGTGGCGCATTGGTGTGGGAGGTGCCTTATGCTCCGTTAAGCAATAATATTTTGTACAAGAAGATGGTGCTTATGACACAATATTTGGAGTTTGGAAGAACGCTGTTAGGCGATTCTCATTTGGATCCTAGTTGAGTGCATTTTAATTGCTTTGGTGTTTGAGTTACAAATATTTATCTCGGCTCGGTCCTAATTAATTAGGTCTCTATAGTTAAGGTTCTATTATGCATAACTAATGTTCAATAAAATGTTTTAATGTATCGATTTATTCATTTTGTTTCAAAAATCTTTCTTTGATTGCATATATTAATAAATTTTTAATTCAAGAAATACGTGAATATGTTTAAATTGTTAATTCAAGTTGACATCAAATTTGATGTCAGCTTCCCCCATTTGAATATGATATGCCTATTTGGAGTGTCAAATATTAGTTAAAAGAAATAAGTCAAATTTTGGCAAAAAAAAAAAAAGAAAAAAACTAGCAAATTTTGAATTGTTAGGTGTTTCGTGGGTTTTTCAAAAAATTTTAAAAAGTTGCTAAAAGTTGAAATTTAATAAAAGTTATAGAAAATTGGTGAAATTTATTAGAAGTTGAAGAAAGAAAAAGTTGAAAAAAATTGGAGACAATTAAAAAAAATTAAAAAAATTATAGATTTTTACAAACTTTGGTACTCTAATTTTACATTTTTACTATTTTGTAGTGTACGGACAGCGTTCTAGTAAAATTAAATATAAAGAATACGACTAACACACACATATATATATATATATGTACGTGGGTAAATTGAGAAGTTTGTTGCGATTTTTATATATATTGAACCACTAATCAAATCCACTAAATTCATTATTTCATTATACATTTAAGTCTTTCATTAGTGTCAAATCAATTCGTTACAAATCCACGAACACAGTCAGTCTTTTAAATGTACTTTCAATTTCACATCGTTAATTCTCATTATCCACGCAATTTGGGGGCAGACATTGACGACAATTCCTTAATTATGCGCGCGCGTGTATATTCTGACGCCAAGTAGGGTATCACCAACCCACTAAGCAAAATTGGATACAGACAAACACTTCCTACCATCACATCAAGCAAAATTTTGATTTAGTCAAACATAAATGTAAGTCCTATTTTGCAATTGGTACATTTTGAGAGGAGGGACTTAAAAAAAAAAAAAAGAGTATAACCTAAAACTTAAATTGCTAATTAATTTAATTCTACGTAAGAACAGATAATTTAAAAGAAAATGTTAGAGTCAATTGCAGGTGAGTGATTGTTCAATCTGAATTATTAACAGCTGTTGAAGTTACTGTTCAATCATAATCATCCACATCTATAAGTTTAACTGTTATAATTACGCAACTATTAATAATTATTCATGACATTCCTCTCCAAACTCCACTTAAAACTCAAAATTTTGAGGTGGAGAGAACCACATTGGAAAGTGAGAGTTGCCTTGTCCAGCTGGGGCATTTTTTGTTGGATTAATAATAACATCAAGATCTCTATCATCACTTGTTGCCGCTGACCCTTCAATTCCAAGCCCATTTTCCATGCTTCTCAGCCACTCACTCCATTCAAGGTCCCTACTAAGGTTATATTCTTCTCCAAATTTTGAGCCCTCAAGGTTGGAATATTCATTTGTCTGCATAGGAACTCCCAACATGTCCCATAAATCAATCTCGGAGTACTGATCATCAGTGGGGATTTCAATTACTTGTTGGTCTGATGAATTGAGGCCCTCACAAGTAGTAGTAGTTCCTCCTCCAAGATTAAGCAAGGAATTTTTATCCATTTCATCTTTTGGAATTGGGACATGATCATCAGTTGGAGTTCTAATGGAGTTTGAGTAATTTGATGCAGAAGAAGAAGAAGAGGAGGAGGAGGATATGGATGAGGAAGAAGAACAAAATGCTGGTTTTGGTTGGGAGCGTTGAATGTCCTCCTTAACTGCTGGAATGGATGAGGTGGATGATGATGAGGAAGGAGAGAAGGAAGAAGAGTTTGTTAATGATGACTCAGGCTCAGGCTTGGCAGCAATATGATCTAAATCTTTCTGGTTGATCAGTCTTTTCTTCAAATGCGTATTCCACACATTCTTGATCTCATTGTCAGTTCTTCCAGGCAAACATGAAGCAATTTTTGACCACCTACATGTCATTTAATAATTGATCATGTTAAGGAATCAAACATGAATTATATATATATATATATATACGATTTTGAGTTTCGGAGTCAAAAAAATTTATAACTTATATTATAAATTATATTTAATAAATAAAAAATAAATTAATATATATGTATAAATAATACAATTAGTTAACCTTTTAATTTTTAGATTATATCAACTATTTGTTGAAATTTTAAAAGAGTGAAATTATATTATAATTTTTTTAGTTAAAAATTCACACGAATAACATTTTTCAAAACTTAAGGGCATGGCCACCCACTACCCCTAGCTTCGTCCTGTATATATATATATATATATATTACAATTTACAAGTCACACGATGGAGAAGAATTTGCTAAAAACTCAAGAGGTGTAAACTGAGTAAACATGGATTAATGAAGATTCAACTGACATACTTGCTTCCCAAGGACTGGTACAGCTTAATTACGGTTTCTTCTTCTTCTTTGGTGAAGTTCCCCCTCTTTAAATCGGGTCTGAGGTAATTAACCCACCTCAATCTGCAACTCTTACCACATCTCAACAATCCTATATACAAAAAAATTAACAAATTAAGTAAATTAATGTCAACTTGAGTGGTCTGACAATAACAACAAATATATATGTATATATATATATATATATATATACGTATTTTCTTTAGCTTGATCCCCCAATAATAATGGAAAATGTGGTACAATGTTCATAAAAATAAAAATAAATTATTGGAGGAGTAAAAATTCTTTAGAAGTACGATGATTATAACTTTGAATTCTAGAATTTGATATGAGAAGATATAACAAGATTAAAGCTTTGTTTGTGAGTTTAGGAGAGAAAAGAAAAGAAAAAAAATATTATTTACGAGAGAATAGAAGGGGAGATAAATTATAATATTTTTTCTATTTGTTTGTAATTTAGGAAAAAAGATAATAATTTTTTTATTTGTGTTAAAAAGAAATAGAAGAAAAAGAAAGTATATATTATTTTTCTGTTAAATCTTTTGAGTAGTTGGACGGTGTCAAATTATTTAACCTTAGAATATATTTATAAATTTTTTATTTTTTTATTTTATAGGTAAATATATCATTTTTAACAGCTTCATTAATTCATTTTTCTCTTTTTTTTCAATTTTTTTCTACTTTTAGAAGAATGAAATGAAATTTTTTTTTTTTAGTAATCCGAAACTCTTATCGGTTGATTATAATCTTTAACAAATTGCGTAATCGATGAGTAAATCAGAGATGTGCGCTCACGCACACCTCGCGTGAGTTAGGAATCGAAGTGATTTCTATGAGAAGTATACTCACGAGCTAATCGGATTAATCCAGAGACAAATTTTTAAAATTTTAACCCTCACTTTTCTCCTAATTCTTTTCATTTCTTTACTTTTTGTTTTTTCCCCCTAGAAAAACTTGCAAACAAATGATAAATTCTAAGATTTTTTTTTTCTATTTTTTCTTTTCATTTCACATAATCCAAACGTAGTTTAAGAGTGAAACGAAGAAAGAGAATTCGTATGTGTCTATATGAACAGGTTAAAAATAAAGTGTCTCTAATAAAAATTTTAATTAAACCATTTGAGTAGATGCAAATTAAATTCTAGGGAAAAAAAAAAATCAAGAGTGATCAATAATGCATGAAGATTAATCAGACCACGCGTGCTAATGTCTCTCTGTATGTTTCTATACATATATATATGCATCTGTAGTTTTATATACATATATATATATAGAGAGAGAGAGAGAGAGAGAGAGAGATACCAGCTCGTTTCGGGAGAGAACGCCAGTTCGGATGTCCATGCTTCTTAACAAAGCTGATAAGTTTCAAGTCCTCTTCAGGACTCCATGGGCCCTTCTTCACATTGCTCTTGTCACAACAAGGTGCGCGCCCTTTACCCATCTCCCTGCCTCTCTATCCCTCTCTCTCTATCTCTCTCTCTATATATATATATATATATATACACACTCACAGACACAGACACAGACACATAAACACCCCAACTTCTGTATCCTCTCTTCAAAATGATATTTAGAATATATATATATATATATATATAGGGGAGAGAGGCATCCCGATATATTGTCAACTCAAAAACACTGGAGAAAAAAAAAAAAGGATATTTAGAAAAATTATTATTTTAATAACTTTATCTAGGCAGATTTGTTTGCTTTTTTGGTAAAAACAATTCAACTCACCGAGTCACATTCTTTAACAGTGACAAGTACTTTGACCACACATCTAGCTTGATTTGACCCCATGAATTCCACCACTATGTAATTAATTAGTGAAAAAATATATATTTAATTTTCATATCTCTATGATTAATGAGTTGAGTATGTGATAACGACACCGTTTGGAGTTTCAAAAAATTTTAAAAGATTTTATAAATCTTTATAAAAAATTTTCTTACTTTTATTACTCCAGACACACACAATATAGGGAAGTATTTAACATGCAAAATAGAAAACGGTCACTCTATTTACGCTCTATTTTATTTTTTTATTAATTAAAATTATATCTCCATCTAGTGAGAAAATGCTTGGCTTGGTTTGATTTGGTTAATTAAAATTATATAATACTTATCATTTTTTCACATATATTTTGTATATTTAAAATATCATAAAAAACTTTATGCCAAAATTCAATACAAAACATAATTATAATATTCAAACTACATTTGATTTATAATAAAAATTATTATTTTTAAATATATACAAAATGTAACTTATCATTTTTTTAAGATATTTTGATAAATACGCAAGTAATTACAATCTAGTTTTTTTGAAAAAATTTACTTGTATATATAAATTACGTTATTAGGATAAAATTGCCAGATTCTATATTTTCTTAAAAAAATTTGTTATAAAAAATTCAAATTAAGTTTAAAGAAATACTTGTGGTTTGTTTATTAAATTTATATATCTATATATTTAAAATTTAATTTTTTTAGTTCATTGGTTTTCCTAGTTAGATATTTTTTTGCTGGTCTTATTTTTTTGTTTGCATGAATAGTGAGAAAAAAATAAAAAATTCTATGTTGAACTTAGGATTAGTGAGAAAAATTACTCACAGTAAAGGACAATTAAAAATTTAAATTTATAAGTGGTCTTATTTTCATGTTTGTTGGTTTTACATAAAAAAACAAATATTTTGAAAGATTAAAATAAATTTTATTTTCTTTTATATTTTTAGGAATCATATAAAAATAAATATTAATTTATTTTATTATTAATTAAATAAAAAATAACTTATTTCATTTCAACTAATTGACAAACATGTGCCAGTTTCTTTATCATCTTGACATTTATTTATTTATTTTTACAAAATCTTTCATAAATTGTTTATTTTAACATTAGCCACACTTACATTTTACTTCATTACATTATTTATAAGATATATTACTAGATCATGAGAATTTTCATTCCTTTTACTCACAAACTTTTAACATTCTAACTCTTTTCATTCAATTAATTAGACTATGATATAAAATAAAATAAAATTTATTTTTATACAGTTGTTAAAAATATAAATATAAATAGAAATTGTTTTGGTCTTTAAAAATATATTTTTTTATTCTTTTGTGAGACTAAAGGTTTTGTTTAAATTTGCGGATGTTTTTTTTTTATCGATAATTATGTCATTTTAAATTAGACATAAAAATAATTATTCAAAAAATTGATAGTTTTCTAATTTTACTTAATAAAAATGTAAAGAGGATTTATAATAGGAAAAAATAGGAGTGCCAGATTTAAGATTGATACAGTGTATTTCAACGGCAGAAGTGACTGGATTAAGGGAAGGGATCTGTACATATGCTATGCTTGAAAATGGAAAGTAATTTAAGAGATAAGAATATCGATTATAATGGATATTATTTTAAATATATTCCATTTTTAATATTTTAAAAATTGTTATTTATTATGAGAAAAAATAAAGTATGAAAAATTAAATCCAATATTATATATATATATCGAGGACAGAAAGGAAATTAGGGGCTTAGCCTGAATGAATTCAAAACCCTTAAATTGATGAGGAAAATTAATAAATCCCCAATCTATCAACTAATCAAGTCTCGTATTGGGGTCGCCGCACACGATGCGTATAAAATTAAAAGCTTCTAATTAGTAATTAAGGTGATGTTTGAGACTAAAAACTACAATTTTTTATAAATTTTTATAAAAATTTATAAATTTCTGAGTTATTTTCATATTTTATGCGTATTTAGTAATTTTTATTAACCTTTTTCTTTAAAATTCTAACACAGCATATCCAAATTATTTGAATGAATTAATTAAACACGTTCGAACGAGTGCTGTTAACTCAAAATTCTAACACAATATATTAAAACCATTCGAACTGGTTATTTAACTACGTTCGGACGGGTTTTATCAACTGAAAATTTAGATATAGTATATGGAAATCGTTCGAATAAGTCATTCAAGCACGTTCGATTAGATTCTGTTAGTAAATTTGAATTTGCTTTTCAAATGCCAAAAAAGAAAGAAGATATACATATGGTATACTTAAAAATGGAAAGTAATTTGAGAGAGAAGAATATTGATTATATTGTTTATTATATTGGATGATATTAAATATATTCTATTTTTTATTTTTTATATTTAAAAAATTATTATATATTTTAAATATATTTGTATGCGATGAGTATAAAAATAATTGTTAAGAATTTTAAATTTTTAATTGTTTTGTGTAAGGCAAATTTTAAAATTGTGAAAACAAAATTAATGAAAATTTTGAATTTTTTTTTTTTTTTAAATCAATGAGAGTTTTAGTTATGTAGAAATGAAATGCCAAATGCACTAAATGCACTCCATTTTTTATTTCTTACGCTTCAAATAAACATTGTTTATTGTGTGAGGAGTGTGAGAAGTTAAAAATGGAGTGTATTTAGTATTTTCTAAAAAAATTTCATAAATCTTTTTAAACGAACCACTAACTGTGACATATTAACAGTGATGTGGGCGTATTAATGAAAGACTAGATGAGCTATCGCCAAAATATAGTAAAATGCTCTTATCTTACATCACTTGAGTATAATTGAATTAAGGAATATATATAATTTGATTCTCTTAATCTTTGGTATGTGAGAATTTAATGAAATTGAATAGAATGAGAGTTAAAAAATGAAATACAGGTGACAGGTATGGTTACCAACGTGAAAATAATAGAATAGAATGAACATTTAAAATTTCAAAATTTGATAACATATTTTAAATATGATGGAATAAAATAAAATGTAATAAAAATTATAAACAATAATTTTTAATAACTACATAAATAAATTTTATTTTTAGAACTCGAATATGAGTATAAAAATAGCCAAGGGGTAAAATAGTTATTTTACAGCTTGAATCTGAATTGGGCCAATTTTTTTAATTTAAAAAATATGTCAATAAATATTTTTTAATCTTTTGAAAAGTCTAGAATACAAATTTAGACAAAAAAAAAGGGTCAGGGGCAAAATAGTTATTTAACATTACAAATTCAAATCAGGATAAAATTTATTTAACCATTAAGAAATATATCAATGGATTTTTTTTAAGTCTTTTGGCAACCTAAAATGCAATTTTGGACAAAAATGGATTCAGGAGTAAAATTGTTATTTTACAGTTTAAATTCAAAAATATTTTTGAACTTATTAAGAAATACGTCGGTTAATACTTTTTAATCTTTTGGGAAGTCTAAAAATATAAATTTGGGCAAATAATGGACATATGGATGAAATAGCCATTTTATGATTTGAGTTTGAATTGAATCAAAATTTGTCTAGTTATTAAAAATATGTCGATAAATTTTTATTACCCTTTTGGGAAGCCCAAAATACAAGTTTAGGTAAAAAATAGATGCAGGGATAAAATGATTGTTTAGAAAATACTTCTGTACCAAAATTTTTAACATAAAAATTAAACAAAAGTAATGTGGCGACGCCATTTTTCCAATAAAATATCACGTTAATGAGTTATTTATTTTAGAATAATTGATTTATAATACATTCACATCATTCTAATAAATTATTTTGATAAAAACTTTTAGTTTTATTATGTTATTCTTTTAGTGTGTTAAAAATTAGAAGTAAATGTTATTTGATGATTAGGATAAGTTTGGGAAGAAAAGAAATTAATTTTTTTTAGCTGATTACTAACTTGCTATCAAAAAGTTAGTTTTTTTATTTTTTTTGAGAAAAAATTAATTTTTTAATAACTAATTTTTTAACTTTTTATTAATTTAATATTTTTACCTTTTTCGTGTAAATCAAATTTTAATATAGCGATAAATTTAATCATTTAAAAAAAAGTCAAAAAAACTAATAACTAATACACTCAAATTTTACGTTTCCAAAAATTAACTTTCAATCCAGCAAGAGAAAAAAATGTTAATTTTTTTTAAATTTATATAAAATATAATAAATATAATTAAAATATCATATAATAATATTTACTCATTTTAAATCCCTATACCAAACCCACCCTGAGCTGTGATTATTGTTTGATATTGCATACAAGTTAAATGCACCGAGATAAAAGGCGCGTATTTCCAAGGTTGCGGCCATGTCAAAGCAAAAGGTGACAATAACTTTCAATGAGAACACTGATTCAGTTGATCCGCTCAATTTATTCTTGCCCTTTATTTCTGTATACGTTCGTTACGTTGGTATTTGTACTTCTTAAATTAGTTAACAAAATAATAATTTTAAATTTAAACTTTTGGAAGCTTGGTTAAAATGTCAGAAACGTAAGCTGGAAAGGTTTCTTAGGATACATTTGGTGCACTAAAATTTGATGAAAATTTTTAAAAATTTTTATAAAATTTTACGTATTCCTATCTTATTAAAATTTAAAAAACGTTTAATATCTTTAAAAAAAAAATCGATAACTAAAATTCGGTTTATCAAATAGTAAAAATTTTTCTTCATTCTCACCATGGACTCCCAAACTATCAAATAACACTCACTTTAATTATTTTTTTGGCGTTTTTAAAACCGTTCCAAAGGATTGTAGAAATCGTTCCGACGGAATCATACGACCAACTTTCGTCCAAACGGTTTCTACAATCTGTTTGGACGGATTGTAATGTAAAGAAGTCATGACTACCTAAAATTTTGAATCCGTCTAAACAGAAATCTAATCCGTTGGAACGAAATTTTACTATTCATCTCTAAAAAATGCGGTTTGAGCGGTGTACACTAAATATAAAAAGTTTCCTCAAATCACATTTTTTCTCACTTTTTGGTGCGCCAAATGCAACCTTAATATTTAATGTGAAATTAAAAGCTGTCTGTTTGACTCAAGTGTTCTATTGATCTCTTAATCAAATTTCACACTGGTGTTTTAAGAGGGTGTTTGGAAGTTAAAAAAAAAAAAACTTAAGTTTTGGTAGTTTTTTGGTTGTTTTTTTTTTTTGCACTTTTTTGTGTGTTTGGTTGAATCAAGTAGAATTTTTAGTATTTTTTTAGTAACTTTTGGGTGTTTGGTAAATTTTTTACTGTAGCAAAGCAAAAAAGTTGTAACTTTTGGGTGTTTGGTGTGTTTTTTACTGTAGCAAATCAAAAAGTTGTAATGATGGAGTGATACTTTTTACTGTAGTAAAGCAAAAAAGTGACAAAATTTGTAATTTTACCAAACACACAAAAATCAATTTTTAGTAGTTTTTTGCTAATTTTTGAGTTGCCAAACACCCCTTAATTTTCAAGAATTGAATATTACTCTTTTGTTAGGGAGAATGTATCGTGAATTCGAGCAAAATTTCACCGCAAGGGATCGTGGACTCATTTGCTACTTTGTAGTTGTATGTAAATTTTACAACTCGTTTGTTATACCGAAAAGTGTACCAAGTCCCAGGGGTGGATATAGGATTTTCAGGATGAGGGACATCAAGCACTTAAAAAGAGGATAATGAGTTATATTGGGGTTTAAATTTTGATAGAAGCAATATTACTTTTGGGGAATGAGAAAATTATTCTTGGATATTAAACCGGTAAATATATTTTTCACAATTTAATAGTTCAACTATTCTTTAACAGCACCAGAGATTTAATAGGGATACCAAAAGAAAAATAATTATTGTTAAATTTTATTGTTTATAAAATTTATTATGTTATATATTATATTTACTAATATTATACACAAAAGTATTCAATAATGTGGTGGGAGAATATATTTTATTTCATAAAAAATACTTAGAGTTAGATTCTTGTAAATTTTTTTATATTAAAAATTTTGACCTAATCTTAATTTTTTAATAAAATCAAAATATCTCATTTTTAATTAATTTAATTTTTTATATAAAACTAAAATACAAAGAGTATTATAATAATTTTGCATTCAAAATCAAGGGAGCCACTTGCCCCTTACCTCTGTATAACTCTGCCCATGTCTAGTCCTTTGTTCTGAACTCTTGATTTTTTTTCGATTTTGAATTTCAATGTTAAAATTCTTGTGTTTATATATTTTTCTGCTTATAGTTGTGTGGTTGATTGATTGATGCCACCGCACTTAAAAGCTATTTTCAACATTGACACAAACCATACACTATTTATATATATGCACACATGTGTGTGTTTAATAAATCATGCAGCACGCTTACACTTTATACATATACATACATGCAAAGGCAGAGCTATGCTAAGGGACCCTTTGATTTTGAAAGTGAAAATATCAAAGTACTCTTGATATTTTAGTTTTGTTTAAAAAATTAAATTAATTTAAAATTGAGTTATTTTGATCTTATTAAAAAATTAAAATTAACTTAAAACTTTTCAACATTCAAAAAAAAAAAAAAGTTAACAAAAATCAAATCTAAGTATTTTTTTTTTGAAATAAAGTATATTTTTCTACTACATTATGAAATATTTTTGTGCATAATATTAAAAATATAACTTAATAAATTTTATACATAATAAAAATTAATAATTATATATAAATATATATTTATTTTAACAATAAAAAATATTCCCAATAAATCTCAAACAGTATTAAATGGACCAGTTGAACTATTAAATTATAAAAAATATATTTATTAATTTAATATCTAAAAATAATTTTATCTTACTAAAAGTAACATCTTTCTCTACTTTTAACGGACATAAATTGTTATTCCCTTCTTTTAAGTATTTAGTGGCTCCTCTAATAAAAATTCTCAATTCGCACATGTTTTTGTGTGCGTGTGTGTGTGTAATAAATTCTTGCAGCATGCAAGCCTAGCTATTTTATACACACTCTCCAAAGGCAAACCTATAAGTGTGAAATAATCTCTTCCCAAGTCTTCAGTCAGCTACGGAAACCAAACACTTTAAAACAGTCTTTTATCATTTGGTTACCAAATTTTGACGACTTCCCTAACTGGGTTAGTGGAGCTTCACTAACCGTGGATGACTTTTGCTATGACCAACCTAGTGGGAATAGTAGAATTAGACCACACTATGTGTGTGGCCAATCAAAAATTAATTATTAAAATTTATTAATTATATAAATCCATTAATGCAATTATAAATCATTTAATATATATATTTAGTGAGAATTAACATTTTGATGCATGGAGTGTAACTTTTTTTTTTTTAAATAATTATAGGAATTTGTTTGATGCACGATGCCTAGGGTTATTTGGGAAAATTAAAATGTAGTTTTGTTGCATAAATATGAAAAGTTTGGAAAAGAAACACCGGTTGGATTTCACCACGTCTAATAAGTTGCATTTATATTAGTGTATGTATATCTGTATATGAGAAAAGTTAAAAAAATAATTATTTTTACACTGAATTAAGTATAATATAAACAATTCTCAAGCATCACTAATTCTGTGTTATTTTTGTTTCAATCACACTCGGGACCTGTCTTGGACTGTTGCTCAAATAGTTTGGTTCAAAAAAAATTTTTTAATTCAATTATTTTTTTATTTAGTCCGCTCAAAGATTTTTATAATCCCCTTCTCTTTTCTTTCACACTTTTTATTCAGTTTAAATTTTTGTAGTTGAGTTGAATTTGTCTTTGAAACCTTTGTTAAGTCCAAGTGAATCCAAAATCTTGAATTCGCTCGTGACAAATTAGATTTTGAAATTTGGGTGAAATTAAGAGACGTGAGCATAACGTATGTATATATGACAAGAAGAGTTTGGTATGGCGTGGTTGGATTTGAACGGTGCCAATCTATTAATCATTTTTTTGACGGAGATGGGCTCTCTTTGGTTGGTTCATCACATTCACACACGGATGCGTAGAATTTGAGTTCAAGAGAACAAAGTTTGAAAAAGGAGCACGGTCAATTTGTTTATATATATATATATATATGTATGTATATATTTTACATATGGATGCATCATCACTAGTCGTTTGATGTACAAAGTTTGACAAAGCGACGAATGCAATGCCTTTTCATCCTTCAATTGAATTGCTGGCATCTCATTTATGCTGCCACAATGGCTTCTAGGTTTCCATCCTCTAAAATTCAAATCGCTCTAAAGTTTTTCATCCATTCTCCCCAACTCTATATAAATTGTAATGTTAAATGTGCTAGCCAAAATTATTAGACCACCTTTAAAATTATGCGAGGACACCCTAAAAAAAATGCCCAAATATTTATTAGCAATATAAGATGTAAAAATTTGTCATTTTTATTTATGTACAAAACGTATTTGTAATTTTTTTTTAATGAATACACGTATTTGTTGATGATGCATGAAGAAATAATAATAAAGGCTTGCCTCCGGAGTTACCCGACTGTCTCATGGGTATGCTCCCCACAGAAACTGCATGAGTTCGATTCCTGACTCAAGTGGAGTGTGTGTGAGGGGCAACGTATATTTTCTCAATTTATCCATCGGTTATGTGATTCGTGGAAAACTATAATAAACTGATAAAGGTTTTGAGCTGCCCAATAATAATAATAATAATAATAATGAGGGATTAGAAATAGTATGAATTGCTAAAGATGATTATAGGTGTTTATTTATAGAGAAACATAAAAAAGTTTGAACTTATTCGACACTGATGGTGAAAGCTCTAACATGCATGGGCAGAGTTGGTAGTAGTTTAGGGGCACATGCTCATCCTGAAGATTTTTTTTTTTCCTTTTTTTTATATTGTTTTTAGTACTTAATTATGCTCATATAAGAAATTGAAAAAAAAAAAAAAAAAAGCTCAAAACTAATTTTGCCCACCTAAGAAAATAAAAATAATTAGCTTAATACCAATTGTAATCATCCAATAAAAATAAAATAAATTTTAACCTAATACACACTAATGCAATTATACCCAATCCACTTAATACAATATGAAAAAAATATCTATCCTCACTTTGACCATTTCCCTCCTCTCTCTTTCCTTCTCACTAGTGTCCACCTACATATAATTTCCTAACTCTGTCCCTGATAACATATTTAGAAATATTGAATTAGATTTTAGTGGTCAAACCTTGTAGGATTACATTTTTTCTGTATTGCTTTTTTTTTTTTTTTTTGACAAGTAAAATGTTTGAATTTGGATTAATAGGAGAAAAATACATGAGCTTAAATATTGTTTAATTCTAATAGAATCGTTCTTTTAATTTAGCCAAGTGTAATTGGAAGGTGCAAAATATTGAATGCGTTTGGAGTGAAAAAAGCTAGTAGAATTTGATAAAAATTATGATTTCGCAATTCATGTAGTGAGATAAACAATGAATAATTTTTAAAAAATTTCAGTATTTTTCAACAAATATCAAAATTTTAAATAGAGCCATTGTGTTAGTTGCTAACAATGTAATGGACAATAGATTGACGTGTTTCTATAATATATATGTAGATGTATAATGTTTATTTCCCTCTAAAAAAAAAAATGTACTTCTTGTCCGCCTTCCTCCTCTGCTTTGAGAACCATGTAAACAGAGAGTGAAAAAAAGAAAAAAAGAAAAAAAATTGAGATTCCTCCTTTTGACATTTAGTTGGTACATAAGTAGAGCTTCTAAATAGTTTCTGCGTGTTCAAGATGCTTCCTTATCAAAGTAATGGTACAAATCAACTGGTTCAAAGGCCAATTTTGCGACTCGTTTATAAACGAGTTGAGTCCGAGTTCATTCTCATGCCGCATGACTAAGGAATAACTCCAAGCCTGGGACCCTCCCAAATATATTAAACAACAATTCACGAGGTTCAATTTTATTTGATGCAAGTGAATTTAGATAATAGCAAAGCTGATAATCTTGCAAACAAGGACATCCACAGAAAATACCCGATTCTACTACTAAATTTGCATCTATGTGGTAAAATCAATTCGTGCTAGATTAAAAGATATACAAATCCAACATTTCTATTCAACTTGAACCATAATTCTCAATTCAGAAATATAACATCCTCCAAAGGCTCAAAATCTACCTCCCGTCAAATCTCTCTACCCCATTATCTTATACCACCATTTCCTAAAGATCAACAAAGGCAACTCCTAAACCTCTCCCTCCAACCACATGCTTCTTCGAACCAATATTATAATAAACCCCAACTGGATCCGCAACAGCAGCAAAACAAACTCAACACAGAAAGAAAGAAAGAAAGAAAGAAAGAAAAAGAAATGTAGCAGTGGGTTCAATTATGCGTAGTCCTTACCTAGGTCCTATAATTCCAAAACAGCACGAAAGCGTTAACCTTTGAATTTCACATAAAACCAAAAGCACTGTCAATGTCCATAATAAACGTGTCTTTCAAATAGTGAATAAAAAACGAATTTATTTCCAATTCAAGATTTGACCAAAATTCATCATGACTCCACAAACTCGAGCAAGATTTGCCATCCTTAAGTGGAGAATTGTGTGACTTCGGTCCTGACCATACACCCAAAAACAATGAACACTCCAATATCCCACCCACACTAGCAAGAAAATGGGCTGGATTCTCCAGTCAAACGTGTAGCAGAGACTAAAAATTCACAATTATATATCTACAACTCAAATTCATAATATAAGCAATCTGAAAAGCAGTTCAACTAAGAAAAAAGCAACTAAACCTGCAGAAAATCAATGCACCACAGGAGGAGTCCATAATATAAGCAAATGAATGGAATAATTATGCTCCAGGCAACTTATTACAATATGTTTTAACACGAGTTTTCTGGTTTCCCAAACAGTACATGCAACTCAGCCATTCATATTTCATCATAAACTGGTTTGTAACAAAAGCTCAATAAGTTGAGTTTGCCTAACACTTAAGCATATCATTTAGAGACTACCACCCCTGACTGCACGTATGAGATGAAGTACAGAGCCACCCTCAATATTATAATCTTTAGCTGTTTTGTCATCACCAAGCTGCTTTCCAGCGTAAATTAGGCTGCACAGATGGCCAGTATTATAAAAAAAAAGTGTACACTTGATTTTCTTACAGAATAACCAGAAAAAAAAAAAAAAAAAGACAGATGGAACAGAGAAGACAATGAGTAGAAAATTGCATGTGCTTAATAGAAGAACTATGAGCATACAGGCTGCAAAAAATCAATTCAATGTACCACAAAAATAAATGCGCGCGTGCGAGAGAGAGAGAGAGAGAGAGAGAGTCAATTCCATTTTCTTTTTTTAATTCAAATAATTATTCACACGAACACTATATATTTCGAAAAGAAAATCCGAGACAGAGAGAGAGAGAGAGAACCAATTCATTTTTTTTAATTCAAATAATTATTCACATGAACACTATAAATTTCATAAAGTAATTCCAAGGAAAGAATTCCCACCACCAAATCCCACACAGATGAAACTATATCGAATCATGCAAGGAAACATGATGGCATCTCCCCTAAACCAATGAAGAATACACAGCAAACTCAATTTATGATGTGGTATCATTCAATAATTGCATCAGAATACAATAGGCATCAAAACATAATTTAATAACCAACAAAGCAAAGTCCATTCACAATCATACTTTAGTGGACAGCATCACAAAGAGAAGGGAACAACCATTTTGCAGAAGCTGCTCCCTAATTGCTCCACTCAATAGTTCTTCTGGAGTTTACGCATAAAGCAAATAATGAACACAACATATTATGTAAAGAAGATACAAGCAAAAAATGGTCCAGAAATTTAAAGTCAAGGATGCAATGCATATCACGAGCAAGCTGTGCATGATTAGGTGCAACATGGCTACAAAACTCTTTAGCTGTTGTTCAAAAAAAAAAAAAAAACTCTAGAGTTCAGTTACAGTACAAGAGAAAATACAAACCTTTGCTGCGCTGGAGGAATTCCTTCTTTCTCCTCAACCTTTTCCTTGATCTGGTCAATGGTATCAGTAGGTTCAATATCAATTTCAATCTCTTTTCCAGTGAGCGTCTTGACCTTAATCATAGTTACACCCCTAAGCCGCAAAACCAGATGAAGAGTTGACTCTTTCTGGATGTAATAGTCTGCAAGAGTTCGGCCATCTTCCAATTGTTTTCCAGCAAAAATCAATCTCTGTTGATCAGGTGGGATACCTTCCTTGTCCTGGTAAACACACAAAACCTTTAAACATGAATACAAAACTCATGGAAGAACAACAAGAGAGAGTCCAAAGTCCAAACAAACTTCTTCCCCCCACCACAAACACCCAGACAGCAGGAAAGGAAGAAGAAAGGCATAAGATGGGGGCCCTACCAGGCGAAGGAGGAAAAATCACATAAAGCAAAAATAAAACAATCAATTTTGATACCACATGCATAAGAATTGCTGTTTTTTATTTAGTATGCTGTATGCAACAATCAAATAATATTCTGCATGAAAAAAAGAGCAATAATAAGAATGTACAACCAAATCCAGGTATGAAGAGGTAGAAGTTTATTCTATATGAATACATGCTCTTTGACTTAGATTTTCACATACAAAAAACAAAAAAAATCACTCATTGTTATCATGTTGCAGCAAAGCGTTAACTAACCTAAACGGTATTCTCTTTTAATAATTATTTGGTAAGCATTGAATGGACAAACTTCGAGGCTCCCAATGTGGTAAACAAAGAATCAGCAAGGATCATAAGCAACATCACGTGATAGAACTGCCCAAGAATCATAACTCATCCTTAGAACTCTTCTATCATCTTTCGAAAAACTGCCCAACATATCTATTCTCTTTCCCCATTTTTTATCTTTCATCTAATTTTCTCTTGAACGTTTACCTCATCATTGTTATCCTTGTTTGCTTCTTAGATGTCGGAAAAATACTCTCAACTGGTGTATCTCCCCTGAATTGCCTTTCTTCATTTAAGGCTATTTATATTCCTTAGTTTCAAGAGACACGATAATATAAGAAGGCAAGTTCTTCCAGCTGGATTCAGTTTTTGCCTTGTTTTTTGGTATCAAAGAACATCAAGTTAAGTCACTTACAACCACCCCCCCCCCCCCCAAAAAAAAAAACCCATCAAGTTTGAACAGTATTTTAAGCTCTGTACATTGCAGGAATGGCGACACTGCAAGCTTTGACAAGGGTGCAACATTTTAAATTTTAAAGGTAAATAAGATAAGTCAAGTTGTGACTGTAAAGGATTATGGTATGGCATGATGTTTCGTTAGGAAATTTGAAATTTCAGATTTAAAAAATTATAACATATACCGCAATTCCCCCCTCCCCCCCCCCCCCAAAAAAAAATGAAGTTTGAACAGTATTTTAAGCTCCGTGCATCGCAGGAATGGCAACACTGCAAGCTTTGACAAGGTTGTAACATTTTAAATTTTAAAGGTAAATAAGATAAGTCAAGTTCTAACTGTAAAGGACTACGGTGTGGCATGATGTTTCATTAGGACATTTGAAATTTCAGGGTTAAAAAATTAGAACATATACCACAATTCCGCCCCCCCCCCCCCCCAAAAAAAAAAATCACATGAAAAATAATAAATAAATAAATAACCGGGCTTCATATGAGTATGGGTACGTGGTTTGGTATTTTCTTTGGTATACGGTGTGGAAGGGATACATTTAGTTCAACTGCTATTTCAAAAGCCATGGTTTACAAGGGTAGCTTGTTCTTACATAAAAATATATATACAAACTTTGAGACTATTTAATTGTAATTTGAAGAAGAAAGAAGAAAAAATAAAACATAATTCTCATCACTCATACCATAATTTCTCTCTCTCTTTTTTTTTTTTTTGGCAAGGTAAAGAGAAAAGGCGTTACAATGAATGTAGCCGTCAATTTGACAGAGATTCAGCCATGGGAGAGTAAAGGTACAGAGGCTAAACTGCTACACTGACAATAACTAGTCCAAATTCCAAAATTTCAAGTATCCAATATAAATGGAATAAAACAGAAGAAAAAACAACTCAATGTTCTACAAAAAGCCTACTACTCCATTCTCTCTTTTCCTTTCCTTTCGCTGTACAATGTACATTTACATTTTTTACTGGGTCGCCAAATTTCACGATCTAGATCGCAACTGAACCGCAAAGGGGGTTGCATGATCCGGATCTTGGTTCCATAGGGGGTTGAACAATCCCGATAACTATGAGGCTGAACTACTCATCTCTACACCGAGCCAAGCGAACAAGAAAACTACTTTTACCTATGATTACCTACATTGAATATAGGCAACTGAAGTTAGTTGAGTCTAGTGTTGTGGTCATTGTAATATTAATGCATTGATGTGCTGTTCAGTAGCAGTGGTTCTGCTTAAAAGGTCTTATCAGGGAAACCTAAGGGAGGTAGTTTGAGGTGTCATTGTTAGTAAGAGTAGGGCAGTTGGAGTCAATAACCATTACAACAGTATATGTTCACATGTTTCTCTGCTTAATGGGCATGCACATAGAAAGAGTTTCATTTAAAATTGGATTTCTGGGGGAGTAAGAAAGCAAGATTCCTAGTCAAGCCAATCACTCCATCCACATATCAATATAGAAACTGAAAAGAAAAAATGGACCAAAAAAATAAATTATTCAGGACTGGCGTAGGCACCTAGTAAACTAGGTTATTAAACTCCCAATTTTGGATTATAGGTAGATATATGTTCATCTCCACGACCAAACACAAACTATCCAATTCAAAACTAACTAAACAAGCTTCTAATAATTTCGAAAATCCTGGATAAATAAAGCCCTCAAATTACCGATACATCAGGGGAAAACAACAGAAACAGGGAGAGAGAAAAAATCGACGAAACCAGTAATATACGAAGGCAATTATAAAGCCCTAACTAAATTGCAGTAAAAGATAGAAACTCAATTGATAGAAGTTTATAACTCAGTAGGTGTGTGCGGATGTAAATGCGTATATATATCCATGTGTGTGTATATATATAGAGAGAGACAGAGAGGGGGGAAATTGACCTGAATCTTAGCCTTAACATTGTCGATGGTGGCACTGCTCTTGACTTCGAGAGTGATCGTCTTCCCAGTAAGGGTTTTCACGAAGATCTGCATATCGTTCACAGAAGATCAGAGAGAGAGAGAGAGAGAGATCAGCGACGCTACGGGTAATGGTTACTGGAATATAACATTCAGTAGCACAGAGAATCGACGTTGAAAAAAGAAAAAAAAAGAGTTTTAATCCAAATTGAATTCCACTTTGGCCACCTATAGATATTTATATATGTATATATATGTACACCTGGGCATTCGGCTGAGTTAAAAAAAAAAAGAAAGAAAAGAAAAAAAGATAAATATCAATCTGTTGGGCAAAATAATACTTAGATGTACGTGTGCCGAACAAGTGTAGTCCGGCACCACGTGGCCCAGTGCCGAGCATATTTGTGTGAGCCACGTAGTCATTCACCGAGCACGTTGCGTCGTGACACGTAGCGTCCTGCCAAACAACTGATTAATGGCACGAGAGTTTCACGTGAGTGTTATACATAAACACATGTCTTAAGGTTAGTATTCCAAAGAATACCCTGAACCTCAGCACCAATGAATAGTATGTTGCTACGTAGCTATAGCCGAGGACCTCAATAGCTAGTTTGTTCGGACCATCCATTGGCAGCTAGTAAATGTTGAACCTGGGACCTACAGCCTTTAAAGATGGCTCATGACCATAAATGCACCGTAGTTAAGACTGAACTGGGTATTTATCTCTGAGAAAGTAACTAAGTCAGTTCATCTCGTCACGAGTAGTTGGCGGATGTGACAGGAAGACAGTCTGACCCTGAAAATCTGGTTGTAATGCCGTGTTAAGCCACTAGAAGCATTAAATGAGAGGCATGGTGTATTAAATGAGAGGTTTGAGGCATTAAATGAACGGGAAGGGCATTTAAAGCAAGGATGAAAAAAAGGGACACGGCAGTGTGCGTAACATCAAGTCGCAAGTATGCTTTAATTATTTTTCAAGCTACTATAAATAGGACATTCTGCTGAACAACAGAGGTAAGCTGACTATTGCCAACTTAAGCTTTTACTCATTTCTTCTCTGAAAGTTTCATTCTTTGAGCGACTTGCTGACTTAAGCATCGGAGGGTTTTCCGGCCAGAGACCTCCACTCCGGCCGTAACCTTTCTTTCTGTCTTTGTTCGGCAGGTCGGCGATTGCATTTTCGATTGGCATGGTCAGTAGTTCCGGCGGTATTTTTTGCTGCCGAATATTTGGCGCCCACCGTGGGGCTCGTTGTTTAGCCCAGTATTATTGTTCACCAGCTTTTTTCTTATTTCTTTATCAAGTCTCTAGTACTTGTCCACACAATGACTTCGGGAGGAAACACTACTCCACCATCATCTCCACGAGCAGGGGACGGTTCCACTCCTGCCAAAACTAAAGGGAGTGCGCTGGTTATCCGGACTCCAGGTCTGGAGCATGCCAGGAGAAGAAAAATGGAGGATCCTGAGGCGCTGAAACGGAGAGAGGAGTTGATGGCTAAGGCCAATGAGAAGCAAGCAGAACTGGAGGAGATTCTGCTGGAATTAAGTAAGGAGAAGGGAAAGTCTACTGCTAGCCATGCAGTCGATTCTGATCGATCTGACTTAGAATCTGACGAAAGTTACGATGCTCTTTACGAGGACCCCACTGATGAAGATGACGGGGACAACCATGAATAAGAGGAGGTGCGTTCTCGCTCGCGACGTGATGTCACTCCTTCTAGAAAGGGCTCGCACCATGCTAAAACCGTTGCGAAACGTGACGCGAAATCTGATGCTGACATGCTCACCAAAGTGCATCACAAAAGGAGTTCCTCGAAAAAGGTGCTGGAGGCATACTCAGAAGAAGCGGATAGCTCAGACCAAGAAGAGCTGACTTTGAAGCGTAAGAAAGCGGGAAAGGCAAAGGTAGAGGAGTGGGGGCAAGAAGAGGAATGGGGTGCTCAGGGCCAGAGCACACGCATGATGGCAAGGAAAGCCCTGGGGCGGATCTCTGCTTCTCTGTTCGTCGATGAAATAATTGATGCGGAGCCTCCGGAGAAATTCCAAACTCCGAGGCTTAATCTCTATGATGGAAGAACTGACCCCCTGGCCCACTACCGTCATTACATGCAGGCCATGACATTATGGAGCAGCAACGACCACCTATATGCAGAGTATTCCCTTCTAGTTTGGGGGATACAGCGCTTCAGTGGTTGTATAAACTTACCCCTGACAGTATCCGGTGTTGGCAGCAACTGGCAGAGGAGTTCGTCACTCAGTTTTTGGCTAACACAAAACAGCCCAAAACCGCTGACGTTCTCCTCACGATGAAAAGAAAACCCAGGGAATCATTGAGAGATTATTCCCGCCGCTACCTGGAGCTC
This sequence comes from Vitellaria paradoxa, assembly GCA_019916065.1. Lineage (NCBI taxonomy): Eukaryota > Viridiplantae > Streptophyta > Magnoliopsida > Ericales > Sapotaceae > Vitellaria > Vitellaria paradoxa. Next base: position 19,440,336 of record CM034234.1, on the reverse strand, counting down.
TACAACGAGGTGGGAGAATGCTCGGAGCAATTGGCCGTCACCTCGTTTAAGCTGGGGTTGCGGAAGGAGGATAGGCTGTGGCTTTCCTTGACCAAAAAGCCCGCAGCCAACATGTCAGATCTTATGTGCCGGATTGAAAAATACGCCAAGGTGGAGGACGAGACACAGCCAGCAGAGCAAAAAGAAAGGAGATCCCAGGGCCAGAGAGGAGATAAAGTCGGGGAGGAGGCCGCCGGTTCGTAGATGAAGAGAAGTCTGTCTTCGAAGCGGTCAATACGGTGTTCAAGATACCGATTTTCAAGATCCTCCCTCGAATAAGAGGTAAGCCATATTTCAGATGGCCCGGAAAGCTGCCGGACTTCCCTGAAAGGAGAAATCCAAGAATTATTGTGCGTATCATCAAGACAAGGACATCGCACCGGAGTCTGTCGATCGTGCGGCATCATCTGGAGGAATTGGTGCACAAGGGCCACCTTAACGAGTTCATAGATGAGGGCAGAACTTGAGAGCAGCCCCACAGGACAGAGAGCCAAGGAGGTAACGAGAAGAGACTGCCGGAGAAGAGGCTACCAAGGAGGTCCAATCCCCACCAAGAGCCAGGGCACGTAGAGATGTCCCAAGACCTGCAGTCATTCACGTGATCCATATGGAGCGGCGACTTCAGAGTGTCATTAACCGTGCCCCTAATCTACAAAGTCAAGAGATCTTGGGGCGTGGCAGGCCAGCCGAGCAAACGCCCGAGGAAAGCCGCCACGGAGGGAATCACCTTTCATGAAGACGAGCATTCTGGTGTTCAGCTGCCGCACAATGATGCCCTGGTAATCACTCTGGGCATGTTCGACTCCGAAGTGAGAAGAATTCTGGTGGACGCAGGAAGCTCAACAGAAGTCATGTTCCTGATCTTATTTAAGAAGCTCGGATTAACTGAAGAGGATCTGGAACCGGCAGAATGCCCGCTCATAGGATTCAATTCTGCCCCTGTTTGGCCTCTGGGCAGAGTTGTCATTCCTGTCCGTGTGAGTCCGGTGGAGCAAGAGGTTGAGTTCACTGTTGTGGATTCCCCTTCTTCCTACAATGCTATAGTAGGAAGGTCGTGGATTCATGCTTGAAGGCGGTCCCCTCAACCTACTACCAGGTGCTGAAGTTCCCTTATTGCGGGGAAGTGATTTCTATTTTGGGGGATCAAAATATTTCCCAAAAGTGTTCTCTGCAGCCCTAAAATCCAAGACTATCCCCGAGCCAAGTCCAATTGACGGAGCTACCCGAGGACGCCACGAAGATCGATGATGTCGGTGCTGATCCACAGAAGAAAGCCATAGAGGGCTTGGAGAAATATCAGATTGGCCCTGCTGAGGATGACAAATTCTTCCTAATCGGCACCAAACCTGAGCGCCGAGGAGAAACTGGAGCTAACGGAGATGCTCTTGAAGAATATTGGAAATTCGTCTGGACTCCACACGAAATGCCAGGTATTTCTCCCGAAATCATGACTCATAAGTTGAATGTGAATTCGAGGGTTAAAACCTGTGATACAAAAGGCGAGTGCGATCAGCTTCTCCAGCATGCGGAAGCGGTCATAGAGGAGGTCGGCCGATTGTTAGAGGCGGAGGCCATCCGGGAAATCTCATCCTGGAGTGATGGCCAATACAGTCGTGGTCAAAAAGAAGAATGGGAAATGGAGAGTTTGCGTAGACTACACAGACCTGAATAAGGCCTGCCCGAGGATCCATTCTCCCTGCCAAAGATCGCCAACTCGTTGACGTCAACCGCTGGATGTTCCAGGATGTCGTTCCTGGACGCTTATAGGGAATATCACCAGATCCCCATGTTTGGCCCTGATGAGGAGAAGACTTCTTTCATAACCCCTCGATGGCATATACTGTTACAGGTTATGCCATTCGGACTGAAGAACGCTGGAGCCACCTATCAACGGTTAGTTACGAAAATATTCAAAGAAGACCTCGGACAGACGATGGAGGTCTACATTGATGATATGGTGGTTGAAAAGTAAGGAGCCGAACACTCATCTCCAGCATCTCCAGCATGTTTTTTCTACCATTGATCGGTATGGGTTAAATTAAATGCTGTCAAGTGCGCCTTTGGAGTTGGCTCGGGTAAATTTTTAGGCCACTTGGTGAGCAGAAGGGGAATTGAGGCTGATCCTGATCAAATACGTGCCAGCCAATCTGTTTCTCCTCCACGCACTAAAAAAGAAGTCCAGAAGCTCACAGGGATTGGTGGCAGCGCTTAATCGGTTTATCAGTAGGTCATCCGACAAGTGCCGACCATTCTTCAGACTGCTCAAAGGGGCCAATAAGATGCAATGGGATGCTGAGGCGGACGCGGCACTAGAAAAGCTTAAAGAATACCTGATAACTGTCTCGATATTATCAACACCGCCAGCCGGGGGATATTTTGCAACTATATCTGGTGGTTTCAGAGCATGCAGTCAGTGCCGTCCTACTGAGAGAGGAACAGGGGAAACAGCATCCTATTTACTATGTGAGTAAAACGATGCAAGAGGCGCGGGAGACCAGATACCTTCCCCTAGAGAAGCTGACCTTGGCATTGATAATGGCGTCCAGGAAAGTAGCCATTACTTCCACGCACACACCATTCAAGTAATCACCGATCAGCAATTGGCCATGTTTTAAAGAGGGCTGATGTGTCTGGTCGGGGTGGCAAAATGGGCAGTTTCCCTCGGTGCATTTGACATAAAATTCATCCCCAAGAACCGCAATAAAACGGCTCAAGTTTTGGCCGATTTTGTAGCCAGAATTTACCCACGCCAGCTCCTGGCCCAGCAGAAGAAGTATGGCAAGTGGAAATAAAGTCTTCCCCAGCCGAACACGTTGATGCCGAACAACCTTGGCAAATTGAGGTTGATGGATCTTCGTCTAGAAAAGGGGGGCAGTGTAGGCATTGTCCTGACTACCCTGGAAGGGGTCACTATAGAATACGCAATAAAGTTCGAATTCGAGGTCACTAATAACGAAGCAGAGTATGAGCTCTCTTAGCCGGGCTCAACATTGCTCGGCGATTAATGGCAAACGATGTTTAATAAAGACTGACTATCAGCTGGTGGCCTATCAGCTAAAGGGTGAGTACATGGCCAGAAGTGAGAAGATGGCAGAGTATTTACAAGTGGCTAAGAAGAAAATCGAAAGTTTTAATAAAGCTAGCGTGGAGCTCATTGGGAGAGATCGTAATGCTCACGCTGACGCACTTGCAATGCTGGCTGCCTCTTCTCGAATAAGGCTAACTGATCAGATTTTGATGAAAGTTCTGAAGAGGCAAGCATAACGAAAGATGAGGATGGTAATGTGTGCTGACTTAGCCCCATCTTGGATGGATCCAATCATTGCTTACCTAAAGGACGGGACTCTCCCCGAGGACAAGACAGAACGAGGAAGCTGCGAATAAAGGGCCACCAGATTTTGGCTCTCCCCTGACCATAAGCTATACAAGAAGTCCTTCACAGGTCCCTATCTTCTTTGTGTTAATCTGACAAAGTGCAAAGATTTCCTCTATGAGCTTCATGAACGGGTCTGTGGGGCACATACTGGGGGCAGATCACTGGCGCACAGAGCAATCACACAAGGGTATTGGTGGCCGAAGATGGGTATGATGCTCAAGCCTACGTTCGGAGATGCATAAGAAATGCCATAAAGTTTGCTCCCATTCCTCACCAGCAAGCCCAAGAACTCTGTCCGCTGACTAGTCCTTGGCCATTCGCTCAATGGGGGCTCGACATTGTGGGGCCCCTGCCTACTGCTTCGGGAAATAGAAAGTTTTTAGTGGTCGGCACCGACTACTTTACTAAGTGGGTGGAAGCAGAACCCCTAGCTCACATCAGAGATGTAGATACCATTCGATTTATTTGGAAGAACATCATTACCAGGTATGGCATCCTTAGGACAATTATTTTCGACAATGGGACGCAATTCGACAGTGCCCCATTTAGGGAGTATTGTTCTAGATATGGAATCAAGAATATTTACTGTACACCAGCTTACCCCAGAGCAATGGTCAAGCCGAAGCTACAAACAAGGTCATTCTCAATGGAATCAAGAAAAGACTGGAAGCGGCAAAAGGGGAAATGGGTGGATGAATTGCCATCAGTGTGGGACATACCGAACAACCCTAGAAGATCAACTGGAGAATTCCCTTCTCTCTGGCTTACGAGTTGAAGCCATCATCCCGTTGGAAGTTGGCCTCCCGAGCATCAGAACTCTGTCATTTGATAGAGGAGAGAATGATAAAGCTATGGGAATGAGTCTAGATCTAATTGATGAAAGAATGGGAACTGGCCGCACTAAGGTTAGCCAACTACCAACAAGAGACAAGGAAGAAATTTAATAAGGGGGTCAGACATAGAGAATTCAGCACTGGCGACTGGGTGTTAAGAAAATTGATGGGAAGCAGGAAAGATCAAACCGAAGGAAAGCTTGGAGCTAATTGGGAAGGACCATTCCTTATCTCGGAGGTGCTCGGCAATGGTACTTACAAGTTAACTGACATGGGAGGAAAGCCGATCAAAAGACCATGGAATATAGCCCATCTAAAGTTGTACTATCATTGATATTACTGTACATTTATTGTTAAAAACTTTGTACATTTATTTGAAAAGCCATTCTTTTGTAAGCAATTAAAGCAATTTCAAAAGCTTGAGACAACTCCCTGCTTAGCAAAAAGATGCCACACCTCTTTGAGTGGTGGCCTGGAAAAGAGCCATGCTCGTCTTGACCGAGCATTGGCACAAAATACGCCACATCCCTTTGGACGTTGGTACATTCCTGATTTATTGACTGATCAGGAATTCTCTTTAGACTGGGATTCAATTCCCCAGTTTTCTAAAAAGAATTATCAAAAGGAGCCACGCTCGGCTTGCCCAGCGTTGGTACATTCCTGGTTTATTGACTGACCAGGAATTCTCTTTAGACTGAGATTCGATTCCTCAGTTTTCTGAAAAGAATAATCAAAAGGAGCCGCGCTCGGCTTGTCCAGCGTTGGTACATTCCTGGTTTATTGACTGACCAGGAATTCTCTTTAGACTGGGATTCAATTCCCCAGTTTTCTGAAAAGAATTATCAAAAGGAGCCATGCTCGGCTTGTCGAGCGTTGGTACATTCCTGGTTTATTGACTGACCAGGAATTCTCTTTAGACTAAGATTCAATTCCTCAGTTTTCTGAAAAGAATAATCAAAGGAGTCGCGCTCAGCTTGCCCAGCGTTGGTACATTCCTGGTTTATTGACTGACCAGGAATCCTCTTTAAATTGGGATTCAATTCCCCAGTTTTTCTAAAAGAATTATCAAAAGGAGCCACGCTCGGCTTGCCGAATGTTGGTACATTCCTGGTTCAATTCCTTGGTTTATTGATTAGAAAGAAGAGAAGCCACGCTCAGTTTCCTTAGCGTTGGTACAATAGAAGCAAAAGGCCTTACAACACAAAGAATCATTTCAAGGAAGCTCGGCCCTGATGTAAGTAAGCTCTCGTATCATAAAGATTCACTTCTCCGATGCTCGGCATGAAATTGAAAGGTGAGATTTTTGTCAAAAAGTGGATTCCTCGGTTATTATATGAAAGCTCGAGGATAGCCGAACTCTTTAAGGTATGTGAGATTTATTAAAGTTATGCCTTTTTAGCAAAAGCTTGAAGTTACTTGATGAAAAACAAGCGACTACTTGAACTTCTTATCCTTGAAAGACTTGATGTTAAAGCATTTCTGTTAAAATTTATGGTTGCTCGGCTAATCGGTACAAATACATTTACGGTACATACTTCAACACAAACATAAAACGTATAAATAGAAAGGCAGACTCCCAGTGGGAAACAATTCAAAAGCTTTTATTTCGTGTTTCAGAATACAATTACAATATACTTTACATAATTGTCAACTGAAAAGGTTATCCTAAACCTAAGATAGGGCATTAGCATTTGTTGTAAGGGTTTGTAGCTATCTCGTAGGAAAAAACGTCAAGGTACTCCTCGGCTGCATTCCTTATAATTTCGTCAGCAACCAAGTCAAAGTATTCTTCAATCAATTCATCAGCAGTTCTAAAGAAACAAAGACATAGGAAAACAAAGCGAGATTAGAGAAAAATCAAAGTACTTTCATTCATTTAGAGTCAAAGGTTTTACATTGTTACATCTGAATTGAATAAAAAGCAAAACAAAAATACAAAGAGGCTCACTTCTCTCCCTCCTTAGTGGGATCACTTTCCACAACCAGATCAATTTGTTTAGGTGCTTGGGAGGCGTCCTTCTGGGCACTATCCACCTCAACCTCCCCCTCGTCGATGGTTTCTTCGGCAGTCTGAATTGAGGGAGTCTGAGGCGGACGCTCGAAGCTGAATTGAGGAGTTAGGCGTTCTGGATCAGGATAAGGACCTCCGTGTATATGGGGTTGGTGTGATCGATATTGTTCTTCTTCATTGCAGCCTCCCAACCCTCAAGGAAAAAGTCGTTGTGAGCGTCCCTCATCTGATCCACGCAGTCATTGATTTGGGCCTCTACTTCAGCCTTAGCCTTCTCTTCGGCTCCTCGGAGGGCAGTTTCTTTTTCTTCTAGGGCCCGAGTCTTCAGTGCTAGCTCTGCCCGAAGGTTGGCAAGCTCCTGCTTCGATTTGCTCTGCTCGGCCCTGGAAGTCTCCAACTCCTTGAGAAGTATTTCTTGTCCAGCCTTTGTCGAGGACAATTCAATCTCGGCCCCTGGAGAGTTTGCCCTTGACCTCCAACAGCTCTTCGTCCTTACGGATTAGGATTTTGTCCATAGATTGCACGCGAGCTATGCTTCCTGCAACTTGGCCAATGGCGGTGTTAAGTTGGTGCTCGATTTCCTTATTCTCATCTCGAAGCTGGCTTCTCTCTTTTGCCAGAGTGTCATTGCTGGATTGAAGACTCTTGTTCTCCTTCTCCAGGGTCCTTACGTTTGCCTTCAGGCCCTTTATGTCTGACCTATCCTGCTCAGCTCTGGCATCGGAGGCTTGGCTCCGAGCAATTAATTCCATCGTATAAAGAGAAGTCTGTTGAAAGAACAGAAAGTTAGAAAAATCATAATGGCAAAAGGATGCACATAAAGGAATATCATTATACTTACAGAGATGATGTTCTTTATTAGAGCCTTGTGGATCTCCTCCGTTTTATTTTTTCTTGTAGCATTAACGTCCCGAGGAGGGAGGACACCCTTGAGATACTCCTCGGCGTGGCTGAAGGCTGAATCTTAGACCGTCAAGGGTCAGCCCTGAGGGAACTCGAGGCTGGGGATAATGGATTTTCGGAATAAATGGAGGGGAATCTCGAATCGGATTGGCTGGGTACTCGATGGCGAGTGGCACAGGTCCAATCGGCTGAGAGGGCAGCGGCTCAGAAGTCTTCGGCGCGCATCCTTGACTGGAGGCACATCTTTAGAAGGTGCTGCCCCCTCTCCAGCAGCCTCTTTGGGCAGTTTTTGACTGCTCGGCAGCCTTAACCGCTTCTGTGGAATGCGTTTTCCGCCCTTTCCTTTCTGCTCAGCGCCGGAGGTTTTTTGTTTGGGCACCTCCTGCTCCTTGCCCTTTTTTATCTTTACTTTCAAGATTTGTTCGGCCGTGGCAGGAGCAGGGGCCTTCCCCTCATCGAGCTTTCTTTTGCCAGCGGCTTTTTGCCTCGTCGGCCTTTTCTTCTGGGCTTCTTCGGCCCTTTGCTCTTTGGCCTTTGCCATGGCGAGCTTCTTGTAATCATCTTTGGGGCCATATCTCCTCCCTCTTCCCCTTCTGGATCCGAAAAGTACTCGAAAGCGGGGGGTACTTCAACTTCTTCTTCTTCTTCTTCCTCCTCCTCTTCGTCCAAAAGAACGAGTCTCCGCTCCTTGGTTGCTCGGCAGGCTCAGGAATCGCTACTTGTGGGGCACGAACTTGCTCGGCAACCAACGGGATAGCAAACGGAGGTGGCCGGGTCCACCCTGGATGCCTCAAGGCGTAGTAATCTTCTTTTTCTTCAGCGGAAGCCCGGAACCACCATTGAAGACGCCTAATAGCCTCTGAGGTCGTGAAACCTTGAGAGGGGCGATGAACGTCTGGTGAGAAGGGATGAAGTCAAACAGGATTGGAACTGCCCTGGCAAACAGGTAAAGATCCGGACCTCCAAGGAATTTGAACACCTCCTTGAGATGATCCTTGTCAGCACGAAGACCAGTAGCCCAGACCTTCTTTGATTGGACGGCTGCACAGATATTAAATCAAACAGTTAGAATGCTTAAAAAAGAAAATGAAATGCCGAAGAAGAATAAGAACTGGTAGTATTCGAAATCAACCAACCTGGGCCCAAAGAAACCCGAGGGACGATTGGATAACGATCTTCGTCTGGATCGTGTGTTCAGTGACCTGTGACGACGCACAGGTCACTTTCTGACTTAATCGTATCAGGCAGTATGTGGACCAAGGCCTTTTCTGGTCGGGATTTCAGGTGCCACCTGTTCTCATCCTTCCTCACCTTCTGGATAGAGTAATAGTAAAGAAGATCCTACTCGGATATGTGGAATCCGTATCGCCTATTTATTTCTATTACCCCATTAACAATTCTGTAGAAGTTGTGGGTGAGGTTCCTAGGGCCGAGGTCTAGAATGCTCATCATAGAGCGAAGAAAAATGTGCAGGGGGAATCTAAGGCCACCTTCGGTGAAGGCCATTATGGGGAACTCCCCTGTTTCACGCTCGCCTTGTTCGGCGAGCCTAATGTTTACGTTCTGAGGAATTTGGTATTTCTCCTTGAAAACCTTAATTTTTTCCTCAGAGTTTAGTTCGTTTGCGAGTCTACCTATAACGGAAGATTTGAAATAAAAAGGATTAACTCACCAGGAACGAAGAACGACGGGAAGGACGAAAGCTCGAGAAGATGAAAACTCAGAGGGAAAGGAAATCTGATGGCTCGAATCGCGGAAAAGAAGTAGAAGAAGATGAACCCAGCATATAAGTATATGTGTGTGTATCTGCGGGGGTAACCGAAGCGTTACCAATGAAAAGGCAACGAGCGGCAAAAATGGCATTTATTAGCGCCCCAGTTTTCAAATTTTTGACCACTCACGTTTTGACACCCCGGATCTGGGGATCCGCGTAAGCGGCGCGGCAGATGAAAAGCTGAAAGGGCACTACGCGTGTCATTTCCAAGAGAGAGAAGGGTCAAATCGGATTAGAGGCGCGTCAGAAGGGCATTAAACGACAAATCGCATGAGGAAGATGGAACGAATCGGTAAGGTAAGGCTCTTCCGCTCTGCTACTCTGCTCGGGAAAACATCTTTTTCCAACCAGAGTGGGGGCAAAATGTTGGGTAAAATAATACTTAGATGTACGTGTGCCGAGCAAGTATAGTCCGGTGCCATGTGGCCCAGTGCTGAGCATATTTGTGTGAGCCACATAGTCATTCACCGCCCACATTGCGTCGTGACACGTGGCGTCCTGCCAAACAACTGGTTAATGGCACGAGAGTTCCACGTGAGTGTTATACATAAACACACGTCTTAAGGTTAGTATTCCAAAGAATACCCTGAACCTCAGCACCAATGAATAGTATGTTGCTACGTAGCTATAGCCGAGGACCTCAATAGCTAGTTTGTTCGGCCCATCCATTGGCAGCTAGTACATGTTGAACCTGGGATCCACAGCCTTTAAAGATGGCTCATGACCATAAATGCACCGTAGTTAAGACTGAACTGGGTATTTATCTCTGAGAAAGTAACTAAGTCAGTTCATCTCGTCACGAGTAGTTGGCGGATATGACAGGAAGACAGTCTGACCCTGAAATTCTGGTTGTAATGCCGTATAAGCCACTAGAAGCATTAAATGAGAGGCATGGTGTATTAAATGAGAGGTTTGAGGCATTAAATAACGGGAAGGGCATTTAAAGCAAGGATGGAAAAAAGGGACACGGCAGTGTGCGTAACGTCAAGTCGCAGGTATGCTTTAATTATTATTCAAGCTACTATAAATAGGACATTCTGCTGAACAACAGAGGTAAGCTGACTATTGCCAACTTAAGCTTTTACTCATTTCTTCTCTGAAAGTTTCCTTCTTTGAGCGACTTGCTGACTTAAGCATCGGAGGGTTTTCCAGCAAGAGACCTCCGGCCGTAACCTTTCTTTCTGTCTTTATTCGGCAGGTCGGCGATTGCATTTCCGATTGGCGTGGTCAGCAGTTCCGGCGGTATTTTTTTACTGCCGAACACAATCCAAATTGGATTGAAATGGCAGCATCATAGATATTCATATGTGTATATATTTCTAAAAGAGTTGGAATTCGGCAGATAAAAAAAAAAGATTCTTTGATATATATGCACACTTGAAGGGGCAACGGAAGTAAGGTATTCAGCAGTAAGCTTTGACAAGTTAGAGGTGAATTTATTTATTTAAAATTATTTTAAGTTAAGATTATTAGTTTTTGTTATTAAATATAAGGGTTGTTTGGTTTGATAAAAAATTTTAAAAATTTTTATAAATCTCTGTTAACTTTATATCACATCAATTTTTTCTTTCACTGCACGCATTACGAACTCTCAATTTATCTCAATTTTTTCACTTTTTCTTACTCCAAACAACCCCATAATTAGTTCTGACTATTATAAATTGATGATTGTGGTGATTGTGATTGTTTGTTCATGCTCTGGGCTTGGGAAAAAAATTTAGGGTGTGATAATTCTAAATTAAAATTGATTTGATTTTAAAGTAAAAAACTCAATTTAATTCGATAAATAAAATTTTATATTTTAGAACACATATTTAAATTTAAGAATTAAATTAATTTAGAAGAAATATTGTAATAACCTAAAATTTTAAAATTTTAATATATATTATTTTACAAAAAAAATTAAGATTTAAGATTGATAATAATTCTTTGTATGTACATATATAATTGCTTTGCACATATATATATATATATAGAGAGAGAGAGAGAGAGAGAGAGAGAGAGAGAGAGAGAGAGAGAAGGGAGAAAGAGAAAGAAAGAGGAGAGCGAAAGAAGAGGGAGAAAGTAAGGACATAGGTTCAGGAATAGCAAGATTTTTGTATTTTCGACATTATGATCATCATTGCAGTGTCAGATCGTAACAATTCGGCCAAAGATGGAAGATACGAAGGAGCGAAGTTTTGAAATCTTAGGATTTCTTCACTTTTTCTTCATATTTGAGGTAGGGATTTAATGTATTATATTTACATATATGTGATGTAAAAATATTTTGATAAATTTTTATGTGATTATTTTGTATCAATATAATTAAATTTAGACTATATTGTGTGAATTCTGTCCAAATTAAAACACTAAAATATCACAGCAAAAAATGAAGCTCATTGAAACTAGAAAGAATTATAGAAGAGAATATGTCAAAGCATATTTCATAAAAGTTTTTAAAATTTCCTTTTAGCCCCAATAGTTTTATATAATTATGATTTGACTCCAAAAGTTTTACAAAATTTTAATTTGGCCCATCACTAAAGAAAATTTCAAATTGACCCAAAAGTTTTGAATAATTACGTAGTAACCCCCAAAGCTTTGAGTAATTACGAAGTGGCCCCAAGTCTCTATGAAATTATGATTTTGCCCCTAAAAGTTGTAAGTTTAGGAGAGAAAGAAAAGAAAAAAAATATTATTTATGAGAGAGAAGAAAAAAGAAGATAAATTATAATATTTTTTATTTGTTTGTAATTTAAAAAAAAAAAGATAATAATTTTCTTTCCTCTTATTTGTGTTAAAAAGAAATAGAAGAAAAAAATATATATTATTTTTCTTTTAAATTCTTTGAGTAGTTGGATGGTTGTCAAATTATTTAACCTTAAAATATATTTGTAATTTTTTTATTTTTTATTTTATAAGTAAATATATCATTTTTAACAGTTTCATTAATTCATTTTTTTTTTCACTTTTAAAAGAATAAAATTTTTAAAATTTTAACTCCCACTTCTCTTTCCATTCTTTTCATTTCTTTTTTTTTTCCTTAGAAAAACTTGTAAACAAATGATAAATTCTAAGATTTTTTTTTCTATTTTTTCTTTTTAGTTCACATAATCCAAACGCAGTCTAATAGTGCAACGAAGAAAGAGAATTCATACGTGTCTACATGAACAGGCTAAAAATAAAGTGTCTCCAATAAAAAATTTGATTAAACCATATGAGTAGATGCAAATTAAATTCTAGGGAAAAAAAAAAAAGAAAAATCAAGAGTGATCAATAATAGACAAATTTTTAGAATGTATTTGTGTATATATATATAGAGAGAGAGAAAGAGAGAGAGATACCAGCTCGTTTCGGGAGAGAACGCCAGTTCGAATGTCCATGCTGCTTAACAAAGCTGATAAATTTCAAGTCCTCTTCAGGACTCCATGGACCCTTCTTCACCTTGCTCTTGTCACAACAAGGTGCGCGCCCTTTACACATCTCTCCCTCTCCTTCTCTCCATGGTATTAAAAATCGGCGTTACGTAACGGAATCGGCTACCTCCGAGACGGTTACGGCCACGTTACAGAGTGTGTATCGACAATCACACCGTAACGTCCGTTATGGCAGATCTAAGCAGAGAAACAAACCAAAAAAAGTAAAAAAGTATAAATAGTATCTGAAAAAAAAAGTTCAATTTGAAACTCTGATCTTTCAACTAAGATTCAACCAAAAAAAAAAAAAAAAAGAAAAAACCTAATTTTTCTAATCCAAAATCTAAAAATAAGAAAGGATTCAAGAAATATCAGATTTGAGGCTCATAAAAAATCAAAAACTCTGAAAAAAATAAAGTGATAACTGAATCATTTAACTCTTCCTATTCCCAATAGTGATTAAGCAAACGACAAAGAATTGGATCACTGAAACCTTTCAGTTTCAGATTAAGATTAATCAAACAGTTTCTGTCAGTTTGTATTCTTTCGCTGGCTTCATTTTTCAGAATAATACACAGTGAAATGAGAGACCGAAGCGTTTGAAGGAGACGAAGAAGACTGAAGAAGCTGCCTGCAAGTGCATAATGTGTGTTTGGGCGGTGCATAATGGGTGGGTTGGTTTCTTTTTTTTTTTTTTTTGAAGCTGGGGTGGGTTGGTTTCTTGAAACTTGTTCTCTGCTGATTTGTCCATCAAGTCGTCCATCAACATTTATTGTTGATCTTTGTTCGTTGGTTATAAATAATTAAATATATAAATATAATTAGATATATAAATATTAAAATATAATATACTATTTATATTTTAGTATAAGTATATTATATTATTTTTAATTATAATGAAATTTTATATTAAGATATTACGTATACTATATTAATTATGTTAAAAGCTATTAATTAAGTTCTATTATTATATTATAACATATTAATTTAATATAATAAATAATAATATTATTATATTAACATATTACATAATTTATATTAGTAAATTAAATATAATTAAGTATTTTATATTAAAATTTATTAATTAAATGTAATCGTTATAAACATTAGTTATTTTATTTTTGTAATTTTACATTTATTCTTATGTTTATTAATGTATAAATATTAACAATTAATACATATATACTTATTTTTATTTAAGAAGTGTCTAAAAAAATAAAATTTATGTACATGTATAAACATAACATTACTTATTTTATTTTAATAATTGTAGATTTATTTTTATGATTACTATTGTATAAATATTAATAGTTTAATATATATACATATATTAAAGATGCCTAAAAAAAAGTAATATGTATGTATATAAATAAATTTAATATTATTGATTGATATAAAATCATTAAATAATACTAAAAATTTATATTTATGTATTTTAATTGTTAAATTATAAAAACTATTTAATTTTGGTGAGGTGTGAATTTGAAAAAAAAAATTTATATTTCCGATTTCCGTTTCTGTTACGTAACATCCGTTTCATTTCGTTTTCCGCGTCACCGCAACCATTATCGTTACGGTACTCCTTACCGTTTTTTTCTGTATCCTCTCTTCAAAATAATATTTAGAATATGTGTGTATATACATAGAGAGAGAGAGAGAGAGAGAGAGAGAGAGAGAGGTGAGAGAGGCATCCCGAGATATTGTCAACTCAAAACAGTGGAAAAAAAAAAAAAGAGAGGATATTTAGAAAACTGCCACTGTGATATCTGTGACTCTAGAAATTATTATTTTAATAATTGTATCTAGGCAGATTTGTTTGCCTTTTTGGTAAAAACAATTCAACTCACCGAGTCACATTCTTTAATTGTGATAAGTACCTTGACCACACATCCGCTTGATTTGACCCATGAATTCCCCACTACGTAATTAATTAGTGAAAAAATATATTTAATTTTCATATCTCTCTAATTAATGAGTTGAGTTCACAATATAGGTAAGTATTTAACATGTAAAATATAAAAACGATCACCCTACTTGTACTCTATTTCTTTATTAATTAAAATTATAAAACACCCATAGTTCTTTCCCATATATTTTATATATTTATAATATCAAAAAAGACCTTATACCAAAATTTAATACAAGACATAATTATAATATCAAAATACATTTATTTTATAGTAAAAATTATTATTTTTAAATATTTACAAAATGCAACTTATCAAGTTTTTTGAGATATTTTGATAAGTACACAAGTAATTACAATTTAGTTTTTTTAAAAATTTACTTATGTATATGAATTACCTTATTAGAATAAAAGTGTTTGATTCTAGATTTTCTTAAAAAAATTATTATAAAAAGATTCAAATTAAGTTTAAAAAAAATACTTATGATTTGTTTATTAAATTTATATATCTATATATTTAAAAGTTGATTTTTTTAGTTCATTGATTTTCCTGGCTAGATTTTTTTGCTGGTTTTATTTTATTTTATTTTTGCATGAATATTGAGATAAAAATCAGAAATTCTATATTGAATTTAAGATTAGCAAGAAAAATTAGTACGAGTAAAAGACAATTAAAAATTTAAATTTACAAGTGGTCTTATTTTCATATTTGTTGATTTTATATTTAAAAAATAAATATTTTAAAAGACTAAAACAAATTTTATTTTCATTTATATTTTTAGAAATCATATAAAAATAAATATTAATTTATTTTATAACTTAATTAAATAAAAAATAACTTATTTCATTTCAATTAATTTACAAACATGTGCCAGTTTCTTAATCATCTTAACATTTATTTATTTATTGTTACAAAGTTTTTCATAAATTGTTTGTTTTAACATTAGCCACACCTACATTTACTTCATTACATTATTTTTAAAATATATTACTAATTTACGAGAATTTTCATTCCTTTTACTTACAAATTTTTAACATTCTAACTCTTTTCATCATTCTCAAGTCATTTTTTTAATTAATTAGATTATGATATAAAATAAAATAAAATTTATTTTTATATAGTTGTTAAAAATATAAATATATATAGAAATTGTTTTGGTCTTTAAAAATAATTTTCTATTCTTTTGTAGTTTAAAGGTTTTGTTTAAATTTGTAGATGCTTTTCTTTTTGAATGATAATTACGTTATTTCAAATTATACATAAAAATAATTAGTCAAAAAATTAATATTACTAATTATACTTAATAAAAATGTAAAGAGGATTTATATTAGGAAAAAAAAAAAAAGAAGTGCCAGATTTAAGATTGATACATTGTATTTCAACAGCAGAGGTGACTGGAGTAAGGTGAGGGATCTATGCATATGGTCTGCTTAAAAATGGAAAATAATTTAAGAGATAAGAATATCGATTATAATGGATATTATTTTAAATATATTCCATTTTTGATTTTTAATATTTGAAATTATTATTTATTATGAAAAAATAAAGTATGAAAATTAAATCCAGTATTTATTATATATATATATATATATATATCGAGGACAGAAAGGAAATTAGGGGCTTAGCCTGAATGAATTCAACACCCTTAAATTGAAGAGGAAAATTAATAAATCCCCAATCTATCAACTAATCAAGTCTCGTATTCGGGTCGCCGCATGCGATACGTTTGAAATTAAAAGCTTCTAATTAGTAATTAAGGTGATGTTTGAGAGTAAAAACTACAAATTTTTATAAATTCTCATAAAATTTTACAAATTTCTAAATTATTTTCGTATTTCTTGCATAGTAATTAACTTTTATTAATTTTTTCTTTAAAATTCTGATATAGCATATCAAAATTGATCGAATGAATTATTCAAATACATTCAAACTGGTGCTGTTAGTTCAAAATTTTAACACAATATATCAAAACCATTCGAACTGGTTATTTAATCACGTTCAAATAGGTTTTATCAGCTCAAAATTT
Organism: Vitellaria paradoxa; assembly: GCA_019916065.1. Classification (NCBI taxonomy): domain Eukaryota; kingdom Viridiplantae; phylum Streptophyta; class Magnoliopsida; order Ericales; family Sapotaceae; genus Vitellaria; species Vitellaria paradoxa. The sequence continues at coordinate 19,424,069 of CM034234.1, read as the reverse complement.
TGACATAACATATAAAAACTATTCAAACGGGTCATTTGATTATGTTTGATTAGATATGTTAGTAAATTTGAATTTGTCTTCTAAATGTCAAAAAAGAAAGAAGATATACAAATGATATACTTAAAAATGGAAAGTAATTTGAGAGAGAAGAATATTGATTATATTGTTTATTATATTGGATGATATTAAATATATTCTATTTTTTATATTTAAAAATTATTATATATTGTGATGAATGTAAAATGTGAAAAATTAAATCTAATATTATATATATATACCAAGGACGGAAAGGAAATTGGGGGCTTGGCTTGAATGAATTCAAAACCCTTAAATTGATAAGGAAAATAAATAATTCCCAATCTATCAACCAATCAAGTCTTATAGTCGGGTCGATGCAGATGAGACCACACGTTTAAAATTAAAAACTTTTTAAGTGTGAATTTTCATTAACACAAGTTTTGTATCCCATAAACTCTATAATGCAATCTCAAAATTAATAAAAGGTGTAAAAATTTAAAAGAATGTAAGTTTATGGAGTTCTATTAGAAAAAAAAAAAAAGAAAAAAACACTTAATTGAATTCTCACCAAATTAATTAGAGAAACACACGATGTATGCATGAGTATAAAAATAATTGTTAAGGATTTTAAATTTTTAATTGTTTTGTGTGAGGCAATTTTTAAAATTGTGAAAAACAAAATTAATGAAAAATTTGAGTTTTTTTTTAAATAAATGAGAGTTTTAGTAATATAGAAATGAAATGCTAAATGCATTCCACTTTTGATTTCTTACGCTTCAAATAAATATTGTTTATTGTGTAATGCGAGGAATGTGAGAAGTTAAAAGTAGAGTATATTTAACATTTCTTAAAAAAATTTCATAAATCTTTTTAAATGAACCACTAATTGTGACGAATCAACAATGATGTGAGCATATCAATGAAAGACTAAATGAGCTGTCGCCAAGATAGAGCGAAATGCTCTTATCTTACATCACTTGAGTATAATTGAGTTAAGGAATATATATAATTTAATGCCCTTAATATTTGGTACGTGAGAATTGAATGAAATTGAACAGAATGAGAGTTAAAAATGGAATGCAGGTGGCATGTTTTGTTACCAACAAGAAAATTATAGAATAGAATGAACATTTAAAATTTCATTATTTGATAATATATTTTAAATATGATGAAATAAAATAAAATGTAATAAAAATTATAAACGATAATTTTTAGTAACTACAAAAATAAATTTTATTTTCAGCACTCGAATATAAGTATAAAAATAGCTAAGGGGTAAAATAATTATTTTATAGCTTGAGTCTAAATTGGATAATTTTTTTTTTTTAATTTAAGAAACATGTCAATAATATTTTTTAATCTTTTGAAAAGTTTAGAATATAAATTTGGACAGAAAAGGGGCCAGAGGCAAAACAATTATTTTATATTACAAATTCAAATTAGGATAAAATTTGTTTAACTATTAAGAAATATATCAATGGATTTTTTTTAAGTCTTTTGGCAACCTAGAATGTAAATTTGGACAAAAATGGGTCCAGGAGTAAAATTGTCATTTTATAGTTTAAATTTAGAAATATTTTTTAACTTATTAAGAAATACGTTGATAAATATTTTTGAACCTTTTGGAAAGTCCAAAAATATAAATTTGGACAAATACTGGACATATAGATAAAATGACCATTTTACGATTCGAGTTTGGATTAGATCAAAATTTGTCTAGTTATTAAAAATATGTGAATAAGTTTTTGTTACTCTTTTGGAAGCCTAAAATACGAGTTTATGCAAAAAATAGATACAGGGATAAAATAGTTGTTTTGCAATCTGAAATTAAATTTATGCCAAAAATAAAGTCAAGGGCTAGAATGATCATTTCACCACTCTTTTCTTTCTTTTCTTTTTTTCGAAAGGTAATCATTTTACAACCCAAAATAGTGATCGGGAGAAATTTGTGATCACAATATTATATAATTGTATATAATTATAATGTTATATAAATTATAATATAACATTATATTTGAATCCGCAAATTAGCTTTTTCAACATTATATTTCAAACATTACCGAATCTGCAACCTTCAAAGATTTTATAATAGTATATAATCTGCAACCTTCAAGCTTTAATGATGGATCTAACTATTTATAATATTATATATTATTATTATTATTATTTTGGGATTGATATGAATAAGGTTACTTTTTGTTACGTTCTGTTCGGTTCAGTTTAGTTCAGTTCTTTTATTTATTAATCTGTGTATCGAACCAAAATTATCATTAGGTAATTTTTAATCTCTTCAATTTTAGTACAGACCCGAATCAAAGTGATAAAATTCCTTCGATTTTTTTTGTACACCCCGAAATAAAAATAATAGTGTTATAATAAAAGTGTATTTTCATGAGTTTACTTTTGATGCGTTATACCAAGTGTTTTCACATTAGTCTAATTAATTTTTTAATAGATTTTTATAGTTGTATAATACTATCTTATATCTATATATTACATTGTTAAAAATTAGGCACACAATCTTGGATCACACAATATACAAAATAAAGTATAGAAAAGAGAAAAAAAAAATTAGACCGCAAGATTTATGTGGTTCGACTGTAAAGTCTACGTCCACGGGTAAGATACAAGAGAAATTTTATTATGATGAAAGAAAGAAATTATAACGCCGACTAGCCTTTCTTGATCAAATAAAAAACTTCGGGCACGGGCCGTCGCGACCACCACAAACCTCTAGAAAAATTTACATGCGGATCGCACTGCGAGACTTTCGGATTGAGTTATAATTCCAAGCCCAAAAATAAAAAATATAAGCCACAACAACAAATCTTCCCTTTGCCTTGAATTTTCTCTATCATCAACAAAAGAAAACATCTCAATACTCTGTCTTGCCAAAAACCCTCTGAAGGGTATTACTAAGCACCACAAACGGCAACCAAGTTTAGGCAATGCATAAACTTGTTAACAGGGACAACCTTAGTCATCATATCTATAGGATTATCATGTGTAGAGACCTTCTATGCACTAATTGAACCCTGTGATACAATATCCCGAATAAAATGATACCTGACATCAATGTGTTTAGTTCTTTCATGATGTATCTGGTTCTTAATGAGATGATCGCACTCTGATTGTCACAAAACACTACTGGTTTGTTTTGTATCAACCCAAGATCACTCACCAAACCCTGTAACCACAAAGCTTCCTTTACTGCTTCTGTTAAAGCCATATACTCAGCCTTTGTGGTAGACAAGACAACTGTAGCTTGTAATGTTGCTTTCCAACTAATAACACTACCAGAAAGAGTAAACAAATAACCTGTCAGAGATCTTCTCCTATCCATGTCCCCTGCAAAATTTGAATCCACATAGCCAACGACTGAATTACTCATCTTGGCCTTGTCAATGTCAAACCAACATTTGTAGTACCCTTTAGATACCTTACAATCCATTTCATTGCTTGCCAGTGTTCTTTCCCAGGATACACCATGTATCTACTCACAACACTGACCACATGTGACATATCAGGTCGAGTGCAAACCATAACATACATGATACTACCCATGGCACTCGAATAAGGAACACTCGACATGTGCTCCATCTCCTCGTCTATCTTTGGTGACTTGTTTACAAATAACTTGAAATGGGCAGCAAATGGGACAGTTACCGGCTTCGCATTATCCATGTTGAAACGCTAAAGCACTTTCTCAGCATAATTCCGCTGAGACAAGAAAAGCTTTCCAACACTTCTATCCTTGATAATCTCCATTCCCAATATCTTCTTCGCGGCCCCCAAATCCTTTATCTTAAACTCATCACTTAACTTTTTTTTTTCAGTCTCTTAATAGCAACCATACTTTTAGCAGCAACAAGCATGTCATCCACGTATAGTAGCAAATAGACATAAGAATCATCTAGAAGCTTTTTATGATACATACAACTATCATATGAGCTACGGGTATAACTATTACGAACTATGAATGTATCAAATCTCTTATACCATTGCCTAAGCGACTGCTTCAAACCATATAAAGATTTCTTAAGCAAGCAAACATGGTCTTCCATACCTAGAATGGTAAATCCCTCTGGCTGACTCATATAAATTTGCTCATCCAACTCCCAATGCAAGAAAACTGTCTTCACATCTAACTGCTCAAGTTCTAGGTCATGAAGAGCAACCATAGCCAATAAGAATCTAATGGAATTGTGCTTCACAACCGGAGAAAATACTTCATTGAAGTCAATGCATTCTCTTTGAGTAAAGCCTTTAGTCAGTAAACGTGCCTTATATCGAGGCGCTTCTACCCCTAGAGTGCCTTCTTTTTTCTTGAAGACCCATTTACAGCCTATCACTTTCTGTCCCTTTGGCAATGTCACAAGCTTCCAAGTTTGATTCTTGTAAAGAGATTCAATTTCTTCACCCATAACACCAACCCACTGATTTGCATCTGAACAAGTATATGAGATTTAATAGAGATACCAAAAAAATATAATTATTATTAAATTTTATTATTTATAGAATTATTATGTTATATATTATATTTACTAATATTATACGCAAAAGTATTCAATAGTGTGGTGAGAGAATGTATTCTATTTCATAAAAAATACTTAGAGTTTGATTTTTGTAAACTCCTTTTATGTTAAAAATTTTGACCTAATCTTACTTTTTTTAATCAAGCCAAAATATCTCATTTTAATTAATTTAATTTTTTTAATAAAATTAAAATACAAAGAGTATTATAATAATTTTATATTCAAAATCAAAGAGATCACTTGCCCCCTATGTTTACGTGGCTTGGCCTATGCCTAGTTCTTTATTTAGAACTCTTGATTTTTTTCGATTTGAATTTCAATGTTAAAATTCTTGCGTCTATATATTTTTCTACTTGTAATTGTGTGATTGATTAATTGATACTATCACACTAAATGCTATTTTAATATTGGCACAAACCATATTGTATTTATATGTATACATACATGTGTGAGTTTATTAAATCATGTAGCATGCTTACGCTTTATACATATACATATATACAAAGGCGGAGCTATCATGAAGGAAGGAGACGAGTAACCTTTTGATTTTGAATGTGAAAATACCAAAATACTCTTCACATTTTAGCTTTGTTAAAACATTAAATTAATTTAAAATTGAGTTATTTTGGTCTTATTAAAAAATTAAAATTAACTTAAAATTTTTTAACATAAAAAAAGTTAACAAAAATCAAATGCAAGTATTTTTTTTTTAAATAAAGTATATTCTCCCTCTATACTGTAAAATATTTTTGTGCATAACATTAAAAATATAATATAATAAATTTTATACATAATAAAAATCAATAATTATTTATATATGTTTTTATATTGGCAACAAAAAATATCCCTAGTAAATCTCAGACAGTGTTAAATGGACCAGTTATTAAATTATAAAAAAATATATTTACTGATTTAATATTCAAAAATAATTTTATCACACTAAAAGTAACATTTTCTTTATTTTTAACCGACATAAATTGCTATCCTTTAATAAAAATTCTGAATTCGCACATATATATATATGTGTGTGTAATAAATTCTTGTAGCATGCAAGCGTAGCTATTTATACGCACTATCCAAATGTAAACCTACTTATTTAGACACTGTTTGGTTTATTAAAAATTAATTAAAAAATTCTTGAAAATCTTTAAAAATTTATAAAACTCTTTAGCACATTTTGGTCATGTCGTACTTCGTGAAATCTTTATAAATTTTTATATACATCTGCATATCCCAACAAATTTTTACAAACTCTAATACTCTTTTTTTTTTTTTTACAAATCTCAATAATTTTTTCACAAACTCTAATAAATTTTTAACAAATTTCAATAAATCTAACATAAATTCATGAGAACGGACCAAAAAACCATTCTCATGATTTCTCTCTCTAACTTTTTTATACAGAAGTCAAAAAGATCAATAATTTTCAAAAAAATTGTGACATAAATCCATGGGAACAGATAGACCCAAAAAACTGTTTCTACAATTTCTGTCTCCAACTTTTTACCACAAAAATTCAAAGTTACACCATTCATCTCAAAAAAAAAAAAAAAAAACACACACACACACACAATTTGCTTTAGAAACATCAAACCTAAAAAATTATCTCAAATCATATTTTTTCTTTTTTTTTTTTTTCTTATTTTTTCCTACTCTAAACGCTACCCTAAAAGCAAACCCGCGTACACAAGTATGAATAAATCTCTTCCCAAGTCTTCAGTCAGCTAGGGAAACCAAACACTTAAAAAAGAGTCTTTTATCATTTGGTTACCTAATTTTGACAACTTTCCTCACTAACCATGGATGACTTTTATTATGACCAAACTAGGGGGAATAGTAGAATTGGACCACACTATGTGTGTGGCCAACCAAAAATTAATTATTAAATTTTAAAATATATTAATTATATAACTCCATTAATGCAATTATAAATAATTATATATATATATATATATATATATATATTAAAGTGAGAATTAACATTTTGATGCGTGGAGTGTAATTTTTTTTTTTTAATAATTGTAGGAATTTGTTTGATGCATGATGCCTGGGGTTATTTGGAAAAATTAAAATGTAGTTTTGTTATGTAAATATGAAAAGTTTGGAAAGAAACACCCATTGGATTTCACCAAGTCCAATAAGTTGCCTTTATATTAGTGTATATGTATCTATACACGAGAAAAGTTAAGAAAACAAGTGTTTTTAGGCTGAATTGAGTATAATAAGAACAATTCTCAAGCATCATTGATTCTATACTATTTTTATTCAAATACACTCGGGTCCGCTCTGGATTATAGCTCAAATAGTTTGGTTCAAAAAATTTTTTTTAATTCAATTAATTTTTTTTTTTAAATTTAATCCACTCAAAAATTTTTATAACCCTGTTTTCTCTAACTTTAAACTTTTTATTCAGTCTAAATTTTTGTAGTTTCATTTCAATTTATCTTTAAAACCTTTGTTAAATTGAACTGAACCCAAAATCTTGAATTCGCTCGTGACAAGCTAGATTTTGAAATTTGGGCGAAATTCAAAGCCGTGAGCATAATGCATGCCTATATTACAAGAAGAGTTTGGTATGGCGCCGCTGGATTTGAACGGCGCCAATCTATTAGTCATTTTTTTGACAGAGATGGACCTTTTTTCGTTGGTTCATCACATTCACACACGGATGCGTAGAATTTGAGTTCAAGAGAAACAAAGTTTGAAAAAGGAGCACGGTCAATTTGTTTATATATATATATATGTATATGTATATATATATATGTATATATTTTACATGTGGATGTGTTCGGCAGAAAAAATTACTGCCGGAACTGTTGATCACGTCAACCGGAAATGCAATCGACGACCTACCGAACAAAGACAAAAGAAAGGTTACGGCTGGAGTGGAGGTCTTTGGCCGGAAAAACCCTCCGATGCTTAAGTCAGCAAGTCACTCAAAGAAGAAGCTTTTCAGAAAAGAAATGAGTAGTAGCTTAAGTTGGCAATAGTCAGCTTACCTTAATTGTTCAGTGGAATGTCCTATTTATAGTAATGTGAACAATAAATAAAATATACCTGTGATCTGACATCATTATGCTTCCGTGTTCCTTTTTTCCTTCATTGCTTTAAATGCCTTTCACCGTCTATTTAATGCCTCATTCATTTCATTTAATACACCATGCCTTTCATTTAATGCTTCTGGTGGTTAAACACGGCAATATAACCTGAATTTCAGGGTCAAACTGTCTTCCTGTCACATCCGTCAACTACTCATAAAAAATGAATTGACTCAGTTACTTCCTCAGAGATAAATACCTAGTTCGGTTATAACTATGGTGCATTTATGGTTATGAGCCCTCATTAAGGCTGTGGGTCCCAGGCCCAACATTTACTAGCCGCCAATCGATGGGCCGAACAAATTAGCTATTGAGGTCTTCGGCTATAGCCATGTAGCAATACATTATCCATAGTTGCTGAGGTTCAGGGTATCCTTTGGAATATTAACCCAAAGACACGTGTCCGTGTATAACATTCACGTGAAACTCTCGTGCCATCAATCAGTTGTTCAGCGGAACGCCACGTGTCATGCTAGAACGTGCTCGATGAATGACTACGTGGCTCACACAAATATGCTCGGCACTGGGCCACGTGGCGCCATGACTATGCTTGTTCGATACTCTGTATGTCTAAGTATTATTTTGCCCAACAGGATGCATCATCACTAGTCGTTTGATGTACAAAGTTTGACAAAGCGACAAATGCATTGCCTTTTCATCCTTCAATTGAATTGTTGGCATCTCATTTGTGCTGCCACTATGGCTTCTGGGCTTCCATCCACTTAAATTCAAATCGCTCTTGTAGTTTTTCATTCACTCTTCCCAACTCTATATAATTTGTAATTTTAAATGTGCTAAACAAAATTATTAGACCACTTTAAAAATTATGCGAGAACACCTTAAAAAAAAGCCCAAATATTTATTTGAAATATGAGACGTAAAAATTTGTCTTTTTAGAATGTATTTGTGTACATAACGTATTTCTATTTTTTTTATGCATACACATATTTACTGATAATACATGAAGAAATAATAATGCGTGATTAGAAATAGTATGAATTGCTAAAGATGATTATAGGTGTTTATTTATGGAGAAATATAAAAAAGTTTGAGCTTCTTCGACATTGATGGTGAAAGCTCTAACATGCATGGACGGGGCTAGTAGTAGTTCAGGGGGCACATGCTTATCCTAAAGAATTTTTTTTTTTTTTTTTCATATTGGTTTTAATGCTCAATCATGCTCATCTAAGAAAATGGAAAAAAAAAAAAAAAGCTCAATACCAATTTTGCCCACCTAAGAGAAGAAAAATTATTAGTCTAATACCAATTGTGATCACCCAATAAAAAGAAAATAAATTTTAACCTAATACACATTAATGTAATTGTACCCAATCCATCTAATATAACGAAAAAAAATATCTAACCTCACTCTGACCCTTTCTCCCCTCTTTCTTTCCTTTTAATTAGTGCCCACCTACATATAATTTCCTAACTCTATTCTTGATAACATGTTTAAAACTACTGAATTTGATTTTAGTGGTCAAACCTTGTAGGGTTATATTTTTCCATATTGCTTTTTTTTTGGTCAAGTAAGATATTTGTATTTGAATTAACAGGAGAAAAATACATGGACTTGAGGGTATTTTCCGTAATGCTTGATTCTAATAGAGTCGCGCTTTTAATTTATTCAAATATGTTTGGAAGGTGCAAAATATTGAATACGTTTGGAGTAAAAAAATTAGTAAAACTTAATAAAAGTTATGAATTCATCATTAGTGAGATAAAAAATAAATAATTTTTAAAAATTTTTAATGTTTTTTAACAAATATCAGAGCTCCAAATGGAGCCATTGTGTTAATTGCTAACAATGTATTAGACAATAGATTGACTTGTTTATATATTATATATGTATACATATAGTGTTTATTTCCCTCCCTTAAAAAAAAAAAAAAGGATATTTGTTGTCCGCCTTCCTCCTTGGCTTCGAGAACTATGTAAACAGGGTGGATGGAACAAAAAATAATACAATAACAACAACAACATAAACCTTATCTCATTAGGTGGGGTCGGTTACATAATCACACGGCGCTACTGTGTTCTATCTTGAAACAAAAAAATTAATAATAATAATTGAAATTCTTCCTTTGGACGCTTAGTTGGTACATATAAGTAGAGCTTTTAAAATAGCCTCTGCGCCTTCAAGATGTTTCCTTATCAAAGTAATGGTACAAATCAACTGATTCAAAGGCAAAATTTGCGACTCGTTTATAAACGAGTCGAGTCCAAGTTCATTCTCATGCAGCTTGATCAAGGAATAACTCTTTTGTACAGTCTTTAAGCTAGCATGGGCAGCCACGGTCTATCATATTTGGGAGGAAAGGAATGCTAGGGTTTATGGTGGAGTCTCTTCATCAATTCCCAACCTTATCAAGGTCATTACCCATGAAGTCAGAACTCAAATGCCTCAGCTTTCTGTTTTTAGAAGTTCCAATGTAAATATAAACAATTGTACCAGTTGGGAGTCATTCTTTTGTACCTAATGTTAAACAAAAGAATGCCTCTAAGATGATATAAATACTCTCTCAGTAATCCAAATTTCTCTTAACTACCAAAAAAGAAAAAAAAAGGAAAAAAAAAAAAGGAAAAAAAAAAAAAGGAGGAATAACTCTAAGCGTAGGACCCTCCCAAATATATTAAACAACAATTCACGAGGTTGAATTTTTTTTTTTTTATATGCAAGTGACCTAGATAATAGCAAGGCTGATAATGTTGCAAACAATGGCATCCACAGAAAATACCTGATTCTACTACTAAATTTGCATCTATGTGGTAAAATCAATTCGTGCTAGATTAAAAGATATACAAATCCAACATTTCTATTCAGCTTGAACCACAATTCTCAATTCAGAAATATAACATCCTCCAAAGGCTCAAAATCCACCTCCCGTCAAATCTCTCTACCCCATTATCTTCCACCGCCATTTCCTAAAAATTAACAAAAGGGAACTCCTAAACCTCTCCCTCCACCACATGCTTCTTAGAACCCATATTATAATAAACCCCAACTGGATCCGCAACAGCAGCAAAACAAACTCAACACAGAAAGAAAGAAAGAAATAAAGAAAGAAAAAATGTAGGCATTAGGCAATGGAAGTGGGTTCAATTATGCGTAGTCCTTACCTAGGTCCCATAATTCCAAAACAGCAGGAAAGCGTTAACCTTTGAAAAACATAAAACCAACAGCATTGTCAATGTCCATAATAAACGTGCCTTTCAAATAGTGAATAAAAAACGAATTCATTTCCAATTCAAGGATTTGACCAAAATTCATCATGAACCCACAAATTCGAGCAAGATTTGCCATCCTTAAGTGGAGAATTGTGTGGCTTCGGTCCTGACCATACACCCAAAAACAATAAATACTCCAATATCCCACCCACACTAGCAAGAAAATGGGCCGGATTCTCCAGTCCACCGTGTAGCAGAGACTAAAAATTCACAATTATCTACAACTCAAATTCATAATATAAGCAATCTGAAAAGCAGTTCAACTGAGAAAAAAGCAACTAAACCTGGAGTAAATCAATGCACCACAGAAGGAGTCCATAATATAAGCAAATGAATGGAACAATTATGCTCAGGGCAACTGATTAGAATATGTTTTAACACGAGTTTCCTGGTTTCCCAAACAGTACATGCAACTCAGTCATTCATATTTCTTTATAAACTGGTATGTAACAAAAGCTCAATAAGTTGAGTTTGCCCAACATTATAAGCATATCATTTAGAGACTACCACCCCTGAGTGCAAGCACGAGATGAAGTACGGAGCCACCCTCAATATTATAATCTTTAGCTGTTTTGTCATCACCAAGCTGCTTTCCAGCATAAATCAGCCTGCATAGGCAGTGGGTATTATAAAAAAAGAGTGCACTTGATTTTCTTACAGAATAACCAGATAAAAACAAATGGAACAGAGAAGACTATGAGTAGAAAATTGCATGTGATTAATAGAAGAACTATGAGCATACAGACTGCAAAAAATCAATTCAGTGTACCACAAAAATAAACACGAGAAAGAGAGAGAGATTGTCAATTCAGTTTTCCTTTTTTTTTTAATTCAAATAATTATTCACATGAACACTATAAATTTCGAAAAGAAAATCCGCGAGTGAGAGAGAGAGAGAGAGAGTGCCAATTCAGTTTTTTTTTAATTGAAATAATTATTCTAATTATTCACATGAACACTATAAATTTCAAAAAGTGACACACAGCAAACTCAAATTATGTTTTTGAAGAATACACAGCATTAAAACATTAAAGTGATACACATGAACACTATAAATTTCATCTGTGTTATAGTGCTATGTTTTTAAAGTGATAACAATAAACATTAAAACATTATGTTTTTGAAGAATACACAGCAAACTCAATTTATAACGTGGTATCATTCAATAATTGCATCAGAATACAATAAGCATTAAAACATAATTTAATAACCAACAAAGCAAAGTCTATTCACAAGCATACTTTAGTGGACAGCATCACAAAGAAAAGGGAACAACCGTTTTGCAGAAGCTGTTCCCTAATTGCTCCACTCAATAGTTTTTCTGGAGTTTACACATAAAGCAAATAACGAACGCAACATATTATGTAAGGAAGATACAGGCAAAAATGGTCCAGAAATTTAAAGTCAAGAATGCAATGCATATCACAAGCAAGCTGTGCATGATTAGGTGCAACATGGCTACAATAAGCAAAACTCCTTAGTTGTTGCTCTTTTTTTTTTTTTTTTTTTTTTGAAAAAAAAAAAAAAAGCCTCTATAGTTCAGTTACAGTACAAGAGATAATACAAACCTTTGCTGCACTGGAGGAATTCCTTCTTTCTCCTCAACCCTTTCCTTGATCCGGTCAATGGTATCAGTAGGTTCAATATCAATTTCAATTTCTTTTCCAGTGAGCGTCTTGACCTTAATCATAGTTCCTCCCCTAAGCCGCAAAACCAGATGAAGAGTTGACTCCTTCTGGATGTTATAGTCTGCAAGAGTTCGGCCATCTTCCAATTGTTTTCCAGCAAAAATCAATTTCTGTTGATCAGGTGGGAAACCTTCCTTGTCCTGGTAAACACACAAAACCTTTAAACATGAATACAAAACTCATGGAAGAAGAACAAGACAGAGTCCACAGTTCAAACAAACTTCTTCCCCCCACCACAAACAACCAGACAGCAGAAAAGGAAGAAGAAAGACATAATGTGGGGGCCCTACCAGGCGAAGGAGGAAAAATCACATAAAGCAAAAATAAAACAATCAATTTGATACCACACGCATAAGAATTGCTGTTTTTTATTTAGTATGCTGTATGCAACAATCAAATAATATTCTGCATGAAAAAAAAAAACAGCAATAATAAGAATGTATAACCAAATCCAGGTATGAAGAGGTAGAAGTTTATTCTATATGAATACATGCTCTTTGACTTAGATTTTCACATTAAAAAAAAAAAAAACACTCATCGTTATTACGTCGTACCAAAGCATTAACTAACCTAAACAGTATTCTCTTTTAATAATTATTTGGTAAGCATTGAATGGACAAACTTCGAGGCTCCCAATGTGGTAAACAAAGAATCAGCAAGGATCATAAACAACATCACATGATAGAACTGCCCAAGAATCATAACTCATCCTTAGAACTCTTCTATCATCTTTCAAAAAACTGCCCAACATGTCTATTCTCTTTCCCCATTTTTTTATCTTTCATCTAATTTTCTCTTCAATGTTTATCTCATCATTTTTATCCTTGTTTGCTTCTTAGAAGTCGGGAAAATACTCTCAACTGGAGTATCTCCCCTGAATTGCCTTTCTTGCTGTTATCATAGATTTCCTCATTTAAGGCTATATATATTCCTTAGTTTCAAGAGATACGATAATAAAAGAAGCCAAGTTCTTCCAGCTGGATTCAGCTTTTGCCTTGTTTTTTGGTATCAAATAACATCAAGTCAAGTCATTTACAACACCCCCCCCCCAAAAAAAAGGGGAAAAAAAAAAAACCCATCAAGTTTGAAGTGACTTTGAACAGTATTTTAAGCTCGGTACATTGCAGGAATGGCAACACTGCAAGCTTTGACAAGGGTGTAACATTTTAAATTTTAAAGGTAAATAAGATAAGTCAAGTTCTGACTGTAAAGGATTACGGTATGGCATGATGTTTCGTTAGGACATTTGAAATTTCAGAGTTAAAAAATTAGAACATATACCACAAATTCCCCCCCCCCCCCTTCCACCCCCAACTCCCCCTCCAAAAAAAAAAAAACCATCAAGCTTGAACAGTATTCTAAGCTCCGTACATTGCAGGAATGGCAACACTGCAAGCTTTGACAAGGTTGTAACATTTTAAATTTGAAAGGTAAATAAGATAAGTCATGTTCTAACTGCAAAGGACTATGGTATGGCATGATGTTTCATTAGGACATTTGAAATTTCAGAGTTAAAAAAATTAGAACATATACCACAATTCCCCCCACACCCACCCCCCCAAAAAAAAAATCACATGAAAAATAATAAATAAATAAATAATCGGGCTTCATATGGGTACAGGTACGTGGTTTGGTATTTTCTTTCGTATACAGTGTGGAGGATACATTTAGTTGAACTGCTCTTTCAAAAGCCATGGTTTACAAGGGTGGCTTGTTCTTACATAAAAACATATATACAAACTTTGAGACTATTTAATGGTAATTCGAAGAAGAAAGAAGAAAAAATAAAACATAATTCTCATCACTCATACCATAATCTCTCTCTCTCTCTCTCTCTTTTTGAAAGGTAAAGAGAAAAGGCGTTACAATGAATGTAGCCATCAAATTGACAGAGATTCAGCCATGGGAGAGTGAAGGTACACAGGCTAAACTGCAGCACTCACAATAACTAGTCCAAATTCCAAAATTTCAAGTATCCAATATAAATGGAATAAAACAGAAGAAAAAACAACTCAATGTTCTATAAATAACCTACTACTCCATTCTCTCTTTTTCTTTTGTTTCGCTGTACTATGTACATTTACATTTTTTAGTGGGTCGCCAAATTTCACGATCCAGATCACAAATGAACTGCAAAGGGGGGTGCATGATCCGGATCTTGGTTCCATAGGGGGTCGAACAATCCCGATAACTATGAGGCTGAACTGCTCATCTCTTCACCGAGCCAAGTGCGAACAAAAAAACTACTTTTACCTATGATTACCTACATTGAATATAGGCAACTGAAGTTAGTTGAGTCTAGTGTTACGGTCATTGTAATATTAATGCATTGATGTGCTGTTCAGTAGCAGTGGTTCTGCTTAAAGGTCTTATCAGGGAAACCTAAGGGAGGTAGTTTGAGGTGTCATTGTTAGTAAGAGTAGGGCAGTTGGAGTCAATAACCATTACAACAGTATATGTTCACATGTTTCTCTGCTTAATGGGCATGCACATAGAAAGAGTTTCATTTAAAATTGGATTTCTGGGGGAGTGAGAAAGCAAGATTCCTATTCAAGCCAATCACTCCATCCACATATCAATATAGAAACTGAAAAGAAAAAATAGACCAAAAAAATAAATTATTCAGGACTGGCGTAGGCACCTAGTAAACTAGGTTATTAAACTCCCAATTTTGGATTATAGGTAGATATATGTTCATCTCCACGACCAAACACAAACTATCCAATTCAAAACTAACTAAACAAGCTTCTAATAATTTCGAAAATCCTGGATAAATAAAGCCCTCAAATTACCGATACATGAGGGGAAAACAACAGAAACCGGGAGAGAGAAAAAAATCGACGAAACCAGTAATATACGAAGGCAATTATAAAGCCCTAACTAAATTGCAGTAAAAGATAGAAACTCAATTGATAGAAGTTTATGCCTCAGTAGGTATGTGCGGATGTAAACGCGTATATATCCATGTGTGTGTGTGTGTATATATATAGAGGGGGGGGGAATTGACCTGAATCTTAGCCTTAACATTGTCGATGGTGTCACTGCTCTCGACTTCGAGAGCGATCGTCTTCCCAGTTAGGGTTTTCACAAAGATCTGCATGTCGTTCACAGAAGATCGAAGAGAGAGAGCGAGAGAGAGAGAGATCAGCGACGCTAATAGTAATGGTTATTGGAATATAACATTCGGTAGCACGGGGCATCGACGTTTTTTTAAAGTCGGATTGGTAAAGGCAGAAATGGACCCCACCTATCCCAACCCAAATTGTGATAGGAAGGAATAAAATTTAGGAAGTTTTGTAAAATATATAAAAATGTATATATATATATATATATATTTTTTTTTTTAATTTCTTTTTTTTCTCTTTTTTTTTCCAAAAATATCTTCCTTAACACTACGTTGGAAAATATTCTAATTTAAAATTAATTTGATTTTAAAGTAAAAAACTTAATTTGATTTGATAAATAAAGTTTTATATTTTAAAATACATATTAAAATTTAAGAATTAAATTAAATTAATTTAAAAGAAATATCAAATTTAATTCTATTAATAGAAATAGAAAATAAGATAAATATAATATATGAGAATAAATTTATTTACTTACTTAGATGACAGAAGAAAAAAATAAATTTTTATAAAATTCTATTATTTTAATTTGTATTTTAAATAATATATAAATTCTAAAATTTAAGTTATGAAATTAAATTAAATACAATTTATAATATTTTATTTTGATTTCAAACACAGAAATTAAAAAATTCTTATTGAATAAAATTAATTTCATTAAACTTTCCATTCTAAACATAGCGCAAATATTAGATGATGATCAAGGGAAGCAATTAGACAAAGTGGGATTATCAATTTTTTAAAATATAGGGCTAAAATATTTATTAAAAATATTTAAAAATTTACTAATAAATATATACTTTAGATTTTGTTTTTGTAAAATAACATTAAACATAAAATTAAAATTTTAAGTTTTCTATGTATAAATATGATTTATTTACATTATTTCATACATAACCATTTAATTTGTAAATAACTATTGCAACCTGTGCAATGAGCACAACTGATTAATATTTTACATTGATAAAAATTAAGTTTTAAATATATTATAAAATATATCTAATAAAATTGTATGGTTTCATAAAATAGTTATTGATTTATTTTTTATATTTATATTTTTTTTATTTATGTGAATTTTAATGAATCGATAAATTTGATCAAAATTAAAATTCTGTATGAATATTATAAATTTATATTTTACCAAGTCTCAGTTTGATCTACTCCTAAAAATTAAGATTGTTTCTAAAGTATATATTAAATCTCAAATTTATCTAATCATTCCAATCTTTTTTTTTTTAATTTCAAAATGCTTGTCTATTTCAACATGGCCCTTTTTTTTTTTAAAAATTCTTAACTCATTCTATAAAATTAATTTGAGTTAAAACTTAAAAATACTATTAACCTTAAGAATTTAAATAATTTTTGATTAGTTTTATAAAAATAATTTAAATTAAAAATAATAATATTATTAATCATATGTTATATATTGTAATTTATAAATAACTTAAATACTAATTATTGTTAAATAATTTTTTAACAAGAAGATCAACATGACCAATTTAAATTTAAAATTAAAATTTTGTAGAAAAATTTACTTCCAAAACTAATTAATATTTAGGCATTTTTTCTTTGTATTTTTAAAATTTAAAAGTACTTAGAGTTTTTTTTTTTTTTTTTCTGCTAAGTGAAATACTTAGAGTTATTATAGAGAGAAGTTAGATTTCTTAAATTTAACTAAAATTTAATAATTTTTAAACTATTTTCCAAACTTAATTATATTTAGGCATTTATTTTAATATTTTTTAAATTTAATTCATTGAAATTCAGACACTTTTTATATTATTAAATTTAATTCATTTGAAATATATAAATTTTATAACCATTAAACGCACCTTTTACATTTTTTAACTAATCAATTTCTTTCTATTTAGTCCGAACATTAATTTCATCCATTAAAAATAACGAAAAAATTATCATGTGCAGGTCATGTGACATTTTTCACCTCACTTCAGGGGTATAATGGTTAATTTATATCTATTCCTTCAATCTAGTGCAAAAAATCTATGTTTTTAAATATAAATTATGAATATAAATTATAAAAAATATATTTTTATGAATTTATTTTAAATTTTAAATACATGTTTTAGATAGAATGCTCTGTTTTAAAGTATTTTTAGATAGAATACTTTGTTTTAAATATATTTTTTTAAATAGAATGCTTTGTTTTAAAGTATATTTTTTTTAAATATAATTTTATGAATTTAAACTTATAATTTATATTCATGATTTTATAATTTTGAACATATTTTTTTAATTCAAATCTATTTAAATTATATTGTTAACTAATACATTTACATAAATACTATAAACAAAGATAGCTAAACTATTATTTTTTTCAATCACATGATAATTAAATTTAAAATAAATTCATAAAATTATATTTTAATAAAAATATATTTTTAATAATTTATATTCATAATTTATATTTTAAAACATACACTTTGTGTCGCCAAATGAGAGAAATAGGCATAGATTAACCATTATATCTATGAGGTGCAGTGAAAAATATCACACGACCCACACATAATAATTTTTTTCTTAATTTTAATAGATGAAGTTAGTGCTCAGACCAAATAGAACAGAACTAGATAGTTTGAGAATGTAATAAGTGTATTTGATCATTTGAGGACGAAATAAAAAAAAGATGAATAGTTTGAGGAATATTTTTGTAAAAAATTCTCTCTCTCTCTCTAAATATTTAAGATATTCATATTAATTTACACGTGTCTTAATTAATTCTTAACTTACGTGCACCGCGAATTAACAATCTTGTAAGGTTTCCAATGGTGATCATTGCCAATTCAGCTGCCACCGGGACCAAAAGTTCAAATACACAAGCCAAGAGGAACATGCCAGACTTTGAACAAGGACTCTTTCGGGAATTTAAATCCAAAGTGACAAGCAAACTATGTGGCTCTAGCAAATTCACACTCCATAAAGAGATGTTCTTGATTCCCCAACACCCCCCCCCCCCAACAAAAAAAAAATCTGCCGAAATATTTCACCTTATTGGGCAAGGGATGCTTCCAAAGAATTTTCCATTGATTCCTAGATAGATCAGTGTCGAGACTGGAAGAAGGAGAATTTGAAGAAACTTTCTCCAAGGCTAGCAGATAAGCAGATTTAACAGAAAAAAATTCAAGAGGACTTGTGATTCCAAATGAGCCTCTCAAGAGAAACCAGTGGTGGAAAATTGTACATAAATGATACTGCTCACAACACTAGTAGAGGAACAAATTTAATCAAGAGATGAAGATTCCATTGGTGGGTATCTTCAGTTAAGAGTTGGTGTACCTTTTGGAGTTTGGAGTGTTCTACAAGTAGTAGTCCAGGATTAGAATAATAGGAGAGACAGAAATTCTGGAGAGAGAATAATGATTGTCTTGTATTGATATGCAGAGTATGAATAAATGTATAGATATACGAACTATCTATATAAGATAATAGAATATATTAAATATGTTATAATTTATATAAGGTAATAAAATATGTATTAAAGAATATTATATAATATGAAATATTTCTAACATCCAGAATCAAAGAATGGAACAGAGGAGGGAATTTGGGGAGCCACAAAATCATTCCAAATGTTGATTTGATGACCATCACCGCCTTGCTAAATCAGCCCCCCTCTTTTAGCAACTTTTCACCCCAAGTGAGATTTTTCCAAACTAGGGAAGAGTTTGTGAGACATTTCTGTTTAAAGGAAGAGAAAATTATTTATTAGAGCTGGAATGATCATAGAATTGATGAGGGTTGCCCTTGCTGCTATATTAACACACCGATCCAACTATGATATTTCTCACTTTTTTCCTAGTAATAAACTTTTTTATTTGTGTTTTTAAATTTAATTCACTTGAAATATGTAAAGTTTACACTGCAGTGAACCAATAGGTAAGTCATGGACCTATGCTACAATCTTAGTAGTTTTATAGATAAAAGAAAAAAAGAGTTATGGTTATTTACCATTGGGGAATAAAAAAAAAAAGTAAAAATTTTGTAAATGAGAAGTGTTAGAGTATTTAATTTAAAAATTATGAAAAAAACACAAAAAAAAAAATACAATAAAGAGTATTGGAGTCTATGACGTAGAACTGAAAATTAAGAGAAAAAAAAGCACAACACTTTGTTTTTGTATTAGATATATATTTGTGTGAGCTAGGTTTTAATGAGTCAATAGATTTTATCAAAGTTCGACATCTATATAAGTACTAAAAATTTATATTTTTCCAAAATTTGGTTTTATTTAATCTTAGAAACCTAGTTTGGCTTTAGAATATACATCAGTTCTCAAACCTACCTAATCGAGCCTTTATTTATAAAGTACAAAAAATACCTCTACAATTTATCCTCGGTATCACTTTGATCTCACACGTTTCAATTGCAACAGTCAAATCCCTACATTTTCGGTCAAGTATCAATTTGGTCTTTCTGTTAGTTGACCGTTAGAAATAATCGTTAGACTAAGGATAAAATGATAATTTCATTTATAATTTACCCTCAGTGTCATTTTCAATCTAACGGTTGTTTTTAACGGTCAACTAATGGAAGGACTAAATTGATGCTTGACCGAAAGTGCAAGAATTTGACTGTTGCTATTGAAACGTGTGGGATCAAAGTAATACTAATGGTAAACTGTAAGGGTATTTTTTGTACTTTACCCTACTTTTTTTAATTATTGACTCATTTTGCAAAATCAACTTGAATTAAAAATATTATTATTCTTAATTGTATTAAAATACTTTTTAACTGATTTTACAAAAATAAAATAAATTAAAAATATTATCGTTATTAATCGACTGTATTAAATAATTTTTTCAACAGAATGGTCAACTCGAGCAATTTAAATTAAAAATTTTATAGCAAGCCTAATTAATATTTAGATTTTTTATTTTTTTTTATTTTTTTTGTCAAGAGATATTGTTGTGAGAGAAGTTTAATTTTTAAATTTAATTTAATATTCAATAATTTATAAATCCTTTCCCAAATATTATTGATCATTGAGATATGTGATCATTGAGATGCAAGTGAAACATATTTAGTAAGAAAAAATTAAAAATAATATGAAATTAAATTTATTGGTTCCTTATCCTTTGTTTTTTTTTCAAGGAATTTGTAGACATTAAACTTCAAACTTCTTTATAAATAAAAGATAAATGTAATTTTAATTTAAAAGTGAATAAATAGTTTTTATGTTTATATGAATATATATTTATTTTTTAATGTATACTTGTCGTGTTCATTCATTTTTTGATTTTTTTAAAAAATCAATATTCATCTTAATTATATTGCGCCATTTTCGTCCTTTATGTTCACATTCGTGCTTTTTAATAAAGGTGTTCATTATGTGCAAGCGGCCAAAAAATCCTAAATTTATCGTAATTGGTCTTAGTGAGCGGTATGCTATTTGAGCGTGGCTTGTAATTCAGTGGTCAAGAACCTCTCCTGTCCGCTCATGACTCAAGTTGAAGTCTTTCCTCTTCCCCCTTATAAAAAAAAAAAAACTTTACATTAAAAAAAAAAAAAATGGTGTGCTATTTGAATATGTATCTATGAATCTAAATATTTAGAGTAGATGAACATTGAATCACTTTTTGGGTGAAGCCCATTCCATAGACAACTCCTCATTTGGTCTATGAGAGTGAGCAAATGCTAAAGCTATACTTCTGGTTTTTTAACACCAGAGTCCACAACCCAAATCAATGCTAACGCTATACTTCTGGGGGTCGGGAAGAAATCCGTAGCCGTTATCCATGAGTGCACACTGGGTAAACCCCGCCTAGTGGTTCTAGCCGGCCAAGAATCATGAGGAGGTAAACTAGTCTAAATAAGTTTTGGCTGACCGGCATAACCAAGAAGGTAACTAGGCAGGTCCCGTGAAAGAGACTCAAACGCGGGACCTTAGGATCACCGCGCCAACAATTCGACCAACTCGGCTACGCCCGAAGGGGCAATGCTAAAGCTATACTTGATTTGAAGAAAATTGGAAGAAAGGAAAATAAATGCGGGAAAAGAGGAGAGAATGATGATGATTTTTTTTTTGATTTAAAAGAAGAAGTAGAAAGAAAGAAGGTTCATTATTACTAATTTTGAAATTAAAAAAAAAAAAGAGAAAGATGAGATAAAAAAACAGAAAAATGTTAAGAGTCCCACTTA
Source organism: Vitellaria paradoxa (assembly GCA_019916065.1). Lineage (NCBI taxonomy): Eukaryota > Viridiplantae > Streptophyta > Magnoliopsida > Ericales > Sapotaceae > Vitellaria > Vitellaria paradoxa. Next base: position 19,402,221 of record CM034234.1, on the reverse strand, counting down.
TTTTTTAAATAATTTTTTATACGAAATTTAATTGCAATACATATATATATTTGTTTTATCCTCCATATTAAATTATTTCATTTTCTTTATACGCACTTTAGCATTTCTCTCAACCAACAAATTGTCTATTAATGGGAAGCTGAGGAGGTCGTGGGGAAGAGAGCTAATTTCAAACCATTATCAAAGGGCATATACCAAAAGCATAAATAAACAAAAATAAAGGCTATAAAAAATTCAAAATGTTTATTAATGGGGAGTGAGAGGGGGAGAGGGAAAGCTAATGTCAAAGGGTATGCACCAAAAAAATAAGTAAACTAAAATTTGGGGGCTATGCCTAAACCCAGGGAAGAGTTATAAGACTTGTTTGACATAATTAAAAATCATTAAAATTTATCAATTTTAATTACTTTTTGTACTTTTCTCCAATCAAAATTTTTTACATTTCATTTTTATGTCACATCTTTATTTGTACTTTTTGTCTTATTTTTTTATCAACCAAACATCCCCTAAATAAAAATATAAAGTGGGATAGCCCAAAAAAAAATTGGCTTCTCAATATAAAATAAATGAAATTTAAAGTCTGTTTCGCACTCTGAAATGATAAAAAATTTTAAAAATATTTAAAAAATATTAATTTTTTATTTTCTTATATAAATTACAAATTCAAAAATAATTTTAAATTACCTCACTTTATTTTATTTTATTTTTTGTCACTACAAAAATCTACTAATTTACTTAACTATTGAGCATAGCCTATAACTTAGTAGTTAAGAACCTCTTCGACTTACTTATAATTTGCTTTCGAGTCTTCCCCTCCCCTTAATTAAAAAAAAAAAAAAATTTGCTCACCTATTTCTCGAGAAAGCATTGCGTGTGCGTCGCCTAATAAAACCACAGCTGTCCGCTCGTACTTTTCTTGCATTTAATGCCGCCATTACTGAGGAGTGTACCCTCTTTTTTTTCTTTTTATTTTTCCTCTATTTACTCCTTCGAAGCTCCCCCATTAAAACTCCCAACCCCACATTTAATGCATGCAAATACGAATTTTGAATCCAATTAATTCTCTTTCTTTAATTTAATAATAAATTATAATAATTGTCCTAGTCATCTTCTATCTCTATATCTATATCTATATCTATCTATTGTGTATATATATCGATATACATTACCCCCTTCATTCATATAACGGAATTCCTCTTCCTCATTTACTCCGATGTTGCTTTTCCCTCCCTTAAATATCGACTCATCTCCCTTGCTTTGACTCTCTTCATTTCATTCATCCAGTTGTTCCGACTTCTGACGAAACGGAGCTCTCTCTCTCTCTCTCTCTCTCCAGTGTGAAAGAGGTGTTAGGAATGGCGGCTGACGTGAGCTCCCTGCTTCGAATAGTGAAAGGGTATAAGGAGGATCAACAGGTGATGACCGAGAAATCGACGGTGCTGATTACTCGGGATTTGCTTGGTGGCTGTTGCGCGCTTGATTCCAAAGAATTGGACCTTGACTTGCAGGTTCCCACTGGTTGGGAAAAGCGTCTCGACTTAAAGGTATTCTTTAATTTTCCATTTTTGCGTGTTTGGTTGTCGAGAAACCTGAAGACAGCGAACGATATTGAATGGAAAATTTTCTGGACGCTGTGTTTTGGGTTGGTTTGACGCCTCGGAGTACATGAGAAATAAATAAATAAATAAATCCTTTTTATCAATCAAAAATCAATGGTTAATAAAGGGTTTCTCTTGGGGGTTTTCATATGTGAAGAAAAGACTTTTTTTTAATTGTTTTAATTATTACTTTTCTTGGTGTTTAATCGATTTCCCCATTTTCTAGGTTTTTTTTTGTTTATTTAATTTTTATAATTTTGTTAAAAATATGTAAGAGCATGTATGCAAATTAAATTTCTGATGGTATTCATTTACATTAATTTATTGGGGTTTTTAATTCACTAAAAATCCTTGTACAGTTTGTTAATATGTCTGACTCTTCATTCCTCTCTGATCTTTGTATCTCTCAGTCTGATCTCTGAGCCTGTTTATCTATAATATATATATATATATATATATATATTTAGGCAGGGGTATTCAATTAGAAAGAGAAACCCTTTAATTGTTTTATTTATTTGTTCATCTGTACATGACAAATTTAAAGTTTTAATTAAGAAATTTGCCATAAAACTTACTCTGCCTTTTTCGCCCTTTTTGATTTCACTGATTACGAGGAGATTTATTCCCAGCTCATCTCTATCCTTTTTAGAAGATTTCTTTTTATGATATTCTTTTACTGTAGTTGTTTGTGTTTAGACAAGATCTTGTCCATTGATTGATTTGCATAGAGGGTACGTACCAAGATCTTCCCCTTTTATTAAAAATTTATATTATTTTATTGAGTTAATCATATATATATATATATATATATAAAATTAATTTCATTGACATTATTATTATGCTATAGAGATAAGAGGTATGCATGATTTAGTTAAAATTTAATTTTTAAAATTTAAGAAGTTTGGTTTGATTATTTATGTAGCAATAATCTGTTTAATTACTTTTTGTTGTTGAAATAACGATTATAAGTTTTGAAATTCTAAAACTAAGGCTTTGTTTAGGAAGGCGACCTAATAAATGTTACAATGGCAGATTAAATTTTATCCTCTTACATTTTAACTTTTTTTTTTAAATTTTAAGCGCAAAAATGTTAAATTAACCAAAATTAAAAATTCACTTTAAAAAAAGTTACATTTTTTCCTTTCTGTTAACTAAAAATAAGTCAGCGACTTTTCTTCCCAAAGGGAGCCTAAATAAACTAAAATAATTAAATTAAATTTATTTAACATTTAATATATATATATATATATATATATATAATTTAAATATCGTGATTTGGTATTTTGTAATCTCAAAAGCCAATAAATCATTATAATATAAATACAAATTTGACTTTTGATATTTATGGACGGCATGGCAATTTCAAAAGGTGTTATAGAAAATTAATACATTATTATAATATATATAAATTATTATTTTATTTTTATAATTAAATTTTAAAAAATATATTTAAATTTATGAGTCTATATAATCAAATTGATATAATTTGATTCAGTTAAAGATTAGTTTGTTCATTTTTCTTTTTAATCAATTTGGTTATTATTTTTAATTTTAAAAAATAATATGTTAGATTACAAATATCGACTGATTTGAATGTTCTTGATTCTGTTTTTGTTTACAGTCGGGAAAAGTTTACCTCCATAGAAGCAACTCCCCGAACACATCATCTTTATCATCAGGAAATAAGCAACAGTCCAATGAAACAGCTCCGAAGCTTCAAGATCTGAACTTCCCTCCATCGTCGAAACATCCATTAAACCTCCTCGACGAAACCTCCTTAGACCTAAAGCTCGTTTCATCGTCTCCAAATTACCAGAGCGTGTGCACTCTAGATAAAGTAAAATCCGCACTCCAAAGAGCAGAGAAAGAGACAATCAAGAAGCGGTCGATAATATCAATGTCAAAATCGTCGTCATCGCCGACCTCCAATTCTTCTTCATCTTCTTCGATCAGAGAAACAGATACGGACTGCGAGGAGAAATCAGCGTCGTCGTTTGCAGCCGGCTGTCCGAGATGTCTGCTTTACGTACTGATATCGACGAACAACCCCAAGTGCCCCCGGTGCAATATGATTGTCTCCTCGCCCGTCGCGGCGAAGAAACCTCGGATCGATCTCAATATATCGATATGAGGAACTGTGGAGAGGCGCTGATGTTAGACCGATTGTTTTCATTTTTGTAAATGATAGAAGATCGTGTTGCAAGTGGTAGTGGAGGATTGAGTATAATTTATATATGTACACATTTGAAGCCGCCGGTTTCTCTATTAGAAGTAGCCATGAAAAGTTTCCATTGCCCTAGCAATTGAGGCGTTGTAACTGTTTGGTAGTACTATTGTTTTTTTCTTTAAGTTTATATGTTTATATTTATATTTTTTATTTTTTATTTTTTGTTATTTGTTTTTCTGAAATAAAAATTGGAACGAAAGTATAATTTTGTTTACAATTATTAATTTTTTATTATTATAAAATATTAAATTTTATTAGTTTTTTTAAAAATTAATTGAATTTAATAAATGTATTTCATATTAAATAAATATATTAAAATAAATAAATTATTAATTTAATTTAATTATGGTATTTATTAAAAATAATTTAATAAAATATATTTAATATTACTTAAATTAATTATTTTAAACTAATTATTAAATTAAATTAAATATTTAGTTATAATATTTAGAGTGTCAAGAACTTGATCAGCCCCACTACTGATGTAGCCGATCACACTGTTTGGCTCTCATTTTTGTGGTCGAGCTAGTCTATGATATATTTGAATAAGCCCCTAACCAGACTCCTATGATAGGAAAGATAGTGTTTATCTTTCTTATCATATTTATGAAGGGTCAACAACGGCACGTCTAAATTCATTGTCAATTATGGCCTCAGTCATATTCACGTTGACTATGCAGTGTAGTTCAAGTTATTGTCATATCATCACTCATGATTACCGAGTATGGACAACACATACTAAAAAAATTATAAATACTTGAAACGCAAAAAAGTGAGACAAGCAGAGAATGCTTAGAAAAATACTTACGAGGGAAATCCTTCCTTTCGCGTATACCTTACAAGAAGCAAGCGACCAAACATTGTTTGATCAACACCCTTCCCATCGTTGGAGTCTAGTTAAGGGTTTATTCAAATATATCGTGGGCTAGCCCGATCACAAAAATGGGAGCCGGACAGTGTGATCGGCTATGTCAGTAGTGGGGTTAATCAAGTTTTTGACACTCCAATGTTTATTAAAAAAATTTAATAAAATATATTTAGATTAATTACATTATTTATTAAATTAAATGAAATTAATATATTTTATTTTATTATTTATTACAAATAAGTTAATAATATATATTACATATTAATTTAATTAATATAATTTAATTATATTATTTATTAAAAATAATTTTAGTTTAATAAAATATCTAAATAAAATAATTTATTTTAATATGATATAACAAAAATGGACAAACTATTATAATTGGAAAAATATTTACAACAGAAAAAATATAGTTAAAACACTTTTTTTGTTTACGTTTTTCTATTTAAGTTTTCATTTTTTTAGAAAAAAAAACGTAAATAATTTAACAAACATGTTTCTGTTGTAAATTTATAAAATTTTAAAAATATAAATAGAAAAACGGAAAAAAAAAAGTTACTAAACGGGACTTAGCAATTGTAGCAACCTTTTAGTTATTCAGGTTTTTGACTTTTTTTTTTTTAAATGATTAAATTTATCTTCTTATATTTCAAAATTTCTTTTAAATTATGAAGGATAAAAATATTAAGTTAATAAAAAATTAAAAATGTAACTATTAAAAAATTAATTTCTTTTTCTTTTCAAACATAAAAAAATTAATTTTTTAATAATTAGTTAGTAAATTACTTCACAAACTCTTACCTCCCTGATTTCTTGAATAGAATGTGGGTTTTACTTATATTGTACAGTGTGCTGGGGCGGAGCTATGTTGGGGCAAGGGGGGGCAAGTGACCCCCTCAATTTTTTAGATAAAATTACTAAAATGCCTTTCTTATTATTTTAATTTTATTTAAAAATTAAATTAATTAAAAATTAAGATATTTTGATTTTATTAAAAATTTAAAGTTAAATCAAATTTTTTAACATATAAGAAGTTTAAAAGAATAAAACTTGGTATTTTTTTGTGAAATAAAGTGTATCTTTTAATATATTATTGCATATTTTTGTTTATACTATTAGTAAATTTAGCATATAACATAATAAATTCTATAGATAATAAAATTTAATAATAATTATATTTTTTGTAGTAAGAGATATCTCGAATAAACTTCAGGTGCTTGAACAATTAACTGTGAGAAATATATTCACTAGTTAATACTCAAGAATAATTTATTTTCTCTCTAAAAATAACATCGTTTTTCTCCTACTCTCAATTGAAAAATAAGTCGATTGTTATTTTTTCTTGGGTGTTCGGTGCCCCCTTTGGCGCCTGATGCCCCCTGGCGCCCGGTGCCTCCTGGGCAAAAATTCTGACTCCACCCCTGACAGTGTGCATGGCAATTGTGGATCTGCATGGAATTTCAGGAAGAATGAAGTCTGGCACACAATTATTCAAATTCACTTTATTCCTACAAACCACGACTTGGCACGCATAATGCAGTACCTTGGTGTTTTAATGCGTTAAATTTAACGATATGAATAAATTATATTTTTTTATTAGAAAGTCTTTTGAAAATTAAAATAATGAATTGAGGATAAAAGTTTAAATTTTTACTAAAGAATATTAACTAAAGATTTATATCAAATAGAAAACTTTCATTATTATCTTTATTATTTTAATTTTTTGATTAATTGTTTTAGAATAAATCACTTTTATATACTAAAATATTTAGATAATATGGTGATTCTATCTCCATTATATATCAAAATTATATACGTTTCAAATAACATTATTCTAACAGTTATACATGGAATCTCTCTTTAATCCAGCATCTTGTTTAACTAAAATTTACTTATGTGTCAAAACGTACATAAACATAATTTAACCTTCAAATTTATATGAAAAATTATAAAAGTAACTTGTAAAAATAAGAATCATTAATTAAAGATTTATATCGAATATAAGACTTTCGTTATTAATTATCTTTACTATTTTAATTTTTCAATTAATTTTTTTAAAACAAGTCACTTTTATATACTAAAATATTTTAATAATATGATGATTCTATCTCTATTATATATCAAAATTATTTACGTTTCAAGTAACGTTATTCTAACAGCCATACATGGAATCTCTTTTTGATCCAGCACCTTATTTAATTAAGAATTCTTTGCGTGTCTAAAAGCACATAAACATAATTTAACCTTCATTCAAATATAAATTTGTATGTAAAATTGTAAAAATAACTCGTAAAAATAAGAATCATTAATTAGAAAAGACTAATGTATACAGTGTTTAACAAATGTGTAAAATTTTATTATTTATTATAAATATTATCACATTTTTAAATAATATTAATTTAAAAGTTTTTATAAAAAATTACTAAAAAATATGAAAGAGTAAGAAAAGACAACTAAAGTGAAGAGAAAAAAAAATAATCTTGATTATTAAACAAATTTAAAAATATTTCAAAATTTATAACTTTCTTATAGGTTATCAATGTGGGGGCTCGTTTGGTTCAATGCCCTTCTGGTACCGCTTCAAAAGGGGACCATCCCGTGCAAACTTTATATATGCTTGAGCTTTCCATCGTGCCCTTGGCTCCAAATTCACCTTTCCTTGACATGTTGCATATTTGTCCTTCAATGTTGAACCCGTTTTTGGAGTGAAAGTTTGAAAAAATCTGACATTGGTCGGCTACGTTGTTTGCGAAACATCGTCGCAGTCGGACCTCATCCAGGCCTAAATTGTGGATGCCATCGACTCAAATTTTCAGATACGAAGGCGACTCTAAAAGAATCTATATATTCATTTTTCTTTTCATTTCATTATAAGAAGTTAATCCAGTGCATAAATTACTCATATTGGCTTTGTTTGCGGTGATAAAAAAAATTTTAAAAAATAGTAAAAAATACTAAAAAATTTTAAAAATTATTCACTTTTTATCTCACTGTACAAATTACGAACTCACAACTTATCTCACTTTATTTCATTTTATCTTACATTTTGTCATTCTAAACGCACCCACTACGATGTGTGGTAGGGGAAATATATATAACTTTTCCTCTCCGTACAATAAACTAATTTCAGCATTCAAAAAATTTAAGTAGAGTCAAATGGATGACCAACTTTTGCGCGGGCTGCACACACACACAAATGGTAACATGTAAAAAAATTAATTGAAAGAAATTAATAAAAATTGATAAAAATTAAATTTTTTTTTGGGAAACTAAAAATCTGGGGAGATTAATTTCAAAATTTGAAGAGTTTGAAAGAATCAACTATAAACATTTTTTCTTTTTACAATTAGGAGTACTATTTTGAGGGTTTAAGAGATACAGAGAGAATCACATGTAAACAAATTTTCTTGGTTAAGCAAGGAAATTGATTTCATGGTTTGAACTTAAAAATTTCCAATATGTTAAATGACACAGTCAAACCAACTACACAGATAATTGCAAGCAACAATGAGAATGCAGAAAAGTAAGAGTCAAGATTTAGTGAGAAAAAAATCCAAACTTGACTTCTAGATAACTCAAATTCATGAATATGTATTGTTGATTTGCTTTGCTCTTATATCCTCGACACATTTAAACCTAACAAAAAGAATTAATTTTCAAATTCTTAAAAATTTGTCAAATCTGCAGCTATCACTATATTCATAATAATTTATGCTAAACCTATAGTCAATCAAATCTGCAGTACGTAAATCCAAACTCTTTTGTTTCACCAACATACAAATAGAATTAAAATATTGTTAGCTAAGAGGGAGAAAACCAAATCTTGTAAATTTCATTTATTCTCTAAATATGTTTATCTCACGTTAAACCTTAGAGACATCCTAGAATATATAAGATATGAAATCCAAAATAAAGAGAATTTTCAAAAAGTAATTAAAAGAACCATCAAACTAATATTCATGAGAGCGATTTTCTCTTGCAGTCTTCTAGTATTTTTTCAACCACTCATAATAAATTTTCAACTCTCTTCTCGCAAAGTGACAAAATGTACATTTTAAAAGTCAAAAAATCCATTCTAAATTGAAATTGTATTACAAATCTCTTTTAAACACGAATTATAAATCTAATTCAATATTTAATAGATCATTAACTCTTAAATTGTAATAAAATAATTCTATCATTACAATCACGGGGCCGTTTCAATCTTAAAATTAACTTAGGCATCGTTTGGTGTGCTAAAAAATAAAAAACTCTCTGAAAAATTTTAAAAATCTTTAAAACTTATTCACTTTTTATCCTACTGTATAAATTATGAACTTATAATTTATTTCATTTTATCTCATTTTATTTTATTTTTTATCACTCTAAACACATTCTTATTTACTTAAAAAATGAAAAAAAAAAAAAAAGACATGCCGACATTTTATCCTATTAGAGCCTTGTCCACCTAATTGCTATTTTGCCTCCCTCGCGACTTGTAGGTATTTGGGAGAAGGATCGCTTTAAAGTGAAAAATACAATGCGCTGACTGTGGACGGAGAACTCAATAAATATTAATTAATGGAATTTGTAGGTTAGCATACTTGTCAGTTGTCATCTTCCGCCTCGTGAATCCCAAGTGGTCACGTTATCAATTATCCTGCAACAATTTCTGTGCACCCTCATGGGCTTTTTGTGGGATATGAAAGAAGGCAGGGACCTATGAAAGAAGGCAGGGACCGTACTCTAATATTGACCACAGAAATAGGTTTTCAAAAATGATATTTTGTCCCCCAAAAAAAAAGTTGTCAGAAAATATTCTTAAAATAATAGAAAATTTTTAAACTTAATACTTTAAATAAAAGTGTTTCTAAATTATACTTTAACTATAAAATTATCATTAATATATTGTTTTAACAAATTATTCTAGCAGAACAGGGAGTTAGAGGAGAAGTGCAAAAAATATTTCAACTGCTGAAGTATAAATGTCAACAATTTCAATTGAATTAATAAGTATTATTGAAGTGAACTAATAAGTTTTGACAGAATTAAAATTGTTGGTATTTACACTTTTTAACTCCTGTAATCTCAAAATAGCATCACTCTTCCATTAAGTGATTGAATGGTGCCCATCTAAAGCTTCTATCAAAAGCATTCCATTTATGGACCTAACTTACAATAAATGAAATTTATTTCTGTTGCTATATGTAAAGGTGGAATTTACCTACCATACCAGAAGAGTTCAGTGATCAATTAGCTTCAACTAATTTTTTCTGCATAAATTTAAGACATTCGGATAATGTTCTGAATACTCTGAGTTCTGAAGGAAGAAGAACATGTTTGATTAAAGAGATTGAATGATGAAATATAAATAATATCATCAAATAATATATAGAATTTGATATAATATAAGATTAATTTTTTATATTAATTTTTTTTTAGTATTTAGTTAATAGAATATAAAATAAAATAAAAGATATAATTTGATATTTGATATAATATGAAATAATTTTACATCTTTAAATTTTGATGAAAAGTAAATTTAAAAGTAAGGAATATATTATCTTACTCGTATAATATTACTTATTTCTCATTTTGAAAATGTAAAATTTAGACTAAAATTCCAAAAACTACTAAACAAACACAAAATTAAAGTTAATTTAGTGAAAAAAAAAAAAAAAAGAAAAAGAAAAGACAAGGTGCATCTCTAATCTCCTAATTATATTCGGTAAACAAACATGGCCCATGAGGTATCTATACTTTCTGATGAATATGTACTCTCTGGCAATTATTCATTGCACTTGGACTCGTAGTCATCATATGCACTCTGTGGCAGCTATTCATTGCATTTGGGTTACAGTTGAAAGGTCAGAGGGCCGGCATAAATTTCGCCTGGATGGTAGAAGGACATATAATTAGGCAACCGTGTAAAACTTAGACAGTCAAACTTTGTATTAAGAAACTGAGAATATACTCCTATTTGGTTGATAAAAATTTAATAAAAAAATATAATAAAAGTATAAAAATTTTATATAAAAATGATATATGATAAAATTTAATTAGTAAAAAATATAAAAAATTGATAAAAATTAATAAATTTTGATTAATTTTAACCAATCAAACACCTCTTGAATTCAAAGTCCAGAGTCTAGCCAACTGCGTATACCTATTTTTAAATTAATGTTGTACAATCATATATAGGGTCGCTTTGGTATACTAAAAAACTACAAAAAAAATTCTATAAATTTCCAACAACCCCTCCACCTCTAATTTTTCCGCCATCACTAATTTCAAAAAATTCTAATATTTAACTAAAAAATAAAAAAAATCTGAAAGTAGGTTAACTGAATGTGTAAATTTTTTATACAATCACATTATTCATATCGAAAACTTTCAAATGAGTACTATGGTCGCTATTTTTTGTGAATTTTTTTTAAATTTGTGGGAACAGATTTGAAAAACTGTTCCCACGATTTGCTACTGTTAAAAAAAGGGCTCCAAAATTAACCCAAAACTACATTTTATATCAATTTATCTTGTTTTTTTTTTACTCCAAACAGAACTTTTTTACAAAAATTAAAACAAAAAAATAAAAAATAAAAAGAGAAATTGATGCAGTAAAGTTGAGGTCTAATTATTTAAAATAAAATCAAGTTATCTTTTAATCATAAAATGCTATTTCTACTCCCTTTTACTCACAATTTTGATAGAATTTTCTGGAAGAGTAACATTTAAAAATCAAATCTCTACTTTTTTCTAATTATCTAAACACTAAAAATTTCTCAAATTTTTTTAACTTTTTGAGTAACACATCAAATACTAAACTTTTTTCAATTTAATTACCTTTTATTATTATTATTTTTTTGATAATTTTTAGTACTTCAAATGGATACTATATAATAATTTGAGGTGAGATGATTAAGTTTGTAATTGATATACCTCAAATTCTGGATATTACTGACACCGGAACCAAGAAAGTAACTAAGCTGAGATAGGAGTCAAGCCCCAAACCCCAAAAAAAGAAAAATAAATTACAAAAAATACATTGGTATATAGGAGTTAAGAGAAATGAAATTGATAAAATAGAAAATTAATTATCTTTCCTTCTCTCAAATTATATTTATAGTAAAAGAGCTAGGTTAAGTATAATTAGAAAAGTAATCAGAATAAAATCAAAATATTCTAGAAAATAAATAACATTTAATTATCCTAATTATCCCAGCAATAGGGGTTTTTTTTTCAATTAAATCATATATATATATATATATATGTAAATATATTGGCCTCTCTTTTTTCAAGTTAAGATATTTTTACTCATTTGATAAATTTTTTTTTAAACTTCCGTTCGCATAAGAAATTTCAAACTCTGTCCTTGTTAAACAAAGCAATCAATGTATTTTGAACTTCTGCTAAGCAACCAGAGCAGCTATTTGTCTTAGTAGGACCCGATGAAGGCTGAGCAGATAAAGGGTCCTGATCATTATCAATGGAGAACCTATTAATTTCAGAAAGTGACTTGTATCCCTGCAGTAGTTTTGATTGTCTGGCAATTATCATTCTTCCCGGGTTCTAAGGAGTTGTACCGAAAAAATTCACTGCAGAAATTATAGGGGTATTTGGAATTCTAAAAAATTTTAAAAAATTTTAAAAAACTTCAAAAGTTAACAAATTCTCAGACTGTAAAAAATTTTAATGGTGTATTCTAATGGATTTTATCAGAATTTAAAAAAAGTGATATGACATTTGTACAAAAAATTACACAAAATTTTAAAAATTTTTAAAAATTTTCACTAAAATTTTGATACGTGTCACTTTATATACTTTTTAACAATTTTATATCAAATCCAACATAAACATTCAACAATCATTACACAATAATTTTAAAATTCACTTTTGAAAACTTTTAGAGATTGTTAAAACTCCAAACACCCCGAAATGAAAAAATGAATTATCTAAATTTTATTGCACTTAAATAACACTTGACTTTTTATATTTTATATCGATTATATTCTAATCAGATTTTTTAACTTCTATCCTTATTTTAAAAATAATTTTAATTAATTAAATCGTGACAATTAAGTTAGATACAATCAAATCTAAATTCTTAATTTTCTACTGCAGTCCTCCCGAAACGTATCCTGTGTGAGTTCAATAAGTGAACGACAACTCTCTTATCTATTTTTCATGCGTACTTTTCGTGCTAATTATGACATTTACTTGATCAATTTATTTGTAAACCTAACAGGGGAATTCACAATAAATGAGATGTATGGCAGCATTTAAAGAAGCATATCCACCTGTTTAGACAAGATGGATCCGCTATTAGGTCACAGGGATTAAAGTGCATTAATAAATGAGATAATGGTTTGGTTTTGATTTAATTTAATTAAAATTAATTTTAAAATAAAAGTAAAAAGTAAGAATTAAAAAGAAACTAATTGAAAATCAATTAGAATATGAAGAGTCATATTAATTTATTGAGAGTCCAATTAGAATGCAATCTTGTACAATGAATACATGAATCAATGTACTTTAGCCCCTAAAGTGCTTTTTGTAGTCTAACCTCTTTGAGCTTTTGTTATATATATTATAATTAGTTTCTTTAACTATTCTATTGTCTAAAATAGAGAGAGATGAGTCAAAAATAAGTAGTATTTCTGTGTCCTCCCTGTTTAAAAAATTTCTAGAATGATTCTTCAAATGTAAAGATACAATGTTGCATTTATTGTAGAGAATTATTTGGAAAAGCTGATCTATAGAAAAACTCTAAAATTATTTTTTTTACAATAGAGAATCGCTTAAAATGAGTTTATGCCAATACTTCAAATTTTTATTGTTAGGATAGAGTTGAATTGTGGATTTTTTTTTTTTTTTTTTTTGTAAGTAAGATAGTTGAATTGTGGATTGTTCTAACTTGAATTGAAAACTTAGACTCCGTTTATTTTAATATAAATTACTCAAGTTTTAAGAATCCAGCTAACATAAGTTGGACTATAAGTGCTTATTTGAGAAAATTAAAGAAAGTTGGTAAAAGTTAAAAATAATTTAAAAAAACTAAAAAAATTAGAGATTTTTAGTGTAAAGAAAATTAAAAAAAAGTTGGAGAAAAAGTTATAGATTCTTAGAAAAATTTTATGATTTTGGATTCTCCAACGGGCACTTAGTAAAATAGAGTTTTATGTTAAAACAAATGAATTCTAATAAATTTCAAATCGTGTTTAGTTTCTACTTGTTTATATTCGAAGTCAATTTTGATTTCAAATGAGTTTGAATTTGGTAATTATTTGGAATTAATTTTTGTTTCAATCGGTGAGGGTTGAAACACAACATAGATTGATGAGATTGGACCGTAACAATTAAAAGTAACTTCAAGCCTTCATACTTCGCATATATCTGATTTAACACCTTAGATTCTTTGGTATTTGGTAGTTATGATTTAATAAATTGATTTGAACATGAGAAGTCATAGTCCGTATTCAATTGAATTAGGTGAATCGAAGGTAGGTTTTAACCTAAAATTAAGGCTCTAGAGGTTGGTGGTTGTAATCAATTAGGCATGCATCCATCGCTTTTGCTTTGAAGCAATTAAGCATTCATACACTTGTTATCAATGCACAAAAGTGTAGGTAAGGGTCCAGTGGAGAAATCCACTATGGGGGCTGTGTGAATAATCAAAGATTAAGATTTAATTATTTTTTAATCGAATGGTTCTAATTTAATTTAATTAAAATTATTTTCAAAGTAAAAATAAAAGTTAAAAAAATCTAATTGGAACACAATTAATGCAGAATATAAACAGTCGCGCGTCATTAAAGTAAAAATAAATCTCAGTCCTTTGTTTCTTCACTGCAGCCCCTGCAGTGAATCCCTTAACCCGTAGGTAAGTGGCCCATTTCAATTAAAAATTATATTTTTCAGATTTTTTTTTAAATTAGCTCATACGCTATAACTATTGGTTTCATGTGCACGATCCCCTCTTGACGTTTGGAATATTTTTTGATGAATTTGAAATGTTTGGATTACAATGTTGTATGTTGTGGACGACTGATGATATATTATGAAAAATTGAAGAACACTATCACCAGTTGATATGTTATTTTTTGTAAGTTAAAAATAATTAATAATAATTAAAGAATTAATGATAACATATCTTGATATGAATATATGTATGTTTTATTAATTTTGGGTAAAATGATATAAAAAATACTGATTAAAAATTTTGAAATCTACACAGAGATGAGTGTTTATTTAATAGATTGGTAACCTATAAAGTGAGGTAGATCATATCTGCATATATCGGATTCAGAGAACTAACATTAGTTGCGATGTTAGCCCCCATGACATTAGTTTTGTAAGTTGTTGGATTAAAATCGAACAATTCACAATAAAAGTAAATTTAAAAATTTTATGTAGGAATTTTAAACTTACTTTGTGAGTCGTACGATTTTGATCCAATGAGTCACAAGATCGATGTCATGATACTAACATCACAACTAATGTTGGCCTCTTTTCTTTTGCATGTGTCACTCCTGAGGTTTAAGTAAGGTGACAAACACAAACTCACTTAACTCACTTACATATGAGACAGACAAGTAATATTATATGTTTGGGTTAGGTTTTGTAACTACAAACTCATTTGAGAGAGTACCTAATCCACAATATATTGATTTTGGTATTAAAAGAAGAAGAAGAAGTAGCAGCAGCAGCATATAGCACGAGAAAAGCACCCAGGTGCAATTTACACTTTATGTATAAAATAATATAATACTTAATTATGTAAGAAAATATAAGAAAATAAAAGGTGATTCTTAATAAATCTATTTATTTTTTTTCAAGTCTTAAATTCCAATCTTTTTTCTACTATTTCCTACCACAATTAAACAACATAAGTTGGTTTAACTATTTTTACCTTTTTTTTTCTATAAATAAATCTATGTTACTAAACACAGTCTGTCTACGAAAGTTTTTTATTAAATAATTACTACAAAAATAATAGTGCCATTGTTTCATAAAACTATGTGGCCACTATTACAAAGAATTACAAATAATTGTTTTTTTTTTCCCAGTGATTTCAAATTCATTATAATTAATCATGTTACATTACTCAACTTCATGATAACATCTATATTTAAATTAATAAAATTATATTAAAGAATTATCTCTAAATAATAACAACAAATTCCTTAATTCTAAATCCATAATAAATAAATTTTTACGTGTTAGAAATGATTTCGATGAACCAAATCATTCAGGTTACTAAAGAGATATATTTAGCTTCACAGCAACCAAATGAAGTAGGGAAATTGCCCCCTTTATCAATCATCTTTTTCCACGGAGGCACTTTGCCCCTGAGTTTGAAAATCAACTGAGACTTCCCAATCTGAAGTTAAAATTTATACCTCTGCAAGCTATCGAACTTGGTTTCCCTCTGGTCCAATTTCAAAACCCTAATGTCCTTTGAGCTATTCTACCTAACCAATATAACTCTCAAAATATCTTGAGATTTTGGCGCTGGCGCCAGAGCTGGCAATGGTGGTGGTGGAGTGGAGTTTGAAGAGCTGATGAGGAGATTTGTGCAAATTTGATCACGTTAGAGGGAGAGAGAGAGAGAGAGAGAGAGTAAAAGATACATTTGGTGTATTGAAAAAAATGTTTAGTTAACATTATCATTTTAACAGAAATCCCTAACCATATACTAACGGAAGGGGCCCATGTGTTATTATTTAAATGTTTAAGCGGTCTATATGTAATTTTTTAAATGTTGAGGGGTTCATATGTAATTATTTAAATGTTTAAGGAGTCTATATGTAATTTATCTTTACTTTAATTCACCAAAAATAATATTTCTTTCTTTTCACAAATGGATGAAACGCAGGATCAGAAGTCACATTCTCTCATCTGAAACCACTTGAGGAGTCATGGAAGATCCCACAAGCAAGAATAACGACTTTTGGTATCCAAGTTTTAATTTTTGTTACAAGTTAGCATCAGTCTAGAATCATTAATAAGTATGATGAGTGGTCTCTCAATGCTTTATGGTAACCTAAAAACGTTGAAAATGTTTGAAAATCTCTAAAAATATTTAAAAATTATTTATTTTTTTATCTATTTATACGAATTACGAATTCACAAATTATCTCAAACTATCTTACTTTATCCCACTTTTTATCACTCTCAACGCCCCCTAAATCACCTATACCAGCGTTCATTACATTCATTTGTCTTTGAATGGTCTAACCAAACACAATAGTAAAAGACAAAAGGGAAAAAATAAAAGTAAGAATATAAAAGAAATGCTATTCTATTATAATAATTTAAATGAAAGAATTATTAAAATAATTTGACAATTATATCTCTGAAATTAAGGTGTATCTAAATGTATATTTTCAACTATAGTTAGGGACGAGATTAAGATTTCATAATGGGGAGTCAAAAAAAATTTTCAATAAAAATTTAAATAATTATAATTGAAAAAAATTAATACATATTTAGAGCGGGAGATTTCAATAAAAAGAGAATCGAAAGAGAATTAAAAGAGTAAATTTCGCTGAAAATCGAATTATATCTATAGTTTTTTTTTTTATACTAGAAAAAAAATTGACTGGGCTATGGGGATCAGAATGTGATGGTTGATGGTTAACAAGAATATAAATATGGATGTTAGAGAGATATTTGTGGATTTCAATTAAAAATTATGAAAAATAATTTATTATATATATATATTTATTATTTTTTATGTGAATTTCATTATAAAAAGTTAAATTAACGGGGAATTTTTTATTTGTCAAAAAAGGGACCATTGTTAAAGAAGAAAAAGGAGGAGGAGGAGGAGGAGGAGGAGAGAAGAAGAGGGGGGGAGAGAGAGGGGGGAGAATTTATAGCTAAAGTAATTTATTACTTTATATCAATCTTTTTAAGTGAGTTCCAATACAAAAAGTCACGTTAGTTGGAGATTTTTCATACATCAAGGGCCCATATTGAAAAAAGTTGATAAAAGTTAAAAAATTAGAAAAAGTTAAAAAAGTAGAAAAAATTAGAGATATTTTATATGGGGAAAATTGAAAAAAGTGGAGAAAATTAGAGATTTTTTTGTTAAATTTGACACTACAAATGCACACATAATATTATTTAAATATAAAATGTAAAATGATAACGGCACAATAATATTTATACTATATGTATTGAAATGCACACATAATATTATTTAAATATAAAATGTAAAATGATAACGGCACAATAATATTTATACTATATGTATTGATAAACTATACATTATTATAGAGGTGTTTGATTGAAAAAAATTTAGTCAAAAGTTACGGTAAAAAGACAAAAATTCGATGTAAAAGTGATATATGATAAAATTTAATTAGAATAAAGTATAAAAAGTTAATAAAAGTTAGTGGGTTTTGATTGATTTTGACCAACCAAAGACCCACTATGTCTGAAACAAAAACTGTTATAGTACTAACATTTCTCTATAAAATTATGTATGTTTGGTGGTCATTCTCCTTAATTAATTCTTCTGGGGTTGAATGATAGATAAATTATACATCAAAATCTAAAGTGTCATTTAGTTTATTTTTTTTATTTTATATTTTGAGCTCTTTTTACATTTTACATTTTTTAAAATAAGAAAAACAGATCAACTGTATTTGGTCACTTGTGTTTTCAAAATTTGTTTTAGAAAACAAAAAATTAGTTTACAGATGAAATGAAATATGACAAACAGTTATTTTTAAACATTTTCAATTCAAAATAAGAAAAATTTCAAAACAAAAAAAAAACATAATATTTTCTGTTTATTTATTTTTAGATTTTTAAAATATAAAACAAATAAAATAGAAAACAAAAAATAGAAAATAAAAAAACAAATCAAATACTATCTAAGATACTTGGATACAAGTTCCAGCATGATGTTGGATTGCAGTGTTTTTTTATTTATTTATATTATTAAAAATAAATTTAATGAATAAAGAAAATTAAGTATATCAAAATTAACCATTGATTCTAAGCAATAATAATATTATATATATATATATATATATATGTAACATTAATATATACAAAATATTCGGCTTTCTTAGATGGGATCAAAAATTTTTGATTAGCACTAGTTGGTTTAAAATCAAATATTGAATACTCACTCCTAATTTTAAATTTTTTTACGTTATTTTACATGTATTTAAATCAGGGTAGAAATAGTTTGAGTTTATTTCACTTACACTTTTTGTGGTTTTTGTTTTGTACACTTAAACCCCACAAGTTTTATAAATGTCTACTTGAATCTCTTGAGATTTGTATTGCATTCACACAGCCCTCTTCTGTTAAAATCTTTATCTAAAAAATAACTTTTTAATCAATTCACTACTTAAATTATTTTTATACCCTTAGTATTAATGAAACATAAACAGTTAAACAGAAGGACAACATGATTACTAAATAAGCCCTTGACTATCTATTAAGCTTCTAATCTCCCTGTGAAAGTAAAATAACAAAATAGAAAAACTAACTTTTTTTGGCTACACTCCTTTATTTCTCAGCACTTGAAAAAAAAATATTCAATGTATTAAAAATTTTTATTGAAAATTTTTAATTTTCAATTTATTAAAATAAAAATTTTTAATACAAAATTTATTATTATTTTCATCTTTAGATCTCTCATGGGATGTAATTGGATGACATAGTTATACAATGTAAAAATGAAATTAAAATTTCAAATAAAAAAACGTTACAATACAAACTTGTAATTATTGAATACTTTGATAGGTTAAATATTTTAAAATGTCAGAGACGCACTATATTTCCGCATCATTTGAGATTGATACTTTTGAATTTATTTCTTTTTCTTCTAATAGCATATATATATAGTATTGCCTTATGTGACATTTAATTATTATGGTAGTGTTTGGAGTGGTAAAAAATAAGAAAAAATAAGAAAAAAATGTGATTTAAGATAACTTTTAGCGTTTGGTATTTTTAACTCAAATTATATTTTTTGGATATAAATAGTGTAACTTTTGAACTTTTATGGTAAAAAGTTAAAGAGAGAAACCTTGAAAATGGTTTTTTGGTTCCGTTCTCATGGATTTATGTTAAATTTTTTTTTTTTAAATTGTTGAATTTTTTGACTTTTGTATGAAAAATTTGAAGAAAGAAACTGTCAGAACTATTTTTTCAGTCTGTTTTCACAGATTTATATTAGATTTATTAAAATTTGTTGAAAAATTATTGGATTTGTGAATAAGTTATTAGGGTTTGTAAAAAATGTATTAGAATTTGTAAAAATTTGTTGAAATATGAAGATACATATATAAATTTATAGAGATTACGCAAAGTATGAGATAGTCAAACTGTGTTAGAGGATTTTAGATATTTTCAAAAATTTATAGAGATTTTTGTTAATTTTGAGCAAACTAAACGTTCCCTATGTCATATTCATGTGCTTAAAAAGAGCACTTTACTTCAAATTTGTAGAAAGACATGTCCTAGGGTTGTCTTCAGATTTGTAGAAAGACAAGTCCTAGGGTTGTTTCATTTATTAGAGTGTTTCATTTCTGTACCTAACATATGATTAAATGAAGATAATGTTTATCCATATTCTTCAAAAGTTGCACAAGAAGATGAAAGTTTTCATGAAAAAAAATAAATAATAAATAAATATATAAAAAGAATGAAAGAAAATAGAAGGATGATACTCCTAATAGTTAATAGTCCACAAAGGTAGATAGGCTTATTTAATGAAAATCCGTCTGACACAATGTAAAATATTGAAAAAGTCTGAAAATTTTTAAAAATTATTTATTTTTTGTCTCACGAATTATAAATTCATAAATTATTTTAAATTATATTATTTTTTGTCACTCTAAATGCTTCCAAAATTAAGATTTAAATTACATTTAATTCCATGATTTGATACGTATATATATATTTTTGTATAATTCAAAATGAAAAGTATCTATGCTAGAAATTAAACATGCCATCCCAACAAATTTAGAAACAAATATATACATGACAGTTATGCCTTGGAGAAAGTACTCTGTAATTTGGGCACTTTTTGCACCAAATACGCTAAAGCTGATATCACCGATTGCATTTTAGCGCCCGAATGAATAATAAATAAAAATGTAATTCTACTAGCGACGGGAAACATTCTTCAAATATCCATTTTAATACTTGTTATTGGACAGATTTGGAATAATTTGGTTAGAAAATAGTATTTAAGTCATAATTTGTAATCTTTTAAAGTTATTAGTCACATCAAAAAAAGTATTACTTTTAAGTCATATTTATGTAAAAAGTTTTGTGATTAGATCACACTGTTAAGTGGGTCTTACGAGTTTGTTTTAAATATAATTTCTAATATACCAAGAATACCCTTTATTTCTATAATTAAGTTAGACTAGTATTACTAGAAATCGCGTGAAAATATGGATAAACGAGAATTACGTTTCTTCCGTTTTTGTTTTCAATCCTTATAAAAAAGTAAAATATAAATCGCGTGAAGATATGGTATATCATTGATTTGAATGAGCACTTACTAAGATTAACGTCACCATTAAACACAAAAGAAGTCATATATCTAATATATGGTTGATAGTATCACATGATTGATAGCACCACATATATATGGTACTGTTTCATATATAATGTATGTTCTTATAAAAACAGTACCATAAAACCTCGCATTTGATGTGGTACTGTTTCGTATAAAATGTATGCTCTTGTAAAAACAATACCAAATATATCTAGTATACAAACAGCGCCATTAAATACAAAAGAAGTCACATATCAATATATGGCTGACAGTATCACATTTATGTGGTACTGTTTCGTATATAATGTATACTCTTATAAAAACAGTATCTAATATATCTAGTATGCAAACAACATCATTAAACACAAAAGTAATCACATATCCAATATATGACTGAGAGTACCACATGGTTGACAGTACCACATAAATGTGGTACTGTTATATGTATAATGTATGCTCTTGCAAAAATTGCATGGCTGACATATCTGATAGTACCACATGGCTTTTTCCGAGCAATTTTGATTATGTTCCAAAAATCACTTTTTTTTCCGAATAGTTTTGATTATATTTAAAAAAATCTGTTTAGCTTGTTTTGTGAAGAAAACGAAAAGTCGCGGAAGTTATGAGCATTTCGAATAAAATTGGCAGTTTCAAAATGTATTGAAAAACTCGCTATGTCATTTTTTATTTTTTTGTTGCAAGTGTGACTTATTCACAAACAAATTTTTTTAGTATGACTAAAATCCTTATAAGTCTATAAATAGTGACTGACTTCCAAAAACCCCTAATTTTGTTACTTATTGGGTGGAGCCCAAAAAACTTTATGCTTAGATATAATTTTCAGGCTTGCTCATGTAAATTCATTTATTTAAAAAAAATAAACTATATTTAAAAATAAAAAAAATTTAAAAAGTTATCAACATAAATAGTTTTGTACTAAAATAATTTTTTTTTAATTTTTTGATATAATTTTTAAAAAAAAAATAAAAAAATAATAAATACATAAAATATATAACAAAATATGATTTTATTTAGGCTAGACCGGCTAAAATTGGCTTCGTTGCTCAATTCCAAATCCAGCTGGGATTATTAAACCGATTCAAAAAAATTTCTAAGGCCGTGAAAGTAGTGCTGGCCTGAGCAAATCTAGCCGGTTGGGCCTAAAAATCCTCATTAGACTGTTTTGGGCCTAGAGAACATCCATAATCATAATGGGCCGACACTTTTCGACGCAGTGACATTGGCCCAACTATGAGTCCCTCCTGCCTTGTAATCCTCCTCCTCCTCCGCCTTCCGTGTTAAACCCTAACGCTGATTACTCAATTGACTGAATTGTTGCAGAAACCCTAAGGGGTAAGGGCTTGAATCGAGCAGAGACAATGGGGAAGAAGCAAAAGATAGTACTGCCACCGGAGCTACCGCCGGAGATTTCAGAAGACGAAATCGAAGTATCCGACGAAGACTTGCACTTTGTGAACGAGAATCGGGAATATGCTGGCTTCGTCACCAATTTGGACACCCAGTCAATCACCAAGTACTTAATTTCTATCCGTACTTGCATAATTGGCTTCTCAACGTATAGCCTGTATTGATAATTTAGCTGTGTGTGCATACATGTATATGTAATGCTTCTGGTGGTTTGATTCATAGGGAAGCTGACGAAGCTTCGAATGAGAACGACGGCTTGGCACATTTTGGAACAAATTCTGTGGTTCCATCTCTGCTTCTTAGATGCCTCTTTGCGTTGAACTTCTCGTTTGGGCTTGGCAGTGGCCGCGCCTTTGTTTTTCTGCTTCTTTTGCTCTGCATTCTTGTGCTTTGCTTTGTTTCGTTAATTTGAAAAGAAATTGGAAAAAGGGTAACATTTGGATGTACTGAACAGGAATTTCATTTTGAATCAATTTATGCAGCATGAAGTGTTCTGAATTGCATGTTGAATTAACCCCCCGGAATGGTCGCACAAATTATGATACATAAATTATATCCACCCAATTATAATCTAGTACCTGGAAGAAAATTAAATCACAAAGAAGTTTCATAAATTCATTCTCCAGTTATTATGTTATGTATGCAATTTTATGTATTTTTAATTTATATTAATGATGTTCAATTGTGGGTGTAGTTAGTGGAGTTATTTTAGGAGTAGTAGAGTAGTTGAGTCTAATTATAACTTATTTAGCTATTTTATGGGGTAGTGGAGTAGTTGCTATAATTTAGGGAATTAATCATTGTTAGTAGAGTGTATATATATATATATATATATATATATATATATATCTTAGTTATTAGTGAAAAAGAGGAGAAAGGTTTTAAGAATTGAGCTTATGCTCTAATGGTGGTCCAATTCACCTCAAATTGAATCAAGAGGAGGTTTCCACCCCCTTGAAATGGGTTTCTTCCCTATTCTTCCATTTTATTTTTATTCAAAAGTAGGTACATAACAATTGGTTTTAGAGCAATGATAACCAAATTGGAATTGCTAAAGTTGGCATGTGATGATTTGCTAAGTATTGAAGCCCTTGTCTTGGAAGTAGTCGAAGACTTGCATCAATGGAAGGAGGAGCGTCTTTTGCAGGTAAATGCATCGACTTCAACTCTGCCCATTAAGGATGGCCGTTACAATCAAAAGATAACCTAAATGTGCGGATCACGCATGAGCTGACTAGAAGGTGGAGGTTTTGAATTTTCATGTTGAGGAAAACACATATGTGGTTGATTGTTGTAAAGATAGGGAAGTGGGATGGACACCACCTTTCAAATTTTGGAGTTAAATTTCCTAAACTTGGAGAACAGTGTTTTCGTAAGGGGAAAGGAATGATCATGGTTCAAAGTATTGGGCGCAGCCATTGTATCGGCTTGAGAATTTTTGATGTGGTTACGGTGTCGCGTCGCGATATTGGGCGATGCGCAATATTTTATTTTTTTAATTTAAAAAATCAAAAAAATGTAGAAAATTCTAAATAATAAAATGGATATATTACATAACCAAAAATATAGTAATTTTTTTACTAAACATTAGATAATTACTTGTGACATGTGAATGAGCTAACTTTTTTTTTTTTATTCTCTTTTACACAAATCACCGAGAAATCATTTGTTTTGCCAATTTCTCGCCGCAATAATTAGTCGTCCTAGTATATCGCCAAGATATCGACTTGCCTCGGTCGTGACAGCACGAGATTGACTATTCTTAACGTATTTCCTTGATGTGGGTTGAGATCTCGTTGCGCCATCCATTGAGTCCGATACGTCTCGGACGATATCTCGGCATCTCGGACGATACTTTGAACCATGGGAATGATATATACACAATTTTATATTTTATATATTTTTAATTTATATGGATAATGTTCATTTGTGGGTCGAGCTACTGGAGTTATTTTAGGAGTAGTGGATTTGTGAGTCTAGTTATAACTTCTTTAGCTATTTTGTAGGGTAGTGGAGTGGTTGTTATGTTTTAGGGACTTAATCGTTATTGGAAAAATTTGTGTATATATCTTTAGTTATTGATAAAAAACATGAGAGAAGTTTTAAGGACTGAACTTATGCTCTAATGGTGGTCTAATTCACCTCGAATTGAATCAACAGGAGTCTTCCATCCCCCTCGAAGTGGGCTTCTTCCCTATTTTTCTATTTTATTTTATTCAAAAAAGTGGGTACATAACATATTATTACCTCGGATCATTATCTCAATGGTTGGAAGTATGAAATTGAACCTTCGCAAGTCTTTTGTGAGGGTTGAGTACTGAAATGACGCTCCATGGGTTGTGGGGCTGGTCATGCAGCAAACATCACTACCATGAAATTTGGATTTCAAAATTAACGCTGAAATTTGGGGCCTGTCCTGGAATTAACGCTGCATTGAAGTTTGGATTTCAAAAGTTCCTCTTTCCGTGGTGGGAAGTTACTAAGTATTTTGACTTTTATAGTTTTTGGGTATTGAGATTAATATATAAAATTTTGGCACTACAAGAATGGATTCTAAATTGAAGCAAATGCAGGGGGTTTTCCAAGTAATTAAAAAATAGTATGTGTAAATGTATCATTAATTGGGAAAAGTCCAAGTTGATTTGTGTAATGTATTGTCAAATATTATTTTATAAGAAGGGAATTTTTTGTAAAAATTTCACTTTGATTTTTGGAACTTTATCATTTTATAAAAATTGTACACTTCCTTCTTCTGAAAAAAGTTGTAATCTGTTGCATACTTTCTTTTATGATATAAAAATTATTATTTATCAAAAATGGTAGAAAAGTTATTTGTGAATGTGTACGTATATCTGTGTATGTCTGTATGGAATATTGGTCATCATGTTATGCTTTATCTATTAATTACTATTATTGTTACTTGTTTATAGTCTGACAAAGGGGTTTGCCAAAAATATGGTTATCTTTGCCAACTGATTAATTTTATCTAACGTTGTAAGGCATGTTACTCGTGTGGCTGATGTAAAAGAGGATGCTTTGGAGTCTCTATATGAGAAGAGGTTAAGGAAGAAGTCGCTAGAGAAAGAAAGGGAGGAAAAGGGGCTTGAAGTTGATCGTATAGATGCCCTCCCAGTGAAGACCTTAGATGGACAACTTTACTATAGGATAGGTGAGCTGCTGTTTCTTTTATTTTTGTGGACATGTATTTTGTTAGCACTTTAATTACGATTGGATCTGAAGGTACATATATTTTGGTTTTGTTTACAATGCAGTGCCAAAGATCTCGCAACTGTCTGAAAATGCAGCAAGTGGAGACCAGGATATTGGTGGTAATGAAACTGATGCTGTAGATAAAAGTTTGGTGAAATTGACAAAACCTGAGAAAAGGGCAAAGCTTAAAAAATTGAAAAAAGAAGCAAAGAAGCAAGGCAAGGAGGAGTCTAAATTAGAGGAAGTACAACAAACCCCTCAAGCTGCAGCACTGGTATATATCTGTATGCAATTCATTGCTAACAATACTTATGGTATATTGGTAGCATTTATAGATGGAGGGACACACATTCAAAGACAAAGAAAGAGTAGGGAATGTGTTACTTGAGTCATTGAAATGCACATCAGGTGCTTTGTCTGCAAATTCTTTGAACTACCAAGTTCATTTATGTGGTCACACAATAGTCATGACTGAGGGAATCATTAATTGTATAATAATTACCTATAAAGCCATTGACTTAGTGTTGATAGGCTTGAGTCATTTATCAATTTCCCCCCCTTCAATCTCTCTTTGATTTTTGGACTTGAAGAATCTAAATGCATTATGAGTCTTTAAATATATGCCATATTTATATTTCCTTTTGGAAGCATTTTGTATGTTTAAAGCATGGTTATGGTTTCAAAATATGAAAAGCTGAACTCATCTTTGGTTGCAATTTCAGCACAAAGAACTTTGTTTTTGTTTTCCTTAGATATTGCTTGCTGATTTATTAAGCATGCTTGCCCCTTGGAGCCTAAGTCTTGATGATAAGGAATTTGTTTGAAATATTGTTTTGAGCTAGTTTTAATTATCTAATGCTTTTATCTTTATCAATTCTATTGCACTTTTTTTTCCCTCTCTTTTTTTTTTTTTTTTTTGGTTCTTGAACTTTTTTGAGTATTCTCTATTATGTAAAAAATGTATGTTTCTTTTGTGCAGGCTGAGGTGGAAAAAGAACTTACTGCAGAAGAAGTCAATGAAAAGAAGAAGTACAAACTAGCAGAACTTGGAACAGAAATGCTTAGGGATCCGGAATCCAACATTAAATCTCTTAAAGAGATGTTGCAAATCTCTAAAGATGGAAATCAGACTATAGCGATACTTGGGCTAAAGTCTTTGTTGGCTGTTTTCAAAAATATTATTCCTGGGTAAAATACTGTGTTTTTATTTCAAAGTGCTCCGTGTTCAAGTGTCCTGGGAAAATTTCTCCTCTCTTTGCATTATGTCCAAGTGTTTTACTCTTTTTTGAATGTATGCAACAGCTATCGTATTAGGCTTCCCACTGAGAAGGAGCAGGAGATGGTGGTTTCGAAGGCTGTTAAGAAAATGCGTTACTATGAATCCACCCTCCTTTCAGCATACAAGGTTTGACTCGGCATGTTGTGTTGTATTTCAAGGGAAATGTTGTTCTGATGTTAATTTGCAATTTGGATTTAGCGAGCTGTTTGGTTCCTTGCTTTAAAATTTTTCTTTATTCACATGCAGGCATACCTGCAGAGGTTGATAGCCTTAGAAAAACAGGCCTTGTTTAGGCGTGTGGCTGTTAGCTGTATCTGTACTTTGCTAGAAGCTGTTCCTCACTTCAACTTTCGTGAGAACTTGTTAGCTGCTGTTATTAAGAACATAAGCTCCTCAGATGATGTTGTAAGGTTCTGATATATTTTTATCCCTTTATTTTTTTTCTTCTAATAAAACTTTTGGTGGACAACATCTTTTGGTGCTTTTACTGCTTTAGTCTTGGTGTTCATAGCCTGAGATGTGTGGCACTTATGGCACTTGTTTGCATCCTGGTCATATATGTAGTCAGGTAGGACCAGCTCCCAACAACCTTGCCATCATGATCGCCAAAGTTGACAATTCATGATAGTGGTGAAACAGGCATTTTTCTTTCATATCATGTGGCCTGTGAGGTGGGTTGGGTAGAAATAAACAACAAGGTATGTAAGTGGTGTAGGACCAACTCTTCTCTCTCTTTCTCTCGGTATATAGGAGAATCTCACATCAGAGGTGTGATAGTGGATGGTAAGATCCCAATTAGACACCCCAACTTTTGGAACCAAAACATTCATGAAATTTGCAACTTCTCCCTGCTGCTTCACTGCCTCTTACATTTCAACTTTACGCCATATGCTTCTATCATTGCCGTTACTGGCTTACTGCCATTGCCACATCTTATTCCTCTGGTACTCTTTAGCCAATGACCGCATAATTTCCCCCTTCAGCAACTTACAGTGTCTGCAGTAACTCTAGCTGGAGCAATGACACTGCTTCCAATGCTTGGCCACTGTTAGTATATTCATTAGTCCATAATTGGCTATGAGGTTTTGGTTACTTATCAATATATTGCCTTTGAGGTTTTAATGGCTCTGTGGTTCTAAAACCAATATTGCCACAAACCGGCTACCTGTCACTACCATTTGCATTGCCTTGGCTCTTGGTTATTCTATGTTCACATACTGTGAGATGTATGTTAGTACTTCATAATTTTCTTTTCCTTTTCTTTTTGTAAGTGGAGGTAACAGTTTGTTTGTTATTATTTAAGTTGTTCGGTTTCCCATTGGCATTTTAACTTAGCTAAGAGGAGAACCGTGGGCTTCTTCCACATTGACGC
Source organism: Vitellaria paradoxa (assembly GCA_019916065.1). NCBI lineage: Eukaryota > Viridiplantae > Streptophyta > Magnoliopsida > Ericales > Sapotaceae > Vitellaria > Vitellaria paradoxa. The sequence goes on along the minus strand of CM034234.1, from coordinate 19,373,726 downwards.
TGTTATAGGATTCCCATGAGTAGACAAGGTTCCCTTCAGAAGTTGGGACCTTTTAAAGCTAGTGCTTGGATTGTGCTTTATGCTTTTGGTTCTCTGTGTTGTTGACTTTTCCTCTTCCCTCTTTACTTAGAAAATTGTTGCACTTATTTTCGGCATTACCAAATAGATTTCCTGCTTTTTATCAACAGGAAACACTGTTGTGCTACTATTAAGTCACTTTTTACCAATGAGGGAAAACATGGTGGTCAGGCTACTGTGGAGGCTGTTCAATTGATTGCAGAGCATGTGAAAGCCAATGATTGCCAGTTACATCCTAATTCCATTGAGGTATCGAATTTCCCACCTGGTTGCCTGTTTTCTATTATTCCTATTTCTCTTTCTGTAATTTTGATTATAAACTTGGTTTTGATAAGCATCATAAGCTAATTGTTATGACATAACCCTGGAAGGATTTAAGAATGTCATGAAGCGTTTATCTCTCTGGACATTTTATGCCCTAACATGATCCTTTTTTTGAATTTCTATAAGTTTCTTTAAGTTTGAATGTCCGTGCAACTTTACAGTTTCCCAAAACTGACTCATTTTAGTGGGGAGAAAATTTGTTAGGAATTCAATAATTTGGTTCAATAGTTATATACTAGTCAGAATAGCCTCATTCTTTCCTTTTGAAATTTAGTTATCCGTCACACATTTTTTCCAGTGAAAAGATGCAATTGCAAACAATGTTGCAAGTATGGGTAACTCCAAAACTTGAGATGCGGCAGTTCTTTTATATCTTTTGGAACATATATGGTGTGGGCATAAGTGTAGAATGTGGATTCGTTGGTATATTTCAGCAAGAAGTTTCCAGTCATGGCAAATGGAAGTCCAACAAGATTTGTAAGCTCTTCTGAGGGTTTGAGGCAATGTGATCCCCTTTATCCTCGATTATTTTTTATAGGTTATGGAATCTGAGTAGATTGATTCAAAAGACGATGGTTTTATTGAAGGTTTTGTAGTAGGCGTAGAATTTCATGGAGGGTTGAAGTTTCACATTTATTTTTTGCAAATGGTGCAGACCATTTGTAATTGGGCCACTTGAGATTTGTTTAGAGAATGTGTCAGGTTCAAGAATTAATTTGAATAAATTTTGGACTTACACTGATAGGAGAGGTGGATGGTTTAAATTATCAATAATTATGACATCTTTGCCTTTGGTTTATTTGGGACTTCTCTTAGAGTCTTCTTTTAAACTGAAAAATGTTTGGGATGGAGTTGTCGAGAAATGTCAAAGGAGATTGGCAGGGTGGAAGAGAACATAATTGTTTGAGAGAACTCGAGTAATGCTATCTAGCATGCCTACGTACCTTATGTCCTTTTTCAGCGCTTTTGTTCCCGTTACTAAGTAGCTTGAGAAGATGCAAGCTATTTTTTATGGAGAGGTTTGGGAGATGAATTCGAGTATCACTTAGCTAAGTGGGATACTGTTTATACACCTATTGGGAACGGTGGAGTTGGGATCCCTAGACTTGTTACATCTAATTAGGCTTTATTGGTAAATTTATGATGTTACATGCATGAACAAGAAAGGTTTTGGAGAAGAGTGGTACGAGCAAAGTATGACAATGAGTGGGGTGGCTTGATGCATTCAGAGTTTATGGATTTATTTTAGAGGATGCATTGTGGCCAAGGTTGATAAAGACAATCGTGCTAAGTTTTGGAAGGAAATATGGATTGAAGATTGTTGTTTGAAGTATTATTTTCCGGAAAAGTTTGAATTGGTTGCTGACAGTGGATTTGTTGACTGATGGGTGCTATTCTATGGTGGGTAGTTAGGTAGATTGGGATTTAGCATTCCGTTGAAATCTACAAGATTGGGAGTTGCTACCTTTATGAATTTGAAGTGCTTGGTACACTATCAAAAAGTTTGAAGGGGATGATCAATGGATACAGATTGCTCTACATCAGAAAGGTTTGAAGTTATGCTTTCTATTTTGCAAAAGGTGGAAGTCAAGGAGTGAATTTCCCATGGAATAATATTTTGTTGTTTGGGGCGCCATTGAAGTTTGCTTCTTTGGGTGCTTGGTTCATTGTAATATTCTTACTATTGATAATCTCATTTATCAGGAGGCAAATTACAGTAAATAGGTGTTGTTTGTGTAAGCGCGAGGTGGTGTTTATAGATTTTTATTTTTGCTTTTTTGGTTTTATCTTCTTTTGGCATGTTGTGGGTGGTCCCAAAATAAGTCAAGTAGTCTATTGATTCTTGGTGGGTTGCTAAAGTCCCTAGGAAAAGGAGGTAAGTGTGGAGGAGTATTCCCATTTGTTTAAGTTGGATCATATGGATGGAACAAAACTGAAGATCCTTCCAAGAGGTGGAATGTCCACCTTATAGGGTATGTGCAATTTTTATCAACTTCGTACGGGTGGTTACATGGTGATCAGGACCTACATCTTTGTAGGTTTTTGTCTTTGAAAGAGATATGGACTGGACTTAGTTTTTGTCTTTGATTCTTTGCTATAATTGTGCAGCATCTCCTTGATGCCTTTTCCTAATAAATTGATTTAAGAAGAATCAGAATCCTTTATAAAAGCTGCAAAATCATTAAGAGATGAATCCTTTGTTGTGGTTCTTAGAAGTTCAATGCACAATGTTCAGCAACTTTTTACGGAAATGTTCAAAAGTGTCCAGTGATTTTGGCACTTGTGAAACCTATTCTGTGGGGAAGGGCTAATGTTGGTCAATTATTGCTTGGAAAAGTTATGGTTGTGGTCTAAAGCAAAGATTAGTGGGTGGATATAATGGTCTTTAAATTGTTTTACGTTATGGAGTAGTTACTTATTGTTGACCATTTTCACTTATCATTTCTCTATGTTTTCTCAGGTTTTCATGTCTTTGTCATTCGATGAGGATATTGGGAGGACTGAAATGTCAAATGCGCATAACAAAGTCAGAGGCAAGAAAAATAGGAAGAGAGAGAATTTTGAGGAACCCAACCAATTGCAAGAGAATGACAAAAAGAAAAGTAGGAAAGAATTGATGTCGAAGACGAGAGATGAGGTATTGTCTATTCTTAAGAATGTATTGACTTTTTGACGTTGCTTACTCTTCATTCCTACTTTCCATGGCATAAAGGTTCTTAATGCTTTGCACAGGTTAATGCCGACTTTAAGGCTGCTTCATATACCCAAGATGTTATGGAGCGGAGAAGGATGCAATCTGAGACACTTTCTGCTGTATTTCAAACATACTTTCGCATCTTGAAGCATACAATGCAGTCAATTGCGGCCAGGTATCTCCTATATTGACATTTAAAATTTGGGGAGTTGGCAGCAGGGTGGAGAAGGGTTTGCATATTGATAAATAAAGCAATAAACTTGGATTTCATAGTGTCAATTTGCGGTTGTAAACCATTTTATTCAGTAAACCACAGGCTAGGCTTTTCTTTTCTTCTCTATTTTATTTTTCCACTTATTTTCCTTCTTTTTCTTGCTCAGGTCTGAAGGGATTTCAAATTCATCAGCTGGTGCACCTGGAGGTCACCCATTACTTGCTCCTTGTTTAAACGGAATTGGAAAATTCTCTCATCTAATTGACTTAGATTTTATGGGGGATCTCATAAATTATCTGAGAAAGATTGCTGGAGCCGGTGGCAACTCAAATGGTTCTACAGAGAATTATTTGAGACCCTTGACTGTTTCTGAACGCCTTCGATGTTGCATCGTTGCATTTAAAGTAATGAGGAGCAATCTTGATGCCTTGAATGTTGATTTACAGGATTTCTTTGTTCAGCTTTACAGTATCATACTTGAGTACAGGCCAGGAAGGTACCATACATTCTAAAATCTTATTCTGTGAATTAATTTGTGCAAATTTCAGTCTCTATCTGAATGGTATGCAATGAAATCTATGGATCAGTGCTGTGTGCTATAAACTTTCTCATGTATACTTGGCTTAAAGACCCTCATGAGTTTAACTATGTGACTTAATAGTGGTCCTTCACTGGTTGCTATGTGAATTATCATTAAAATATTGAACAAGCACACTGACACATTGTGCATCATGGGGAAGGGATAAGTGATGAAAGTCCTGTATCCACACGTACTCTGTTATGTCCTCTTTTTGCTTGTCTACCTGCACCTGGGATCTCCCCACCCCCTTCATCACAACATCTGAAGTCTCTCTCTCTCTCTATAAATAGGGTGATGCCAAATCATTGTAGTTTTGCTGGTATCTTCATATCTATGGTATACTTTGTCAAAACCTCTTCAAGCTACCCTTTTATTGGTGTAAGTGAAGGATTTTCTTTGCTGATTGCTACCATTTCTGATGCCTGTGATGGTATTGAATGTCCTCACTTCAGTCTCTTCCACATTTTCTCCTAAAATGTACTGATTTTAGGGTAGCCAATTCAAATTCTGTAGGCATTAGATCATCTCAAAACCTTTTTGACGTGTCTTAATGCATCAGTATGAATCTAGATGGCTAGATCCATCACACCTCTGTTCAATGAGCTTTCCTGTGAGGTTTTAAAATGACGTCACCGTTATCTATTATGTTGATTTCACTTATCAAGTTAAGAATTCTGGTTTTATCCATTACTCCTTTTAATCTTGAAGTAAATATTTGTAGTCCTACTTTTTTTTTAAGTTGCATATGTATTCTTCTTTCACTCTCCTGGTTACTTTGAGGGAAACATGATGTTTGTTTTTTTTTTTCCCCCCTTTTCTCTCTCTTCTTCTTCTTCTTCTTCTCCTTCTTTGCATGACTTTCAAAAAGCCCATTTTAGTGTGCACAATGGGACGTGATTTTGAGAGTATGCAACTTCTTCGAAGAGGGCATATGAGAAGTGATTCTTCCTTCTATTTATAAATGCAATGCACAAGGTGATTAATACTCTTTTAAGCGGTTGTGGAGCAGGGACCAGGGTGAAGTATTAGCTGAAGCTCTGAAGATAATGTTGTGTGATGATAGACAACATGACATGCAGCGGGCTGCTGCATTTATAAAGCGTCTGGCTACATTCTCTTTGTGCTTTGGATCTGCAGAGTCGATGGCTGGTATCTTAATTACCAATTTCAAGCTTAACAATTTGATTACTTTCATATGGCTCTGTATGCCATAGATGTGATTTTTCTTTTGAAACTCTTGCAGCCTTGGTAACCGTAAGGCAACTTCTGCAGAAAAATGTTAAATGCCGGAATCTTTTAGAAAATGATGCAGGAGGGGGATCAGTTTCAGGTCCCATTGCGGTAAGCTTTTATGCTATTCTTGTTAGAAAGGTAGAAGATTCAGCAATTTCATTTAGGCCAACACCACACACTGTGCGACCTGAGCTGTCCATGTGTGTGTATCGAGCCCACTGTGGGACAAATGAACAGTTGAGATCGCAAAATTGTGACCCCTATGTTTGGCGCAGCTTTATCCTGTTATATATTATGCATATGGATTCAGGGGATGTTAGCCCCGTGACTATCACCCATTCTCACTAAGAAACTGAAAGAAACCTCAAAAATAGAAGAAAGAGATGTAGAAATAGAAACAACTTATGATACCATTTGTTAGGCTATTCTTCCCTCAAAGTTATGGAGTAAGACATCGATTATTCAACAAGATCAATTCTTTGATTCCAGACTAGGATTAATTTTAACCTATATAATATTATATAATTTAATTAAATTAATAACTTAATTTTAAATAAAATTCATTTAAATTTCTATCAGCCTTGTGAGCAATTTGATCAAAATCAGACGGCTCACAACAAAATTAAGTTCAAAAATTTTAAGCAGAAATTTTCAAAATTACTTTTATTGTGAACTGTTCAATTTTGATCTAACGGCACACAAGGCCGATGCTAACATCACTTGTGATGTTAGCCTCCTCTCTTTCCATGCATATGGCACCCATTAAGCTAGCTGTTCTATTCTTGTTATGTAGTCAAACATTTTAATTAAACAACTGGTCCTTCATTTAGATTTGCTGAGCTCTCACTGATGACCATTTAATCACGTGCAGAAGTATCAACCTTACGCCTCAGACCCAAATCTCAGTGGTGCCCTTGCTTCGGTTCTTTGGGAACTCAACCTTCTGTCTAAGCATTACCATCCAGCGGTTTCGACACTGGCATTGAGCATTTCAATCATGAGCACTGATCACAACCAGGTTTATCACTCCAACAAGTCACCTCAACAAGCGTTCATGGAGTCATCACTTGAACAGGAATCGTTCGACCCAAAGAATGAGGTAGGGAAACCAAATCATAGAAAGAGAAGAGGAACTGGGCCTTCCATGACCGGTAGCACCGTAGCAAATCCCGGGTGTACAAGTTCGATCGATGAAGGTATGGTGAGGAAGAGACTTTCTGAGCATTTCTTGCTTATTCATGAGATAAGTGAAAGTAAAAGATTAAGGGGTGAGTTAGACCGTGCAACTCTGTCCTTGCAATTATACAAAGAGTACAAGAAGCAAAAGAAAGCAAAACAAAATGGTGTATAAGCAAATTTTGATATATTTTGAGTTAAGAAGCTTTCAAGTGTTGTGTATTTTGGTTGGTTACCTTTTCTATTTCCTTGTTGAGGATGAGTATTTATAATGTAGCATTCATTTGTTCTGAATATTATGTGACCATTGAATGGAACTTCTAGCTTTTGAATATATTGTTGTAGAGTAATTGAACCCTTGAGATTAAAACCTGGGAATTGGGGCATGATAATGACTGTCTTCATGGATTACTTGTTCAGGCTCTGTTTGGATGCTTTGCTGTCAATCAAAAAGTGTGGATTATTTAGGGTGTATTTGGTATGAAGGTTAAAAGGTGAATAAATATTGTTTTTGTAAAATTTTATCTGTTTTAATTTTGTTTCTTACTATGAAAATTGAAATGAGTTGGAATTGAATGGGTGAAAAGTTGTGAGATAAATCTAAACTTCACAAACTGGTGTTAACCTTATGAATACCAAACGCACCCTTGTAACCAAAAATCTTTCTTACACATTTTAGTAGCTGTTTATGGTAAATTAAACAAACATGAAACTATATTTTCTTCTGAAAATTTTCCCCTGTTCTCTGAAGGTAATTTCTATATAGCTTCCACAACAGGGAAGAAATAAAATGTGGATGAGTAAATTCTCCAGAAAGATGTTGCAATCATTCTGAAAGCCTTCAGGCACTTGCTCGAAACAATAAATGTTTACGGTCATATTCTACGGTCCCGCACTAATTGTGGATTTTTTTTTTGGGGGGGGGGGGGGGGGGGGGGGTTGTGTGGGTTGTGTAGAGGTTGTTGAAGGTTGGAATGGGGCTCATGAATAGGTGTTAGGATTATATTCTGTGTTCAAAGTCGGTTTAGCCCGGTGTTTTGAATTTTTATGAAATTTCAAGTTCAATCTTAAAATAAATATACAACTCAAAACTCGTCCACAAGTCCAATAAAAAATATATATTATAAATTTTATCAATAATATGCAAACAAAAAGTACATGATGAGTATTATAAGATTAAAATAATATAAATTATGTTAATTATCTATTAAAGTCGGATCAATCTTAGCTCAAACATATATAGATATGAACTCAATTTGATTCAAAAAAACATTCTGAGTCTAAATTTATGTTTATCCTACAGCATTATCATCTAGGGACGGCCATCTAAGTTAACTCATCCATACCTATCCGATTCTTGCCCCGAATGGATAGAAAATTTTAGAATTTTTTGGAGATCACATAGGGTATGGGGATATTTTAAAAAATTCAAGGATTAAGTAGTATATAAATATGAGTTTGTTCTTATCCCGTACTACAGTATATATATATATTTTTTAATTTTTTTAGATTATTCATATTTTATTCTTATTGTCTCAACCTCAGTGTGACTCTCAGCTCTCTCACCCGTCATCGTCGGCCTCTAGTCTTGTAAGTTCCCCTCTCTCTTTCTCTCTCTCTCTCCAACACTTCCGGCGGTGGGCTTTCTTCTGCATCCTCTTCCTTTCTTTTGGATTAAAAGAATTAAGATTTTCAATTTGACCTGTACTTGTGGTTCTAAAGAGTAAGTAAATGAATATGAATTCACATGATGAGAACACATTGGTTCTGAATATATGTCCTCTGTGTTGGCTCCTTCCAAGGTTTGTGAGTACACCTTACGGCCTAGAAGGATCTTGTCAGCATTGCTGCCTACCTTCTTGTTAAGGTTAGAAGTTACCATTGATTATATGACATTCCACCTCTGCTCCTCTTACGTAATTTTGTTACGAAATTCGCCCAATTATGTTATTATTTTGCTGACTTGCTACTTATTTCTTTCCATTTCAGATACTCGGTTTTCCATGGGGATCCATAAAAATAAATTCTCAATAGAGATTAGGTAGAATATGGGGATTGATTTGAGTTTGAGAATTTAGTATAGGGATAAGTATATATGTCCTCTACCCATCCCATGCCCATTCCTATTACATTATATCGTTATTATCATTTTATTTTTTATTTTATTTTATTTTTGTAACGAAGAGAAATTTTCCTGTAAGACCTTCAAATTTTGAAGATAACAAACTCCTCGGATTGCCAGTAAGTGCCCCCCCTCACTGACCCTCAAGTCGATTACGAGCAATCAGTTTTAACTAAGCGTGACATTGAGCGTTTTTTTTCGATCAAGTCACATCAGTCTAACAGCAAACCCTTCCACCTACCCCTTCCGCTAATTAGTTAACCATTTGACTAATCAGTTTTCTACTAGTCGTGACATTGAGAATCCTTTTGTCTATCTTTTTCCACCAATTGATTAGCCTGTGGGGATAATTTCAGGGGAATGACTTTTCTCAAAATCGAATTGGAGACCTCCCTTAAAAAATCTCAAGTTCTGATCAAATGATTTAAATCCCTTCGTTATATCGTTATTATCGTATCATTGCCACGTTTGAGTCTTTTATAGGTACGTACAACTGTAGCTCCGCGGACAAGTATTTTATTATTCAAAACTTGTAAAAAAAAAAAAAAAAAGATTCAAATTGGTTGAACTAGTCGGACTTGGGCCGGCATGATCAACTATAGCTTTGTGCCGTCAGTGCTGGGGTTATTAGTTGACTGTTAGTACACACTGTATTGTTAAGTCTCTCCCATTTGTTCATTTGGTATTGTTGTCTCTTACTATACATCTTCGACTTCTAGTGAAATGGGGTTTCAAAGAAATTACAGATGAATGAAATATATACTTCGATTAATCAAATGAATGCTGCCGGCCCTGGGCAGACTGGGTCTGGGGTCTTATCCATACATGGAGCCAAACATAAAAATTATAATACACAGACAGTTCCTGTAAAAGGATAACAACCCAAAAAACAGGGTATGTTTGAGGTGGTGGAAAATAATGAGAAATGTGATTTAGGTAAATTTTTTATGTTTGGTATGCAGTCACTAAATCACGTTTTTTAGTTATAAATAGTAAAGCTTTTTAACTTTTGCTTCATTTTTTTTTGAAAGAAAAATCGTTCGAACAATCTGTCAAAATAATTTTATGTTAAAATTTATTAAAAATCGTTTAAAAAATTTTAAAATCTGTAAAAAAAAAAAAAAATTTGAGATTAGTGAAATGTAACTTGACAACGACCATTTATATGGTAAAATAATAATTAGGAAAAGCACGTAGTCGAAATAGTGGAAAAACCCCGAACAAGCAAATGCTGAGATCATCATACGCAATCACACATCATTATCATTATTATTTTACTTTTTTTTAAATTAATAAACATTTGCATTCGTTCGTTTTAACGTAAAATAATTAAAATGAGTAAATTTATTTTTTACTGTCGCAATTCTGGTAAGACCAAATATATATATATTAAAAATTTTGAGTAACAGTAAAAAATTATTTGTTATTGTTTTCAATAATCAATGTATAAGTCACCAAAGCCAATAATCCTCTTTATTTTAATATATTACATATCTTAACGTCATCTCAAAAAAAAAAAAAAAAAAAACCAAGTAATACGTAAAAATGCAAGACAAATGGTCAAAATGTTTTTAAATTTATAAAAAGTTATAAAATTTTAAATTTTTTAATTACAAAATATGAGACATTTATAATAATTTTATGACAGTCGCCACCCTCTCAAAATTTTCACATAATTCCATCTCTGTAAATAGACATGCGTATATACGCGCGGGGGTGTGAATATTCGTACGGAATATTCATATGGAGAGGACCACAATTTTAATTTCTTTTTTTTTTTTAATATATGTTGAAGCTCTGAGGATCATCGCTTACGGTAGCAATGTAGCATGTGTTGTCGCTCGATGCCATGGGCGGCGCAAAACAAATAAAATGAAGAAATCAAAACACAGTTCATCAGATACCGCAAACTAACTCACCTTGGTTGGTTCACCGGAGCAGAGTCAAATTTAAGGCTTGGATAATATACCTAAATCGCAGGTTCGATTCTCAACTAGAGCGGTCAAGATTTAAGTGGGGGCTGTGGTGGTGGATTGCTGCACTAGTTCCCTCGAGAGTTTGTAACTCAGTGAGTAAAATTGTTAGGTGATTTTTCCTGTAAAATTGTTAGGTGATTTCTCCTGTTAACAAAAAAACAAAAAAATACCGCAAACTAAGAGTGTATTCAGAATGATAAAAAAGTGAGATAAAATGAGATAAGTTGTGAGTTTGTAATTCGTATAGTTTGATAAAAAGTAAAAATTTTAAAATATTTTTTATATTTTTTAAGGTTCTATAACAAATCAAACGGAAGCAAAGGGTGTGTTTTGAATTCTATAAAATTTCAAAAATCTCTATAAAATTTAAATATTTTATTCACTATATGAATTACGAATTATAATTTTTATAAATCTATCTTAACTTGTACAACTTCAAACACCCTATTCTCCTTGCAATGTCAAAGTTACAATGGGAAAAGAAAATGATTTCAAAATATACATTTATGGATTATCACACATGCATGGGTTAAACAAATGTGTTTGGAGTTGTATAAATTAATATAAATTTATAAAAATTATAATTTCGTAATTCATATTGTGAGTAAAAAATTTAAATTTTGTAAAAATGTGCAGAGCTCCACATCACCTCATGATCAGATAGATGAATAAAGATACATGTATAGGTTAAAGCAAAGTCTCAATTTATTTTTCTTTATATTGTTTTGAACCAATTCTCTAATATTATTTATATAATACGGAAGTTTATGAATTTTAAATATTTTCAATCATTAAATTTATTTAATAGACAGAATTATTTTTTCTATTTTGATTGTCTTTTCAGTTACTTCACATAAAAACATAATTTTTTACTTTTTCTTTTATATTTTTTGAATATTTTTTATAAAAGTTTTTAAATTAATATTTTTAAAAATTTGATAATATTTGTAATAAATAACAAAATTTTATATATTTGTTATCCATTGTATGAATATGAATGATTATTTTTATATGCTATTTTTACAAATTTTCATGTAAATTTAATTTTAAAATTTATTTTCAAGTTATTTGCGGGCCAAATTATGTTTCTTGTAATTTTTAAAATGTTTTAGAGTTCTAGCTAATTTGTGACTTAAAGCATACCAGCCAGCCAATGACAAAGTTGATGAGGGGATATTTAATTTTTTTTTCAAAGAGGGGTTAATCCCGTCTTTTATTCAAATTTCATAAAAAAAAAAAAGGTTTAATATAAGGATTGAAGCTATGATTTATCCTTTGTAAGTCAAATAAATGATGCCATGAATTGCACGAAACCATTAGTCCATAAATAAAGAATCTCCTTGGAATGAGGCCTTTGGAGAACACACCACAACTGCATCATAAACTAATGATGCGAAAGATGCGCAACCCATCTTAATTAAATATATTGCTAGGCTTTGCGCTCTCGGGCGCAATATTGACGTCACCTCCTGAGTTTTGCACTATAACCTTGTGCGATTTCTGCATGTCAGCGTCACCCCCTGCACCTGCATAGAAAACATAATATATGTTTCTTATTCTATTTTGGATGCCTTTGATACACTAAAAATTTTTAGAAATTTTTATGCATTTTACATATTCTTATCTTCTCAAAATTTAAAAAAATTCAATATCTTTCAAAAAAAAAAAGTCGATAACTAGAATTTAATTAATTAAATAACAAAATTTTTTTTGTCATTCTCACCATAAACTCTCAAACTACCGAATGACATTCTAACTATTTTTTATGGGGTTGTATAAATTGTTCCTAGAGATTGTAAAAACTGTTCTGATGGATTCGCACAATCAACTTCCGTCCAAACGGATTGTAGAAACCGTTTCGACGGATTACAGTGCAAGGAAGTCATGACTGATACAAAATTTTGAATCCGTCCAAACAAAAATCTAATCCGTCAGAACATGAATCTTACCATTCATTTCTAAAAAATATAATTTTAAATATGTGCACCAAACATAAAAAATTCCCCCAAATTATATTTTATCTCATTTTATCTCACTTTTTATCACTTCAAATATACTCTTATTGTACACGTTAGAGGAATTTATTCCTTAAAACTAACTATCAAGGAGAAAACATTTAATGTATATATATACACTATACCAACATTGTATATTATCAATGTAAAATATATCTACCTCATGTTACATATGTCTATAATATCATAACATAATATTTTATTATTTCAGATGTTAATTTTATTTATGCAAAATATTTAATACTAACAAATAACTTATACCTATGACACTTCTTAACTAAAATTAAATATGGACGCATTTATAATATCAAGATATTTAATTTTGGTCTTTCTCAATGCAACTCTTCAAATATCATCATTAAATTCAATTCAATGGTCTACCAAAATGTAAAGTGACCCAAAAATTGAGCAGGAGTTTGAGAAAAAGTTTTGATTTCTAAAAGATCTCAACTATTCATTGAAAAATAAAATTCAATCTCAACCTTTAAATTTTAGTTTGTGAGAGGGACATTTTTTGAATGTCTTGTATTTTATTATATAAATATAGTCAACTTTACCAATTTAAATTTAAAATTAGAATTTAGAAAAAAAAATCACTCCTTTAAGACTAATTTTATTTAAATATTTATAAAAATTAAAAAAAAAGTAGAATAATAAACATAGAAAGTTCCACATTGGTTTTGATAATAAAAAATATTATTATTATTAATCATATGTGCTTTATAAAATAAAATAAATATAATCAATGTGACTAATTTAAATTTAAAAGTAGAATTTAAAAAAATAATTACTCCCAAGTCTAATTAATATTTGATATTTTTTTATGCTTTAAAATTTTAAAAATACTAAGAGTTGATATTATATGAGAAATAACCTAATTATTATTTAAATGTTTTTATTTATATTTTTAAATTCAACTCTATTTTTTATTTGTATTTTTAATTTAATTACTAATACAATTAAAATATATAAATTTAATAACTATATTAAATTTTTAAGTAAGTGGGTCCCCTTTTAGAACTCATGAGTAAGTGAACCCAAGAAAGTGGTTAGAATTAATGAGTTTTTCATATTTATTAAAATCACCAAAATTTTAGTGCTTTTATAAACAAAAGAAAAAGTGAAATTGTAGTGTTTTGACGATGTGAGACAAATAAACAAAAATTTTGTGAAATATTTCAGTTATTCATTGATGAATAAAACTTAATCTCAACCTTAGATCTTTGTTTGTTAGATGGATATTTTTAAAAAATATTTTATTTTATTATACAGATATTTATAACATTCTGGCATATTTTTTTATTAATTTGACAGCTCAACCACGGACCCTTAGTCCAATCTTATGCATGAATTCCAAATAATTAAGCAAAAGGACCAAACTTTAATACAGAAAATCAATTAGAAAAAAAATCATCCCACTAATTGCGCACTGGTTGAAATATAGGCTATTCGAGCTTTAAGATTGGATGATGATATTAAAAAAAAAAAAAAAAGCCCCAAAGTCGGTTAATTCTATTGGTTGCTTTGAGTAATCGTACCGTACACGTGAGGCCACGTCATGCTGGATTAACACCTTTTAATCAAGTGTGATTTAACTCATGACAGTACCTCTTTTGTACGTATTACATTGCTTGTAGTTGTTTATATACGAAGATGTTGACGATTCATGAGACTATAACGTCGTAAAAAAATAAGATAAAATAAAATAATTTATAAATTTATAAATTTTTTATTAAATTTTTTTTTTAATTTTTTAACGTTTTACTATCACGTTAAACGAACTCGTAATCCTCTACTGTTGCATAATCATCATCTTAATCATCATCATCCACCAATATATATATATATATATATATATGTCTGTGTGTACGTATACATGCAAATTAATTAAGGTCATAGAAAGGGACTATTCTCCCACCACATTTCGTTTACGATATCATGTTTGCGACCTTTAACCTATTTCTAAAAATTATAATTATATGCTTAAATCAGTAGCATGAGTTTAATAAATTTTCTCCAATGTCTATTTATACTAATGTGCGCGTTTGAAATCCCAAAAGAATCCTAAAATTTCGTAAATTGTTGCCTGAAAATTAATAAAATATGTAAAAAAAAAATTGAGAAAAATTAATTTTACATAGTTTTATTATTTATTTATTTATTTTTTGGTGGCTCCAAATCATTAGTGTTTGGTTTGCCAAAATAAAAAATTGGCGTGAAAGTGACTCATGTTGGAATTTGATTAAAAAATTAAAAAATTTAATAAAAATTATAATTTTTGATATCTTTTGAGATTCAAACACTCTAAAATAAGTGAACATTGGTCAATTTTTTAGTAGTTGGGTTTGACTAATATTCGATTTTCAATTATTTCGATTTGGCTAATATCTAATTTTCAATTTGCAAAAATGTGAAATTATGCCGATCAAATAATAGGTTTAAAGTTCAATTTGTAAGGGAAAAAAATCAAATTTTATTATTTTAATTTGTGTAAATTATAATATATTTATATTATATTAAATATATATATCAATGCATACAGTTTTAAAACTTATATATATATATATATATATTATATACACATATATATTAATGAATATTTATAAAATTCAATTGTTTTGATCGAGTTTCAATTTTTTTCAAACAAGGAATTGAAATGTAATTATTCTCAAAATAAAACTAACCAATTAAACAAAACCGCTTTAATTGAACTTGAACGATTTGATTTTGTGGCATCTCTAGGTGGCAATGAAATCGCTTATCAAAGGGGAATCTAATTAAGTACTTAGTGGAAATTGAATAGCTTTGAACTGTAACCATGTCTTCTCAATGAATGACTGCTACAGATTCATCACATAATTAGCAACTAACCACGTATAGGGATGAAATTGTTTGCCTGTTTGTGAAAGTCACGACCTACTATTTCGAGGCAAATTGAAAATATATATATATATATATATATAATTTTATACCCATTTTTATAATTGAAATGGGTCTAAGGCTCCGTTTGGCGACAAATAGATGGTAGTTAAGCTATCAGGTACTAGTGTTTTAATTTTTTCTAAAATGATCAAATTTATCCTCCTACATTTTAATCTTTTAAACCTTCACAAAAATGTTAAATTAACAAAAAAACTATAAAACTACCTACTAAAAAGTTAACTTTTTCCCTTTTCTAAATACGAAAAAGTTAATTTTTTAATAGTTAATTACTGATTAGTTACAAAAAAAATTAATTTTTTTTTTTACTTTCCAAACAAAGCCTAAAAGTGTCCACACATCAGTCATTCTTAACAATTAAAACAGAATAACAAGTCACATATATTACTTCATATTAATCAAATTGTTTATATTTGGAGAACTATTATTAAAAAAATTAAATTATAGATGATTTAAATTTATGTTACATATACTTTTTTTTTATAATTCTCTATTTATTTTAGAGAAGAGAATTTGAAGGAATTGATGTAGATATCTTGAAAGTCCTTACTCATGCGCGGAATGATTTAAAATTTTATATTCATAACTAATCAGAATATATGTTTGTGCTGAAAAAAAAAAATTACTTTTGTATACATGTAAGGAGGATGTATTATTACAAGGCAATTGATGAGGTACATATATTAATATTTTCATAATGTAATTAATTACTTATAATCGAGTTCAAGTTTTTATACTTTTCATATTTGATTCAGACCGTATCGTGATTTTAATAAATATTTTTTTATATATTCTAACCCATTTACGTAAAAGCATATTTAGATGGTCAAAATTTATCAGGAGTAACAAAAAATTACAAAATTTTACAAACTTTTGATCTTTTTATTTTTCGTACGTTTATTTTAAAAGTTTAAAATTTTTAAATTTTTATTAATTTTTATCAATTTATGTCAATTTTTTAATAATTTTTTTGACAAAACTGTTGGAATGAATCATTTAACCCCATTCCAATGTCTTTTAGCAGCAAGTTATCTTTTAGCCTTCCAAAAAGTTGTACGCTTGGGAAACTTCAAAGAATTTTCTTAACTAGCTGAAAACTATCTGGGTTGGCTTTATTCGTGAATTGATGTTGTGAGAAGAAACAAAAACCCTTGTCTTTGTTGTATTTATTCAATCTCAATCATTTGTAAACTAATCGAAGATTTTCAATCTTTTTCAACCCCAAAAAAGGAGAACAAATCAAAAACTTAACCATCCGAGAATGCGTTTGATTCGAGTGAAAATTTAATCAGGGGAAAAAAAAAAAAAGAAAAAGGTAAACTAAGGAGGGAAAAATATAATTTTAATTCATGTTAGTGTTAAAATGAATTAAAAAATTTTAAGAAAATAAAAAAGACATTTGTTGAATGATTAATTTTTTAATCTAATTATTTTTAATTTCTCAAATCCTATACATTTTTTCTTCAAATTAATTTCTATGAAAAATCAAGCAAAATAAAAATTTTTAGTCCATACCTCTTTCGCTTTTGCTTTTTCAATTGGGTAACGTTACGCGATTTGCATTTTTTTATCAAAAGAGTCGATCAGATTATATTATATGAGTAGCAATAACCTGAAATAACAGTACTCTAAACAAAATTAGTATTAAATTTCTTATATAGTTAAAACTTTGGAGAAAAAGTTCAATTCGAAAAAATTATAATAATCCATGAGTTTTTTTTTTTTTTTTTTTTCAAAACTTTAAGCTCTAGTAACTACTACATATTTTTTGGTCTCTCTCTCCTCAGTTATGTTTGATAAGCATAGTAAAAGAAAACGTAAATTATGATACTTTAATTTGAAAAGTTCAATTTGCTAGAAATCATAATTGAACATAATTTAAGCTGGCATTTTTTATTTGTATATGATCTCCACCCTTAAATATGGTGAAATTTAAAAAATATAAGTTGTTTTGTGAAATAGATGGTAGTACGGTCTACTAAAATAAGAGTTGAATAGAAAGTTAAAAATATAAAAATAATTTTAATTGTTGAAGGAAAAAAAAAATTTTTAACCGTTAGATTTTAGTTTATAAGAGCGACATTTTCAAAAACCGTCCTGTTTTATTTTATAAATTATTTTGTGAGTCAATTAATTTAAATAAAAAATCACTAAAAATACTTTTATTATATCATTAACACATTATATTTTATCACACTTTTTTAAAGAATAAAAAATAAAAATTGATTAAAAAAAAAGTATTTCCCTAAACATTTTTCATGCGTGACTATCACCTTAACTTAAAAAAATTTAGTTTACATTAAATCGTGGCTAGGAGGAACTAGAGCAAATGTAGACAGGAAGTTGGAGGGCTACACCCTAGCTACCAAATTATGTCACACAACAACCATACCTACATAATTTTAATTAAATTTACTAGAGCCAAATTGACAAAATTACGCATTAGGATTTGGAGGAGTCAAAAGTAAGAACAATTTAACTAAATCTTTCAAAAATAGGAAATACTTTTATCCTAAACAAGGTTAGTTAATTCCCACCAATGTCTTACCTAATCCTGTTAGGTGACAGATGTTTTAAGGCATTCATCATTAGACCCCCGACCACATTATTTTAGGGGTGAATATATATATATATATATATAATCATAAGTAACCAATAATTTGATGACCAAAGGACTGTACTCTTTACTTCTAGCTATTTATTTAATTTTTTTTGGTAATTATTTTTTTTTTTACAATTGGCTTTTATTAATTTGTACAGTCGCATTTAATTATTTGGTGCATATGACACATCATAAGCTTAAAAGAATGTGGATCTTGTCTGTTTAGAAGTGAGGTGTTATGGGGGACAAATTCTCATGAGCTAGCAACGTTAATTATTATCACTTAGATAATTTAAATTTCACATTAAAAAAAATTATCATATTAAGTTGAAAAGGTCATCCAGTGAAAAACACACAGCAAAGTAACAACTAATCATGGTACCAATATTTAATTCATCGTATATTGTAGATCTCATATTAAACTAAGTAGTTTATGGGCACACTACTAATAATCATAGTATATTTTTTGCTACAAAGTCTCTGAACCGATCAAATCATGCTTTTGTTGCTTCTTCTTCTTCTCTCTCTCTCTCTTTTTTTTAATTATTTTAATGCTTAAGGATACATATTGTGTCAGTTTACGCGCACCTTGATTAATTTTTGAGATTCTGAAGTTAATGATCAAATAAGTCCTCCAGTAATTATGAGAAAACTTAGAATAGCGATCACTAAAAAGTGAACTTAACGTTTTATCAATTAAGATACCACTCAAGATTCAAATCATGTTTTTATAAACATAACTGTGATATTGAAATTTTTTCTTTATAATTAGTAATCAAGAATTTAGTAAATAAAATAACATTTGTCATGACTATACAATTTCAATCATTGAACCATTGAAATTACACATCGTAACTATACTTGTGATTTCTTTTTAGAAACACGATCATCATTTAAATATAAAATATACATTGGTATTTGGGGAATCAATTAAATGATAATTTTTTTTTTATAGGTAAGCGGGGAGGGGAGGGCTTCGGATTCGAACCCGGGTGATGGATGGGTAAAGAATGGAGCTCAACCATCGAGTTAAGTGCCTCACTCAATTAAATGATAATTTTAGTTGTTATTAATTAGCTGAAAATATTTATACTTTTTCATTAAATTTTCTATTTCATAATAATTTTAATTTATTAAATGAAAATAATATAAAATAAGAAAAATTAGAAAAAGAATACAAATATCCTTTGTTTTGACCCATAATTGAGCAGTAGCTTATAGCAATGCCAAGAGACAACGTGTCTGAACTTCTGTCCGTAGAATCCAAAATTAAAATGCTTTAAAAAAAAAAAAAGGTTGTTTACCATTTGATTAAAAAAAAAAAAAACAGTTACTTTCCTTTATTTGTTCATTGCGGAAAAGTTGTTTTCGCATTTGATAAAAGCGGTAACTTTTCTTTTTTCCTTTTATTTTTCTAGTCACTTCATTTGTCGTTATTAAAAAAAAGTTGTTTGTTCCCGTTCGATAAAAATGGCTGTTATTTTTTACCCCTTGTTTCTTCATTGCTTTGTTCATTTTTCTTCATCGACGACTTGGTAACCATTTCATAGTATCCCAAGGTTTCAAATCATATTTGGTCGTAAAGTGTTCTCGCACTTGAAATTGGTGAAATGAAATTGTGTCAAATAGATCTGTTAAAACTCAAAATATGTTTTCCTCAAAATAGCAAAAATGATACAAGAATACTATTTGTGTTTTAAAAAATTTACAAATGAAAAAAAAAAAAAAAAAAAAAAAAACAACTAATGGGAGGATTACTGACGGAGAACACTTCAGCAATCAATTCAATGAATTCTCAGCAAATTCTAGATATTTTAAGATTGATCTGGGTTCCAATGGTTACAGTAAATTTTTTAATGTAAGGGCGCAGTATTCAAATAAAAAATTAAGATGTAATTAAGATAAGTTTGATAGAATTAATAAATACTGTAATAAACACTGTTTGATAAAATTAACAAATTTTAATTACATTTTAAAAATTCACTGCAGTCTCTAAACCCAAATATTATTTAATAAAATTAATAAATCTTCATTACATCCTGTAGCCCCTAAACCCCGATTGATCCGCATATGTATACTCAAGAATTGATCCACATTCGCTTTTTTTAAGAGTCATTCGTAGCTTCCCATCGTTCCTCATAGGTGATTAAGTTGAAGGGTGCCATGTATACGTGATTTCTCGCTCGACTAGTTGAGGAGAAGTTTCATGTGTCTTTGGTCCCTTCAAATGACGACTGATTCCGGGTTGACACGTGACCGCTGTGAATTTATATAATCTTAAATAAGGCCTCGTTCGAGAAACATTTTAATTTTCAATTTTCGTTTTTATCTTTTCAAAAATTAAACATAAAACTCATTTAATAAATTTATTTTTTATTTTTATTTTTAAAACAATTAATAACTGTTTTTAAAAATTATGAAAATATAAAAAAGATATTTTCTCAAGTTCTTATTTTGAGTATTCATTTTCTTTTACAATCACTACTAGTCACAATAATCATCCGCTATCAACTACCACCATTTGTCACTCACCTTCGGTCACTGTTGATTACTACCGTCTGCCACAACTTTGGATAATCGCTATCGCTGTCCCTTCACCACCCACTTTCGGCCAACATCAACTGTTGCTACCGCCTGCCACCACTATCATTGATGATCCCCACCCATCACCAACCACCACCTTTGACCACCCCCGCTGTTTGTACTTTTGACCATCGTTATTGCCTCCGCTGTTGACGACTGTCACCAACCTTCAACAATAGTTAGCCAACCATTGACCTTCAGCTATTGTTACCCGTTGCAATATATTATCACCGACCACTTTCATGATATTATAATTATCAACTAATAACTATTTTATCAAACACTTTTTCAAATTTTTTTATTGTGAAAATGAAAATTAAAAATGAAAAACTAAAAACAAAATTTTAACTCTGGCAGCTTCGTCAAACAAGCTTGAGAAAATACATTTTATATGATTCCATAATTTTTAAGAATTTTGAAAACAGTTTCATTTTTCAAACGAATTGTAATGTTAATTTAAAAAACAAAAAAACAAAAACTGAAAATTGGAAGGTTTGTTAGATGAGGCATAGAATTCTCAGTTTAAAAAGATTGTGGTATATTTGAGTTAGTTGTTTGAAAAAATATTAAGAGGAAATTTTATAAGATGAGCCTATTTGTACTCTATAAATTCTTACACTCCACTTTAGTTTTTTATTAAATAAAATTTCAACTACCCTCATTTTTTAATAAAATATGTTGTATACTTTTAATGCTATAAATACCTTTTTACATGAATGAGAGTAATTGTGTAATTTTATTTAATAAAAAAATAAAATAGAGTATAAGAATTTATTTGTGGAGTACAAATAGACTTACTCAAATACATACACGTTCATTTTTAATAATTTAATATTTGGAAGATAATTTGTTCATTTCAAAGTAACAAAAATTTTAATCTAACATTTTTGTTTTAAAATAAATTTAAAATGTAAAAAAATAAATTTGATCATTTTAAAAAAATAAAAAAATTTAGTGAAAAGCTATCAAAGTTTCCCAACAGAACCCAAAATATTATACCGCATTACCTTAATAATTTTTTTAAAAATATTTTCTAATTATATAACATTTTTTTTCATGATAAAAAGATACTATTGCCTTGCATGTTCTCAATCCAAATTCTAAAATTGCATTTGTTTGGACGCTAAAATTACTAAGGTGAGGTACAATCTTATCACAAAGCGAAATGACGAAGCTACCCCCGGCTTCCAAATAAACCCATTTGAAGGCCTGGCGCAACATTCCAAAAATTACAGAGATGAAGCACCCACTTGGCGAATAAATTTTTTGCAATTTTGAGTAATTTTGCACTTAAAGTAATATTTTTATAATTTTTTAATTAATCTAGTAAAAAAATTTTTAATTTTTTTATAAAAATAAAAATTGATAATTTTGGTAACATATGTAATAATTTTTATGCATTTGATAAAACAAAATTTGAAAGAAAATTGAAAATTTAAATGTATGTTACAAAAAATTTTTAACTTCTATCAACTTTTTTCACATTAAAAAACTTTAATTTTTATCAATTTTTTTTAATTTTTACCAATTTTTTTACGTACTAATCGGCCAAAATTCATCAATTTTTATCAAACACACCCAACACCAACTTTCACGGTTTGATTTGTTTTTTTTTTTTTTTTCCCTAAAAAATTTGACTCTCCAAACAACAACTACACTTTTACAAAACATGTAGGGAAAAAAAAGGTTAAAAAACTAAAAATTACTCAATCAGACGGAGTGAAAAATCAACTGAATCTCACTTTTACTTCTAGAAGTCCAGGCTTTGTCTATTGGGGCTTTCTCTACTGGGATTTTAGAGACTGCAGTGAAAAAATTCACTTTAAAATGAAAAATTAAAGATTGAGATTTAATTATTTTTAATTAAATAATTTTAATTTAATTTAATTAAAATTATTTTTAAAATAAAATAAAAATTAAAAAATCTAATTAAAATACAATTGATATAAAATATAAAAAATAACGTATTATTAAAATAAAAATAAATTTCAATATTTCATTTCTTTATTACAATCCCCACAGTGCTTCACTGTATCCCCTTAAACCGATGGGGCCGCTCACAACTCTCCATGCAAAGAAACACAATGATAAAAAATTGGATGCCATTTCTGTAAATCCCATCAACTTCGTGTCTGAGATATCCGACCAAACCAACTTCGTGTATAAATATGCCACTAATAAACTAGAATTTTAGGATAAAGAAAAAAGAAAAGGAAAAAAAAAAAGGAAACAGAACTTCCGGCGAATCTCCGATTTACCATCGGAAGAAAACTTTAGATCACTGGACTAACAGAGAATTTATAATTTTTCCTTTTCTTTCCTTTCTATTGCTTTCTCGAGAAACAAACAGGAGAGATAATTTACCAAAGAAAATGAAATTAAATTTAAAAAAAAAAGGCATAATTTCATTTCTCTCCCGGTGACCAGAGAGTATTCCCTCTTTACACCATAGCGAGACACTACACAAAACCCTAACTTGCGTTCTTCACATCGCAGGGGTGTATATACAAGGGTAAAACGATCTCATTGCACGACTACCGAAAGGCGTTGGAAGGCTAAAGAAAGTCTTCGGAGGAGTTGAGAAGATCTTGAACTGACTCGTCGCCGCCACGCATAGCTTCAAGGACACGTTCGAAGACGAGGACATGGCAGGGGATGCGAAGGACTCCTTGTTGCTCGTATCCGTACTCCTGAGCAGATTTGTTGAGGAGCTTGACGAATATCGGGTGATTCAGAAGTTGTGCGCTGACGACGAACCGCTCCATCTCCTCGCCGACATACACCGGTAGATGGCCCTCCGGCACGGCGCCTGATCGGGCTCTAGACCGGCAAAGCTTACCGGCACGGAATGAATCGATCCTGCAGGAACGGGAGGTCGACCGCGCCTCCGAGCCGGATCGGAGGAGGCAGTACTGCGACGAGTCCGCCACACGCGACAGCCTTCGGATCAATTTCTTCATCGCTTTTCCAGACGGAGAATCACAGATTTCGAGGACCAAGCGAGAGAATTACACAGCCCAGCGGTATGCTCTGTATGGACAGAGAGTGGGACGACGGGGTGGGGGCGGGGGAAGGGAGAGAGAGAGCGAGAGAGAGAAAAGTGCGTGGTAGGAATGGGAAGGGGCGGGTCTATAAATATGGGAAAAGTCCATATTTGCATCGGAAACGGGCTAAAGGTACATGTACGTGTACTTGGCACCTACGGATTATTTTATTTTGCATACCAAATATTTACTCTATTCGGAAAGAAAAAAAAAGGATTTAACCTCGAGAGATTCACTCCCTAGGTCAAACCCCTAGAGAGTGAATCTCTTTTGGGTTGTGCCACATATACCGGCCCCTCAACATGTATAGCGGTCAATCGCGAACTCGCGTAGCGGCGGGGAGTCGGACCCACACCCAAGAACTGAATACGGTTCGTCCAGCCAAGGAGGCCCGTCCTACCAACCTTTACTACGCTTTGCGCCCGGGAGGCTGGCCCCAAGTTTTTGCTAGAGAGGAGACTTGAACTTGAGACCTTGGGGTGGTAAGCCCCTAAGTCCCAGTCCAAGACCATCCCATCTAACCCCTTGGGGTTTCTATTCGGAAAGAAAGCATACGCTGATTGTTGCAGTGATTTTTTCACATCAGTCTTCGGTATATTTAAATTAGTTATTTTAATTTAATTAAAATAAATTTAATTTGAATTCATAAATTTTGTTTGATTACAAATTTTAATTAAATTAAGACCGTTAATTTAAACATATCAAGGATTAATGTACAAAAATTACTGCAGCAATTAGCATCCCAGAAGAAAAGAAAAGTTAAATTTTTTTATAATTAATTACTACTTAATTATTAAAAAGTTAATTTTTTAGTTTTAGGAAAAAGTTTTAATTTTTTAGCTGTTAATTTTTTATTTTTTATTAATTTAATATTTTTTCATTCATAATTTTAAAAAAATTAAGATACAAGAGAGTAAATTTAATTATTTCAAAATATTACTAAAATTGATTAATCAAAAGTTGAAAAGTTACCTGGCTTTCTCAATCCAACGTGAGTTCTAGGGTTAGAGTCTAACCTCATCCTTATAAAATTCCAAACAACATTTGTTTATTCGATTCCTAGTATTTAGTTAATTATAATATTTTATTTATTTCTTTTTAATTTCTTTTAGAAGACAGAGAGCTTATCGTATTAGAAATCCTTCGAGATGATATTTGTACAAACTCAAAGTAGTGGACCAATATTTAATACTTTCTCAATGAATTATAAAAATGTTTTTTTTTTTTTCTCTTTTTAAACACTGAATTTTATGCAAGGAACAGTTATGATTAAGCATTCCCTGTCCATGTTCCAATTCCTATTCAATTACTGAATTAAACTAGATTAAAATAAAATTGTACATCATAAATGCTCTAATTGCGATTTTATTTCAAAAAATCGCAATGAGATGAGAATATGATGCAGCCAAACATTGCACTAGGCTTTGAATAGATTAGGCATTTGGGTCCACCAATGCTATTATTGTGGGGCTCTTAGCCATTGACATTAACCCTATTCTACATGCTAGTACTCTATAGCATAGCATAGCGTAGAGAGTAGGGTTCGAGGGAGAGGCCTCCACAGGCGTAGTACGATTGGTACTCGGGCAGCAGATTGCACTCAAGAATATAGATTCGAGTCTTGGCAGCCGCAGTGTGAAAATTTCACTCTCTTGTGGGGATGGCTCCTTGTGGACACCAGACACTAATCCTCCTGTCTAGGAGGCTGCTGTGTACCGCGATTTACCTCCTCCACCATTCCCTTGGGGCCGGGAGGTGGGGGCCCTAAGGACGAGGGTATCGCCTTTTGTACCCAATGGTTCGAGGGACAGTAAAAATAATGAGTGTGTTTGGAGTTATATAAAATTATAAAAGTTAACATCTCGTGTTTTTTGCAGTGAATAAAAAATTTAAATTTTACTATCTTGTAATTCGTATTTGGTAACATATGAAGTGTAAAAAAATTGATCATTTGCAACATGAAATAAAAAGGAAGTAATTTTTAAAAATTTTTAATATTTTTTAGTGAATTTTAAAGTTACAAACCGACTCATTAAATTATTAATTTATAATAATATGATTAATCTTTGTACTGATATTTATAATTTTAACATAATTTAATTAACCAACATGAATATAAAAAAAATAAATTCTATATTAAGATAGATATTTATAATTTTATTAAAATAAAATAACATCATTGAAAAAAAAAAGAAAATAAACTAAAGGTATATTAATTTTATGATTTTAATAGATCTTCCAGAATTTTTTGTTAGTTTTAATTTTGTAGCTTGATCTTTTATTTATGAAAATATTATGCATGAACATTTTATTCTCTAATTGTTTTATGATTAAAAGGAAAATTAAACTTGCAGCAGCAAGCAATAAAAGAAAGGAAAAAAATCTACCATGAGTTGTAGCTCACGCACTAATTAATTCACATAGACAAGTCTTACCAAAAAATAGTTGTCAATCATAAATGCTATCGATGCATGGGCTGATCCATCAAATAGAAGTAATTATTGTTATTGATTTAAAAAAAATTACATTAAAATGTTATTAATTTTATTTTTTTATAAATTATAATTTTTTCTCACTGTTAAAGGGTATTTGATTAGACAAAAAGTACTGTAAAAGTGTAAAGATTTGATGTAAAAATAATATGTGACGAAATTTAATTAAAAAAATACAAAAAAATTAATAAAAAAATTAATAAATTTTAATTAATTTTGACTAGCCAAACACCTCCTAGAATTTTGTCTCTACTAGTTTTTACCTTTGCTTTTGTTTACCCTAGAACCATAATTTTATTTATATTAAGTTTAAATTCTGAATCTACCCTTAATTGCACGTACGCAAACGATTAAAACATTATATAATCATCATCATACAATCATATTCGTGCTCAAATTTATTATTATCTTTTCTAATATTTAGATTTGGTGTAGGTGATATAAAGTATATATTGTAGGTAAGATAAAATGTTGTGTAAATTCGAGCTTATTAGCTATTATCAATGGATTTAATCGGATCAAATTTTGAATTAGAATCACAAAAAATAATGTTATATTATTAAAAATTCTATTAAAATATAAAATTAAAACGATGTGGTAAGTATGCGAATCTCTTGTTTTTAAAATAATAAATTACATAAGAATTTTTTTTATTATATAAAAATAAATATTATTATTGTCATATTATTTTAATCTTATTTTTTGATAATAAAATTTAGAAATATATGTTTTTTTTTCCCAGTCATAAAATGTAACCAGAAGATAATCATATGCTACGGTTGCCCACTTGCTACCAACATCAACTATGAGTGGGGCCGGCGAGGTCACGGACTTGAATGTTTGTAATGTTTTTTTATATTTTGTTAATATTTTTAACATTTATTTTCAAAATTTTAAAATATAAAAAAAAAAATTCATCTGGCCAACCTCTCACTTTTAAGGCTTCGTTTCGCTATTAAAAAGCGATTAGTTTTTTTTTTTTTTTTTTGGGTTATTTTTTTGTCTTATATAATTTTTTAATCAAAATTTAGTTTTTTTAGAATATGCAACTTTTTAATCGCATTCATAAAAAAAATTCATGTCCGTCTGGTTTTAAAAAATAAAAATTAGGTAGCATTTCGTTTGTATTTCTGTTTTTTCTATTTTTGTTTTGTATTTTGTATTTTTTGTTTTGAGGTTTATATTTTAAAAATATTGAAAACGCATTTGGTTAGATTTTTTTTTTCTGATTTTCGTATTTTTTGATTTTCATTATTTTGGGGTAAATATAGTCAAAATGACTTTTGATCATTTTCAATTTCATGTATAAACTTTTGATTTTCATTATTTTGGATTAAATATGCTCAAAATGATTTTTAATCATTTTAAATTTCATATATAAACTCATTCTTTGTTTTCTAAAACAGATTTTAGAAATATAAGTAATCAAATCTATATTAAGGTTTTTCTTTTTTTTTTTTTAAAACGTGAAATAAAAATTGTGTTCAACACAGATATACCAAATGACACTTTAATTTTTTTATTATTTTTTTAAGCAAATAGTTTTTACTCAAATGAACGCAAATTTTTTAATTTTTTTATGAATGTGATTAACCCACTTAAAATTATAATTTTAAAAAAATAAAATTTAGTAAAAAACTATATAAAAATCCCAAAAAAAAAAAACTAAAAGTTAATTTTTCCGTACCCATGTCTGGGTGTCTTGAGATAACATTAGCCCGGGCGGAAGAGGAAGGGGAGAAAACGTGGGAAACGGTAGGTCAGGCGCGCTTGTTCATTGGTGTACATTTGGTGTATTTATGCACTGTTAATTTTAAAAAAATAATAAATTATTTAATAATTATGAT
The DNA here is from genome assembly GCA_019916065.1 of Vitellaria paradoxa. Classification (NCBI taxonomy): domain Eukaryota; kingdom Viridiplantae; phylum Streptophyta; class Magnoliopsida; order Ericales; family Sapotaceae; genus Vitellaria; species Vitellaria paradoxa. The sequence continues at coordinate 19,345,805 of CM034234.1, read as the reverse complement.
GATAGTAAAAATTTATATTAATTATAACAAATCATAACTAATTAAATCTCACGTGAAAAATACAGCGGATAATACATTGTAACGTACCTACCCCGGATCCGAGAAAAACATTTGGAGCGCGATTAGCGGGTGGGTCCCAATCTCGCAATCAGCATGACTCAACTGTTGTTCGTTTGTTTTCCGTATTCCGTTTCAGTACAGCTTCCGTGATGGATGCCCTTTAGCGCTTCTCCGTCTACGTGTCGCCTTTTGTTCTCATTTTTTCCACGTTCTACTTCCCCCTACTGGCGCGTTCTCTTCACTCTCCACCAATTTTTATACAAAAATATTTTATTCGATAATAAAAACGAGTATAATCTTATAAATATACCAATAATTATGAAATATAGCATTCTCTTCTTTAAAAATATAACTAAAAAAATAAAATATTCGTACTTATTTTATTTATATTTTATTTAATTAAATGTAACTTTATTTATTTAACACATTTTTTTTAATTTTTTACAGATAACTGAAAATATCTAGATCAATTTCTATATACAACGATATATTTGTGAGCCTGAAATTAATCATTGAAATAAATCTTAGCTGCCTTGAGAAAAAAACTCGAATTAATGATTCATAGAAATAAATTTAAAATTTTATTAGTTGGACTACTCTCGAGTTACTTATTGGACAAGCGTGTCTGGCCGAGAGTTGGAATGGTTGTGAACTTGCGTGGGCAAAGAACCGAAAGCGATGTTATATCTCGTTTTAGTGGGATAAGGATTTAGCAAAGCGCACCAAATCAAGCAACTTTGCGGTTTAGACCCCACCCTCTTTGAATTCATACCCTGTTTTGCTCTGCTTTTTGTAAAAGAATTAGCCTTTTGAGTGTGCATAAAGTGACTTCACAACCTGCTCGAACTTTCAAACACATGATAAATTTATTTTTAAATCCAAAACTTTAATCTAACATTCTCTCTCTCTCTCTCTCTCTCTCTCTCTCATACAATAAAAGGCCTTCAAACTCAAAACTTTTTTCTTCCTTAGAACAATATATATATATATTTGGAATAATAAATTTTAAGAGAAATTAAAAAACAAAAATTTTGATAAAATAATTCAATTTCCATAAACACAATTTTTAGAATCAAAAGAAATGAATTTTAAAATAATAAAATATATATTTTTTCGGAATAATAAATTTTAAAAGAAATTAAAAGAACAAACTTTTGATAAAATAATTCAATTTCCATAAACACAATTTTTAGAACTCAAAAGAAATGAATTTTAAAATTTTAAATTCTAAACCCAAAAACTTAGAATTTACAACTAAAAGAAAATTAAAAAAAAATCGCTAAGTATTAATTTTTTTTGTAATCCTTCATTTAATTCTCTTGTCTTCCTAGAAACCCTAATTGGTTATACATTAATAATTCAATTCGTGTACTAACATATAAAATGTATAGATACTAGACATATTCCGTACTTAAAGGCACACGAATTGGTATAGGACATATGTCCATCACTGAATGAATTATTTTATAAAATATAATATATATATATATATAATATAAAGTTTAAATTTTAATCCCACATACTCTTAGGTTTTCGCTATTCCCTTATACTTTCACCATATCACCTGTCATCTCTTGAAGCACTCATCGACCACGTAAGACAACGTTCCATCAAAAGATATATTTTATTATACAAATATGAGTTCCTCACAAACACAATAATCATGATTGAGTCTGAAAATTAAAGAAATTCTATATGAAAATTGAGCTAAAGAAAAAATATGAAAAAACAGTTGCAATTAAATCCAATAAGAAACCAAATCAATCATCACGAATAACTTATATACATACAAGGATAACTATATATTTGAGACTTGACACCACATTTACAATTTTTCTATACCTTCCAAGTTCAAGACTCTAGATTTGCTCGGATCGCCTCCTCCCTCGTGTGCAGAAATAAATTGCGCCTATCACGGTTGGCAGATACAACTTGTTTATGTACAAAAGTTAATATGAAGTGTAACTTATTTTTAGAAATAGCCTGACAAGAGAGAGAGAGAATCCTAACAAATCTTTAAGACTTGAGCTCGGAAATAATAGAAAAATGGCGAAGGTAGTGTTAAGTCTCAAATATATAAGGCATTCATTATGGCATCTCTAATTCATTAGTTAAAATCTAATCCTCAGCTATTTTAGAGTGCTTTACTCTCAAATTGTCTCCAACAGACTCACTATTAGACTATTTATTTTAATATTCAGCTCTTTTGCTCACCAAATGTAGTAGGGGAAAGAATGCTTACTATATCAAATGGAAACTACAGCTGACATATTTATTCTCTTTTTTTATGGGTTAAAATTTCAAGATATCTCACTTTTACCTCATCAATGACAAAATTCATTTTCTTCTGTTTTCTTTTTTTTTTTCTTAACGGTTAATTTATATATCTTTTAAATAAATAAAATTTATATTGAAAAAAATCAATCAATTTAAATATTTTATTATTAAATATAAATTCCTATTATAAAATATAATTTTTTAAAGTTTTTTAAATTTGTTATTTAAAATTTATAAATGCAAATGCAACTTAAATATATTTGAAAAAATATACTTTATAATAAAAAAATTGTATTTAAGAAAAATAAAAAGACTTTTGTCATTAATGGGGTGAGATATCTTGAGATTCTAATCTATCTTTTCAGCTGATATGATTTAGAGTTAGTTGGAATAGTTAGCTAAAATAAAAAGTAGGTTGGAGTTGATTCCAAAAAGTGGCTATTCAAAGTAGAGAATGGTATATTTTATATTATCTTGACCCTCTATTTTAGCTAGTAGGGTTGGAGTTGCTCTTACGAAGCACTCATTAAGAACAAACAAAAACATGTCATGTAATAATATTTCACACTTTTTGTTGGGATTGAAGTTAAAATAAAAATGATAAAACAAGGATAATGAACACAAAATTTACGTGGTTCGACAGTTCTGCCTACATTCATAGGAGAAACAGAAAAAAATTAAACTATACCGAAGAAATAAAATTACAGAGAATTTTCTCACAATTAATTCTCTCTCTCACCAGTTATTTTTCATTTTTACATTCACAACCCACGACACCCTCTTTTCACAAATTTGTTGCACACAAACCCATGAAATTTTCTCTCAATTTATACTAACTTAATGAATAAAAATGGTGCGAAAGGAGTTAACAGTAAAACCCCTTCAAAAAAACTTTTCTAATTCATTTAATGGTGGTAGTTTGTTTCTGCATTGTGCAAAACTTCAACCATTCACGTGGGTGGACTGCAAGTCAGTCAACACTTTTATAATGCATAACTCAATCAAAATACGAGATATTATCATGTATTATACATTTATCGGTCTTTAGTACGCACTCTTGAGTACCGTTAACAAAATCCAATATATAATTAACTTTGCTTATATATTGTTGAGTAAAATAATACTTAGATGTACGGGGTGCCGAACAAATGTAGTCAAGGTGCCACTTGGCCCGGTGTTGAGCATATTTGTCTGAGTCACGTAATCATTCACCGAGCACGTTACATCGTGACACGCGGCGTCCTGCCGAACAACTGATTAATAGCACGAGAATTCCACGTGAGTGTTACACACGTACACATGTCTTAGGGTTAATATTCCAAATGATACCCTGAACCTCAGCACCAATGAATAGTATGTTGCTACATGGCTATAGCCAAGGACCTCAATAGCTTGTTTGTTCGGCCGGTCCATTGGCGGCTAGTAAATGTTGAGCCTGGGACCCACAGCCTTTAAAGTTGGCTCATGACCATAAATGCACCGTAGTTAAGACTGAACTGGGTATTTATCTCTGAGAAAGTAACTAAGTCAGTTCATCTCGTCACGAGTAGTTGGCGGATGTGACAGGAAGACAGTCTAACCCTGAAATTCTGGTTGTAATGCCGTGTTAAGCCACCAGAAGCATTAAATGAGAGGCATGGTGTATTAAATGAGAGGTTTGAGGCATTAAATGAACGGGAAGGGCATTTAAAGCAAGGATGAAAAAAAGGAACACGGAAGTGTGCGTAATGTCAAATCGCAGGTATGCTTTAATTATTATTCAAGTTACTATAAATAGAACATTCCACTGAACAACAGAGGTAAGCTGACTATTGCCAACTTAAACTTTTACTCATTTCTTCTCTGAAAGCTTCCTTCTTTGAGCGACTTGCTGACTTAAGTATCGGAGGGTTTTCCGGCTAGGGACCTCCACTCCGGCCGTAACCTTTCTTTCTGTCTTTGTTCGGCAGGTCGACGATTGCGTTTCCGGTTGGCGTGGTCAGCAGTTCCGGCGGTATTTTTTGCTGCCGAACATATATCATTTGTGATTATTAATTTGTTTTTATTTGCAACTGCTTTTCTATATTTTTTTTAACCCAAATTTCTTATAAAATTTCTTTTGCTTTTCCTTTTCAATCTTGATATTATTGTGTTTGTGAGTAACTGATATGTTTATATATACATCTATATATTATAGTTAGTTCACAAATCGAATCATATACAAATATATATATATATATATATATATAAAATTAAGATTTATGGAAAGAAAAGGGAATTAAAGAGAAATTACATGAGTTAATAGTAAGAACATTTTTGAGTTTATCTTTCAAATGTTAAAAAATGATTGGTACATTCAATTTTTATTAATTTTTGTTTTTTCTTTGTTTTTATTTTTTTAACTTTTTTTTCGCTTCCTAACGGAGCCGTAGTCTCTCACAAACAATTGAAGATGTGAATATGTTTTTGTTTATTCGTGATCGAGTAATCAATTCATCAACATGCAATTTTTGATTAAGTTTGAACCACACATGAAAAAGGCCAGCACGTCCCTACACCTTTATGGTTGCGTAAGCTTGAGGTGGTGAAAGATTTGAATCCCACATGCGATGGGGGATTTGATTATTCGGACCCGCGCACTACTGCGTAGGCAAGACTAGTGCACCATTTGGAACGGCCATGCCACATACGTGCACCATGGTGTTGGGGCCAACTCCTTGAGACGACGAGGGATTGATTCATCTTCAACTCTTGCCAAAAAAAATATTGAGTATTAGGTAGTGTTTGGTTACTCTTTTGAGATAGCTTATTTTAACTTCCATTTTGTTTTTTCCTTTAAAAAAAAAGGGTTTATTGTGTTTGGATAATTATTTTTTTGCTATTTGCTTGATTGCATGCTTTATTGTCAAAACTACTCCCGCTTTTTGTAGGCAGACTGGCCCTGGGTTACCCTAAGGCAGGGGCAGAGTCAGAATTTTCACTGAGGGGGACATCGAGCACCCAAAAAAAAAACAACGATCAAATTACTTTTAGATTAAGAATAGAAAAAAAAATAATATTATTTTTAGAGAAAGAATTAATTATTTTTGAATATTAATCAGTGAATATACTTATCACGGTTAATAGTTCAAGCATCTGAAATTTATTAGAGATATCTCTCGCTACAAAAAAAAATATAATTATTATTAAATTTTATTGTCTATAGAATTTATTGTGTTATATGCTAAATTTACTGATAGTATGAGCAAAAGTATGCAATAATATATTGAAAGGATATACTTTATTTTACAAAAAATATCAAGTTTAATTCTTGTAAACTTTTTTTATGTGAAAAATTTTTGAATTAAAATTTTTAATAAAATCAAAATATTTTAATTTTTAATATATTTAATTTTTAAAATAAAACTAAAATAGTAAAAAGGATATTTTGATAATTTTGTATTAAAAATTGAGGAGGTCACTTGCCCCCCTTACCTCCATGTAACTCTGCCACTGCCCTAAGTTGTAGCCTCGGTAGCTTGATTTAAAAAAAAAATTTACTTTAATTTTTTTTAAATTTAACTCATTCCAAATTTTTAAAACTTAATTTACTTTGTTTTTAAACCTTTTATTCAGTCTATATATTTGTAATTCAATTTACTCTATCTTTAAATCGTTTATTCAGGTGAAGCAAATTCTAAACTTTGAATTTGCCACTGCCTGCATTTTTTTTTTTTTAAGGTATTTTCTATTCCTTATACTTTTGTGTGAACTCACTTTTTTGATCTAACCACGCAGGGGTAGTTTCTTAATTTTGGACCCACCCAAATGCTAACAGCTATAAGCCGAAAGTAGACACAGAAGCATGCTTCTGTTACCGAAAAGCCAGAAGCAACTTTTTGCTTCTTGCCACCAAATTCAATCCTGTTACCTTGCAAGTTAGGCTGTGTAGAGCTCTTAATTTTTATTTTTTGACAAATTGTAAATTTTTTTAATTTCTTTAACTAAATTTCATTATAAATTATTTTTGTATTAATTTAACACCTATTTTTTTTTAACTTTTTCGAAACTAGACTGCCTAAAATGTTAGAATTCCCTTATTTATTTATTTATTTTTTTGAAAGGTAAAATTATTAGAATTCAGTTTCAAAAGAAAAATAAGACTGGAATTAGAAGGGGATACGAACATATAGGATTCCGTAAATTAAGGGAGTGTTTAGTTGGATAAAATTAATAAAATTAATTAATTTTTTATTTAAATTTTATCACATATTACTTTTACATTAAATTTTTATATTTCTATTATATTTTTTTATTAAACTTTTAGTAACTAGATACTCACTGAGTAAAACCGTAGATGGCTTAAATTTGTATGTACGGTACGGAGAAGGAACAGGTGGGGGAAGTGGGACCCACGGAAGCGACACCGGGGACTCTAACTAGAGAGAAGCGTCAGTGCTGGACTTGTCCGTAGAAACCGTACGGCCGTACTAGTAGACCACCGCCCACCGTATTATTCCCATTAATAGTCTTGGTTTGTGGGGCCCACGAATAAAGCAGCGACGGGCCCACTGCTACACCTTGGGTCCGTCAGTTACGCCAGCTACTTTGCTTTTAAGCGTTTAAAATCCACTTATAAGAAAAGATCCCCTTTCCAGAAGAACCTTTGTCCTTTTCTTTTCAACAGCTTGCCGTTTGCTCTCTCTCTCTCTCTCTCTAGGGTTGTCTCTGACAATGCATAAATTTTTATGTTGATAAAAAATTTGTGAGTTTAATCTATAATTTAAGTAAAAAATTGAACTGCAAAAAAATAAATATATATTAGTATAAATTATAGTTTGTAATTTATATGAGATATATTTGAAGTGACAAAAAATAACATAAAATAAGATAAAGTAAGATAAGTTTTAGATTCGTAATTTGTGAAAGTGAATAAATTTTAGAATTTTTTAAAATTTTTACTTTTTTTTAAAAATATTTTTCATCCCAAGTAGAGGCATAGTGCGTTAAAAAAATAAAAAATTTATAATATTTTGCAAAACTCTATACAAAGTCAAAATATTTTTAACTTTATTTATAAATAATAGACTCGTAAAGGTTTGAACCAACTATTATTTATCTTCATTATGCTTAATTTAGAGTTTCAATTTTTCTAAAAATAATTTAAAAAAATTATTTATTTTTTAAAATTATTTATCTTCATTATACTTCAATTAAATTTTATAATATGCCATTTTTACATTACTTTAATATTAATTTTTATTTTTTATTTTTTGAAATTTTTTAAAACTCCAAACACAAACATGATTGTAACAACTCGTGATTAATTCTTCGTTGGAATTTCACAAATCAAACCTACTTGTTAATTTATTTACTGTTATATGACTTGCCCTTCAACTAATGTTAAATAAATTGAAATTATATTCATATGATTTTAGAAATTTGGACGCTTACATAGCTTGAAGTTTAAATTGAGATGCAACATTTTTAAAAATTTTTAAATACCAAAAATTTCAAAATTTACTTTTTTAAAGACTTTATATACTTCCATGTATACAGTCGATATAATATAAAAAGGTTTTGACAATCGGAGATTTTGAATTGGTTGAGTAAAAATTAATGTGAGAGTTCAAATTTAACATTCTTTTTAATTATCAATAAAATTACCCTCTTTTCTTGCGTTTTTGAAATTTATATTTTTTTCTCCCAAATTAATTTCTCTCATTCTTTATCTTTTTTTTTATATGTAAAAAACAACACCCTTCTCTCTATTTTTTTTTTATGACTCAAAGTATCTTAGATAATTTACGCAGATCTCAATTAATTTCTGTGATCGTAAAGTTAATGACCAAATGAACTTTTAGTGGTATTGTGAAGACTTTCTAAACGCTATCTACTCTCTTTTTCAAAAACATTTTTTTTTCTCTCATCCTCATTCATTAAGAAACGTGTACTTTTTTTCAAGAAATTTTATGCATGCCAAAGAAAAAAAAGGGTATTTTTTTAAGAACATGGAATTACAACTCCCTCCTTGGCGAAACAATTTAAATTGTTTATTTATTATCAATATAAAATTTTTAATATATTTTTTACTTTTTTTTCATAATTGATACTTTTGCAACAAACTATCCTAAATTTTCAATAATTATATATAGGACCCGTTTGGTGCAATAAAAGTTGTTGAAAAATTCTAAAAATCTTTGAAAATTTTTAAAATTCTGTAACACATTTTGCAACCTCGTACTTCATGAAGCAATCATAAATTTATATATATCTACATATTCTAACAATTTTTTACAAATTCCAACAAATTTTTTACAGACTCCAATCATTCCACAAACTCTAACAACCTTTCTACCAATCTCAAAAAATTTTTAGATTTTTCAACAAATTCTAACATAAAACCGTTCCGACTGACCCAAAAAATCGTTCGAACGGTTTTTCTCTCTAAGAAATTGATGCAAAAGTAAAAAAGTTTCACTATTCATCTCTGAAAAATTAGTTTAGTGACTATATGCCAAATGTCAAAAAATTACCCAAATCACATTTTCTTTATTTTTCGTTGCACCAAACGCCCCCATAATATCTATATAAAAAAATTGTATTCCTAAAAAAAAAAATTCTAAAGAAAGTTAACCAAACAATATAGTAGTAATAATAATTTTGTAATAAAAAGAGGTTTTAATAATTTTTATTTTAAAGCAATCTACTCACAATTAAATTTGAGTCTAAATTTTTGACAATACAAATGATAAATCTTTCTTTTATACACTTAAATTGAAATTTCATTAATCTCAAAAAAAAAAAAATACAAATAAGAAATCTTAAAGTGGATTACTTAAAATATTACAAACGAATAGTGATATTTTTATAATTCAATATCACTTTAATAACAACATTAACTGAATTTTGACCTTCATACTTTTTGCTCTGCATTATTTTTGAGTTTTGTAGTAATTACTTATGACAATTAAAGTGCGACTATGCGAACTGTAGTGCTTGATGATGCTTGGGAATCGCAATAATTATTTATAGATTAATTTTAAATGATGCTTATATGTTTTTTTTATTAAAAGTTAATTTTTTTATTTTTAATAAATTCTAGCCATTTTATTCAAATTTAAAAAAAAATCACAAACAATGCTTAAAGATTAAAAAATAAAAATAAAAATAAAAACTTTTTACTAGACCCCAAAACTATAGCATTGGATCTGAGCTGCTGATGATGCCATGTTAAAAGTATAATTATTAGATTGAATATTTACTTGTGAAAATAAAATTAATGACCATTAATTTTATTTATGAAAAAGGTTTTGATTATTTTATTGAAAACTAACTAAAATCCCACTCAGTCAGTTTTATCTTTATAATCAATTAATTAATTAAGAAGTCATTTGAGATCCATTTCATCAATAGATACATCTTGATTGATTTGAAATTTGGTTACACATTTTAAAATAATTATTGTAAACACATTTTAGACCAATTATAATAAGAATAAATTTAACTAAATATATTTTATAATTTAGTTACAACCCAGTTTGGACGGAGTGAAATAGAAAGAAAAAAAGATTAAAATAAATTAGAATTCATCTTTTATTTGAGAACTTTTATACGAAAAAAAAAAAAGAAATATAAAAAAAGTGAGTATTAAAATTTTAAAATTTTCATCTTCTCAAAAGCGGCAGAAATTGAAAAAAGAGAAAAATGAATTAATGAAATTTTTTTAAAATAACAAAATTTTTGATAAAATAAAGAATAATAAAAATAAAATTACAAACACTTCTTAGGGTTAAATAAATTGATAATCCTCCAACTTCTCAAATGATTCAATGGCAAAAATAATAATGCATATATTCTTTTCTTTGTATTTTTTTAACTCACAAATAATAAAAAAAATCATTATTTTTTCTCTCCTAAGCTCCCAAACAAATAAAAAGAGAATTATTAATTTTTTTCCCTTTTCTCCTAATTAATATGTTTCTTTCTTTTTATTTTTATCTTCAAACCTCACAAACCAACCCTTAAAGAATATAATAATACGCGTGTTATTTTTCTATCAAAGTATTTATTACATTGTCTATTTATATTATGTGCATTATTAATTACGTAATGTGTTAACCAAAATGAAAATTACTTTCCCATTAATATTTTTTTATTAAAAAATTTCAGATCAATATATAACAGCCTGCAGCTCCGATGAAACCATTAAAACGTATCTATTACTAGTCGTTACTTGTTTCTAAAACTATAAAAATATAATTTGGCATGCAAATATTTAAATTTGAACTTATAATACAAATCAACATGAAAAATTGTAAAAATAACGTATAAAAATAAAAGTTAATAATCCAAAGAGACTAATTTCTCTATGGGTGAGTTTGGAGTGAGATAAAGTGAGATAAATTGAAATAAATTTAGAGTTCGTAATGCGCGCAGTGAAAGAAAAAGTTGATATGATATAAAATTAACAGAAGTTTATAGAGTTTTTTAGAGTTTGTTTGCAAACCAAACGGGGCCATAACATTTAATAAAAGTATAAAATTTTATTATTTATTACAAATATTATTACATTTTAAAAATATTAACTTAAAACTTTCATTAAAAAAAAAAAGTATTCAAAAATACATATGAACAGTGAATAATATTTTCATGTGAAATAATTTAAAAGATAATTAAAGTAAAGAGAAAAAGAAGTAATCCTAACTATTGAACAAATCTAACAGTTGAAAATATCTTAAATTTAAAATTTTGGTATTTCTTATTATATAAATGACACAAAGAGTGTAAAAATATATGTATCTAAAACTGAAATTTTAAGAACATTGCAATTGAAATTTTAATTTAAAAGTTTATTTTTTAATAATTTTTAAAGAAATTTAACGTTTAAATATCATTTTTTTAAAATAAAAAATTTAGTTGTCTTTACTCAGTGAGTATCTATATATTATTTAATAAATGTGTAAATTTTTATTATTAATTATATATATTATCACATTTTTAAAAATATTTATTTAAAAAACTTTTATATTTAAAAAATATTCAAAAATATGAAAAGAATGAAAGATATTATACTTTCATGTGAAGCGGTTGAAAATATAAATATAACCAGTGTATTGTGAAAAAAAAATCTTAACTATTAAATAAATTTAATAGTTAAGAGTATAAAAAAAAATCAAATTTTCAGCTCCCTTTGTTACATAGATTGCTGTAGAAATTAAAATACTGTCTCTCTTTCTTGGCGTGCGCTCTCGTTCACTTCCATGCCATTGAATGAACCCATATTAATTGGTCTGACCGGATGGGGATCCCAGTCAAAGCCCAACCTACCACCTCTGCAGCCTACTAATTTCTTCCCGGAAAGTGGTCAGAAATTTAGAAAGAAAGTAGATTTTTACAGCACGCATTGATGAGAAGATAAGGATGGTTTGGTGCGCGTCGGCTGATTAGAATTGTTTGGTTGGTGAAAAATGCTAGGTATTCTTTGAGATTGTACAATTTTATCCCTTTTTTTTATATGTTACTCCTATAATTAATGACAAATTGAGGGACCGACGGGGTTATGTTCTTAAAATATCTAAAATCTTTTTATGCACGCTTAATTTTAAGATTCTCCTATGCACTCTTACGTTGAATTTGGTACACGAAAATTTCTCATATATTCATTCTTGAATAGAGTAAAATTTTTTTAATAACATTTCAAATAAATATATTAGGCAAAGTGATAGGATGAATTGTGATAAGGATCGTTTCGTTTCATTGTACCAACGACTACCTTAGTATTTTAAGTATATTAGTACATACTGTGTTCACCCCTCAAATTATAAAAAAAGGTCATCTTATTTAGGATTGCAAATAAATCGAAATAAGACGTGTTAAGTAGTGTGTAGCTTGAAATTAATATTGTTAAGATTAACAAATTTAAAAAGTTGTTTCAAGTTTTGTTTGATAGTATTTCATGTTTAAGTCGAACGATGTTAGGGTTTAGAAAAAAATTAAGAATAAGTAACAGGGTTGTTTAAGATTTTTTATGATTATGTCATATATTTCTTGTAATTTTTTATTCTATTATTGAAATTTCTTTTAATTGAAAAGTAATTTTATCATGTCCATGCACGTAGATAAATTGTCGAATTTATGTAAATCTTATAATTTTTTTATTATGTGTAATTTTTTTTGTATTCATTTATAAGTTTACCATTATTTATTAGATTATTGGCTGAAAGCAATTCAGAGTTTTGTAAACAACAATTTATATTAACTCCCTCACTTAAATTTCACGCGCATTAACAGTTCGAGATCGACATCGTGCAAAATTGTTTGAATTTTCCCCGTGGACTCAAAAGCAGTAGGACGCGGGGGGAGACTTCTGAGGTCATGTGAGCAGAATTCCTCCTAAAATTGCTTAGTGGGTTAGGTCAGACAGAGACATGGGATCGATCTCCCACTCTCAGCAACTTTCAATTGCCATGGGTCATTCAGTGGGTCCCGTCTCCTTCCATCTTTGGTGTAAAGTCGCGATGACCATCAGTGTTCACTGACTGGTCTCTGCTTTGAACAGAGCTGCCTAAATTAGACCAAACACAGCTTTTCATTACTTGAAATATCTGGGATTTTTTTTTTACCGCCATTTAATAAAATTTTATGGTATTTATCATCCGGTTGAAAATAATTATTGAAATATTGTTAATAAAAATACTATTTGAAATTGAATTTTTAAAAAATAGAAAACGCTGTTTGAATCAGTGTTTTGTTTGCTAGAAAACTAAAAACGTCATTTGATTTGGCGTTTTTTTTTAAATCAATTTTAGACTGAAAATTCTATTTCATATAGAGTTTTTTACTTGAAAATGCCATTTCTACTGAAAATTATTTCTACTGAAAACTCTGTTTCACATAGAATTTTTTTTTCTACACTTGTTCCTCTCCTATACCCATTAACCTATAAAAATTGCTCAAAATACCAATATTTAACTAAATAACACATTTCACAATATCAAAAACACCAACATTTCACTTTATTAAATGGCGGTAGAACACAGCTTTTCATTACTTGAAATATCTGTCACAGTTAATATATAAAAGAGTACTTTAAGCCAAAAAAAAAATTATAATAATAACTATTTAAAGATAATCAAATCTAAATAATCCCGTCTGATACGAAACATATTTTTTTGTTTTTATTTGAGAGAGACAAATGAAAAGTAAAAATTTAAAAATAAAAACAATTAAACACAAAAACAAAAAATATAAATGTTATCAAACGAAATTATGATGTGTTGGTGTGGTGGCTCTTTTAGGAATCTCATATCGGTTTCTCACAATAAAATGGAGAGCTTGTGAGATTATAAATAAAGATTTCTTTTTTTTTGGTTATATGCACCAGTCAAAGTCAAAAATTTGTATAATAAACTTTGACTCTAGTTAAATTCATTTTTTGTGATGTGAGAGTTAAAGATTAATTGGGGCAATTCTTTGTGAGTATATTGAGGTTTTGGGTGTAAGAGGAAGAATTGTGTGATTGTAACAATTTTTTATATAGTGAATTTTCTTCTCTGAGTGCCTATGGACGTAAGCAAATTGTTGAACCATGTAAATTCTTGTGTTCCTATTATTTTCTCCATTCTTCTTGATATTTTGCCAAAGGTAGATCCTAAGAGAGTGATTTTAAAATGTCCTAAATTCCCAACAAATGGTATCAAAGCTTTGGTCCTTTGGTGCAGCGGAGTTTTGGTGTGATAGTGTAGATATGTGCAAGTCTAAGGAGGTTCTGTCTCAGAGGTTGGGTTTTAAGTGGGACTAGTGTGACCCTTTCAATTTTTTCTGGGAACTTATTTAGTGAGTACTGTTCACTTCTACGGTAAAATTCATCAAAGCAGAAGTGTGGAAAAAAAAATGTCAGGAAGTAGAGTTTCAAATCCTGTTAGATTAGAGGTGGAGAAATTCGACGGGATAATCAATTTTGGCTTGTGGCAAGTGCAAGTCGAGGATATTTTGATTCAGTCGAGATTACACAAGACAGGTAAGCCAACCCCTGATATCAGCAGTGCTTTACTAGAGGTGTGGACAATGTGGGCACGGCAAGAAAAATTGTCAAAGAGGTTAAGCAGATTCGGTAAATGGCTCTAGGTTAGTAAATGAAGAGACTGGTAATGTCGCTAACATTGTGTACATCCTCGTGGCATGCCGCTAATCCCCAAAGTTGTCATGATAGAGAATGTGTTGCTGTTAGCAGGTCTACAAGTTTACACACAGGCATTAGTTTGGCATTGATGCAGGGTGTGGTGGAAATTTATGTCGATGGCTGATAAACTTCTAGGAAAGCCAAACATGTGAGTTGGACCATAAATTTTCAGCAAGGTTTTCGACATGTGCCGAAGTGAAATGCTTAGAATTGGTTTATTATAAGTATGTATGCTTTTTATGGTGGAGCATGATGTTCTTGGAGCATGATAATTCTCTACGATAGAGAGTTAAGTTTTTTAGAATCTCCTAAAGGTGAAGGTTGGATGTGAGACCGACTAAAGTCGCCAAGGTGAAGATTTTCAGCAAGGTTTTCAACATGTGCAGAAGTGAAATGCTTAGAATTGCTTTATTCTAAGTGTGTATGCTTTTTATGGTGGAGCATGATGCTCTTGGAGCATGATAATTCTCTTTGATAGAGAGTTATGTTTTTTAGAATCTCCTAAAGGTGAAGGTTGGATATGAGATTGACTAAAGTCGCTAAGGTGGAAATCGTTAGTGTGGTGGCTCCTTTAGGAGTCCCACATTGGTTTCTCACAAAGAAATGGAGGCCTTGCGAGGCTATAAATAAATGCATCTTTCTCTTTGGTTATGTGCACCAGTCAAAGTTAAAGATTTGTAAAGCAAACTTTGACTCTAGTTATATTTCTTTTTCGTGAGGTCAGAGTTAAAGATTACTTGGAGTAATTCTTTGTGGATGTATTGGGGTTTTGGGCGTAAAAGGAAAAATTGTGTGATTATAACAATTTTTCACAAAGTGAATTTTTTTCTCTGAGTTCCCGTGGATGTAGGCAAATTGCCAAACCACCTAAATTCTTGTGTTCCTATTATTTTCTCCATTCTTCTTGATATTTTACCAAAGGTAGATCCTAAGAGGGTGAATTTAGGAGGTCCTAAATTCTCAACATGATAATAGAGAATATTTGTTATAAGTACGTGGCCCAGGTTAGGAGTGTGCATTATTTGGTTAAAATTTAGTTTTTAAACTATACCAACTAAATTTGAAAAGTCTGACTTAGTTACTTGTTTGCTTGACAACAGTTCCAAAAACTTGACTGCGTTTAAACTAACCCCCAAGTGTAAGGGTGTGCAATCAATGTTTGAGTTAAAAGGGTTAACTGACTCTTAATATCATCCAAATTTATATTATTTTGGGCCCAAAGTAAAGACTGAGTATTCATGAATTGTTGAAGTGTTTCTTCTATGGACCTCTTATTTGGAGGAATGTATGGAGCATGTGATGGTCCCGCATTCTAAGACAATCCTGGATTAAGGATTGGAACTTGAGGAACTAGGGGATGAGGAGTATGAAAAGGTTGTGGTATTTGGGCTCCCTCATTTCTCCAATTGAAATTTGGATGGTTTCTCACTACTGGATTATAGGTCTCAGAATAAGGATTTTCTCCTAAAGTTTGTCCTCGATATGATTGGCGATATTGATTTATAGCATGGATTGGAAGTTCACTTGATAGTTGGCCTTGCACAACCTTTCTACAAATAGGAATACTAGGACAATCATCTGTCCTGTAGGTTGGCTATCACAAACTATGCAATAGACATTTGTCACTGGTTCTTTTATGGGTTGTGTGTCTCTTTTAATTTTTAGGGTCTCAATTTCCCTAGTGAGTGTTGCTAATTTTGCTTTGAGGTCATCAGTTTCACTCAAATGATGCATATCTCTAGTTGGGGTAACACTAACAGGTTGGGTATTTTGAGATCCTGTGATATCCTAGGTTTATGTATTCTGAGCCAAGAATTCAAAATAATCATAAGCTTCTTTAGGCGTTTTGTCATAAAACTGTTCATTGCACATCGTTTCTACAAATTGTTTTAGTTGTGACATTAGTGAACCATAAAAGATACTAGTAAGATGCCAAACTTCAAATCCATGGTGTGGACAAGATTGTAAGAGGGTTTTGAATCTCTCCCAACTTTGATAAAAGGTCTCACCATGTTGTGGAGCAAAATTCAAAATTTGATGCTGTATAGCATTAGTTTTGTTCAGAGGAAAGAATTTCTTTAAAAATTTGGTTTGCATTTCATTCCAAGTGCGAATGGAATTAGATGGTAGGAATTTAAACCATCTAACAACCTTATCTTTCAGAGAGAATTGGAAAAACTTAAGGAATACTAAGTCTATTGGACATCCTTAATTCTTAATGGTGACACAAATGTTCCTAAATCGAGTTAAGTGATCGTATGAATTTTTAGAGTTTATACCATGGAAAGTAAGTAATAATTGTATCATACTAGGTTTGAAATTAAAGGTTCTTTGATTTTTGGCCAAACTAGACAAGACTTAGGAGTATGATTGTCTCGCTACAAGATATCTCTCATGGAACGTCTAGCAGCAATAGCTTGATCTTCAGCCATCTCTAAAGGTGGAATGGGAAGTCTAGGATTTTGAATTTCCTCTAAAGGGTTTTCAGATTTTAAAGAAGAAGCTAAGGGTTCAAGACGCCTTACTCTACCGTCTTTCCGACAAATCCAACTACTCATAAGTTAGGAAAACTACTCTGTAAAGGGTACTATGGTCTAGACCAGAAGCCTAGTGTTCGAACCACAAAGTACTACTCTGAGACTTAGAGAAGGGTTTAGATAGAAAAATTTTGAATTTTTCTAATTTTAAGAATTTTTTTTAAAATTTTTTTTATATGAAATAACAAATTAACTTAAAGGTGAAAATAACCTAAAAACTAAAATTTGGCGACGTTTAAAATTCTCAAACCGAATAAACCAAAATGATTGAATTAAATGTAGTTTATATATATATATATATATATATATATATATATTAATCTAAATATCCACTTCTATCAATAGTCATGTATTTTAAAATCTCGAAAATTATAAGAAATTAACAAATTATTATAATATTAAATACACACTCTAAATCTCATGTAACATTATATAAAATTATTATTTTATCTCTATAATTAAATTATAAAAAAATGTATTTAAATTTATAAACTTATATAATTGAACCAACGGTAACCGAGCCCATATAAGTTGATTTGATTAATATTCAATTAGTGCATATTGTTTGATCAGTTTAAATATTATTCTTAATTTTTGGAAATAATCGATTCAATTAAAAAAATTATAATTTTTTTAAATCATACTAACCAAAGTGCAGGGTTTGGGGTCGATACAATTGGCTCTCCCTGCAGCTTAATTTGGGTTGTTTAGGTTTGTCTTACGGCTCACGGGTGTTTGTTCCCCTAAAATTATTTAAGAGAACAATGACTAGGGAACAGCAGTGCTCGTGGGCTTAAGGTTATCCTCTTAAAACTTACCCCCCTCTCTCTCTCTCTCTCTTTCTCTCTCTCTCTTAGGGGCAATGTGCATGGTCGGCTGCTTTTTTAGTTTTGTCTCACTTGGAAGCAATGAAAATCTCTATCCCTCACGGTCAACAATTTCAATTGGAAAAAATATTTTATATCACCAAAGTTTTTAGGGGGCGGTTACATTTTGTTCCTCTCTCTCTCTCTCTCTCTCTCTCTCTCTCTCTCTAAGTAGCACTATACATGGTCGGCTGCCTTTCTAGCTTTGTCTCACTCGGAAGCAATAAAAAATCTCTACCCCTCTCAGTGAACAATTTCAATTGAAAAAATATTTTACATCACTAAACTTTTTAGGGGCTGGTTAAATTTTGTTCCTTTTGGATTTAATTAGAAAGACACTCATCCGTTTCTAATTTATAATAAAAAATTATTTTGATTAATTATTTATCTTAAAATAATTAGTTCAGAAAATAACCATATCATTTTCAAGAAAATTTTATTGAATAACATTATTGATTGACAGTTTGTCAGTTAACGATTATGAGTTTGTTTGAAGTAAGAAAAAATGAGATAAATTGTGGTTTAGAGAAAGTTTGTAATGCGTGCAGTGAAAAAAAAAATTGATGTGATATAAAATTAATAGAGATTTATAAAAATTTTTAAAAATTTTTAACAAATTATTACATGCCAAACGAGCCCTCTTATAGCTTGAGGACTTGCCAAAGGCGGAAGATAACAATGAGTCTTATCATAATGCAGTTATCATGAATTTTTGTTTAAAAAAATAAACATACATAAGACAAATGGTGGCTTGTCACAACTTTTTTTTATTCTCAAAGCTGCATGATTGAAGGAATGTCATTATATTAATCATAGGCTAGCGTACACGCAGCCATAAAATTAGAAAACCGAAAAAAATCTAAAATATAATATTATTATTGTCAATTTTTCTTCCACAAAAGGCCCTGTTTAGGTGGAGAAAAAAAGATAAAAGTATAAAAAGTAACACTATAATTTATTTTTAATATCACTTTAATTTCACACTTTTTAATTGTGAGAGTTAAATTTCAATACTTTCAGACAAGTAGTAATTCGTTTCTTCTATTATTGGCTAGCCGTTACGCACAACCATTAGACTGAAAGTAAAAAAATAATTTCTTATATAATTTATCCTCAATATCATTTTAATTCCTTATGTTTCAATTGTACTAGTTAAATCTCTACATTTTCGATGTATATTTGAAATATATTTTATTAAATTATATAACATATTTTAATTTAAATATATTTTATTAAATTATTTTTAATAAAAATATTATCAAATTATATTTAATATTATTTATTTTTAATAAATGATATGATTAAATTAATATTTAGTTTAGTTTAATTAATATAAAGTATATTTTATTAAATTCAATTAATTTTTTAAAAAATAATAAAATTAAATATTTTATTAAAGGGTGATTCGATGGTTTCACTAAAAGTAATTATAACTAATGGAATAGAATGAAAAAAATCACACAGATAAATGTGTCACCGCTCGAGTTAAATATATATACAAAATTATATATGTATATACATATATTGTATAAATAGAAAAAATTACAGAAATAGAAACTTTAAAAAATTGTGATTTTAGGTCCATTTGGTAATACTGTTATTTTTCTATTTGTGTTTAACTCTTTATATTTTATATTTTTGTTTTTTGTTATTATTTTTTTAAAATAAAAACTGAAACTGCACTTAAAAATGTGATTTTATTTAAATAAATTAATTTTTTAAAAATTAATTAAATTTAATAAAATATATTTCGTATTAATTAAACTAAATTAAATATTAATTTAATTATATTATATTTGTTTATTAAAAATAATTTAATTCAATAAAATGAAAATATATTAAATATAATTTAATTATATTATTTATAAAAATAATGTAACAAAATATACTCTAAATTAAAATATGTTATATAATTTAATAAAATATATTTTAGATTATATTATTTATTACCAAAAATGTAGGAATTTAACTGTTATAATTGCAACGTGAGGGATTAAGGTGGCATTAAGGGTAAATTATAGAAAAAATTATCTTCTTTTTCCCTTAGTCTAATGGTTATGCGTAAAAATAAAATATAATTTAATTATATTATTTATAAAAATAATGTAATGAAATATATTCTAAATTAAAATAAGTTATATAATTTAATAAAATATATTTTAGATTATATTATTTATTACCAAAAATATAGAGATTTAACTGTTACATTTGCAACGTGAGGGACTAAGGTGATACTGAGGGTAAACTATTGAAAAAATTACCTTTTTTTTCCTCAGTCTAATGGTTATGCGTAACGGCCAGTTAACAGAAGGATTAAATTACTACTTGATCGAAAGTGTAGGGATTTGACTGTTGCAATTGAAACATGTGGAACTAAAATGATACTAAGAGTAAACCATAGAAGTAATTTTTTGCACTTTACCTAAAAAAATTAGTATAAAAGTGAAACATAAAAAAATTTAATTGAAATAAATTAAAAAAATTATAATTTTTCATAAATTTTTATAGATTTTGATAAGCCAAAACACCCTTAAATACATTAAAAAAAAAAAAAAAAAGCCCTCCGTATGAAGCAAGCTAGTCAAGGTCTCTCCCTCACATGTTTGACTCGTCAAATTAACAATTTTAGTCAAAGCCAATAAGTCACGGCAGTAAAAGAATTCATTAGAGAATAAATTACATTAATAATTATCCTAAATTTTAATAAAACCATATAAAATATTCATATAATTTTTGAAATTATAGTTAATACTTTTTACATTTGGATTCTGTTATAAATTCTTCCTAGCATTAGTACCTTCCTATCGTTTTACCGTTAAAAGTTTTACTAGGGTTTTGCACGGATTGCTGGGGTTAAATGTGGGAATATATGAAATAAAATAAAATGAGAGGTAAGAATAGAATAAAATACTTATTTTATTTTTTTGTTTGGTTGTTAGTATAAAAATTATAGAAATTAAATAGATATTTAAATTTTCATAATTTAATTAAATATTTTAATCATGATAAAATAAAACAAAGTGTAATAAAAATTACTAATATTAATATTTTTAAAAACTATAAAAATAAAATTTATTTTTAGAACTTAAATATGAGTAAAAAAGGAGCCCAAGAGTAAAATTGTCATTTTACAACTTGATTTCAAATTGGGTCAAAATTTTCTCAATTATTAAAAAACATATAAATAAATATTTTTTTTTTGTTTTTTGAGAAGCTTAGAATATAAATTTAGACAAAAAATGGGGTCAAAAATAAAATAGTTATTTTACAATTTTAATTTAAATTAAGCTAAAATTTGTTTAAATATTAACAAAAATATATTAATAAATATTGTTTTAATTTTTTGGACAACTTAGGATATGAATTTGAACAAAAAATAGACCCAAGAGTAAAATTATCATTTTACATTTGAGTTTGGATTGGGTTGAAATTTTCTTAATTATTAAAAAATATGTCGATAAATATTGTTTAACTTTTTGGGAAGCCTAAAATATAAATTTGGACAAACAATAAACCTAGGGGTAACATGCCACCTAAGTTTAAATCATATCAAAATTTTGCCTAGTTATTAAAAAATATATCAATGAATTTTTACTAGTTTTTTAGTAAGCCTAAATTACAAATTTAAAAAAATTCACGGGTAAAGTAATGTTCAAAGGTAAATTAATCATTTTACAATCTAAGAATGTGACTAATAGAAATTTGTGATTGCAAAATAGTTGGTTTTTTTATATATATTTTTTATTTGTTAAAATAAATCTTGATTGGAATAGAATAACAATTCTATTACTTAAACTGTAAAATGTTTATTTTTTCACTTAATGTAGAAATAACTATTTTTTAACTTAACTTAAATTTTTAGATATTAAATATGAAAATAAGTTAAAAAAAGAATGAATTTCATTCTATTATTGCATACCAAACATAGCCTAAGTATCATGATCATCCAAGGTGTGCAACGTGGTGGGCTTCGAAACTTAAGTCAATGGTGGGCCAACATCTAGACACATATGGGCCAACAAGAACGCGTTTCAAGCCCAAACTGGGTACCCAATGGCCCGTCGTTAATATGTAGGCATGTGTTAACCAAAGGATTGTTTTGAAATTTTAAAATTTCTTAACTAAAATAGTATTAGAGCTTGTGTTTTTAGATCCATGTTACAGCATTTCACATTTATAAACTAAATGTTGCTCTTATAATATTTTATTATGTTCAGTATAATTTATGAAAATTTAAATGATTAATTATTTAATTCTTTTAAAGGGTTAAACGTTAATTTCTAAGTACGTCAAAAGTTGCGACAAATTATAAGAGTAAACAGGACGATCTTATCAATTAGCCATTAAAATAAATATTTCAAATTCCACAATTTTGATATATATATATATATATATATTCTAAATTAATTTCTCTCATTCTCATTTATTTATATCAATTTATTTTTCTTTCTTTAAAAATACCTAGATTATCCCTCCAAAATTAGTTCCTCTCATTTTCATTTATTCATGTCTATTTCTTTTTAAGAAATACCTAGATTATCTCCCAATCAACTATTCTGATTTTCATTCATTCATCTCTATCTTTTTCTTACTATTTCAAAAAATATCAATTTGTAAAACCCATTACTTTTTTCATCTCTCTTCAAAAAAATATATTGTTTTCATCCTTGTATGTTAATGTGTATATGTATTTTTTTCAAGAGATTTTATAAAAATTTTTAAAAAAATAATAAAATTATATTACAATCACGCGACCCCTATTTGGAAAAAATTTATATTTTCTACTTTTTATCAATATAAGATTTCATTTCTAATATTTTTATAACAAATTAAATCTCAGAATTTTATAATCACATATGTTATGTATAGAAAAGTTAATATTTTTTAAAAAGATCATTTAATTTAGACAATATAAAAGTAATAATAATTTTTAATAAAAAGATGTTCTAATAGTTTTTATTTTAAATTAATATAGTTATAATTAAACATCAGTTTAAATTTCTATTAGCATATTTTTCTTTATATACAGTTGCATTGAAATTTCATTAATTTAAAAAAAAAGTTTATACTAATAAGTTAGAAATCTTGTCTTGAAATATATTAGATAAAATATCACAAACAAGTAATCATGTTTTTATAATTCAATGACACAGTTATAATTTAAAATAAGAAATTTATTATTTAATTATATTTTAAGAGGGATGTTTTTTGAAAAGAGAAAAAGAAAGAACAATATGTTTTTTTTAAAAGAAAGGCAAAAATAGAGAGGTAAATAGATAGAATGAGAGAAATTAGACAAAGAAAATTTAGGTAAGTTTTGTAGAATAATAGACGTGAGTAATTTCGTTAATAATTAAAAAAATTAACCGACATTTGGAGTTAATAATTTCTACTCTAACATTATTTGAATCCTATTTATTGTTGAAATTTTAAAATTCTCATGATCACATTCAAATTTAAGGATAAATACTCTATTATTGCAATTGATATTCTCCCTACATAAATTGATGATTTACTTCATTTGAATTAACCTTCACAACATTTTTAAATTAACAAGAATAATGAGTTTTCTCACAAGACTGATTGGGTAGCTTATAATGATAGTTTATATATAAAATATATTTTCTCATGACAATCACAACATCTCTCTTTTTCTCTCTTTTCTCAATCTACATATTTGCATAAGCCTCATCAAATATTATACATTAAGTTTTAAATTTTCTAAATCTATCCGTGATTAATTATATACATATATAAAATACATATTTATTTCATTACATATCTAATGCTGCATATATATATATATATATAATTAAGGTATGCAAGATTGCATTGCATTGTTAATCTCTAGATCGCTTGAGAATTCTTTTGGTAACCATGACTTTCAAGCCATATTTCATGTGAAGAATAACCGAGTGACTGGGGGAAATGAGATGACTATCCACCGCTCGAACATGATAATTGCATGTAACGCTGGCCGCAACGATTTTCATTAGGACGAAGGACACGTCCTTACCCAAACAAGTCCCTGGCCGGCATTAAAAGGCGGGAACTTGAAGGACGGCACGTGTTTGTGCTCTCCTCTCTCCGTGAGCTTGAACTCCGAGCAATCTTCACTTATGGATGTGTTTAGAGTTATATAAAAGTATATAAAATAAAATAAAATTATAAAAATAAATATCTCGTAATTCATGCAATGAATGAAAAATTTAAATTTTATTATTTTATAATTTATATTTATAAAGATTTATAAAATTTTATTTTATTTTATTTATCAACAAACGAAGCCTATATACTCTCCCTCCTTCCCATGGAGTAAAAAGACAACACCGTATTCTTGCATTTGCCCTTGCGTGGTCCCCACTGGGAATAGTGTCCGGTTCAATCGAAGCTTTGTGCTGCAGGGGCACTGGGCCCCCTTTTGGGGGGTGTCAGCTTAAAGCTCTAAAAAATTAGGCACCGTTTGGAAAGAAGAGTAACTATTAGTATGTGTTAATAATTATTTTAACAATAGTTAGATTTTTTTATTCTCTTATATTTTAATCTTTTTTTAATTTTTTAAAGGTAAAAATGTCAATTTATCCTTATAAGTTAGTAACCTAGAAAAAAGTAACTTTTTTCTTTCTCAAATATAAAATTAATTAACTTTTTTAATTAATTATTAGCCTAACTTTTTTTTAGCTACCATTAGTATATGATAATTTTTTCAAACGGTGCCTTATTCTTTCGATGTTTGGTAAAGTATCTACTTTTACTATTTTTTATTTAGTTACAGAGAGTGTTTAATGTAAAAATAGTATGTGTTAAAATTTGATTAAAAAATATAAAAAAAATAAATGGGTTTTAATTAGTTTTGCCCAACTAACCATTACTAATCAACTTTAAAATTATCAAAGATTGTTAAAAGTTATCAAAAATTATAAAAAAAAAATTATCAAAAATTTTACCAAATACTCAAAAGTTACAAAAAAAAATTATCAGGGTGATGTTTGGATGGCAAAAAATATAAAAAAAATTATAAAAAATTAATGTAAAATTAATATACAGTCAAATTTAATAAAAAGAAATTAAAAAAAATTAATAAAAATTGGCACGTTCTCGTAAATCAATCACTCTTTAAAAATTACTACTTAACTTATGAAATATACTAAAAATTGTAACCAATAATTTTTATAAAAAAAATTAAAAATTACTAAAATTTGAAGTTCTGAGTAATGCCCGCTGGAAATAGTCTCCAGGTTTCGCATAAAGCTCCTTGCAAGTACACCAGTTTCTTCAGCCCTTCCACGTTGGAAAAGCTACTGGGCAAGTTCATGTGGATCTCCTCTCGAATCTTCTTCTCCAGTGAAGGGTTACTCGCAATGAGCCAGAAGAACCACGCAAGAGCTGCGCTAGTTGTGTCTTTCCCTGCAAACATCAGAGTCAATAGGTTGTCCCTTAGGTATTTGTGAAAATTCCCAAATGAATTGTTTTCCCTGTTGTATGCTTTCCCGTAAGAAGTAAATAAGCCCAGGGGTGACTCCGGCTCGTTGTTGTCTCCCATCAATTGGGCTGGATTTCTTCTGAATTCTTCCTCCTTCGATGAGATGCTTTGTGTTATCAATTGATCGAGGGCCTCCCACGCTTGGCTCAGCTTCTTCTCTCTCCCAACTCCGAGCCACCTTTGCACCTTCCAAACGCTCTCCGGCAGCACGTGCCTGAACAGAATCGCCTCCTCCGCGTCGACAAACGCTCTCTTGCACGCGCTATAGGGTGATTCCATCGAAAGGCTAGCGGGTTCCCGACCGAGAGCGGATATGCACGTATTGCCTGATTGGATGTTACAAAAGGCAATCTCCGTAAATAATGCCCCTATATAAATGGTTTTTACGTGATTTGGGAAATAAAATTTTCATTCTCTAAAAATCATCTAGTCTCCTTAATCTTGAAAGAAGGTGTATTATTTTTAAAGAGAGTTTGACCTCTCCAAAAATTATCTCCCTTATCATGGAGTAAATTGGTCCATTTTGTTCCTTCTCATCCCCCTTCCCTTCTCACCTACAAAATGTATTTTATATATTAGAGATAAATTCTTATTTTTTTATAATGAAAAAAATATATTAAAAAATTATATTAATAAAAATAAAAAAATATAATTTTTTTCAAATATGAGGTTGTGTGATTAAAAAATATATTATTAATAATATAATTTATTTATAATTAATTTGTCTAAAATTAATTTGTACTAGTTGATTTTCACATTATATAATTAACATAAACATATAATTAATTTTGGGACTGCACAAGGGTAAAAGAGTCATTTGATAGTTTTTTACAACATGCACCCATCCTTATACACTTATTTTAAAAAACCATATAAACCAAGTATTATTTATTATCCATTTTATAAATATCACATCAATGTAGACCCACTCTCCATAAATAATACTCCTTTACTATCTTATATACTCTTCATAAATCATCCCTCAGAATTTTAGTTGCATCCAATCGAGGGGGTAGTATCGAAGGTGAGTCGTCTAAATAGATACTAAGTATTAAAATATATGATAAATTACACCTAAACCCTCTAAACATTAGTATAATTACACATGCACTCCCTTAACATTTAAAAATTACAAAGACCTCCCTTATTTTGAAAAATTAGTAATATTTAGACCCATCAATTAATATGCCGTTAGAATTTCTGTTAAAATGATGACATCAGCTAAAAATTTTTTTAATATATCAAATTTACCCTTTAATTGGGCAAATCCCTTCTCTGTGTGTGCGTGTAATTTACCCATATATAAAAATATATATATATAAATGTATATAAGCAAATGGGGCATCTCCGCTACCATCGTTGGCGCCTCCTCCGCCTCCTCCTATTAGTCCCTTCCACTGGAAGACCAGGTGGCAATCGTAACCAGCGGCTCTCGGGTTAACGGAAAAACAAAAGAATTGCCATCACGAAAGCCTGCCCTTTCCCCTTCATTTTTTTCATCATTTTCATTTTTTTTTTGGAAGGGTTTTGGAGTGGAGCTCATCTGCTTGCCAAATAGGTGCAGGTTGCACATCTCCCAATGCAAAGAAGCCTTCATTTGTCTTCTTTTTTCAAGCCAATAAAAAAAAACAAAAAAATAGATATATGTGTGTATATATATATATATGTATCAATAATTAAATTTAAAAGTGGAGTGAAAGGAATTGAATTGAATTGGGGAACCTTATGGATGCAAGCTGCCATGTTTATTCAAATCTTTTCCTCCCATAAACTAATAAATCCCCCTTCTCATCATGCGACCAGACAATTCTTTGAACGAACAAGAGGTTTGCCATTTCGCTCCACCTTCGAAGACCCACAACCCATCTGAAATTTCTACAGCAAAAATCCATTTAAAATTTCTGTATTGAAATTGAGTCAATCAACAACATTCTTAATCACTGAACCACCAGATTCCCGAACCAGTAGAAAAAGGAGAGAGAGAGATTTTGAGAAAATATTTACCCTCTTTCAAACCCATTCACAATCATTCTTCTTTGCGTCTAGTGTCATCAAAGATCATGGCGGGTGCTTCCAAATCACCGTCGAAGGACGGGACCCGATCCAACGAGGGACTCCTGGTGGTGAGAATCTCCGGCAACACCAGTAGGTTACTGTACGAACAAGCAGTATATATATTTATTTATTTTATTTGTAATTAATTTAATTAATTTGAGAGTAAATTTATCTTTACAATAAATATCTAATAATGTTAGCTTCAAAATTAACGAAAGGAGGTAAGAGTTTTATAATATTTCAAAATAAGAGAGGTGTTTGTAAATTTCAAATATTAAAAAATTTATGTGTAATTATCTAAATTTTTAAGAGGTCTAGATATAATTTACCTTAAAATATAAATAAATTATTTCAAATTACTGTCGCATGATTTTGGTATGTTTAAATTAGGACCGTATGCAGGATGGTTCAAGTTTCATTGGACTTGGAATTGATTCATTTTTATCAGGCGTTAGTATTGCACTCAGAACTGAACTGATGATTCCTATAACATTGACGGATGTAGAAATTTGAATGAGCGGAAGCTAAGAATAAAATTTTTATATTTGAAATTATAAGTTAATGTTTTTTAAATTTTTGGGGGAGGGGCAATACACTAAATACAAATATAAATACTTAAAAATTTAGAGAGGTATAGAGGAATTTTGATTTTATTTATTTATTTATTTTTTTGTGTGGTCCAATTTCACACTTTTTAGATTTTAGAACTAAACAAATCTCATATTAGATATAAGAGCATGTTTAGAGTGCTAAAAAAAGAAAAAATAGATAAAAGCTATGTCAGCTCGTTGACATCAATTCAAGTTGGGGATGTTCAAGATTTTTTTAAATAAAAAATATGAGAATAAATTTAAATCGTTGAATTTTAGTCTAACAGTTCCCGACTTGATGTCTCGAGCTGACATCGCACAGTGATATAAGCGTCCCAGAGTCTGAAAAATTTTGGATTATTGGTGTTTGATGTTTTTCTCAAAATTTGTGAAAAATTTGAAGAAGAGTAGAGAAAGTTGGAGATTTTTAGTGTAAAGAAATTTGAAAAAAATTAGAAATTTATTGCCAAATTAAGTACTTCAAACACACACTAAATATGTTAGAAGTTGTTCCATATCGACCCATTAGAAAGTTATTCTCTCTATGTAGGAGATGAGTTTCCTTCACCTTAACACCTAGATTTTAAGGTTGAGATCCCTACTCTTATGTGTTGTTAGACTTTTTTAATATGGTATCAAATTGAGTTTTTAATTGAGTCTCACCATAATACATGCTGTACTTATGTTAATGTGGGCTAAGTATGAGTTAGAAGTTATCCTACATCAGTCCATTAGAAAAGTTATTATTTCTATGCAAAAGATGAACGTCTCTTAACTTAATGTTTAAGGTTGAAATTCATACTTTTATGTGTTGCTGGATTTCTTTAACAAAATATAGCCAACCTTAAGCACTCAGAATTGGTTCAATTTTATTTTGTGCACCCCTAGCTTGACTTGCAATGAAGTTTTTTTCTTTTTTCTTTTCCTTCCTTCAATTGACAGCCACATGGAAAAATTTACCTGCAAATCCACCACCTTTCAGGCCCTTCAGAAATGGTCAAGAATCGGAATGAGCCCCATCTCCACTTTGTTCCAGCGAGATTTGGCTACAAACTTGAGGGACCCGTGATGATTGAGGAGGACCATAGCGGTTTTTTCCTCTGGCTTTCCCACAGCCCCTCATCCGAATTGAAAATCCCATCTCCTAAGATATCAAAGATCCTGCTAAATTCGGGCCCCTTCGGGAAGTTTGAGAAGCTTTTGCTCAGCATGTGGTGGATGTTCGCAGGCTCACTGATGATCAACATGTCCATGTTAGAAAACCAAGGGCGTTTTAACATAAAGGTGCCCCCGTTTTCCTTCAGAACTTGAGTGACGAAGTGGTGGATGTGATTCACATTTTGAAGCAGACATGGGAGCATGCCAATGACTGGCCAGTTTCTTAGGGAAGAAGATGATGAAGAATATCCCTTGTGCTGCTGTCTCTGACACCACCTTGTGGAGCAGAAGATCATCAAGGGGAGGAGGAGGAGAAGAGAGAAGAGAACTATTACTAGCAGTAGTAGTAGTGTAAGGAAAGTAATGAAAGCCATTTCGATGTTAGAATATTGTTGTTATTGCTTACCGCGAGTGCCTGGCCCTTGCCTAACTACCTTTTATATCTATTCGTTTGGCATTAATTGACTTATTTTAAATTAATTAGTTTTTTATAGAGGACAATTTTTTAGTCTTGTATGATTTTTTGAATTAAAATTTAATTTAAATTTTTATTTAGTAGGTTTTAGGCATGTTATTCGGATTTAACAAAAAAAACTTAAAGAAAAAAATCTAATTACGGGGTAAAAAAAATTGACTTAGGAGGCGTAAAATGTAATGCGTCAGTTATTTTTTGATTTTTGGAAGACAAACTTAAACTTGTTGATAGAATCTGTTCGAACGTGGTTGAATAATCCGTTCTAACGGTTTTCATATACTATATCAGAATTTTGAGTTAACACGATTAGTTCAAATGTGATTAAATAACTTGTTTCAATAATTTTTGTGTGTACATTAGAATTTTGAACTGATGGAACCCATTCGAATGTGATTTGAATGACCGTTTGAATGGTTTTGGTATCATATATTAGAATTTTGAGAAGAAGTTGGTAAAAATTAATAAGTACGCATGGAATATAGTTAGAAGTTTGTGAAAGTTTTCAAAACTTGGACTTCCAAATAATTCCTTATTTTAAAGAATTTTTTTTCGTAAGTATGTTAATTTTCTTATTTTTAAGTTTTTTATTTTTATTTTTTAAAATGTTAATAAATACATTACCAATCTCTCTTCTAATAAAAAAAAATCATACAAAATGATAAAATAATATGTTGAGCAACAAGTCAAATTACTAGTAGCACGAACGCAGCATGAACGCGGTTGGCTTTGAAGTTCTAGATACTGGTCCTCTTATTTTAAAAAAAATGTTATATTTGTGATCAGTTAGGCAGTTTGCCATTTTTGTGTAAGGAGAGTTTTTCGTAGTTATAATTTGGGCTTCGTTACTTTTTCTTTGTGGGGAGGGTTTTACCGCAAGCAGCTACTTTGTTCTTTATTCGTATAGGTTGAGTCGAAGAGATCACTGAATGAAAAGGAAAAACAAAGATGAATTCCACTCTACGAAGCACAGATACAGATACGGGAGCGGATACGGGTACGAGATACGGTAATTTTCAAAAAAATGAAGATACAGGTATAGCAAGGATACGGCAAAAAAATAAAATAAAATATATATTTTATTTAAAATATTTTTAAAGATAGCATCTGTATACTACTAAACATTATATAAATTACAATCATATAGCATGAAAAATATCATTCAATCCATAAATTAATATCATTCATATTCAAAACTACCAATATCATTCATACACAAACACACAAATATAAAAAAGTATCAAATACAATTTCATACATCCCAAAATGAAAATAGTTTTTTCATTTCCTAAATTTTAGTTGGATCCAGCTACAATCAACTCATCAGTTCCTTCTTCATTGACTCCTCCATCTCCATCATCTGTAAACAAGATAGATTCCAATTCAGGCTCATCAAGTGAGAGGTTGGCAACTTCAAGAATTCCAATTTCATCTAGGGATTCAAACTTGTCTCCTCCTATGTCCCACATCTTGGTTTCTCCTTGATAGTATTGTGCGCTTTTCCTTGACAAAAGACGAAGATTGATATCAATGAAAACCAAATCCTCTGCACGTTGAGGTGTCATTTTGTTTATTCTCACTGAATGAATAAAGGAGTATGTGCTCCAATTTCTTTCACAACATGATGAGGATGCAGGTTGTACAAGTAGCTTTAAAGCCATAGATTGAAGATGTGGAGCAAATGTGCCATGCATAGTCCACCAACTATGAGGATCATAATTCCATCTAGCTTGAATGGAATCAAAATCGGAAAATGGACCCATTTTAGCTGAAAACTTGGCACACTCCAACATGGCCTTATTGCGCTTCCCTGGATCATCAAAGTACTTTTTTAAGCATTTGTTTCGTCCAAGTGTTATCTCCTCATCCCTATGTGGAGAAACTCGTTTTGGATCCTCATGAAGCCATTGATCGGTATAATACCTAAAAAATAAATATTTAATTTAACAATTAATTTTTATATGTGAATTTTTTAAATCCTACTAATAAAATTAATAGATTAAAATATAGAAATTACTTTGGGTTTAGCGAATGTGCCAAGCAATGAAGCGGGGTATTGTTCTTGTTCCACTGATCAACAAGAATTTCATGCATTACATTATAAAAGGTTGACTCCCCTTCCAATTGTTTTTTCTCATGCCTATATATTGCCATTCTCACTTGCTCAATCATTGTATCCCACATATCATAAACTAAGTGAAGACATGGCTTATCCGTATCACAAGCCCTAAGCATGTCGTAAATGGGGGCAGTAAAGAAAATGATGTAATCAATTTTCTCCCACCATATGTCATCCAATACTTTTGTGAAAACAAATCTTGCCTTCCCCACATCATCATCCTTATAACAACCCCATTTATCACTGATTACTATAGTTCGAAGACCTTGCTTTATGAGCTTGAATCTTCTAAGCATTACAATGGAAGAAGCGAATCAGGTTTCGGCAACTGAAAGCAACTTCAAAGGCACAAATTCATGGTATATTGCCAACCTCATACTATGATTAGTGATAAAATTCTTTATCACCATAACATCTCCAATAACATCACTAATCCATGAACATTCTTCAAAAGTGAAAGCATTATTCTCAACTTTTTTTGCAGCACAAATATTTTTCAATGCAAGATTGAGAGTATGCACAACACAAAGTGTCCATACAATGTGAGGAAATTGTGACTCAATTAACTGTCCTGCCGCCTTACAATTTGGAGCATTGTCTGTTATCACTTGGACTACATTTTGGGGTCCAACGTCTATAATTACTTCTTTCATCAAATTTGCAATAAAATACTTGTCTTTGGTTTCCCCCGTGCAATCAACCGCTTTAAGAAACATAGGCCCACCTTCTGTCACCGCCATAAAATTAATTAAGGGCCTTCTTTGAGAGTCACTCCAACCATCACTAACAATGCTTACCCCTTTCTCACTCCATGTGCCTCTAATAGGTTCTAATAACCTATCTATATTTGCCCTTTCTTTTTGAAGCAATGTAGTTCTCAACAAATTGTATCTTGGCGGTAAATATCCAGGTATGTTGTTATTTGCCGCAAAAGAGTAAGAACTCACATAGTACGGGTTTCTAGCCAAATGAAATGGCAAACCTGATGAGAAGAACATCCTAGCAATGTCACTGTGGAGATGATCTCGAGCCCCCATATTAAAAGCTTTCAAAAGACGATTGTCACTTGCACTCCTGCTAGAGCTTGTTTTTCTCTTTTTTGATTCAATTTCTTATTGTGCTTGAGTAAAAGATATGCCACCAAATGACGAAGGAGGGCCGAGAGGCAAAGGCACCTTCTTTGGTTGTGTGCTTTTTTGCCTCAACTCTACCTCTTCTTCCAGTTTTTTAAATTTAGAAATTTCCTTGCTAGTAACTTTGGAACACACTGCAATTCCAACGTTCTTTATTTTCAACAAATGCACCCTCACCTTAGTGTATGAACCCATGTATACTACACGGCAAAAGTTACACTGAAATTGAGAATTGCCTCCTTCTCATTTTCCACTTTTTTCCATCTTCGTTACATATTTCCAAAGTGGCTTATTCTCATCATAATCAGAAACAGGAGTGGCACTAGCAATCGAAGTGGACATGTTTTCAAAACAGTGGCTATGATAAAAAAAAAATAGAATTAGAGAGTAAAAAAATTTAAAGCCTAATAAAAAAAGTTAGATTAAATTTTCAATCTATTTTCAATTTGTGTTTTAAAACTATAATCTCCAAATTTTAAAATTCATATATTTTCAATTTATATTACTATTCTAATATCAATATAACACAGATTTAGAATACAAAATGAAAAGAAAGTTATGCACAAACAAAGGAAAGCAGCGAAATAAGCAGGAAATTAAGCAGCGAAAGTAGCGAAATACAACAGGAAATTAAGCAGCGAAAGTAGCAAAATACAGCAGGAAATTAAGCAGCGAAATACAGCTAGAAATTAAAAAAAAAACGAAATATAGCCAGAAATTAAACAGCGAAAGTAGCGAAATATAGCCAGAAATCTAAAAAAAAAATGAAATATAGCCGAAAATTAAAAAAAAATACAGCAGGAGTTGACAGCGAGAGACAGAACATCGTGAGATAAAAAAAGAAGTGAGAGAGATAGAGAGAGCGCAGCTCGAGAGATAGAGAGAACAGTGTAGAGACTACAATGAAAAAGAAAAATAAAGCAGAAAAAAAAAAAAACTTATCTTATAGGTCGCCGGAGGTAGCGCCGTAGCCAGTGAGATCGTCGGAGCCAGAATTGTTGGTGTCGAGCAAACGTGCGCCGTCGTCAAGGTCTAGGGTCTTTTTATCCTTCGCGCGTCTCAGGTATATGTAAGAGAAGAATAAGTGTTAAACTATATTTTAGTTAATTACGGTTTGACCCCTACTAAAATTTTATCATATTAATTTTACCCCAAAAAAATTTTAAAATATTACGTTTGGACCCCCGCCGTATCCTGGAAGTATCCTTCCCGTATCCTACGCGTATCCTAGCCGTATCCTATGCAAAAATTTAAAATAAAAAATTAAGGTACGCCACCTGACGTATCTGATATGTATCCGGCCGTATCCGTATCTCCGAAGTATCCGACACGAGCGCGACACCTAATTTGAAGTATCCGTGCTTCATAGATTCCACTTTTACTTTAAAAGATAATATAACAACATGATTTCAAACACGCTATGTACATTATTGAAATGGACTTAAAATTATCAAAGATAAAACATAAACACGATACAATCGGGTTAATTTGAAATCTATTTGATTTGATCTAATTTTAGGATAAATTTATTATTTAATGTATTTATACAATTTTAAAATATTTGAGTCAAAAACATGAATAGATGCGAATAATGAATCTGAACATGACACGATTGGATTGATATTCATAGTTGGTGGTAAAATCGATGTTTTGAAATCTAAAAATTATTGAGCAAATTAAAATTTTGATTTGGTTAAGAATTAGTAGTTTAATTGTCAGGTCAATCGAAATTAATTGTGATGTCACATATATACAACTCAACTCAACAAATTTTTAGGTTAAAACTAGTTTCACTAGGGCTTGGTTTGGAAAGTAAAAAAGTTAATTTTTTCTGTGTCTAGAAAGTTAAAAAAAAAAAAAGTTAACTTCTTGTATTTAGGAAGGAAAAAAGTTAGCTTTTTAAAAGTTAACTTTTTAGTTTTTTATTAATTTGACAATTTTGCCTTTCAATGTTTAAAAGAAGTATAAAATGTAAGAGGATAAATTTGGTTATTTTAGAAAAAGCCAAAAAGCTAGTAGCTGATAGTTAGAGCTACTAGCTACCTTTCCCAAACGGTGTCTAAGTTACTTGAATCCTCTTTCTTTATTAATTTTTGTCATAGGTTATGTTCTATATAAGATTATAAAAAAATAAAATTGTTATTCCTTCACAATTTTAGTCCATATCATCTTAACTTTATTTTTTATCTTTTTCATTACCTTCTACTTGAATTGATTTATTTTTTCGTATTGGTAGAGAGAATTCGAAGACGCTTAGCCTTCTAGAGAGAGAAACTTTTCTTAAGAAAATTCTTCATTAACACTAATCTCCACATTACAATGTATTTATTGTGGTTGAATATAAATAATTCTTAATTAGGGTTAATCTACTACAATTATTAACTAACTAACTAACTACTATATTGTTACTGCTATTTCGGGCCCTTGCTAACTCAATAATGAATTGGCCCAATATTGCCAAGGATGGCCAATTCATAAACTAAACAACTCTCTCAGCCCTTTTGGCTAGGTTCAGCCCAATCCACTTCAACCCACAAAACTGACCCGCCTGACCATGCAACCTAGCCCGATTATCCATCAAGACTTAATGCCTTACCAAGCCTTTACATGTACCCTAGCTTCCTCTGGAAGCTTCCTATAGCTCTTAAGTATTTGTCATCATTATCTCTACTTAGCCCCACTCATTCCTATTGCATCTGGACCATCCATTCCATAAGCTTGAATGGCTGAGATTGAGAGGGTTTGGGGTTGAATCAATGCCGTCCACGTGTGCACATCAACGGTCGGACTGAGGGTTCCTTGGCACGCCCCTTCAACGAGTAATTCTCTCGCTTGGTTTGGTTTCACTTTTAGTACCTCTCTCTTTCTCTCTTTGCATCATTCTTCTTCTTCTTTTTCTCTACAATGTTCTTCTCTGTAGTTCTTCTCAGAGATGAAACTTTTGATTGTTTTATTACCATGACTCTGTGTCACCTTCTCTTCTTCTTTTTTTCTTAATAATACTGAAGTTTCATTGCACACTGCAACTTCAACTTTCTTCCAAAAATATTTAGTTCTTATCTTAATTTATGTTATTAATATATGTTTAAAATTTATCTTGAACTAACCCTTTTTGTGAAATAATACTAAAGTCCAAATTCTATATTCTTCACAAAGTCGAAAGGAATGCATTTAAATGAAAAAGAAACAAGCGGATGAAGCTCATATATTCATTTAAAATTAATGTAATTATCTTAAAAATCATACAATTAAGATCATTAGTAAATTCAATCATTATTTTAGAAAATAATTAAAATAGTTGTTTTTTTTCTGTCTCTCTCTTAAGTTATAATTCATCAATCATTTTAGTTGTTCATTTTCTTTTAGGGTTGCAAGAAGTGTTTTTTTTTTTTTTTTCACTTTTTGGGGTTCTAATTCTAAATCTTATCTCAATTTTCACTTTAGGGTGGTTTTTTTATAGGTTTCAATTTTAACTTTTGACTTACTCTCTGACTATTATTGTTTAACGTTTCAAAAGGGTGAAATATTTAACCATTTAAAATTTCATATATTATTCATATATTATACCAAACATAACTAGATGTAATAAAATATTATAAGAGCAACCATTTAGTTGGCAAAATTTAAAATTTAAATGTGATATACTATAACATGGAGCTAAAAATACAAATTGTAATACTTGGTATTTATTTTGACTATTTATATGTTATTTTAGGCCAGTAAAATAGTTATTTTGAGATTTAGTCTAATTATTTTATTTTCTTAGGTCAGGAGTGGTCCAGATTGGTAACTAGTTAGACAACTGGGCTAAGGGCGTAGTCCCTTCTCTTTCTTTCTTTTCTTCTCTTTTCTTTTTCTTTTCTTCTCTTTTCTTTTTCTTTTCTTTTCTTTTCTTTTCTTGGTCCTACTTGGTCGCTAAGAAAAAAAAAAGAAGAGAGAGGGAAATGAGAGAATAGAGAAAGAGGGAAATGAGAGAAGAGAAAGAGGGTAAAGAGAGAACGTGTGATCCGGAGTGGAAGGTCGGCGGATCGAGATAGTATTCGACGCGATGATCGTTGTGGCAACATCCGTTTTCACTGATTTGGCCCGAGGTGGGAAAAATCGGCTCTTGAAGTTCGGAAGCTCAACCAATTTTCTTTGTTTTTCTTCTTTTCTCTTCGGATTCGAGATAGGTAAGTGAGACTTACAGTTGTATTTTAGATGTTACTAGAATAATTTTGATATATATATATATATATATATATGTGATGATTTTGGTAAATGGTGGTATATGTGCATATATATGTATATATATAGTTGCGGGTTTGTTTGTATATATGCTCGATATTGTTCATTTTTGAGTTTTATTGCATGATATTGAGATATATACTGTTGTTGTGGGTTGTGGTAACATTTTTGAGCTTGACGTGCTTGGATTGTGGTATTTTCCGTGCCAAATCGAGTTTATATTAGCTTAGATCTGCGCTGTGGCCCACAGGTCACGGGAATAGGCTTTGCGCGAACATCCCGCAGGCTTCTTGCAAGGTTTGAAGGCCCTCGGTTTCTTCATACGGTTCAGAGTGATCTTCCCGTGCCCTTCCCCCGCTCTTCCCGCACCCTTCCCAGGGGAGGGTATTTTTGACCCGGTTTGAGGCGTTTTTGACCCAATTTTGATGGTACATCATATATATTGGTTATATGTTGAAATTATACATATTTTGAGGCTATAAAATGATATTATGGATGATTGAGCGCATCATAATTTTCTTATAATGTTGAAATATTATGGTTATTTAACGTGATTGAGCATATCATGTGTATGGGGCAGGGTGGCATCATCTAATTCGTATTATAACTGTTGATTAGCCGAGAATGCCATATTTATATTATGACATGTTGAGGCATAGGTTATATATATGGATGGGATCCTTTATTTTGAGAAAGAAATGATAAAATAAGAGTTTGGAAATATGAGATGATTCCCAGTCGATATATATGACTAGAGCTTAGTCATTTGGAGTTAGGACGTTAATATTGAGATGAGAGATTATGATTTTCTCCGGATTGCAGTCGAACCCTACTTGAAATAAGTAGATACCTGACTATGGGTGTAACACGGTTTCCTAGTAGAAGACCAGTGGGTGTAACGGGGTTCCCTGAGTCTTAGCTGATTGGGGGTGTAACATGATTTCTCAACCGTTATTTATATTGATTTTAGGGTGTAACGGGGTTCCCTGAGTCTTAGCTGATTGGGGGTGTAACATGATTTCCCAACCGTTATTTATATTGATTTTACTTGAGTTAAGTAAATGCCTGACTAGGGGTTTAACATGGTTCCCTAGCAGAAAAGTCAGGTGGTGTAACATATTTTCCCTAAGTCTTACATCGGTAGGAGTGTGACACGGTTCCCCACTCGATTTATATATATGTATGGAGATATATGTTTGCCATAAACATAAACAGTACGGTTGGTGATCCCACGTGCTGGGCTAAGAGTCACCCATCCCAAGATAAGATTAAGGGTAGATAGGGATTAGAGAATATGCATTGGCATTACATTCCATCATTTTTCCATTATATGAGATTGCATGAATTATTATTATTATGAGTTGAAATATTGAAATATTGAGATAATGTGGTGGTTACATTTATTAATGAGATGTATGAATTATCCTATTGATCATGAGTTTAGTCATGAAATAAGAGGTATAATTAGGAACTATGGTGACTTGATTCACAAGATGGGACACGTAGGCAATTTAGGCTTGAGTCGCCTAAGTCCGATCTTAATCATGAATAATAACAATTGTGTTTATTCTTTTTATTGACGATGTAATTATTAATAGTATAAATTGTATGACCTAAGATGTGGATTTGCTGTTTAAATTTACGATGTCATTAATTTGAAAAAAAAAATATAAACGTGATTATAGTGTTATGCTAACCGTGTAAATCTTGGACATGGTAATTGGAAATGATATTAAAGCGGATTATGTTATTGACAAATTTATAGTGACGTAATTAGATATTATTTTATATGGGAATGTGTGATAATTTTGGATATGTTGATAAATTTAGTTTTAATGTGAATAGAAATTAGATTGGATTTTATTATTTATTTTAGTTCTCACATTTTCATACCGTCTGTCTAGGACTACGAGGTTAGGGGCGTGACACAAATTTTAATACTATTTTAGTTAAGAAATTGTAAAATTTCAAACTAATCCTTTTGATAAACTTGTAAACAAAATGCCTACATGTTATGATATTGTTTGGAAGATCAAAAATTATAAATTTTTACAAATTTCAACAAAACTTTTATCAAAACTTCTGGTTATTTTTGTATCCTTGCATATCTACTAATTTTTACAAACTTCTCCTCAAAATTCTAACATAGCATCTGAAAAGTGTTTGAATGGGTTATTCAATTACGTTTGAATAGGCCATGTCAGTTTAAAATTCTGATATAACATACAAAAACTTATCAAATGAGTCATTCAACCAAATTCAAACAGGTATTATATATCAGTAAGTTTGAGTTGTGTAGTAGCATTAGAAACCTTAAAAATAATTATTTAAAATATTTATCAAATATATATTTCATAAGGCAATAATAATATGAGAATTGGCATAAGCTCATACAGTTTCCAAATTGTATTCCTCGACACAACTTCATTTCCTGGCTGACTGTTCAAAGAAGATGTAATACTTTTGATCGAATTGCAAAATGGGGCATTTTAAATAATCAAAAGTATACTTTATGCTTTATGCAATAAAGAGAATGAAATAGTGAATCACTTATTTTTTTCTTGCTCATACTCTAATGAAATATGGAGCTCAATTTGCTGGCTATGCAACATATAAAAAAAAAAAAAGGAAAACTTTTGCAAATAACATATACAAGCCTGCTTGGTTTGTAGTTGTTTATCACATCTAGCTAGGAGAGGAATGCTAGGGTTTATAGAAGAATTGCATCTTCAGCTAGTGACATAATCATAGCTATAAAACATGAAGTCTGAGTTCAAGCAATACAAAAATTAAAAGGTACATATACTTTTGGTGATAGTGATTTATGTTTGAAATGAGGGATTTCAATACTTGTAAATAAATGATAGTTATTTTTTTATATAGTAGGGGTAGCCCCTTTCGACATTTGTAATATTCTCTCTTAAATCTAAATTATCTTATTTACTAAAAAAAATATAATATTTATCATTTATATGTTTTTTTGAAAACCAAATTTATTTTAGCTGATTGATGAGTAAAAACATAAATGTGATGATAAACCCTACAAAATATTTTTATTGTGACATAAAAAAAAATCTTTATATAAAACTGATTTTTAGGAACTTTTGATAATTTTATGGCAAAAGTTGCTAGGTATAACTTTTTATAGATTTGATAAAAATTTAAAAAGTTCAGTAATTTTTAAGAACTTTAATAACTTTTGGTTGTTTGGTAAAAAAATTTAGAGAATTTTAAAGAATTTTTAGCAACTTTTAAGATGTTGCCAAACATAAAAAAAGAGCAAAATTTGCTAAAAATTTCTCTTTGTTTTGAGTTTCAAATAGGCCCAAAATTGTATTTTTGGGAGGTGATTTTAATATTTGTGAGAAGAAAATGAATTTACAAAAAAGTTTCAAAATGGAACCTTTTTTTGTAAATTGTTTAAGAGGGGTTGAAAAAAAAATTGTTCCTTGGCAACAAAGACTTAGAAGTGAAAATGAATCGAATTATTCG
Source organism: Vitellaria paradoxa (assembly GCA_019916065.1). Lineage (NCBI taxonomy): Eukaryota > Viridiplantae > Streptophyta > Magnoliopsida > Ericales > Sapotaceae > Vitellaria > Vitellaria paradoxa. Next base: position 19,305,194 of record CM034234.1, on the reverse strand, counting down.
CGAGCTATTCGAACTCGGTTCGAGCTTGATTCATAACTAAAATGAGTTTGAACCGAGCTTAATTTACAGCTCATTTAGATTCGAGCTCGAGCTCGAGTTTAGAAAAACTGAGCTCGAATCTAGAAAAACTCAGCTCGAAAACTCGCGAGCAGGCTCGTTAAAATAATATATATATACATTTTTAACAATATTTTTATATTTTTAATAATGTTTTATTATATTTTTTAAAAATTTTATTTATTATATTTTGAACTAAAACAATGTCGTTTTAGTTTAATCGAGCAATTTGCGAGCCGAGCTCGAACCTAAATTTTTTTTTGTTGAGCCGAACTCGAGCCTATATAAAAGGTCGAATCTAGTTTGAGCTGAATTCAGATAAGTTTAAATTCGGTTCAACTCGATTCCACCTCTCCAAAGACTTGAGGGGGGCATGGAAGTAAGGTGGGTCGGGTCAAGAGCAGGTCAACTCTCGCTTGTTGATTTGGACAAAGGCAAGGTCCAAATTCAATCCATGATCTGAGTTAATTCAAGCTGATCCAATTCATTTTCATCCATCTGACTTATTTTTGGGTAGTATAAAACTGAATGGAAAATAAACAAAACATTAAATTTAAAAATATTTCCTCGGAATAAAAAATTAACTTACCTTTCAAAAGTTAATTTGCTAATGGAAATAGGGAGGAGATTAATAGAGAAACAATTTGTTAACTATAATTTAATTGGAGATAATGATAATAATTTATATTTTAACCAATAATATGTTAACATTTCATAGAACATTAACAATTTAATTTCAAAAAATATAAACTTGATTTTAAACCAATCAGATTGGGACATACAATGACACATGTTATTTTTAATATTAAAACTTCCAAAAAAATTATATTAGAAATTTTGTATTTTTTTATTTTTTTCTCCCTGAATAAATATATTATCCAAAGAGTGAGGAAATATCTCAAGACTTAAAAAAACTACATTTTTTAAGAAAATAAATAAATAAATAAAATATGAATTTCCGGATATAGAAACAAAAAATTCTACCACATTAATCCATGGGTCATGATGGCCCAAACCAAATTCTACGTGGAGCGATGAGCCCCGGTTAGGAGGCCGGAGCCGGAGGTCCAGAATCCAGATTCAGATTCACTCAAATGATCAAATCCATGTCGATTTTTGAACATTAGCTAGCTTCAGACAGGGTGTCCCGCCGGATCGAGACAACCCTCTTCTCTCTCTATCTCTAAAATTTTGTTAGCTGTGTATAATTTTCTTCCAGTGGTTTTTGCGTAGTATGCATCTCTTTCTGGTCCCTAATTTCTTGTCTGTGTTGTAATATTATAGTTACATGCACTTTTCCTGAACGATGGGTAAGTTAATTCCTGTGTTGTGTTTATTCGATCTGTTGAAATTTTTTGTAGATTTTCAGTATTGGGGGTATTGAATTGGCAATAATAATAAGGGAGATTATGGCGGCATCAGCGCCGATGAACAAGGTCGAGAGGGCCCACCAGATGTACCGAGACGGTCTCTACGAGGAGGCCTTGGGTTTCTACACAGAAGCGCTTGGGGTTGCCAAGACCAAGCCCCAGAAGATCGCCCTTCACAGTAACCGAGCGGCTTGTTTCTTGAAATTGCATGATTTCAAGAAGGTTCCTCTCTCTTTATCTGGGAATTTATTTATGTTTTATTTATATTTTTTTTTACTTCTGTTCAATCGAAATAGATGTTTGCGTTGTTTATAACCTTTATGATATTTTCTCAATAACTTACAGTTCTACAACTGACAAAGTGTTGGTGCGATATTGATGATCTTCAATTTAAATCAAATATTATTTGATGGGTAGTATGAATGATGTTCTTCAGAATTGAACTAGACTGGTTGTCAAACAGTAGCATTTTTGTGTAGTTGGACTCGAAGTGTAATCACAGAACGGTGCTGGGTTGGTTCGACAATAATTTTGAGCACCGAAGCCTTAGCATAACCTGAATGCATATGAGAAAACATAGGGATCAAATTATTACGCAATTAGGCTCGGGTGAGGATAAGATTGTCAGTTTCATTTTCTATTCGGTGCATTAAGTTTGGTCTAAATTTGACACACTGGTGGTGTTTGCATGGGATTGGGTTTGATTTGAATCTAGGTACTGTTCGTTTTTGCCTCGTTTGAGTGGGCCTCAGGGAATGAGGACTTGGCCAACCGCAACTTGGGATGGCAAACGTCTTGTGTTTAGTTTTGTCTCTATTCGTTTTTATACTCAAATATCTTAAAATTTAATTAACATGTGAAATAATTAATTTACTTAAAAATCATATCAATTTGTGTCAATTTTGAGTTAATGTACTCGCGTCATGTTGGGTTTGTGTTTTCTTTTAGTAATTTCGTGTTTACATCAACAGTGTTTGTGTTTTGTTTGGTTGTATCCTCGTGTCATGATTAATATTGCAATCCCTAACCACAATCCAAAGATACAACCCTATTAAGCCTACTAATACTGTTGTCATTGAGTGGAAAAGTGACAGTTTAAGTTAAAGCCACCTTGGTTGTAGAAATCTCTTATAGGGTAATATAGTGCGCAAGACTCTTGCATTGTGGCGTCTGGAAGGGCCAAATTTACCAAAAAAAAAATAAAAATTCCCTTTGTAAGTAGAGAGGCTGGTTCCAAAGTTTGAATCTCTGACTTCATATCGCAATGCAACAACCTTCTCTAAGTCCACCCTTTTACAGGAATCTCCTATGTGAATTGAAATTCCAATTTTGTTGAAGTGGTTTTGCAACACAGCCATTTTTGCACCCAAAAAGCTGAGTTTCTAGTTTTTTTGCTTACTAGAAATGACATCTAGTTTACAACCATGACTACATCTTTCCTACTTGGAAGCTTGTAAGCTTTGTGATTCTTAGTTACTCTAAATGAAATGTGAACTAGCTTGAGAAATATTTGAGTTCTTGAAACACATATTTTAATGAATTGAATATTGAGGTAATAAAATGAGAGGCACTCAGTGATTTGAGTTTCATGATATTCAGCGTAAGAATCTTTTGGAAATGTAAAATCCTAACATCTTCTTAGGCTGTTTGGGGACGGTATAATTGGCTGACCTGGCTTCATTTAAATTTGTCAAGTGAGAGCAGGAAAACATCCTTTTCCATTATTATTAACTTGGTGGATCATTATCTAAAGACTATATTCCAGCTTAGTAGCTTGATTTCCCACTTTGCTCAATTAAACCATGGATAGGAGCATGCTATACAATTTTTTTTTAACTCACAGCATTGGGAGGGAAATATCTTAACAACGGAGAATGTCCTCGACATTTGGTTTCTTCTGTCATGCTAATGCTTGCATGGTTGCACCAAATTTAGTTCTTGGTCCTCCAAGGGGGTTGGTTTCAAATCCCACTTCAACATAATCAAATAACAGCACCAACTAAAGGGAGTGACACGATTCACATCAGGGTTAAATGTTGTTGGCTGGTAAGGAGAATATGATTCAAATTTAACATGCGGAGAAATATTAAGGAAAGATGCGGTAGCATATAATTTGATAGAACTTATGAATTTGCATACCGGAATGACGAGATCCATCGGCCAATCCCAAGTATTTGGGATATGGCTTTATTGATTTCAGTTGAGTTGTCATGTAAATGTGATGATTTCTTGTACTGGATCCGTATCTATAACATTAGGTTTGTGGGTGGTGTTATAAGACTCATAACCCCCTTCCCTTTTCTGGTGTATTATTTTGAACGTGGTAGTGATAACTTCCTTTAATTTCTATATAATGTTTGTATAGATAGCCTACTTTGGTTTACTGATAGAAAAGTAGTGTTCAACACTAATTGTGCTTCAATTGTAAACTTTGGCTTACACTCTTGCTACTGTGTTAGGCAGCAGAGGAATGTACATCCGTCCTTGAACTTGACCAAAATCACACTGGAGCATTATTTTTGCGGGCCCAAACTCTGGTCACTCTCAAGGATTATCATTCAGCACTTTTTGATGTCAACAGACTCATTGAGTTGAATCCATCTTCAGAAGTGTATCATAACTTTCAAGCCCGTTTGAAGACATTATTGGTAATCTCTCCAGGTTCTTTCTGTTACAGTTTGAAGATACAATTGATTTCACAACCCATCTCTTCATACAAAACACACGCGCGCGCGCGCACACATACCATAAAGGGGGGGGGCAATTGGTGGTCCTCTTTATGATTAAGTGACTCAGGATTTTATTATGAGGCCTTCGACTAGCCTTGTGGTGGTATACTCACAAAGCCGTGTGTATTTTATTCTAGTAATCTTCTCTTGCTTGAGTACCTCTAATTCACAAGTTCCTAACATAAACACAACATGAGAGACGGGTATAACATGGAATGGATGTGTCAATACAGCAATTCTCAGAAAACTCGACACAACACGCTTGGAACACAATAACAAATATACATACATGTTAATATTGTAATGTATAATAATATTACATGACTCCTCATTCTGGTGGGGTAGGCAGGAGCTCTAGGGATCAGGCCCACCTTTGGTGGTGATACCTTTAGTACACCCAAAAAAAAAAAAACTATATATATTAAATTAGAAAGGAACTATTTTTCACATTGTACGTATTGGGAAAGTAGTGTGAACAAAAAGTTCTAATATCTTTTTTATAAAAGCTCTATGCATAAATAAATTAAAAGCTTTGGTGTTTAGAGTACTTAAAATCACTACAGATAAATGGTACATATTTACATTTTCCAAACTTTTTAACATGTTTCTTCAACTACTTGATGTATGTCTGGTTCTAAAGAGTTTGTAGAATAGTGTAATGTGTATGGACGTGTGTCTGAGCAGTGTCATGTCCGGCCCTTGCACATTATGGAATCAACACCATCATGGAAGTGGTTTTTCTTTTCAATTATAGACAGAAACTGGCAAGAAGTACGAACACTTCCACGATGGTGCTGTCTATGATGAAGTATGAACATTTTGATCAGTTTCCGTCTATGATGAGGCAACAATTGGAAGTGGTTTTTCTTTTCAATCATGGAATTGGCTTTTCTTTTCGGTCATGGAGCAGTTGATTCATTCTTTTATTTTCAATTGTTGCTTCATTCTTTTTCCCAATGTGTTTTTCTTGTCCCGGTTAAGTAAAATTGACCATCCAAAATGAATGTACTTATCTGATTGTATGATCATGTAGTGTTGATTGGCATCTGAATAATGTATGATCATGTCATATGTGGAGGGTCCAAGTTTATTGCATTATAGGAATTAGATAAGGGCTCTAAATATTTTCTGGGGTATTTCTGGTCTGCCCAGCTTGAAGTCAACTCTTTGAATTGATGAGGAATTTGTGTTGTCTACAAATTGGGAAGCCCATTGAGCCTTATATTTTCACTTCTGTAGTTGCTTTTATTTCAATTTGGGGTTTTTTTACTTAGATTTTTTGGAAAATAGTGCTAGGAATTCGAACTTTATAATTGTTGGCTTTGAAGATGTTATTCAAATATTTTCCCATCATTGTTCTTTTGACTGTGAATGGATGTAATTTTTTTTTTTTTTTTTTATCAATGAAAGTCACTTGCTCCAATACCTGAAGATGAAGCAGAGCTTGAAGTAGACGATGAAGGCATAGATGAGGCAGAACCAAAAGGAGACAGTAAAGAAGCACGAGAAGAAAAAGATTTGGTAGATCCAAAAGTAGGAAGAGATCAAAAGAATGAGTTTGAAAGGACAACTCCTTATGCTGAAATTACTCCCCCTCAGAGCATCCAAGGGTCATCTGAGCGAAGTTTACAAGTAGGGAGATATCAAAAGGACGAGTTTGAAAAGACAACTCCTGATGCTGAAGTTGCTCCTTCTCAAACTCATAGCATCAAGGGATCGTCTGAACAAAATTTGAGAGGATGGCAAGCAATCCCAAAGCCAAAAGGACATTCACAACTCGACTACTCAAGGTGGGACAGAGTTGAAGATGGCTCTAGCGAAGATGAAGACGATGAAGATGACGAAGAAGAATCTCAACCTCAATATCGGTTCCGTGTGAGGACCGTCGGTGTTCGTCCTGTAAAGTGAAATGGAAAATGTACATGCTATGGTCATATAATTCTTCTTATCCTTCAAAATCATCCATGTGAAGTAGTAAGCCAGCTTACAATTGGAGAACTACATTGTCCGGTTGCTTTCCTCATCATCGCATGCGAAAAGCTCCTGACTCCTGTCATTTGAAAGCCAGACGCCATAATCTGAAGCTTTGCAAACTGTTAAGAAATCTCTCTTGCCTAGAAGCATTTGAAAGCAGTGAAGAGATACCATTTTGTGGGGCAGTCTGAAGCAGAGAAACTTTGGTTATGGGGAACTCTGGTTCAAGCAAGACTCAGGTCAGGTGGCTATTCTCTTTGTGACACCATTCAATTTCTATAATCTCTACCCAAATTGAATGGAAATACCATCTGTTAAAAGTCTTTATGTGGTTGTCTAGTGTACCCACTAAACCTGGAGAGTTAGGAGGGTGTTAGGGTCCCTAGGGGTGGTTTGGCACCATTAGCTTCAATTTTTTTTCCTTTTTCATTTTAATTTTCTTTTCATCTTATATAGATCTTTTTTTTTTCTTTGGTAGCTTTGTGGCATGTTATTCGCATTCATTTAAAAAGAATTGCAAAACAAATGCTTCCAAATAAGAAAATTCATGTACTGGCTGACTTACCTAGTTTTTTTTTTACCCGTGAAATTTTCTATTTTTAATCACTTTTTGGCCAAAAAAAAAATTTACAAATGTGAATAGCATGCTTAAAAGTTACTAAACGAAAAAAAAAAAAAAAAAATCAAATTTTGGTGAAAAAAAATTAAAATTAAATCGAGTAACTTAGAACTAATGGTTGCGGAATCAAGCCTTAGTTTCACACCTCTTGTTGTAGATTTTCTCAATGAATTTGTTATATGGCTTTCCTTGTGTGCTGAGTGGTATGGAAAGTAATAGCAGAAACTAGAACTTAGAAATTGTGAATGATTTTGGTTGGGGTTCAGTTGTATACTTGAATGAGTCAAATTTATATTTTTCTTGTTCTGTAATACTCCGCAATCAAATAGAGGATGAACCTCTATTTTTCAATTAGAAGCATTTTCAATTGTATGCTTCTAGGGATAATGCGAAAGCAGGATCGAGGCTCTATGGGTCGACTCCGGTTTGTAATTTATTATTATTATTATTATTATTATTATTATTATTATTATTATTAAGGTAAATTAAATTTTACACATTTAATCTTTACACTATTATTTTGATTCTTATGCCTTCAATTGTAATACTTACAAGCGAGTTTTAATTTGACTTTTTTGTCAACAATTGTTAAAAAAATATGACGGGAATGCAATGTGTCTATTTTGTGTGATTGGTATATGGTATTTTATTAAAGTGAGACTTGACCAGATATTTAGGAATTGATTATTCATTTTATCTACTCTTTTAAGTTTCTTTTGTTCTTTTTTCTTTTTTCGCTGCTATATATATATATACTAGTAATTGTCAGTGCCTAAAGGCACAAAAATATAATTTGACCTGTGAATGACTCAAATGTAAATTTATTATAAATAATCATATTTTAAAAATTTTTATAAATAAATTATTATGTAAATAATACAAATAGTGAAAAAGTGTATGTATTTAAAATTTTAAATTTTAAGTACATTAAAATTTTATTTTTAATTTAAATAATTATTCTTTAAAAAAATTCCAAGAAACTTAAAGTTTAAATTATGTAAAAAAATTTAGTTAATTTTGTCTAATATTAATATGTAAATTATTTATTATAAATAATCACATTTAAAAAAATTAAAATATTCAACGAAATATGAAAAGAACAATAGAGTGTATTTTTATGTAAAGCGATTGAAAAGATTGTTAAAGTGAAGAATAAAAGAAAAATAAGCCTAACCATTAAGTAAATCCAACCGATAAAAGTATATCAAATTCAAATTTTTTAATTTTTTTATTATATAGATCGCACAAATAACATAAAAGTTAATGTATTTAAAATTAATTAATTATTTATTCCTATATATCTTACTACACACTTAAAAGTTATCAAAAAAATATTATTTTATTTTATTTTTTTAATTTAATCAAATAAAAAACCTATCAAAAGACGGAGTTTTGCCTTAAAAAAAGCAGAGAAAAAAATCGTTTTGTAAAATTTTCGACCAGCTCCCCCCTTTTGCCTTAAAAAAAAAAAAAAACCCTCCCCACGCGCTTTACTACAACAACATTGACATTAGTGTTACTACAGATTAAAAAAGTTGAGAGACACAAAGATGGTGCCTTGGATTCTTAAGAGACATTGGGAGAGAGAGAGAGAGAGTAGGAAATAGTGGAAAAGGGACAATACACTCGGTTGTGATTTGACCGATTAGGGCGGATAGATGAGAAGGAGAGAAGTGAGATTAAACAGGACAGTAAAGGCAAAAAGTGAAACGAAATCTCAACCATTAAAAGATAAGAATTAAATCTTAGTCGTTGATTTTTTTGTATGTTTTTGGGATAGGCGGGAGCTTGTGGGAGAAGCCACTCATCGGAGCTATTGATTTTGAAATAAAATTGAATCTCAGCCGTCCGTTATAGTTTGTGAAAGAGATATTTTAAAATGAGATGTATTTTATTATATAGATAATCCAGACATATTTTGACTAAAACTAAGTTTACATGAAAAATTATAAAAATAACTTGTAAAAATAAAAACCGCTTAATAAAAAATAAGATGAAATGTAAAAGATAATTTGTGAAGTACTATTTTCTTTTGTTTTTCTTTAATTTTTAGAGTAAAACTGTTTATTTAAAAATTTCTTAAATATAATCAAAACTTAGTTCACTTAAAAAAATAGAAGCAATTTTTTTTTTCAAAATAAAATTTCTTAAATTATAAAAGCCTAGTACACTATATTTGTTATAAATATTCACAAACTCACAAAATATTGATAAAATGTTAAATTAGGAAATTTTGTCAGAATCAATTCTCATTTGCTTCCGTAAATACCTCCATTCTTGCATTAACCCAATGGACAATAATAAATGTTCATCTATGTTAGTTACTTCGTTTGGTTTGCCAACCAAACTCTGAAAACTTCTAAAACTTTTAAAAGTTATTCATTTTTTATATCATTGCACGAATTACAAATCAACAGTTTATCTTACTTTATCTCACTTTTTATTACTTCAAACACACCCTTATTATTAAATGTCAAAATTTGAGAGATAGAGAATTTAAAGAATAAATGTCAAAATATATTGCTCAGGCATATAATTAGCAAAAAAATTCGCAATGAAATTCTTATTATTAGAAGTCAATATTAAATGAATTACAAATCTAAGAGTTTGTAAAATTACATTTCTACCGTTGTCAGGCTATTATTTGAATTTTATCAATCAACTCATCACTGTTTTAATCAATTTTATTCGGTGCAAATAGAGAGAGAGAGAGAGAGAGAGAGAGAGAACAAAAGCATTGCTTTTTCTGTAATAACAAAAAAACAAAATCAATTCTGCAGCTTCGAGCGGCCCATCAAATGCTACGCTCCATAAATTGTTATTAAAATAAAAAGAAGAAAATTATGGGAGACAACGGGGTATATCACTGTTTGTATAAATTTTCCAAATGCCTAATCAGAGACATATAAATACATTACTCTTATTTAATAGAATTCGCAAATTTCTCAAATGCCCAATCACTCAAATCCTCGATCACCCACCCAATGTCCTTCCCAAACAGCAACCTAATCCCAGAAACTCCCTCATCCCCCGCCACTGCCATCTTAACACCAAAATTCATCTCATTTCAATGTACAAAGTTAAACCTCAACTAAAGGCACAATGAATCCACAATTTCTCAACGCATCCACAATACACATCAATAAAAAATTTCCAATTGAAAAAAAAAATTAAAAATCAATCTCATAAATCGTTAAGAGAGAGAGAGTGAAAGAGAGGGAGATGCACATAGAGAGGAGATGAATTCAGTCTGCAGTTGTCGCCATTGGCCGATCTGGTGGCTTTGCTTCAGGCGAGGGCAGGTTCGCGAGGGAGAGTGAAGGCCGACCAGTGAGACGGCAAATAAAGGGAATAAGAGACTGACGTGAGGGAGAGGTAGGTAGAGAGTGAGAGAAGAGAGTTAAGAGAGTGACGGAGCAGAGAATGTCTATTTGGTAAGCTATAAGCAGGATGAACCATAAGAGAGCAGCCGACAAACTGTCGTTGACTTATTTTTGACTTTCTCTGGAAACCATCTTTTGCAAACGGTTTCAATTGGCTTTCCGGCTATTCGCCTATGGGAGTGATTGGTTTTGTGAGGTTTCCAAGGAGTTTAGACCCTCGAGCCGAAGAGTTCCAGCCGAGAAACCCCTACACTTCCAACCAAATGCCCTTGGTCGTACCCTCTACCTTTCTGCGGCAGCGGCGTAGGGTAACTATGGTGACTGTCACCAGGGAAAGAGAATGAACAGAGGTGGAGGGTAATTGTTAGGGATGGGCATGGGGCGGGTAAGGGACGGGTACACGTATCCTCATACCTGATCTCCAAACTAAAATCAATCCCCATACCCTACCTGGTCCCCACTGGGAATTTATTTTTACCACCCATCCCTGATCCAAACGGGGAATGGGGATCCTCATTGAGAAACGGGTACCTGAATTGAAAAAAATATAAAAATACAAAAATTCTATGACTTATAAAAAAATAGAGCAGAATCCTAATGCATATTTAAAAAATAAAAAAATACCATATATACATATTTAGAAAACACTTATTAGGTTTCTATTTTCCTACCATATTAATAGGTTCTATGGTTCAAGATAGGAAAAGTAAATAAAGAAACATTCACAATTGGTCTATCTCAATATATAGTTTCTTTGTAAATTGGAAAACAAAGTAATTTAATAGGAAACTGATAGATAAAGAAACTCAAAATCTTAATTCCCTACCTTACTGAGAAATCTGTAGTAACAAATATACTAAAAAATTAAATATATATATACACGAGAATATGGGGAGGGTCGGGGAACGGGTAGGATAGGGTACAGGGTGGGGACAGACTCATAGCCGTATCCTACTCGATCCCCAAATTTTTTTAAAAAATGCCCCCATACCCTACCTGATCTCCAAAAAATCCCCGAATCCCCTACCCGTTTGGGGCGGGGATCGGGTAGGGTACGAACGGGTCGGCCGAAATGGCCATCCCTAGTAATTGTGGTGTTTTTTGGGCGAGTAGAATATGAGGAATAGGGAAAGGGGAAAGGCGACAGCTTGTAAGGGAAGCTTTCTAGTTAGAAGATCTCAGCCACACGATTTTAATTTTTATTTTATAAGATTCAATCTCAGCCATCCAACATAAATTGTGAGAGGGATATTTTTGAATTGGAAATGTATTTTATTATTATATATATATATATATATATATATATATATATATATATATTTAGAGTGCATTTGGTGCACGGAAAAGAATGAAAAATTACAAGAGTAAGTCTTAATTTTTTTTTTAACACGTTTGATTCACACATGTTTGCAATAGATGACCTAGCAAAAATAATAATAATAATAATAATAATAATAATAATAATAATAAAAATAATGTTTGCAACAAGGGGTAAATATTAATTCAGAATGACATTTATTTTGGGCTACGATCAACTAACTCGCAATTGCCTGTGATTAAAATTACAACTGCCTGGCAAAAAGTTCAAAATTTTATTATCACATTATTAAAAATTATTAATTTTAAAAAATTTTACAGAAAAAATATTCAAAATAAAAATAAAAAGATGATATTGTGTTTTCATGTGAAATGATCGAAAAGACAATTAAAGTGGAGATAAAAATAAATAATCTTATCATTAAACAAATTCAACTGTTAAAAATATATTGAATTTAAATTCTTGAAGTTTCTTATTATATAGATTGATAGTCCAATGCAACATAGAAAATTAATTTAACAATTTAAACTTTGAACCTCCAAAACACCCCATAACAACTTAAAAAATACTATTAGGGTATCTTTAGTAATAAAGTGTTATTAATTAATATAATCAATCACCTAATGTGTCACTAAAATTAAACTATTTTAATAATGCATTATTATTTGTTTTTATTAACTAATGCTCAGTATCTTAAAATTAACGATTGAGTAAGTTTTTAGTGATTTTTATTAGACTCATATTAATGACCATGAACAAATACAATGACTAATCAACTTAGCTAGCTATTATGGTTATTAATTTAAGGAGCGTTTGGAATAATAAAAAGTGAGATAAAGTGAGAAAATTTGAGATAATTTGTGGGTTTATAATTCGTGCAGTGAAATAAAAAGTAAATAATTTTTAGTATTTTATATCGCGCCAAACAGACTCTTATAATAAATATTATAAAATAATAATTTATTTAATGAAACTAACTATTAAAATAATTTGGATCTATTAAATAAATTAGAGCAAATATTTATATGCGTAAGTATATCTAAAGTTAGTAATCTTACAAATTATGACTAGTCATTGTCGTATGCTATATTGTTACATGATACTCACATATTAAATTATACTTTTGTAGTACAATAAATATTAAATGATAATACATTGTGAGGTGTTCGCAACACGATTTCAAAATTAATATAATATATTGTGAGGTATTCATGAGAAGATTTAAAACTAATGGATTGAAATATAAATTTATCAATAGTCGAATCTAATAGGTTTAGATAAGTCGAGTCACAAATTAAGTCGATTAATTATGGTATATTAATATTGAGCCGAATACGGATAAGATCTTGACCAAATCCACTTACTTGCAGACATTGTTCATCATTCAATGTTTTTTCTTGGAAATAGGTTAATATCTATTAAACCGACCAAGCCAAAGTATGACGGTCTAACGCTGAACCGGGTTAGTTAATGCATTTGTATAGAGATATACATATAACGCAAATATGCCAACGCGCAAACGATTCTCTCATTCTAGGGTTGGACGGGCGGTTAAACCCGTACTGCTTAGAATCCCAGAAGGTGTGATTGGGAGTATAGCTGAAGTGCTCGCTCGCTATTCGATTGGTTTCCTTCACCAGGTTCGTCTTCTTCTTCCCTCTTCTCTCTCATTTGTATATATGTATTTTGTATGCAATGTGTTTTATGTATTTTGATGGATGATGTCTCGAGATTTTCTTTTTCATCTCGCCCTCCAGGCATCTCTTGATTCCGTCTCTCTATTTCTGTCCCATTTGACGTATTAGAGTTCTAGGGTTTTGATTGAAAAACCTTGTTATTTAAGAATTAGCTGTATGGATATGCTCGCAATTTTGTGAACCTAGGTCAGGTCGATTCCGCGATTTCCAGTGCTCACAATTAGGGCCCGTAAATACTAGCAATAAGAGTAAATGCTCCGCATCGTGGTTTTGTTGGAAAATTCTTTTGGATGTGTTTTAATTTATGTTCTTTTTGGGTTTTCAAGTTGTTTTTGGCTTCCCTACCTTGCGTTCAATGTATGCGGAACTGAACACTGTTAGGAAATGGGTAAGTTAAATGCCGAGAAATAGGAGGGAAACAATTATTTTACATGTAAATATTTTACAGTGGTATCTATTTGGCATGGTGAATTATTTCACAACAAAGCGGATGGAGTAATAGTTGAAAAAAAACACCAGCATGCATTCACTAGGAGAGCATGAGTTTGAATGCTTATATTCCGTAGATACAAATATTTTGTTATTTTTTTATTGCATTCTTATTTTCTGCATTACCAAATGCATTTATGTTATCAATGTGAACCTTGTAGAATGAAAATGCATTTGTGCTATGAATGCAAGCCTAACTATTTATTACCAATGGATACATCTTATGGTAATATAAAAATCTTAACTATTATTTGAAATGAGCATTCTTTATGATAGATTTATACTGAGCATATGGTCATGATGAGGTTATTTTCTTACATGCTTGATTTTCTTGTCAGCAAAAGAAGGGTTGAGTTTTGACATGGTTTTATACTTCCTCATTGTCTTACAATTTACCATTTCTATAGTCTGATTGTTCCATGTTGTGTACTATGTGATCCTTAAGCTGAAGGTGTAATGTGTGGTTATATGTTTAGTAAGTTATTTTTTGTCTTTTCTTGGGAATATTTGAGCTTAGGATGCTCTTGCTTTTCATTGTTATTCTTGCCATGCATCTTTATGCTTGCTTTGGAAACTTTTGCAAGCTATGTTGTTTTCTTAGTACTTAATTTTCTTATTTACTATGTTAATTCACAGACTGGATGATGGTGATGTGAATATAAAACCCTTGAGGCCTCCCATTAAAGAAAGGAGGATTGAAAGCTGACCTTCTGTACTAGTCACATATACGTTTGTTGGAAAGAGATACGTATGGCTGGTATGTTGTCGGGTGATCCTTCAAATACTGGAATATATGAAGGTGGGTCTTACAAATTTTCTCCGGACAAGCCAGAGGATGGTGGCCGTTGGTATTTCTCTAGGAAGGAAATAGAAGAAAATTCCCCATCCAGACGAGATGGAATTGATTTGAAGAAAGAGACTTATCTACGCAAGTCATATTGTACATTTTTACAAGATTTGGGCATAAGGCTTAAAGTGTAAGTCCCTGTGCCTCCAAATTCGAACCTTGAATTCTCTTCCTCTCTTCTTTTCTTCTTTAGTTGTAAGCAATTGCTCGCATTGATTTTTTTGTTTCAAGCTACACATATGGACACATACATATATATCTATAGATATTAAGCTGTCAAAATTCTATTTAGGCCTCTTAACTTCTTTTGCTTAAATGAGTGAATGTTGGCTAATTGTGATAGTTACATGAAATGACAAATACACACCGTAAATGAGGTAGTGGATTCTAGGATGAAAAGGAAGGAGCTGGGCCTTATATGCAAATTTGATATTGAGAAAGCTTATGGTCATGTCAACTAGCAATGCCTCTTGGAAGTGCCGGAAAGAATGGGGTTTGGGGGTAGATGGAGAAGCTGGATCCATTGGTGTATCTTCATAGCTAAGTTCTCCACTTTGCTATTCTCGTAATGTTTTTTCCATTCTACTAGGGGACTTCGTCAAGGGGACCCATTATCACCGTATGTATTCATTGTGATTATGGAAGTGCTTAGCAGAATATTGAGAAAGGCAGTGGAACTCTCCCTTATTAAGGGGTTTAATGTTAACAGCAAGGTTCAAGGGATTATGGAGGTTTCTCATCTTCTATTTGTGGATGACACAATAGTATTTTGTGGGGTGGGCTTGCTTCATTTGGGCCACCTTAGGTGTGTCTTGCGTTGCTTTGAAGCGATCTTAGGCTTGAAGATTAACTTGGCAAAGTTTGAAATCATCTTGATTGGGGCAATACTAGGGTCCAAGGAGTTGGCGGCTATTATGGGGTGTAAGGTGGGCTTCCTTCTAAGCTCCTATTTGGTTTTTCCTTTCGGTGTGACTTTCAGAGCCAAAGGTGTTTGACAAGGGGTTATACAGAGGTTTTAGAAGCAGCTAGCAGGGTGGAAACAAAAAGTATCTTTTTGAAGGGGCTCAGTTAACTCTAATAAAGAGCACTTTATCAAGTCTACCAACATACTTTATCTTTGTTTAATGTGCCATTCTCGGTGTAGAAATAATTAGTTAAGATGTAGGGCGATTTCCTGTGGGAAGGCATGGGGGGAGGTTTCAATTGCCCTAATCCACTTGCGCTTATCGGTTCATGAAGTGGCGCTTGGTGTTCAGGATCCGAAGAAGTTAAATGTGGCCCTAAGGGGAAGTGGTTATGGAGATTTGCTACTGAGTTAGATAATATGTGGTAGAAGCTAATTATAGCTGACTACGGGCTTGAATGGCGGGAGTGGACTTCAAGACTAGTGGTTAAAGCGCATGAGCTCAACTTATGGAAAGGAATAAGGTAGTTGTGGCAGGATTTTAGTGGCAATTTATTGTGGCGGGTTGGTCGAGGTGAGAAAGTCAAGTTTTGGAAATTCAAATGGAACTAGGAAGGTAGAATTATGGATTTCTTTCTCGACGTTTTTGAGTTGGCAGCTGATAAGGAAGCTGTGGTGGTAGACTTCTTAGAGACAAACGCATAGATCCCAGCTTGGAATATCATGCTTTGAAGTATTCCGAGGACTAGGAAGTGGATAAATATGGTTTGTTCTTGTATTGCATTCATCAATTGAAAGGAAGTGACAAAGAGGATGACTTGCTTTGGGCTCCTTCCAAAGAAGGGAAGTTTGAGGTTAAAGCATTGTACAAGGCCTTGATGGATGGAAGAGAGTGGGTCTTCCCTTGGAAGAAGATTTGGACAATAAAGGTGAGGCCCAAGGTGTCTTTTTTCGTGTGGTGTACTGCTTGGGAGAGAATTCTGACTATTAATAATTTGCAACAGAGGGAAGGTGTTGGTGAATAGTTGCAACTTGCGTAAAGAATAGAAAGAATCTATAGATCACTGTCATTGCTTGAGGAAAAAAAAGGGGTGGGATATGATACTTGTTGCCTTCGGTGTATAATGGGTGTTTCCAGGGGATGTACAGTTTGTTTGGAGCTCTTGGTAGGGTTATAGGCCAGGTCTTGCTAATGAGACTTGGTTTGTTATTCCATTTTATCTTTTTTGATTTGTGTGGGAAGAGAGAAATATGAGGATGTCTGAAGGGTGTGAGATCATGGTTTAAAGTCATGGTCACCGTTATTGTATCGGCTTTAGAATTTTTGATGCGGTCGTGGTGTCGCGTCGCGATATCGGGCGATACGCAATATTTTATTTTTTAATTAAAAAAATCAAAAAAATATAGAAAAATTCTAAATAATAAAATGAATATATTGCATGACCAAAAATATAGTAACTCTTTTATTAAACATTAGATAATTACTTATAACATGCAAATGAGCAAACTTTTTTTTTTGCCTCTTTTACATAAATCGCTGAGAAATCGTTTGTTTTGCCGATTTTTCGCTGCAACAATTAGTCGTCTCGGTGTATCGCTGAGATATTAGCTTGTCTCGGCTGCCACAAAACAAGATGATTATTTTTATGCATTTCTTTGACGCGAGCTGAAATCTCGTTGCGCCATCAATTAGTTCCGATACGTCTCGGACGATATCTCAGCGTCTCGGACGATACTTTGAGCCATGTGTGAGATGGCATTGTATAGGTTCAATAGTCTATTTTTGTCAACTTTGTTTTGTTGGAGGGTGGCCGGTGTAGAGTCGGGTTTGAAATCCTTTTTTGTCTTTTGTCGAGTGTATGATAGTTTTGTTTTGAGAGAGGGGTCTCTTGTGGCATTTTGGCATTATCGTAATGCTATTTCATCAATAAAAATTTTTATTCATAAAAAAAAGAATGCAAGAAGACTGTGCTCAAGGAAAAGTTGAAGGAAATCATTCTTAAAGAAAATATTTCTTTTAGTCAAAAGGCCAAAGTTAAGTGGCTTAAGGATGTTGATAACAATTCTTAAGTTATTCCATAGATTAGCTAATGAGAGGAGAGTTAAGAATCACATTAGGAAGCTTTAGAAAGATGATGCTACAACTATGGATAGAGAGAATCAGATTATTGATGAGCTTTTTAGCTTCTTATATAAATCTTTAGACCAGTGTTACACATACTTTTCAATTTCTCCAACATACCTGTGTCCACCGGTTATGACAAGGGTAAGGGTGTGGAATGTGTCCAACACCCGCATCCAAAATGGGTACTTGTATCCTCTAATTTTAACAATTCTTAAAAGAAGTATCAACATACATTTGATGATAAAAAAAATTTCATAATCTTTTATCTATGTCGATGAAAGACCAGAATCCAATTTATTTCTTTAAATTCTATTTAATTCTAAGTACATTTCTAGATAATTGTCATACTTTGTGTCAATATATTACACTATACATTATATTTAAATGTTCATGACATGTTCACGTATCCTACCCAATTTTTGGACTTATGTTTGAATACCCTAACATTAAAGTTTTGGGCAGTTCGACATTTGGATAGATACCCGCATTTGACACTCTTATCCGAGTCCATGTATCATAGCTCTATTCTTCCGGAGATGAATTTCTTAGCATTGAAGGTCTTGATTTTAAGTCAATCGAGGGTGACTCTGCAGCTTGGCTTGAAAGAGCTTTGAGGTTGGGGAGATTAAAACTACGATTTTTTGATTGTGCAAGGGAAAAAGCTCCTAGCTTGAATTGATTCACCATGCCCTCCTTTCAAGATGGTTGGGAGATTATTAGTTCAGACCTAATGAAAGTTTTGGATGAGTTTTTTGGAATGGGGTGGTCATTGCTTGTACCAATGCTACTTTTGTTTGCCTCATTCCTTAAAAGAATTAGCCTTTACAATTGAACACTTTTGTCCTCGTTGCTGATGAGATTATGGAGGACTACAAAGACAGTAGGAAGAGAGGTATCATTTTTGAGGCTGAGTTTGAGAAAGCATATAATCATGTTGATATTTCTTAGGTTTTGTCACCATGGCCTTCTTTCAAGATGGTTGGGAGATTATTAGTTCTGACCTATTGAAAGTTTTGGAGGAGGTTTTTGGAATGCGGTGGTCATTACCAATGCTACTTTTATTCATGTCATTCCTAAAAAGGATTAGCCTTTAAGATTGAACGAGTTTTGTCCTTCTCATTGCTACTGAGATTGTGGAGGAATGCAAAGTCAACAGGAAGAGAGGTACCATTTTTAAGGCTGAGTTTGAGAAAGCATATGATTTGAGAAAAGTTTCTCTCATTATGGAGTAACTGATGAGCTAAGTGAATGGCGACATGATTTTTTTGTTTTGGGGTTGGATGATTTCTTTTCAATGAATAAGTAAGAGTATATTGAAAATTATTAAGGGGATGCCGCCCAAGTGTAAAAAGAGCCAAGTATAGCATTAGGCAATGACCAAATGCTCAACCTTTCAAAAAAAAGGGGGGAAAAAAATGACCAAATGCTCAATTAAGTGCAAAAAACTTTGCAAATTTGGTCTTTGCCCCTAGAGTCTAGAAAACCAACTATACAAAGTGGACAAAAGAAAGCTCTTTACTCTATACAAGGAATTCTTGGGAGTCTTGAGAAGATTTACTATTTCTCTTTCTGCATATTAGCCAAATTAAACAAAAGGTACTAGATTGCATGCTTTCTCCTATTCTTTTGCACGCTTCTTAACCATCAAGTCTCAAAAGCATTAATGGGTTGGTTGATTTCTTGTTGTAAGTTTGTGGCGTCCCTTGATTCCTTTTAATAGATTTATTTAATTATCAAAAAAAAAAAAAAAAAGAAGAAAGGGACATGCATTACATAAACAAGATAGGTAATGTACTTCTAGCTAGAGTCATCCTATAATCCTTTGAGAAATAGTTCTTCTAAGTGGCCACCCTCTTCTCAAACCTTTTTCACTAGATCCCATATTGACCTGGCCATAAAAGTAGTTTCGAGTGGAGGGCCAACTCTGCAGAAGGTAGAGTACCAGCCTTGTGACCAAATTGCCTATCAAAAGACTGTTGTCAACTTCTCTTACTAGAATAAGCTCACTCTTTGCCAGTTTGATTCCAGAGCCCAAAATTGCCTCAAAAGTCATAACATATCGAAGTGTGTTGCAAAGTTCCCAAGTCCTTGTCATTGGCTCCACAAAAAATAATTAGTAATGGTATTGATAAAAAATAAAAAAATAAAATTACCAATGAGAGAGGTATCTTAGTTCATTCAATCCTCCATCACGCCCGCCTCAAATGCACCTATGCATCATGCTCAGAACTCTGTCATGAAAAGGATAAGAGAGGAAATA
This sequence comes from Vitellaria paradoxa, assembly GCA_019916065.1. Taxonomy (NCBI): domain Eukaryota; kingdom Viridiplantae; phylum Streptophyta; class Magnoliopsida; order Ericales; family Sapotaceae; genus Vitellaria; species Vitellaria paradoxa. Next base: position 19,285,422 of record CM034234.1, on the reverse strand, counting down.
AAGGGTTATCAGCTACCTAATTAAAAATCATAGGAAACCTTGTTGGCGACATGCAAAAGCATATCCACTTTCTCGAACTCTTTCCGAACCTTGTCCTTTGCATAACATTACAAAAACTACCAATTTAGTCTTTAACTTGGAGTCTAGTCATTCTTTTGCAATCAAAACTGCATCTAAGATTTGTCTTCCACCTGCGAATGAATTTTGAGAATTTGAAATGGCATTCGTTATCACTCTTCCGCTTTTCAAAGCAAGGGTCTTGGCAATGATCTTGTACACACTCCCAACCGATGATCTTGGTAGTGTCTTGAACTGGCATTTCAATCATGTAAACAAAATTATTTTGGAAGCATTTCTAAAGTGCCACAAAAATATCAAAATGCCAGAAATATTTGGAAGCATAATCTATCTAAATATATGAAATCCTAGTAATAAATTAATCACTTATTATAATGTTTATCAACTACATAAAGTTATATACTTGATCAAGGACCAAAATATTCCAACCCCCACGCCCTCCCCCTTAATGGAATAGTAGAGAAGTTCTCGATTTCTAAGGGATCCAAACAAAACACTAGTTGAATCATAAATCTGAAGTTTTCATCAAAATACAGTTAAACACATCAAAACATAACGTGATGTACAAAATATAGTAGCACCCCCTAACAGATTTAGATCCCTCCAAAACCATGTGTAATGGAGATTTGCTCCGATTTCTCCTAAGGTTTATAATAATATTTCTTTAACTCTTCTATGCACATAATGACTTGGCAGCTGTAATGCTACTCTTCTATGCTCATAATGACTTGGCAGCTGTAATGCTATTAAATGCCATTTGCACCTGCATTCAAGTATAAATGTAACTAAACCATGAACTCTTGAGGAAGACAACCTGACAATGGAGGTCTCTGACATTTCAAAAGCATCATTTTTGGTTACTGATTCATGTCCCAAACTTTGTTGGGGTCTTTTTATATTTGCAATTATTGGTTTTTAATAGTTTCATGTCTTTGGCAGCAAAAATAATTTTGTGCTTCATCTTAGTTCTCTTATTGAAGCCTGTGTTTTGCTTTGTCTTATAATTTTGTATGCCTCTAACATGGCCGAGGAATTTTTCTTTTTTATTCAAGTATGTGATAGTAGATGTTGATAATTGCAGGCCTCAAGTAACAATTGCTACTGCAATAATTTTCTGTCACCGTTTCTTCCTACGTCAATCTCATGCAAAGAATGATAGGAGGGTAAGCTATTTATCTTCGAGGCATTTAACTTCAAATTTCTTTTGTCCCCAATTAGGAAATGTTAGTTTAATGATTTCTGGATTTAGTTAGTTGCGGCAATGACATTTGCGTTAGGAATGACAAAATGTTAGTAAAAATTAATAAAAGTCGTCGACTCATAATTCGTGCAGTGACTAAAAAGTTGGTTTTTAAAAATTTTTAGAATTTTTTGGTAAACTTTGGTGCTCCAAACGCACCCTGGGAGCATATTGCCAAGGATGTTGGCATATTAGTAAATGTGATATTAAGGCTATTTACTTAGGCCCCGTTTGATAATGTTTTTATTTTCTATTTTTCTGTTTATATTTTCAAAATTTTGTAAACTAGTAACATAAATATGTTTGTTAAATCTATTTACATTTTTTTGTTTCCAAAAAAATGAAAAGTTAAACAGAAAAACGTAAACAGAAAAAAAATATTTTCACTCTGCTCTTTTTCTATTACAAATATTTTATCAATTCTAATACTTTGTCCATTTTTGTCATATCATATAAAAATAAATTATTTTATTCAAATATTTTATTAAACAAAATTATTTTTAATAAATAATATAATTAAATTAAAATAATTAAATTAATATGTAATATATATTATTAATTTATTTCTGATAAATAATTAAATTAAATTAGTTAATTTAGTTAATAGGAAATATATATTATTAAATTATTTTTAATAAATAATAAAATAAAATATATTAATTTAATTTAATAAATAATTTATTTAATATAAATATATTTTATTAAATTATTTTTAATAAATATCATAAAAATAATTTATTTAATATGAATTATATTTTATTAAATTATTTTTAACAAATATCGTAATTAAATTATTTAAATTATTATGAAATATATTTTATTCAATTATTTTTAGTAAATAATATAATTAAATTATAATTAATATATTTATATTTACTGGATTCAAGGATATAATACTTATATTTTATTCAAGTGTTTTTAATAAATAATATAATTAAATTAAATTAATATAAAATATATTTATCAAATTCAATTAATTTTTAAAAAACTAATAAAAAATTAAATATTTTATGAAAATAAAAAATTAATAATTGTAAGCAAAATTATATTTCCAAACGTAATTTCAGTTTTCATTTCAGAAAAAAGAAACGACAACAGAAAATAAGAAACAAAAAACATAAATATAGAAACGTAAACAGAAAAACGATAGCGTTATCAAATAGTTTCTTAGTATATAAAGCATGAATAAAATACTCAAGTTGGTTAAAGCTAGTGTAGCCTATTTTCTCACTTCTGCTGTCCTAATAAGACCCCATATGAATAAGTGATGATATGGAACTAATTTGCACGTATAGATATGAAGGCAATATCAAATTATTGAGCTATTATTTAGATCTGTACTTGGGGGATTTTATTAATCCCAATGGAAAGGCTTTTTGGTCTTTTTTAAAAAAGAACCAATTAATATTTCCCTAGTGTATAATAATAATCTGAAATTATAATGATAAAGAAATGATGTTGAATTCACACCTGGATTTTGGCAGATGATTAATTCTGGCACCTGACATTTCCCAAAATTTCTTGTAGACCATTGCAACAGTTTGTATGTTTCTTGCGGGGAAGGTTGAAGAAACTCCTCGCCCGTTAAAGGATGTTATACTCGTTTCTTATGAAATTATTCATAAAAAAGATCCTGCTGCTGTACAGAGGATCAAGCAAAAGGTACAATTGTTTGTCTCGCTAGTGCTTATGCTACTAATTCTTATTCTTTATTGATCTGATATTCTTATTTACATATTCTCCACTAGTGCTTGTTCATTTTGTCATCATGTGTTTTTTGTAGGGCCATTTCTATACTCCCTTCTTATATTGTTTATAGCGTGAAGGTTAATTACACTGCTAGTAGAATATAACATGATTAGAACTCGCACATGTATAGTTTCATTTCCTTTGTCTTTCTGTTTTCTAATTTTAATAAGAAAGTAATTTTTGATAGTATTTTGAAGTATATTATTTAAAATAATGGTATCAATCATGCAGGAGGTTTATGAACAACAAAAAGAACTAATCCTATTGGGAGAGAGGGTTGTATTGGCAACTCTTGGTTTTGACCTTAATGTCCATCATCCATATAAGCCCCTTGTCGAGGCAATAAAGAAATTCAAGGTTGCTCAAAATGCCCTTGCTCAAGTTGCATGGAATTTTGTCAATGATGGGTATGACAGACTTCTTATCTTATTCTTTTTATAGTGCCCATCCATGGCCATTTTGTCTCTTTTTGACCTGGGAAAGCGGCATGCAGGCTGCGGACATCTCTTTGCTTGCAATTTAAGCCGCACCACATTGCAGCAGGTGCCATTTTCCTTGCTGCCAAGTTCCTCAAAGTCAAGCTCCCATCTGACGGTGAGAAGGTTTGGTGGCAGGAGTTTGATGTCACCCCACGTCAATTGGAGGGTTGGTTGTTTGCCTTCCTTTGAAAAGCCATACTTGTATAACTATAGTGCCCTAATCTTCCTTTTTTAGTTGGACAAAATCTTGTCTTGTACATGCACCCAGCCTTAAAACCACCACCATATGGATGACGACACACAGTGTCTCCTTATTTATTATCTTCATATTATGATGTATTCTTTTATTTTATGTTGTGTCTCTTTTTTTGTCCTTCATGTCTATCTCTGCCACTTGTGTATAAATGTATATATATGGAGCATCTTCTTTTTTTTGGAGGGAATAAAGCACCAATTTTACTCGGCGTTGATTTTAAATATTCTTTCTCAAACTTCTCTTAAACCAACATTCATATTTTTTTGTAGTATTAATTTCATTAGAGTGTTGTTACTTTCCTATTTGTCAATTGTAGGAAACATAATACCATTTAACATGAAATTATAAGTCGTTGGAGCTTTTCATTTTCTGTGAGGATATTGTTGTTAAAGCTAAAAAATTCAACCTCAGCTTGGGGTACATAAATTTTCATACATAATTTCTCAATCTCTTTGGGATAAAGGCTTGTTTTTATTATTTTTTTAATGTGCATTATAATTTATGACAATTCATTGTCACTTCTACATATATTCATATGTTTCAATCATTAACTTTTATTTTATGCTTTATTTTCTAAAATTCTTTGTACCCACCACAGGTATAATGTAACTTATCCCGGGAAGATGGAGAATGCACAAAGCTTTTTTTTTTTTTAATATACATTTTATTTTTACTGTAATTGGACTGCTATATAATTTTATGACTAGTTCATATAATGATTTGGATATTACATCTAATTCTAATTGTTCATCTCTGCAGAGGTTAGCAATCAAATGTTAGAACTCTATGAACAAAACAGAGTACCTCCTCCTCAGGCAAGCGAAGTAGAAGGAAGTGCTGAGGCTGGGGTTAGTCATCGTCCCCCTTTGAAAGCTCCTGCTGGCAATGATGAACTTGTAACAAATAATAGTAATTCTCAAGGTGGGGCTACTACTTCAAAGTCCGGACCCTTGAAGCCAGCATCGTCTCGGCTGGCCCCAGATCATTCATACACTGATAATCATGGTGGGTCTTTGAAAACCACCCAAACTCGGAGTAATGACCATGGCAGCACTGAGCTAAAGAGTGTTTCGGACCAAAAAGGAGATGGTGAGGTTGTTAATCAACACCATGAATCAGAGCAATCACTTAACCAGGAAAACATGGGAGAAGTCCAAAACAGTTCTAGGTTTGTTTCTGGACATGGTGAAGAAGAGCAAGAAAGAAACGTTGGCAGAAGTGAAATAAGAGAAGCAGGGGAACTGAGGGACAAATACCATAGCCGAAACCTGGAGTACAGAGATGGTAGCACACTTGGCCAGTCACCCCAAGAAGCTATTAACAAGATAGACAGAGACAAGGTAAAGGCAGCAATAGAGAAACGAAGGAAGTCCCGTGGTGACGTAACTCGGAAGACAGACTTGATGGATGAGGATGATCTCATTGAGAGGGAACTGGAAGATGGTATTGAATTGGCTGCAGAGAGTGAGAAGATCAAGTGGGAGAGGAGGCAAAGCTGGTCCAAACCATCAACCTTACCGGATCATGGGAATGCACATCACGTGAAGCACCAGGATAATGCTGGAGATGGACACCGTCAAGATTTTGAGAATGTGGAAGAAGGGGAGGTAGCATCGTACGAAGATTTTGGCCGTGGATATCATCGATCACCAAAGTCAACTAATCACAAGAGAAAGGCGGGGAGCCCACCAGACAGAACATTGGAGGTGGGGAGGCAGCGGCACGATTACGCTCCTGGATCCCATCATCATAATTATCATGAATATCCGGAAGATAGAAACAGGTTGCCCAGAGTTGGTTATTCAGAAAGGGAGCAAAAAAGGCACGTACAGGAAAATCATGTCTGATGGGTGCTGCTGCTTACTGCGTCCGGGGAGCATGTCTCAGGTTGACTTCTCTGGTGCATAATATCTATGATCTTCTAAAATCTCTCTTCGGCTGCCAGTAGCAGTGTATCCAGCAGCAGGAACTATTTTAAGCGCAAATTATGAAGCTTCATTTCTGGGCAATAGGTTGGTACAACCACTGATTATTGAAATTCAGTGGAGTTGTTGGTACTGTTAACAGTGTTTCCTATATTTTTGATCTCTTAAGTCCAATTTGATGACGAGGTGAACTCTTGTTGAGGAATTTTAATGATTATAAAACACAAGACTTTTTTAAAGTTATTCTCAATTGCATGTGCTGTAGATATGCTACTAGTGTTGTTAGTCTGTTCTGAGTATGCATTTCCAATCATGTTCAGTTGGAGAATTTTATGTAATGTAAGTGGACATTCTATTTTATTTCATTTTTTGGGTTTTTTCATCGAGACAATTATGAGAATTGGAAACGTAGAAGTTTGTTATGGATTTCCGATTTCCATTATTACTCTTCTTAGTTGTTTTCTTGATGAAGCTAGATTTTGATTTACATGTACAGAAAGACGATATAGTTATTTTTCTTCCTCGGTTGGCTCTTTTAGGTTTGTAAATTCTATGCATATCTCTCTCTCTCTCTCTCTCTCTCTTTATGATTTTAAGTGATAGGGGTTTTATAAAAGTAAATAAATAGCATTAGAAGACATGAAGAAAATTTGTAGGAGAGTTTAGTGGTAATTTATAATTTAGGGATATTGTCACACCCTAAAATTTCAACAAGAGTACCAGAATGTAATTATATGTATTTGAATGTATTTGAAAGTTCTATCAGAAGCTAATTATTCGACTAGTTATATATAGTCTAAGCTCTAAGTGTGCAATCTACTCGTCCACCTACAAATATGCTAATAATGTGATCAATTGTTAACTTTCATCAACGTCAATCCCTGCTACCCGAGGGTCTTTTTGAAAAAAAATTCATAAAATGGAATGAGTTGTTAGGCTCAGTAGCAAAATCATTCCAATAGCACAATAAGTATTTTATATAAAAGCAAAGGTACAACGTCTGCAGGAAAAAAAATTATCAATATCACATAGAACAGATAATAATAACACGTATTTTATGAGGTAAGAAATGAAATGCTCAACGAAACTTCTCTCCCTTCTCACCTTTATAACGCCTTGCCATCCATGTTACTTCTTAATATGGACTCATAGATAGTGTAAAGATTCCATTAATATGTCTCCATCGATCCCTTCTTCACCCTTATCACCCCAAGCCACCCTTATAACTTATTTTTTCAAACCTGTAGGCAAAGATTCATAAGAATACAAATATTTATTATTAAGGCTTACACATTATTGATATAGCTCCTTCAAAAACAATTCACAATTTTTTAAGTAACGTCACCCCAGTCATCCCGTACAATCATATATTTTATTCTTGTAATCATATATTGTATTCTTACCTTTTCACAAAATACTAAATTGCAACTATATGAATAAATTTTCTACCTGAAGGATTCAATGTCTCTCTTGCTGGCTATTCTCTCGATCCACGCTAGATTCTGTGTAAACAAATTATGTCTTGTCAACATATATTTTCATATTATTATGTAATTATTTCTTAATTGTTGTATTGAACTTAGGGATCGAGAGTGATAATTTTCCCTCTACCAAACAAATCTGTCTAATCTAAATATACGTTCATCCCTTATATATATATATATATATATTAGTTAAACAAAGTAATTCATATTAATTATAACTTACATTTAATATTCCTTATTTTTTTCCTTAAAATATCAAAAGCTCAAAATTATAAAAATTTTCCACAAAGGTCATTTTCAGTCCACTTTCCCCATATTTGGGTTTCAAACCTAAATAAAATTTCTGTGAAATTTTCAGAATTTTCTGAGATTATTTACTATTTTTTTCTTATTTTTCAATCATTTTCACGAGAAAATTCATTAAAAATAAAACGTAAATTAAAAATTCACGAAATAAATTTTAAAATTCTTCAAATAACTTAAGCTTCCAACAGTTGGAAGAAATCGGACCGCCGTAACGTGCCTCACGCGCCTTCACGCGCTACGCCGCTCGCGGGCGTGACACCATTACCATTGTTCATCTTCTTTCTCGCGGCAGCTGTGAGATCCTACTATTTTTCACTCATTTCTCTCTTGTTTTTCCACCAATTTAAGCAAAATTTGTGCCTAAAATGAAACTCTCGGAGAGCCCGACACAATGACACAAGTTTTATTCAATTCTGTGGTCATTAGATAGGTCAATTTTGGCCTGAAAGATAGGTCTCACTTATCTCTTGGCCCAGCTATCCACCACGGTTGCTTCAACCTACCAACTAAGTCTCACATGTAACTCTCTCAAGAACCTTGGAAACCTTTCTATTGTAGCCTTAAGGTTGGTTTCACAAAATTTGAAAGAAAAAAAAAAAAAAAAAAAAAAAAAAAAACAAAACTATGGCACCTGAAGCTTTCTTTCTCAATTATCATGCCTAGCCTTGAACCCAAAAAAAAAAAAAAAAAAAAAAAAAAAAAAAAAAAAAAAAAAAAAACTCAAGCTTAGAATTTACCTGCGAATTCCACGAGCTTCCCTTCTCTTCCTCTCCTTCCCTTGCTCTCTCTCACTCCCTCCTTTCTTTGCTGTTTCTGGTGATATGGAAGAAAGAAAATAAACCCTCACGTGGCTTCTTTCCCTCAACTACTGAACAAGGTCATTACCTACAAGTGAGAGTCTCGCGTAGCCACATCCAGGTGGCTTCTGTTTTTCTATAAAATTCTCTTCTTTTTTTATTGATAATATCTTTTTATATGTATTCATATATATATATATAATATCTTTTTATATGTATTCATATATATATATATAATATCTTTTTATATGTATTCATATATATATATATATATATATATATAAGTAAAATAATTATATTTTTTTTCGGGTCTTCACAGATATGTTTTTAGTTAATATTTTATTGTTTTTGTCATTTAATTTTATTTATATATCATATTAGTGATTGTGGCATATTTATGACATCACTGTTACAAATATGTAATAGTTGCATTTCGTACAATTTAAAAATAGCGAAAACATATTCTAATAATAATTATAATAAAATACAAGTGTCCATATCATATTTATTATATCAAACTGTCAAATACATGGTGATGGCATCACAACATTAATGCAACGTTACTCTCATGCTAAAAGTCTAAACCATCTTGATTTGCGGTCCAAGTCGTGTGGCATGCCGTCTTGCAAGGTTTGTTTGATTCGCGAAGAAAAATAAGAATCGAATAGAAAGTAAAAATAAAAAAAATATGAAGATGTAAAAATTATATATATATATATATATATATAAATTTATCATATTTAGAAACAACCTTATTTATATTTTTATTTATTTTTGTCATTCTCAAACAAAATAAAATAATATGAATAATGTCGTACAATCAAAAATTTTAACTGAATATATTGATTAGAAAAATATTAATGCACCGTGAACTAATCACTTTTAAATAATTATTAATTGCTAAAGTAAAATTTTATTTTAAAAAAAGTTATTATCATATTAGTTTTGTACAATTTGTTAGTTAAAATTTTTGATAGAATAATCAAATTTGTTACTGAATCAAAATCTTTGTTAGAATTGTCTTGAGTGCAGCTGCGTTGGATAATAGGTGTATTCTTTCCGTTAGAGTGCCTGATTGAGGAGATTGGTCACGCGTCCCCCGATTTGTCATCGACAATGGTTGAGAAGATTGGTCATGCGTCCCTCAATTTGTCATTGGCAATATTCGGTGAGGTCCAAGTCAGTCAAAAAAAAAAAAAAAATCTTTCTTCGAATTGATGGAAGCCATTTTAAGAAAAGCATGCTACTAACAGCCCAATTCCAACTCTGTTACCAATCCAATCATGCTGGTAGTCATAGATTCATCATGGACCAACTTTACCCAAAGATGAGAGACCTTTTATATAGGTTCCGTTTGGTGATAAATAAAATAAAATAAAATTTTATAAATTTTTAAAGATATAAATTATAAGACAATAAAATTTAAATTTTTCACTCATTATACGAATTACGAGATATTTATTTTTACAATTTTATTTTATTTTATATACTTTTATACAACTCCAAACACATTCATTGTTTTTGGACTCTGGAGGAAAAATTTTCAAAATTCAGGGGAAAAAAAAATATTCTAAACCGTTTGGTTACACACACACACAAATGTTTAACTTTTTAGTAATTTTAAAAAGCTGTTCGTACTTGCAAATTTTATTCATTTTTATTAATATTTTTGTATAATTTTTAATAATTTTTAATAAAATTTTCAATAAAATTTAAATTTTTTATTAAATAATCAAAAGTTCAAAAAAATTATTAAAAATTATTTTTTTACCCTACACGTAAAAAAAATTCAAATTAGTAATTTTTGTTCAAAAATTTCCAAAATTTACTGTAACAAACCTTTCTTTCTTTTTTTTTTTTTTTTTCTCAAAAACAAACCTCTATAAGATTTTATAATTTGTTGTTAATTTAAAACATATTTACACTTGTATGTTTCTTTGTATTGTTTTGTCCGCGGCCGTGTGGGGTCTCCTTCCACTGCAACTCTCTCCCTCTCTCCTTTCATTGAACTGAATTCTGGTTTATACACATACATACATATATATATATAGAGCGAGAGAGAGAGAGAGAGAGAGAGAGAGAGAGAGAATCAATTAGGGTTTGAATTGAAGATGTCGCAGAGCACCAAGCAGAGCAACGGGAGCGGACCGGACTTTCATCTACCGGATGAGATACTGTCGGTGATTCCGACTGATCCGTACGACCAGCTTGATCTGGCCAGGAAGATCACGTCTATGGCAATCGCGTCCCGCGTGTCCAAACTCGAGTCGGAAGTCGGAAAGTTGAGGCAGAAGATGTACGACAAGGATTGCCTCATAGTGGAGCTCGAAGAAAAGGCTTTGCGCCTCGAACAGGCCTATGACGAAGTCAACATGCGGTTGAAGATCGCTCGTGATAATAATGTATGTTGTGCTCTTTCGCCTAAAACTTTAATTTTGAATCAATTGGATTGATGATTGACTTGGTGGTGTTTTTTTTTAATCAATTTAAGACGAAGCTTTCTAAGGAGCGAGATTCATTGGCTATGACAGCAAATAAACTAGGTCGTGATTTGGCTAAGGTGAGATTCTTCGTTCACTGTTATAGTTGAAACCCTTTTTTTATGCTGTAATTTCCTTTACTTGCTTGTCAATTATTGTGAAATATTCCTTTTTTGGAGAATAGAGAATAGATCTTTTTAGGGTAATCACATGACCCTGGGATTTAGCAAAAGGCACATTGACCCTAGTGTTATGGACTAAAGTGCAAAATTAACTGAATTTGTTAAATTTAACTGGATTTGTACCTCATAAGTCAAAATTAGTACAGAAAAAATATTTTCACAAAAATAGATCAAAATATATTTTTACTCATTTTTATATTAAAATGAAATAATTTTTAGCCAACTATGTTTGGGTTAATAAGACATGAATGACATAAATCTAATTAAATTTTGCATTTTCTATTAATTTTGCAATTTAATCCAGATCACGGATAAGTTATGTGTTGACTTTTAAATTAGAGAGGATCAAGTGTTTTTGGTTGAGTTCTGTGAACCTATTTGATGGCATGTATAATCTAAAATGATTTTTGAAGTTGCATTTACATCTAATTTATGTAATGTGCTTTCTACTCTATTATAAAAGAATATTTTGGAATGCATGTTAATTGAGGATTTTGTTTCATGGTTATTCCATTCTGCAGGCACTTAATTACCAGTTATGAACTCAGATGTGTATCTATCTTTTCTCATTAAGCAATCTGTGTTTTCTTCTTATTCTTGAGGTGCGAAGTAATTGTCAGAAAAATTGTGCTGGGAACTGATATGAACACAGTGAAGACTTGAATTCTGCATCCTCATTCTTTTGTCAGATACCAAGATAATCACTAGTTACCTAATTGGGGTTTCCTTGAGGGTCAAGATTGTGTTACATTCATCTATATTGAATTTGAGTAAAATCATGATTGAAACCTGGAAACTAGTAGTCAAGGTTAAAACTATCTCTGCATGTTGAACTGCTGGATTTCTGTAATTTAATGTCTACTTTTCCATTAACTCATGCATTTACTTTTGATTTGGTAATATTATATACCTCATATTGTACGAAAACGATGTTTAAGACACTGTTTATTATGTTATGCTCAAAGTATATTATTGCAGAGTCTGATGTGACACTGATTAGGAAGAAAATGCTTTTGATTTTGTGCTTTCAATTGAAAATTTCACAAACTGCTAAGGGTTTGTTAGAGTATCATTGTTATTCTTTCTTGATACTCTTGAGAATATTATGGTGACATATTATTTCTGTTTTCTAATACATGAGAAGCTATATAATAACGCCTTAGAGAAAGGAATATTATCTTGCCATAATAATATCCTCAAAGAATATCAAGAGATATTATTTTCATAATACTCTAACCAGGTTAAAGGATCTTGGGAAGAGGTTCTTACAGAGAACGTCAAGTTGTAAGTGTGTGCCAATATGCTCATGGATATTATTTTGCTTCACCATTCATGTTTATGAATTATGGAAAAATCAATACCACCCTTCATAGCATGCAAAACATTCTCACTCCTCCATTGCCTGTAATTTGTACCCCTTGCTTCCCATCTTCTTCCCTAAAATTGAACATAGAACAGTTTTCTGTCTTAAATTGGGGATATTAGAACTAAAGTGTGGGCTACTGGTTAGTTGGTTAGGACAATTATGTGCTATCTCCCATGTGAAGGATTTATGCTCTGTTGTACCGCAGTTATGTGCTGTCTCCCATGTGAAGGATTTATGCTCTGCTGTACCACAATTATGTGCTATCTCTTATGTGAAACCCTGCTAAATAATTATTGGGAGTTCTAATAGCTTCAATTTCTCAACAACTATTTTTATACCAGCTATAAAAATGATATATGAGTTCATATTCAACACGTATCCACTTTTTATTTATTTATTTTTTATTTTTGTGGGAGGTGGGGAAGAAATCCATACACAACATTGTTATCACCCTTGCCTGTTGAAGTGTAACTATCTTCCTTTTTCTTTCCCTTATTTTCCTGCTTTTTTGCATCAAAGAATTGCATTCTCTGGATGATTCTGTCAAATTTGTTTTGGTGCTATTGTCAGAACCTTAAATTTCCAGTTTCCATATTATATATTTGGTGCAGAAGCTTACCTTAGTTGTTTTGACAGCTGGAGACATTCAGGAGACAGTTGATGCAGTCCCTAAATGATGATAATTCATCAGTAAGATTTCAATACCTCTTATAGTCGATCAACTATCTTTGTGTAGAATTTGTTGATGATTTCTTCGAAAAATTATTTGCGAGTATATGGGCTTTCTGAAATGATGAATAACTTTTTTGAGAAATTACTTTATTATTGTTTATCTTTTTTTTTTTTGGTTAGTATTTTTATTGTTTATCTTGCTTCAACAGGCAGCTGAAACTGTTGATATCGTGACCTATAACCAATCAGTTACCTCGCCTTATGCTGTGAAAGGTATTTCAACCTGATTCAACACATCTTCATTTTGTTTTACTTCAAGTGACTGTTAACACTTCTCCTTGTTCTACATTTTTTTCTTGGCTTGCTACTTGTAGATGAGGAGGTGAATGGCCACAACCAGTACCATTCGTTCAGAAGCTCTACAGAAAGTGAATGCACAACTGATGATGGTATTTGAATTTGATTCTAGGGGTTGGTTTGGCATTGGTTTTCCTGCATATTTCTTATACAGGGCATGATCAGTGCTGCTCTTTTTGCCCACAGCCTCAAAGCAAAGATTTTCTATTAATCCATATATATCACCGCGTCTTACTCCCACTGGAACTCCAAAAATCATGTCCACAAGTGGAAGTCCAATAAGATATTCTGCCGCCAGAACTCCTCAAAGAGCCTCTGGCACCACATCTCCCACAAAAACTCAATATGAAGGAAGTGATACACTGTCTTCATGGTACCCGTCAAGCCAGCAGTCATCAGCCGCAAACTCCCCGCCTCGTGGACGCTCAGCTCCAGGTTGGAGAGAGTTATTCCAAATTCAGTTATTCTTTTGAGCTTTGCAGACATGAATATCATTGGTGGTGCCTCTGCTATAATTTGATTAACCACCAATTATCATTGCCTGCACCCATTGTGGCTATTATTTGTTTTTTAGAAAAAGGGACTCATGTCAGTAAGACGCTCACTTTGGTTATGCCTATTTAAATGCACATTTCATTTATAAAAGTTTTTGTTTCATAGATTATTTCCTTTATTCTGATTGACCTTTCTTCTACCGTGCTTCAAAAATTTTAAGCACGAACTCCACGAATTGATGGAAAAGAGTTCTTCCGCCAAGCTAGGTGAGTTCTTCGATTTTGTTCTGCGCAGCGATTGTTTTTATCAGTTTGGCTGGCCCCTTATCAACTGCTCTCTTTGGCTTTGTAATTCAGGAGTCGTCTGTTGTACGAACAATTCAGTGCTTTTCTGGCAAACATAAAAGAATTTAATTCTCAAAAGCAATCTAAAGAGGTAAATTGGTTGTTGACTATTCCCCTAATTATGTTCTAAAATTTTTCAGTTCAGATCTCTTGTGCTGTGGTTTATTGGCTAAATGGACTAATGGTCTATGTTTCTCTTCAGGAAACTTTGAAAAAAGCTGAAGAGATATTTGGCAAGGATAACAGAGATCTCTACTTATCATTTCAAGGGTTGCTTAACCGGAGTACTCGCTAAATCCTTCGATGAAGTTACTTTTTAACGGTTGGTTAAAATGTTTTTCTTTATTTGCCTTTAAGAAATATGCACAGGGCACTAGTAGACTTGGGAAGATAAGGCTGACAATTTGGTTTGATGGGCAGGGGACACTGCAACAGCCGATTTGAGTCCAACCTCATATCCAGCTCGGAAAGGGGAAGGTTGACATAGCTTTTACTAGTTCAGTCCGTGACATTAATTGGAGAGTTGGATTTTAATCCTAAATCCAACGGTTTAGATGCATTTTAATTCAAAATAAACATGAATGTATCTGAGCTATTGAATTTAAAATCAACGGTTTTGATTGCAAGTTAATATTATGTCAGCTCCCCCCCCCGGGGAATCCATCCAACTCTTTTGTTTGGATGGTACTAAATGATTTTTTTGTTAATTTTTATTTTTAGGAATAATTTATTGTTATATTCAATATGTATATGCATGGGTGAACCCATATACTGTCTTGTGGGGGGAGATCGTCTCCACTCACTTAGAAATTGCACTTTGATCCTTTATTGTTTTTCAGTTGTACAAAAATCTTCCTGCAACATTGTTCTCACTGCCCACCAACAATCATCTCCTTTTCCGGCACGTATACAAGGGACAATCTTCTACCCCAGGTTAAAATTTTATTATAATTTTTTTTTCCCATCAATCGGATGCAGTTAATTTTAACCCTCCGCTTATTAAAATTATGGGTCCCCGCCCAACCCTGTGTATGAACTGATAATAGTATTATTTTGTGGCTTGATTTTCACCATTTCTTGCAGTTATAGGCTTGCTCTGTACATAACTGCGTCTTTATTTTATTTTCTTTTCTTTTCTTTTTTCTTTTGGGCATTGCCTGGTGTTCCATTTACATGCCATCTTGACAAGCTCTGGATTGCATTCATTTTGAATATTGAATATCAATATATGCATTGCGGGCTAAATTCTGTTGATGGTTGCAAGAGGTCAATTCAAGCTCAACATCAGATACTAATATTGAGGGTTTTTGCTATGGTCTTGATTGGCTCCACCTTTAGTATAAGATATGAGTTGGGCTATTCTAGTATGAGATGAAATATAAGAATTGATATTATGCGTTTCATCAGATCTAAGTTTTTAACATATTGATCAAGTTCCTAATCGTTTTGGGTGAGGAGGACTTCGTCTGGGTTGTGGTTTAGCTATGGGAAAATCACACAAACCATTGCAGTCCATTGAATGAGCTTCCTGTTGAAACCATACCTATGCAAGTTATATAAAGGCAAGGTTGACAGTTTCTAAAGTACCAAAAATGTCAAAATATATGATTAGTCAATAAAATTGACGAGGCTAAAGAAAGGAAAAAGAAAAAATAAAATAGTGTAATTTTTGTTAGTTGGATTTGCATTGATAGCGTCTGTGTAATAATTAGCCCTTGTTCACATACACGTTTTAATCTTATGGCCCACTATCTTATGTACCCTTTGGGCTGCGACTCGAAATACTCATCGGCTCCTTGGCCCAATTGGTGTAATTTTTTCATGCAAAACTGCCATACATAACGGGCGTTTGGTGTCATAAAAATCGTTGAAAAGTTATGAAAATTTTTAAAAATTTTTAAATTTTCTAACAACACATTTTGTACTTTTCGTACTTCGTAAAATTTTAATAAATTTGTATATATTCACATATCTTAAACAACTTTTTATAAACCCTAATAATAAGAGTGTTTGGAGTAATAAAAAATGAGATAAGTAATGAGTTTGTAATTCGTGTAGTGAGATAAAAAGTGAATAACTTTTAGAATTTTTAAAATTTTTTTTTTGTTTTTTAGTGAATCAAATGCATTAAACATCTCACAAACCCCGATAACTTTTCTACAAATTACAAAATTTTTTAATGATTTTCAATACATTTTGATATAAAATCGTCCCGACGAACTCAGAAAACTGTTAAAGAGTGTTTTCCTATCAAAAAATTAACATAAAAGTAAAAAAAAAAATTATTATTCATCTCTAAAAAATTTGATTTGATGATTGCACGTTAAACGTCAAAAAAATTATCTAAATTATATTTTTAGTTCTTTTTCGCGGCTTCAAATACACCCATAATAGGCACAAAACAGGTACATCCCTTAATGTTTAATCCCACGGTTCACTCGATAAATTGATTTCTTAACATGCATGATACATACATACATATATAAATATATATATTAAAATTTAGTGTTTAAAAAATTTAAATTGAAATGCCCTGGCCACGAATTTCAAAGCCAACAGTACATTCATACATACGTTAACGCGCGCGCGCGCGCACACAATATATATATATATATATTCAGCATAGCGTTCTCGGCAGCAGACAGAGTGTTTTAATTCCTGAATACTAACTTTTGCGGACAAACTTGAGGTAATTACTAAAAGAAGGGGCAAATTAAGCGAAGTCAAATTCGCATACTTACGTCCCTTGATTATATTTATATATATGTATATAACTCGTAATTATATATATATATATATATATATTTGAGGACATTTACAATAAGGGTTAATTATTATCATCATCTCTAGCTAGGTCGACAGGCAATTAACTAGCATGACCAAAGAGTCTCCCCTACATTGGCTGGATGATCAGCCACCATTCCCATGTTAAAAAGGGATTTTGTCTGAGATAAAGGTATCAGGTGCTTGGACGAGGGTGACCCAATTTCCGGCGAGCCAGCGGCGGCCGGGGAGAACGAGAATTGACGCATTCGCATTTGCACCACCTCGGCCTGTGCAAGAGCCAGCTGAGTTTGAAGAGTGTCGACCTGATGTTGCAGGGATGAAATTGCTCCAACACAACCATAGACCGGATCGCGTACTCGGGCGTTCGCTTCGTAAACCATGGAACTAACAGCATCCCCGCGTTGCTGCACCGGTAACTCCTGGAACAATTAAACGAAGGGGAATGCTTCTTTATTAGAAATTCTTTTGTCAGAAAATTAGACAAGAAGTAAGTGACAGTGGTTTTATTGTAATAAAACTATATTATAAGTAGATTATTATTATTATTATTTTTATGTGGGTCTAGCTAATCGATTCGAATCAAAGTCTGGTATGATTCTCCTTCTCCAACTGATATATCGGGTCTTGAATTGGAAGAAACGAAAACTTGTCTTTCTCGATTGACTGATATTAATAATAAATTTGAAATCTAATACTAATGATTGGTGGTCTTAGGTTTATCTTAATTTCAAACCTAACTCAAATACTGAGTATTTTTTTCAAACTGTCCACTAACTTTTTTCACAATCAATGTCAGAACTCTAATATAATAAATTTTTATTGAATCTAACTAATCTAAATCTAAATCAAGATTTAATAACCATTAAATCTAATAGATCTAAATTCATCGGTTATTACTGTAGGATTCTCTTCTCACTTTTAGCTAATTATTGGGATAAATATATTAACTATAGATTTAGACTGAGACTGAGGCTGAGGCTGAGGCTGAGCATAGAGACAGAGATTCCAGTGACTTCAAAAACTATCATCCTGTTTGGGCCCCAAACCTTGACTAACGTTGTTATTATGATTACATTAATTACTTTAACGACTTTTCATGATAATAGAAACGCCAATCAATTCCAACAGTAAAAACAAAAACCAAAGCTTTATGTGCATTACCATCTTTTAAAAATGTGAACACTTAATTGGTGTCTTAAAGAGGAAGGCCGATCAGGTGATCACTTTTTTCTGAAATTAAAAAGGAAGAAGCATTCTTGGACCAAAAAATTAAAGCTCAAGCAGGCTTATCTATCTACCAAAATAAATAAATAAATAAATAAATAGAAAAAGCAAAACACATCTAGAGCTTAGATTCAAAAATGTCACTTGTTAATCACTTTTATTAATTCGAATGGAATCTACCAAACTTTATTCTTAAATATTAACCGTAATACTTTCTAGAATATTAAAGCTGATTTCCGGTCCTTTTATCTATTCCATTTGCCAAGGAATATTCAGTAAAAAATAAAAAATAAAAATAAAAATAAAAACCTTTAACAGAAGAATCATACATATAATATATATACTTAATATAAAGTGGTGGAGAAGTGTAGATCTAGATCATATAAATCCAAATTGGCGCCGCAGTGTCAGTCTTTGAAAAACATAAGGGTACGAGTGTTATGTTAGAATGTTTATTATAAAAAAAATTTAAATATACATTTTAGATATGCGTTGTGTGAATTAAATACTGAATATAGAACATATTTTTAACCTTTTTCACATATGAGTATGATGTAACAATATTATTTTATACATCATTTTTTTAAAATAATTATATATATAGTCATTAATTATATCTATACTATTTTTATAGATGAAATACTAGGAGTTTTTGGTGAAATTTAGAAATTAATGAAACTTTAGTGTTGGTAAAACTTTTTTAGTTTTCTAAAATAACCTTTAATTTCCCATTAAATTTAAATTTTAAATCAAATAATTTCTAAAACCTACTCCCAATTAGGTCATTTTATAAAATTCTAAATTTTAATTACCACGTCATTTTACTTTTACACCTCTCAATTATATTGTACAAACGAAGTGATAACCACACATTATGTATTCATCCTTCTATTACCATATAAAATAAACAATAAGAATAACGATGAGACTTTAAAATTTGTAAAATACATCTTTAATTTAAAATTATTGTTAACATATTTTTACAACAAAATAATAGTCATCATAGTGACGGTGGCGGTGTGCATCAATACATCTTTAATTAAAAATTATTTTTAATACATTTTATAATAAATAGCAATCATGATGAATCAATACATCTTTAATTTAAAATTATTGCTAGTACATTTTTTAACTTAATAACAATTTTGACCGTAAAATGATCAGTCAACTTAGACTTAGGGATCATATATCAATAAAGCAAAACTTTTTCAAACCCTAATTGGCACAAGGAAACATAAGCTCTACTATTGTCCCTACACTATTGTCCCTACTTACTCTACTCTGGATTGAACGAATATAATAAGAGGAAAGCAAACGCAAAGCACAGTAACAATCAGCCTTCAACACACTATAAATTAACATACATAGGCTCCGTTTGGAGTTTAAAAAAAAATAAAATTTTATAAATTTTTATAAAGATGAATTATAAAAAAATAAAATTTAAATTCTTCACTTATTATAAGAATTACAAGATATTTATTTTTATAATTTTATTTTATTTTATTTTATACATTTTTATACAACTCTAAACACACCTTAAATCATGAAACATATATATTTAGCATAAAATAGCTAAAACATGAAGTTTTTTTGACAGAGGGAGAGAGAAAGAGAGAGAGACAAAAGTGCATAAATATGTGTGCGCGCGTGCTCGTGTGTGTATGCATTTGCATTTGATTAATTCAATGAACCTGCAACATCTTGTTAACGTTGCTGGCGCCGAAAACCTTGTGCACACTGGCAAACTTCTGGGGCTCGTCAGCTGGAAAGTAAGGAGCAAACACACAATCCTGAGCACACCTTCGCCGAAGAAGCTTGCAAGCAGCGCAAGGGGAGGCTGTTCCCCCTTGTTTCCTGCCATGTTCCTTCATCGTATCAATACCTATATATATACACACACACTCCACCTGCTACACCTAACAAAATGCAACTATATATATATATAACAACAGTATTATATATATATGTATATGATGATGTGGGTGGGGGGAGGAAACAAAAGCTAGATATAGATTGAACTAATAAAGAAAAATGAGAGGAGGAAGGAGGGGGGGCCTTCAAGGCGGAGGAATTGGGCGTTATATAGAAGAAAAAAAGCACATGGCATGGCAGAATATCTTTAGTGGGTCCCACTGGAGGGGGCCCTTAGATTTGGCTGACAAAAAAGTCCTTCTTGATAAGATCTTTGTCCCACCTCTTCATTGTATTTTCCACCCCCTCTCATGTATATATGTATATATATGTATATATGAGGGTTTGCAAAAGTTAAAATTTGCAGCTTGATAAGATCTTTGTCCCACCTCTTTATTGTATTTTCCACCCCCTCCCATGTATATATGTATATATATATATATATATATATGAGGGTTTGCAAAAGTTAAAGTTTGCAGCTAGTAAAAGATTAATTGTTATTTCATCGATCGTAGTTTTTGGGTCTAATATTCACAGGGTTGATCGTCATCATGAAACCGTACTGTGTATTTGCATGTTAAGAAGGGGTATGTATACCAATATTAATCGACTTCTCGGTGCATTCTTCACATAGTTATAAAAGTCTTGAGAATGTTACTGGTAGAAGAATGTGTTAGGATATTCACATCATTTTTTTTTAATTTTTCAAATTATAATAAAAAAAAAAAACCACTCCTCGATTCAACAAAATTCTATATCAAGATCTCTAAATAAAAATTTTAAAATATTAAATAATTATTTTCTAAACTTTTTTTTTTAAATTAAAAGATAATAGTTGTAGAGAGAAAGAGGAATGAAAGGAGAGAGGGGTAGAAAAGGAAAAAAGGGGGGCCTCGAGAAGTGAAAGTGCTACTCTACATCTAAAGTGACACCATAGATATACTATAGCATTATTCTAGTTAATGAAGTCTAAGGCTTCTATATGTTGAAAAATTATGTCATGTGATGATAATTAAAATTAAAATGATTTTCATTCTAATTCAAACACTTGTAAAGTGATGCTACATTTACTTCAATGATAAAATTATAAATGCCAGTACACCATATTATTGTCGTTTAGAATAATTTTTCATAAAATTCATATATATTCAATTAGTAGTAGTTAGGTTGATTTTAATTTTTTCTTACCACTATTACAAAAGGTGTAAAAAGGGGAATTCAGAAAATGAACGACCCCTTTAGGCAGTCAAATGACATGGAGAAAAGGCGATCATTGATTAAAAAATTCAGTAACCATTTTGGGTGGTCATTAATGGCTTAATTTTAATCAAAATCTAATTCTTCTCTTCTTCCACCCGATCTCATCGATCATAAGCCCTAGCCCCTGCCCAATCCCCCGGCCAATTCTCTCTCGTCACCCAGTCATTGCTCTCTCACTCTCTTTGTTCTCAATCTCGCTCTCCCAACTCTCTAACTAGCTCTACCCCTCTCAGTCTCCTACTCCCTCTCGTTGCTATCTCACTACTCGTCCCTCATCAAACAGTCGATAAAAAGGAATCAAACGACCGCTAATAGGTGATCGAAAATTTGATTGGTAAAAAGTGCTGAACAATTGCCTTGGGGACGTAATGATATAATTAACAGCAAAATTTAGCAACAACCATATGAGTAACGATCACTTTAAAGCGATCGAGAAACGGTCGATATATCTTTCTAGTGATCGCTTGATGGTCATAGGACCGCTTCTGACGGTGGACAAAAAACTCAATTTCCAGTGTGGCTGTGTCTTTCCATATCAGTAGCATCGGCTCTTAGCTGGCTCTTTTCTTGATCTTATCATTAAATTGTCTTTTTGTTTTTATTTTTTTAAGCTAGGCTTTCAGTTAGATTGAAGTGTATACAATATGGCGATCTTCTGAGTGGCTCTTGGGTAGATCTTGCTTAATGTTTTACATGCATGCAGCGACAGGGTTACACAAATCATGAAAATTGAAAGCTTGGTGATTGATCCCAGTAGCTGGTGACAAGCTCGGATACATATTATATAAGAAATCTGTGATTAGATTCGAATCAAGCATAAAATAAAGAAATGTGTAAATTAACACACTGCTCAAAGAGAGAGAGAGAGATCTCATGTTTGGTGATATAATATATAGAATGATTTCATATAGATAGAAAATAATATATATATAATGATTTGGAGGCATGTTACATCATTGAGATTGAGTGCTTTGATAGTCCTTGCACTAATATATATATTAGTTCCATTAGCTCCGTGCACTACTAATTACTTAATTGATGTTACTTAATAGTCAAAGTCACAACTTTATATATAAAATTTTTAATAAATAAATATATTACGATTTTATAAAAATAAGAGCATTTCCATCATAATCCTTCTTCAAAGGAATACCTTATTTTAGGAAAGAGAAAATAGAGAATAGGCTTTATTTTTGGATCAGAAGATTGACATCAGATTTGATATATCAGTTCAGCGACAATTAGATATAAGTCGAGCATATTAATTTATTTTTTTAATTAAAAATTTATAAATATATTTATACTATTAAATTTAATCTATCGATTCTGGATAGAGATATCACATGGCCCTATTTTTTTATTTTTACTCTGCACTAGATTCTCTAGGGTCTTAAACGTGTATATATAGTCATCCTCTGCAGTAGGGGAGCTCTGCACATGTTGTCTAAAATTTTTTAATACGAAAATTAAAATTCTCTCTATTTTATTCTATTAATTAACTTTTTGAAAAGTAAAATGATAAGCAAAGATTTGACCATTTAGAAAATAAATATTTTAATTCAGTTGGAAATAATTTAAAATTTTAAAATTTTTATAATTTAGTTAGAAAATGATTTTTTTTAAATTATTTTATAAAATTTATTTAGAAAGCCTGATCGATGTGAATATCCTAATAATATAAATTTCCTGTAGACGGAAGCCAAAAAACTCTCTATTATGTTATTGTCACCATCGGCTGAGGCTTGTGGTTTCCAATCTGCATTTACCGAATACACACTTCCATATATTATGCAATGCTTGTCCGTGTTGATGTGTACAAAATATATATCACATTCAACATGACTGTCGATCGTTTTTTCTGATATGATTACATATATATAATTGTAGTGAAATCAAAATAGAAGTGTATGGACAATTTAGAGCTGTCTGACAAAGCTGCTTTTTTTGATCAATTTTTAATTTTTGTCTTTAGTTATTGAATTTTAGTTTTCATTTTCAAAATATAAATAAAAAATAAAAATTTAAAAATGTGTTTGGTAGTAATAGTTATTGGTTGGTATTTATAATGTTAGGAAGGGGGTGTGGTCGAAAGTGAGTGGTGGGAGCAGGCAACGGTAGTGACTGGAAGTGAGTGGCAACCGACGGTAAAAAGAGGGTGACTAGCGACGATGGTATGGTCAAAGGTAAGTGGTGGGTGATAGTGGTTGGAGGTGCGTAGTGGTTGGGAGGCCATCAGTGGTCAAAGGTGGATGGTAGTTGACCGCTATTAGAAAGTGCGTCTAAACTAACCCCCAAGTGCAAGGGTGTGCGGTGTAATTTTAATCTCGGTGAGTCCGAGGTTGAATCCACAGGGAAACTGAATTTTAAGATTCTAAGCTATCAAAGTTGTCCTAAAAATTCAAGGAAAGGAAGTTCAAGGTTTCCTAAACTATGTTTGCCAAAAATTTATGAAATTGACTTACCTAATCCTATCAAGAATTAAATGACAAAATTCAGTGAATGAAAACTATTCTAATGTTATTTGCAAGATTGAAAACAAAAATTCAAGAACTTAAAGAATTATTCTAAACTAATCAAGATTTGCAAGAAAATATAACAAGGAAGATTCAGTAGCAAAAATAAAAAAAAAAAAAACTGAAAGTTTCAAGATTTAAAAGGAGTTCTCGATTCAACTTCACAAGTCCGGGTAACTCTTTACTTCACCAAGGGGTGTATTATATCACAAATAAGAATTGAAGTTCATAAGAAAAACAGCCCATACACAGTTTTAAAATCACGTTTCATTATGGATAATAAAACCGGAAAGATTTTCTATGAAAATAATTGGGATCAAACCTAGATCAAGATTGGTTCAAAATTGTTTAGAAAGTTTGAATCAAAAGTTCTTTTCAGTGATTTCAGAGAATATGAACAAGAACTTTAGTTTTCGAAGGTTTTCAAACAACCAAGATCAGACTTGTTTTGAAATCAAATTTAATTTTGCCCAAAGTTATGAGAAAGTTTTAATCGAAAACCTTACCAGTGATTACAGAGAATGTAGTCAAAGGTTTTCGTTTTCGAAGGTGTTTGAAGCAAAAATAAAAAGATTCCTAAAAGCGTAGATCACTACGCGTAGGTTTTTCAACCCATGCGTAAGATCTACTTACATCCCTTAGTTCATAAAGAATCACCCTTCCTTGATTCGTTGAATCAAGAACTAGGGTTTTATGCTAGATCCATAACACCAACTAAATCAAACTCTAAATCAATCATACAAGAAACGAATAAATAAACGAGAGTGAATAAAGAAGAACAAAACAGAAATCTGAAGCTATTCTAACCAATCAAATATCTAACGAAACGAATGTAAGAAACATCCAAACAAAGCAAGCATTAAGCAATAAAGATGAGAAGAATCGAAGATGAAGTATCAAGAATAAGATTTAAAAAGAATATTATTAATCTACTAATCCAAATACCGTTCACCGAAGACTGTATTAAGAGCAAAAGAATGAGAAATCTGAAATTTACAGCAGCATAAACGAATCCAATCTCCAAAACATCTTGTAAAACGAATAGAAAAACTCTCTAAAAACTCCGAAAAAAAACTGTATCTAAAACCCTAGAGGCGGCTCCCTATTCCTGTAAACAACAGGTGTATATATAGGCCATGGAAACCTTAGACACGAAAGCGCACTGGAATCTGGCGATACCACACCGGTCGACCGCCAGGGGGCAGTGTGCTCTTCTTCTATTCTTCTGCTTCTTCTTTGGTTCTGCCATTCTGTGCACAGCTTGCTTCTTCATTCCTTGCTGAATCACTCTCCATTTTAAGCTTTTTAATACTGTCTTTCAGCTCCTCCATGTCTTCAATATAATCTCTAGCTCTTTTCTTTTTGTTTGCTTTCTTTTGCTGCATAAAAGAAAATTATAAATAAAACTCACAAAAAGTTATTAACTATAAAGAATTGACATTAAATATTTATTAATAGCAATAAGAAAAGGAGAAATTAATTACACTTTTCAAGTGTAATCAGTAGTGGCGACTGGCGATGGTGGTAGCCGATGGTGGGTATGTCCGTAGGTGTGTATAGACTAGGGTGAGCCGTAGTCAAGTAAAATTTTGGTCCCAAAATTTTTTTAATACTAATTATATATCATTCCTAACTTAATTATTTATAATCCAATTTAATATCAAATCATAATCCGATTTAATACTTACTCCATAGCCGAGGATGAGAAAAAATTCTTTCCTAATTTAATACCTAGTAATAACCTAGTTTAATACCAAGCTCATAGCATAGGGCGAAAAAAATTACTAACTCTACCCTCTGTGATGGGTGATAATTATGACCGATGGTGGTGGAGGTGGAGAAAAATAAAAATTAAAAATAAAAACTTGAGAATTAAAACACTTTTTTATGTTTCCTTAATTTTTAAAAATTTTGAAAATGATTTTTATTTTTTTAAAAACTAAAAACTGAAAATAATTCCACCAAATGAGTTTTTATGTTCAATTTAAAAAAAAAAAATGAAGACCAAAATTAAAAATTAAAAATTTTGTCAACCGGAGCTTAATTTTCTATGACGTGACAATGCGAAAGTGTGACACATGCATGCATAATACAAAGGCATACACCACCGGTCTTCCTTTCATTGAAAAAAAAAAAAAAAAAAAAAACAAAGATATATATATATATATATATATATAGGATTTCCCGATATGTCAAATGGAGATCTGGAGGAACTTGACCTGCAGGCGGAGCGTTTTCCTGCGGAGCCTTTTATATATATATATATATATCCATCACCTATTTTTTTTTTTTTTCTTTTTTTGAAAGGTTATATATATCCATCACCACTAAACCAAAAACTTATGATTTTTGAATAATTTTATTTTTTTTTTGGGTCATATTAATTTGACGAATTGAGTCACATGAGATTTCCTTTACTACAAGGAACTGACGTCGGGATCGCGTATCAATATTGATCCAAATTTGACCAAAGTTGTACGTAATTTACAAGGGTAAATTATAAGTAAATCCCTGATTATTTGGTTAAATGTACGTAAACTTCACATCATTTATATGTCATAATCACATCTTTTATTTTTATAAATATTTTTAACATTAAGCCCCAATTAGTAATTGATAATTAAAAATGATAAGCTTCAATATATCTGTTGCCATTGAAAGTAACAATTATGGGGACAACAGTATATGGTGAAATTTCAAATTTGGTGTACTCTCTGTTGTTTCTGATTTTCTTTTTTGGCTTCTAGCTCTAATATCTCTTAATTTTTCATAATTAATTACCTAAAATTTCAATAGAATTATAAAGAAACACAGGAGAATCCATGTACTACTTTTTTCATCCAATAAATAAATTTTTGTATTTTAAGCATTGTTTATAGTTTTTTTTTTTTTTGATAAATTTGAATAGCATACCTGGCTAAAAATTGTCAAATAAAAAAATTACATTTTAGTAAAAAATTTTATGATGTATGATAAAAAAGTTACCGGAAAAAAACCCAAAAGAAAAAAAAAAAAAGTCATCTACTGACTACCAAAATAAGCCTAAGTATTTTCATCCTTACATTTTATTTTGTTTTCTGTCTTTCTTATATATTTTGTACGTTTATTTTCTTTTAATGCTCCTAATTTACTTACCATTTCTTAGGTTTATTTTTATAATTGGTAAATTAGTGAACAAAATAATAATTTTAAACTTATATTTTTAGCTATTTGACTATAGTGTTAAAAGTATAGGTATGAAGATTTTTGAAAAGTTTCTTAAAAAATTTTCTAGTTAATATTTGAGACAATTTAATATTTTTTTTATTCTTATTTTATTTAAAATGTAATAAAAATTCAATGTACCCATGCGCCTCCAATAAATATCTAAACTATCACATAAAACGAGTTCATGAATTTCATGGATTTGTTTTAATCTTATAATTAATTTGGCGAATTAAACCCCTTTTCACCCTCCAAAATTAGCTTCAAAACCAAACTATTTAATTATCTAAACCTGTTTTCTCTAATAGTTATTTTTTATTTCTATTTTATTTATTTATTTTAAAACGTTAACTACCCGAAAAGCCATCGTTATAGTTCATATAGTTGAGGTTGCCAAATTCATTCTCAAACAACATTGAATCATTAGAATATTAGGATATATCTGGTACTGAGAATGGTTTGCAATATAATTCATTTTCATACTATTATATTCTTATGTTTAGTATCAAAAAAAGTAATCCTTGAATTTTTTTTTTTTTTTTTTTGTATTTCAATATCAAGTTGGAAAATGCATTCTCTATTTTAATTAGTGCCATAGTCATTTCATTCTAATTAACAATCAACTCTAAAAAAAAAAAAAAAAAAGACAAATGACTTCAATTAGATTTTTAATTACTCTTTTTGCATCAGGTGATCCCTCACCGCAACTCTACGGCGGAAGAAGCCCTAACTCTAATTTTTTATCTGCAGATAACATCATCATCTTGAATTGTAGCTATAGATGTGCGTATATGTTTACATTTGTTTGTTTAGGGTTTTGGCTTAAATATTTGATTTTCAAATTATTTTTTGTAAATTTTGTGTTGTTTCGATCTGAAATCATTGAGTGTTTGATTTGTTATTCTAAATTTTCATACAGTTTTTAAAGCAAAGTTTGATTACAGTTTAATTTCAGTCCAATTTCTTCATTCAAGTACTTTTTTTTCTTTTATTTTTAAGATTATCAAATGTTAATTCTAGAGAAAATTACAATTAAGCTGATCTAATCTTTAATTTATTTGTATTCATGGTATATAAGCATTTTTAGATCTGTCATTGTGTCTTTCAAAAAATATCGCATCATTAGAATATTAGTGTCTTTTGGAAAACCAAGGCACCACTAGTAAACAGATCGATCTAGTCCATAGCCTTTTATTAGACATGCTCCAACATTAAAGCGGACTCCAAGGAGATTGTATATAAACATGGGGGGCATATATAGTCGATCCTACGATGGAAGCCATGCAAGAAGGCTTTTGTTTTTATTTTTCATTATTTATTTATCATTAATTATATATACTAATAATTAAAGGCATGCATAGACAGTAAATTAACCAAGTGTTTACCAGTCACTTGTGAACAAATTCGTTGATAATTCTTCTATATTCTTTTAATAAGATAAATGAACGTGTTTAAGCACTTTTTTTAAACTTGATAAGTAAGTAAGTTAAACTTGAGTAAAGATAAGATTAGCTTGATGTGTTCATGAATAAATACATTTATTTTAAATATGCGGGTACGTATGCACTACTTACAATTAAATCAGTTGAGATTGCTATAAGGTTTAAATGAGTTAACTTTTCTTATTAATAAGTTAAATTAGTAATTTCTTGCTTCTTGTGTTAATAAACCTTATTTGTTTGTTCATTAAAAAAACTTAGTTATTTATTAAGTTTATTCATTAACAATATTATGAATAAACAATTACCAAAAAAAAAAATGATGAATAAGCTATATTATAGGTTCATTAGAGGCCCGTAAATATAATTGACCCGTGCTCAAACGAATCAAAAAGTTAAACAAATAAATTTAAATATCATCATAAAATTTATCTCGATTCGACTTATTTGTGTCCTACTATTAATTAGATAGTAAATTTTGTTAGTATATTATTAGGTTGTTTTGATTTTTTATTTTTAAATTCATTTGTAGTAAATTCATTTGTAATTTTTTATTGCATTCCGATATTTTTATTCTATGTCGTAATTTCTAATTATTGACTTAAAACCTTATATAAAAAAATATAGAATTCTATATACATTGTAATTTTATATATAAATTTTATATATTTATATATTTCTGTTATAGACATGCATGCAAATAAAAATTTTTAATTCAAAAGCCAATGGTACTTAATTAACTTATATATACAACTTTCTGGATGATTGTGTGCCTGTTTCTGTATGATTCCAAAAATATGACAAAATCCTATTTTCAAAAAAGAAAATGAATGTGAAGGCGTCGATATTGAGAACCACCTTAATTATATACATGTGGCTCGACTATTTCGTCACGGATTCAGAATTTTGGGTTTGTTTGAACTAAAAAAGAAAATTAAAGATAAAATGGGTTAGTTATAAAAACTTAGGCTGAATAAAAAGTTCAAACGTAAGATAAGTTGAGTTACAAAAATTTAGAGTGATTAAATTTATAAAAAATTAAACTAAAAAAAAAAAAATTTAGACCAGACTACTCGAGTTATAACCTGGGGACAGTTATAAAGTATGTCCGCTTCTGATAATTATATTTCAATTATATATATATATATATGTGTGTGTGTGTGTGTGTATATGAAACATCAAGGCCCATTTTACCTTAATTTCACACTCCCAACCAATTATATTAGTATAATGGTTAGGCTACGCTATCACAAAGATTAGGATAAGATTTTGCCTTAAGTTGTTATCACATGATAAGAAGAAAATGGTAAACATGAAAAATTCAAAGCAGAGGGGATCTCATATAAGCCCTAGTTACATGGTTTAAAAGAAATACATGGTTTAAAAGAAAAGATTAGATAACTAAAGATTCGATAACTATTGGTCTTTACCGTGTAAATGTAACGTGTAATATAATAATATAATATAGAGTGTAATGAAATATAATGAAAAATGTAATATAATTGGAGGATTTTAAAATTGATACGGAATAGTAATAGTTAACCGTTTGTTAAAATTGTGTCCTAATAATTCATCAATTATGTTAAGTGACACAACAAGCATGATGAGTTGGTATCCAATAATAGGCAATTATTGCTTCAACCAATACAATCATTGGAGATAATTCTTCTCCTTCACTGGGAGGTTCTTGTTTTTGTCTTTATTATTATTATTTATTTTATCGGAGAAAGGACATCAATGACAATGAATTCCTTTATATTTTTTTTAATAATATTTTTACGAATAAATTTTACTAACCTCCCCTGAAATTTTTGGCACTAACAGAAACTTCCTTTGAGATTTCTGAAATGACACTGCCCTCCCTTCCTTTACCGGGTAAATTTCACTAACCTCCCCTGAGGTTTCTGACACCATTAGAAACCTCCCCTGAGATTTCTGAATGTGTAAATTTTTTATACAATCATATTCTTTGTATCGAAAGTTTTCAAACGAGTATCATTGTTACTATTTTTTGTGAATTTTTTTGAATCCGTAGGAACAGATTTGAAAAATCGTTCTCACAGTTTGCTACTTTTCAGAAAAAAAGATGTCAAAATAAACCCCAAACTACATTTTATCTCAATTTATCACACAGTTTGCTACTTTTTAGAAAAAAAAAAGACCCTAAAATCAACCTTAAACTACATTTTATCTCAATTTATCTTATTTTTTCTTACTCCAAACGAGACTTTTACGGGAAAAAATAGATCAGGGGAGGTTAGTGAAATTTACCTAGTAAAGGAAGGGAGAGCAGTGTCATTTCAGAAGCCTCAGGAGAGGTTTTTGTTGGTGTCAGAAATCTCAGGGGATGTTAATGAAATTTACCCTATTTTTACAGACAATAGGATGCTTAATTAATGTTTAAGCGAAATCATTAAATCATCACAGATCACCCCCTAATATTCATCATCACAAAAGGTATTTAACATTACATAGTTTATGGAAATTAAATACAAATTATAAGAATTAAGAAAAGGAGGGTGGACGACTTTGATATAGAGTCTATCAGTATGGAGTTATGGGAAATTATCAGTGCCTTAGTTTGCCATGGTTGTTAAAAAAATTATTGTAAATATCTTAAATTTAGTAATTAAAAATTTAAAATACAAGTAATTGATTCCATTGTTAAAATTCAATACTATTGTACTTTTGGAAAGTTTAAATAACTTGTCCCTTTCATCTGAAATTTGTACTTCTGTTTTTTGCGCCTATTATATGTGCAACGACCTAAAACACATATAAAATGAGTGAAAACTTAGGTTAAGCTTTATTTATTACATTTAAATAGACTAGTTGACGCATATTAGATATGATAGTAAGATTGATATAGTTTAACCAAAACTAAGATTGACCGTAATTTTATTAATTAAGCGCAAATCTTAAAATTAAAATTATCAAATTCACCTGAGAATAAAAGAGTGAATCTCCTAGCAAACTTTTACTATTAACCTAGATAAATACATTAGGTAAAATAGAATCCTAGCCCTTAAAGAAGGAAAGGTGTAATACTCACAATTTACCGACATTTGACAAGGAGCCAATAATAATCACACAACCTACCTAATGGCTAATGGATTCCAAATGGGCACAAAATCTTAGTTTTTATTCTAACAAGTTCCAAAACGGAGAAGTTATCAAAATCAAAATAACTTGCTAAATAAAGATCCTAAACGAAGGAATTCTGTCATTGTTTGGATTTGATCAAAGGTAGTACACTTATCGCAAGTGCCTACAATTTCTATCCAGACTCAGCGAATTAGCCACCGAAATTCAACATTTTTAAACAAATGATCAAAATGCCATTGACTAACTTGTTAAACTGATGTAGATATGTGAGAGCCGTTTGCTCTGGATTCCTCCTTATAATGGTCCTAAATACTAAATCAGAAAGTTTTAATAGGCCAAACGAGAGGCATATGCTGATACATTCAAATTGTCTTGTCAAGTGTAGAAATGTCAAAAATAATAATTTCGTAGGTAGGCAAAAGGTCAATCCACAGGAACATACGAAAAGATCAATGAAGTTTTTGAAAAAGATAATAAAAATTTATAATTAAAAAAATATATTTGAAAATAATTGGCAAAAATTTGAGTATTAAAATCATTAAAAGAGAGCATTTAGTTTTTGGGTTTTCATCTTGGTTTCAATTATTCCTAAATTATATCATATAACTCAATTAAACAATTGCAAACGCTAGAAATTCAATTGAAATATTTTCAATAAAATTAATTTTAATGTTTTCAAAAAGTAGGAAATCTAGCATTAATCTTGTCAAAGTATGGCTCTTGATGTATAATGAATCAAAAGAAAAACCTAAACAGTTATTGTGCATAATATGCTACAAGTTTTGTCTATGACAAATAAAAATTTATATAAAAAATAAATGTTAAGAAAAATATTAAAAATAACCATTCAAGAAATCAACAAAATATAGAAGTAAAGCATAAAAACTAATATTGAGATAATAAAAAGTTAACGCAATCTACCTACGTTCTCACTCTAACCTAAGTTAAGATTTTAGTTAAAGCTGTAATCAAAAACTCCAAATTTTAGGTATAGTTTGAGAAGTAAAAAAGTCAGTTTTGGAAAGGAGTTAATTTTTTAACTTTTTGTTAATTTGACATTTTGTTATTTATGATTTAAAAGAAATTAAAAATCTAAAAGGATAAATATGTTATTTAAAAAAAATAAAAAAAAAATTGAATAGGTAAAAGTTAAATAGTTCTCTTGATTCTCAATCATAACCTAAGTTTGATTTTTCTTTTGGGGGATGTTGAATAATGAGAGAGAAATATTTAGAGATACATTACATTCTGAGATTGGATTCGTAAAATAATTAAATTACATCAATTCAGTCCAATTTTTTATTTAATGAATTAAGTTGTTCTAATTTTAGAATTTTCATTTAACATATCTTTATTTTTATTTTAGAACGAGCAAGAATATTTATATATGGTTGTATATATTATTTGGAAATTATTTTACGTCATGAATCTAAGTAAATTTAGTGATAGAATATATTTATATAATGGCCTTGTTTGGCATATTATAAATCTCTAAAAAACTCTATAAATCTCCAACAACCCCTCTATCTCCAATTTTTCTGCCATCACTAATTTCAAAAAATTTTTAATATTTCACTAAAAAAAAAAAATCTAAACGTAGATTAACCGAATATGTAAATTTTTTATACAATCATTTTTTTCGTGTTGAAAGCTTTCAAATAAGTACTATTATTACTATTTTTTGTGAATTTTTTTAAATCCGTGGGAACGAATTTGAAAAAATGTTCCCACGGTTTGTGACTTTTTAGAAAAAAAGGCATCAAAATTAATCCTAAATCATATTTTATCTCAATTTATCTTATTTTTTCGTACTCTAAATGAGGTAAATGTATATTTTTTGTTTCATAAAATTGTCAAACCAAATTAAATTTATAACTGGATTTAATTCAATTTCTTAATTAAACAATTTGAACACGATTTTAAAATTTTTCAAAAAGGTTACTTGTAATTCACCTTAGATTTTAATTTCAAATCAAATCAAATTCAACTGTGTGCACCCGAGGCCAGATGTCACAGTTTTGTCACGTTTCTCATAATTTGATCTTGAGATACCAAAGTCTGAGCTAGCTAACTAGGGCCTCTATATTGACAACATGCACCTATGACTGTACTTTTCGGTGGTTTTTATATATCTGGGCCCTTCCCTCTGTCTGATCAGTCCATGGAATCTTAAATAATTGAGATGGGTAGATTTAGGGTGGCTTTGTAGTGATAAAAAATGAGATAAAATAAGATAAAAGTTATGTTTAGTTTGAAAAAGAAATTTTAAAAAATTTTATAAATCTTTTTTAATTTTATATCACATCAATTTTTTTCCTTTCATTGCACGCATTACGAACTCTCAATTTATTTTACTTTATCTCACACCAAACTTACCTAAAATGTGATTTAAGGAAACTTTTTATATTTAGTGCACATATCTCAAACTGTGTTTTTTTGGAGATGAATAGTAAGATTTCCATTATGATAGATTGGATTTTCGTTTGGATGAATTGAAAATTTTGGGCATTTATAGTTTTTTTGCACTATAATCCGTCTAAATAGATTATAGAAACCATTTGGATGGAAGTTGGTCACGCAATCCGTAGAAACAGCTTCTACAATCTATTGGAACGGTTTCTACAACCCCACAAAAATAGTCAAAATGGGTATCATTCGATAGCTTGATAGTCCACGGTGAAAGTGGTGAAAAAAATTTGCTATTTGAATAACCAGATTTTAGTTATTGACTTTTTTCTTTGAAAGGTATTGATTTTTTTTTTTAAATTTTGAGAAGGCAGGAATGTATAAAAATATATAGAGATTTTCAGAAAATTTCACCAAAATTTGGTGCGCCAAACGCACCCTTAATTTTGTTTGGAGGCTGGAGCCACTAGTTTTTTCCTTTTCTCCATTTTCAAATTTTCAATTTTATTAATTTTAATTTTTTTATTAAATTTCATTACATATTATTTGTGTATCAATAATTATTATCATTATTATTATTGTTATTTTTTGCCATCCAACCACCAACTATTTAATTGATGCATAACCAATACAAGTTTAATTACCATAAGTAAATATCATCATCCAGTAAATTAATATTCACTCTTGGTCATGAATATGTATGTTCTACGTCTATTTAATTTGTTATCATCAAAAAATTCACAAGATCACAAGATTTTGTCTCATCAAGAAATTCACAAAATTTTGTATCGCGCAAGACGTGCATACACAGAAATAATTAAGTAATAGTAATATAATTATTATATAACTCGGAGAATCTACATCTTTATGTTTAAATTTGAGTAATTTATGAGATTCTGACGAACATATAACTTTTTAATGGTTATAACAAGACTTGAACTAATGATAATTAAAGAGTAAACACAAAATTTGACTAGTTAAATTAATTGATATTATTAATGCATTTGGCATTGACGCTTGGTTTGGAAGTTTAGGAGAGAATAATAAATATTAGTAAGTAGAGAACAAAAAAAAATTAGAAAAACGATAATATTTTTTTTCCCCTCACATGTTTGAGAATTTAATGGAAAAAGATAACGATTTTTTTTTTTTTTTTTGTGATCCTGACTGAATAAAAATAAAAATAGAAAAATGTATGTTATTATTTTACTATTACATTATTAAGACACATGCAATTATTATTATTTTTTATTCTCTATTTGAAGGTGGTAGGATAATCTTGGTAATTTTTCAGTTTTTTATTTAATTTTTTTTTTCTCCATATTGGCAATCTTGATTATGTCATTGATTGGATTCTTGTAACAAGTTCATATAGATTGAATGTAAGTTTTGATTCTAGATAATGTGATCATGATATTCTTCTATCATAAGAAAGAGTTATAAATAAAATTTTAAAAGATACTGTCGTCTTTTAATTAAAAAAAAAAAGAACAAATATGATAAAACAAAAATTCATTAATATATTTTTCACTTCTTCCTATTTATTCGAATTTTTTATGGATAAAAAATAATATATATATAAATTGAAACTCTCATTTCTTTCATTATATTTTTTCTTCTAATAAAAATCACAAACACATGAGATATCTTTATTTATTTTCCTGTCAATTCTCTTCTCTTCGTTTTCTTTCATCCCATCCAAACGTGGCGTGAGAGACGAGCTAGGATAAAACAATCCATCTGAAGAAATAAAGAATATGCACGATACGTAACCCCAGTGTTCTTCTTTAGTTATTAAATATTATTCTTAAATAATATTAATTAATTTACGAAAAGCATACATACATACATATATATATATATATATATATATATATATATGGTGAATCGGTGGAGCCAGGGAAACTGATTTATTTAATGGTAAAACACGACAAAAATAAATTGCAATCAAGCAGCATTTATGCCCAAATGACATCGCCCCGGCGGCTAGTTACTGACCTTTGGATTAGTTAGAGGTTGTTTAGAAGGTTAACCCCAAGGGGTTAGATGGGATGGTCTTGAACTGGGATTTAGGGGCTTACCACCCCAAGGTCTCAAGTTCAAGTCTCCTCTCTAGCAAAAACTTGGGGCCAGCCTCCCGGGCGCAAAGCGTAGTAAAGGTTGGTAGGACGGGCCTCCTTGGCTGGACGAACCGTATCCAGTTCTTGGGTGTGGGTCCGACTTCCCGCCGCTACGCGAGTTCGCGATTGACCGCTATACATGTTGAGGGGCCGGTATGTGTGGCACAAACCAAAAGAGATTCACTCTCTAGGGGTTTGGCCTAGGGAGTGAATCTCTCGAGGTTAAATCCTTTTTGTTTAGAAGGTTAAAAAATATTGGAAAAAAAAAAAAAAACACCCTAACTTTTATTAAGGTGGCGTCTGATTTATTTTTTTTTTATATTTTAAAAATTTTTAAATAAAAAAATAAAAAATACTTTATTTTTACTGTTTTAAGATTTTTCTTCTTTTGCGTTGAATACGCTCAAAATAATTTTTTATCATTTTTTATTTCATAAATAAACTCATTTTTTTTTCTAAAACAAAATTTAAAAATATAAGTGACCAAATGTATTTTGAGTCATTTTTTTATTTTAAAAAACATAAAATAAAAAATGAGTTTAGAATAAAAAATAAAAAATAAAAAATAAAAACAAGAAACAAAAAATAGAAAAATAAACCAAATGAACCAATTTTTTCAACTTTTTCAACAAAATTTTATCATGCATCGTTTTTACACTAATTTTTTTTATCAAATATCTCTTAATACAAGCCAAACAGTGGTAGATTTTTATTTACAATTATAAATGACTAGATACAAAAGTTTGCTGGAGGCTTGAAGAAAAATAATGTTGAAACAGGAGAAAAAAGCGGAAGCGGACAAAAAACAAAAATATCATTGTTGGATTCTTCCTGGGCATATGTCTGGTCTGGTGCATTGTTTTTGGATTCTTATAACAATTTCTTTAAAACTAAAAGTAGGTAGTTTCGAGCAATGCTACGTTTATAACATTTTTTTTTTAACTTTGTTTTATAATATTCAAAATGAACTGGCCATGATAGATTATAATCAATATAATATAAAAATACATTAATTATGACTCGTCATAACTAGAATAATGTAAAAAAAGTATCAGAGAAATGGTATAAAAATCTTAAATGACATTATACACTGATCTAAAACAATGTCGTTTTGAATATTGTGAAACAACATTTAAAAAAAAATATTATAAACGTAACATTTTTCGAGTAGTTTCTGTCTAACATTATACGGGCTGAAGAGTCATCCTGTCATACATATATAGGTATAGGTGCATGTGCTTGTGTAGTATAAATGCCCGGGGCAGTGGTGTCCAGTGGGGCCCAATAACAATGGCTTTGTCGATCACTTTGGAGCGTTAAAAAAACTCTGAGGAGTAATTAATTGTGCTGTGTCCTCGGGGTTAAAAAAGAATACTCGCGACTCAATCAAAAGTATGTTGTATATATACATATATGTATGTAAAAAATGTATGTGTGGCAGACAATTAATCCTGGTGGAGAGAAATCTGTGGACAATCTTTTTTTTTTTAAATGAAGTTGATTATTTTAAGAATTAGCAGTAGATGACAAGCCATCCTGGGCCGTTTCAAGGTTTAAATATAGAAATTATGGCGAAAAAAGTTGCAAAATCAAGATCCAGCAGTTGCTTTTCCCGGTCTGAAAACTGGGCTGCTTAAGATTTAATGCGCTGCACGTGTGCTTGGATACGGGTTATCAGCCAGAAGGGGACACCTGAGATTGCTTTTCATCGTTCTTTATTTGCTAATCAAACCTTTTTTTTTTTTTTTTGAATTTAATGCACATAGCTATAATAAAAAATGTAATGATAACGACATCGTATAGAAAAAAGAAATGTTCTCGGCCTCCACGGGAGTGGCCGAGTGGAAGTCGGGCTCGCCTTAGAGTTTGGATCTCTCGAGATTCCGGGTTCAACTCCCCCACGGGAGAATGGGTTACCGCTGTAATGGCGAGTGCCTAATGGCCTCCTATCGATCGTGCCGGTCAGCCAGGGCTGGTTAACTCTCCAGGGGCCTTTGCCGGCTAGGGTCCTGGAGCGTGCTTTGCCCTGTGCGCACCCCAGTACGGGGTAGCGGCTGCGGACTTTCACATACCAGAAGAAATGTTCTCGCGTTTACAGGTGTTAGTCAATATGTGGTGATTTGCACTCAGCAGGAGGCTTAAGAAAAAAAAAAAAAGTTATTGTTGCGCACTTTGAAAAAAAAATAATAACAACAAAGAGGAAAAAGAAAGAAACTTATTCTCGCAAAGGAGAAGACTTTTTTTTTTTTCTTCTTTTTGAAATGATTACAAAAAGAGTATGCATATATACACATACTAACATACATACTTATATCTACACAAAACACAAAATAAGCAAATAATTATTGGCCACAAATCATTTGAATAGTTTTATATTCGGATGCTTAAATTCAATAACACCAAGCATAGTCTTCAACTTTTTCAAATAAATTTGCTTTTAAAGGCTCTATTAAAATATCTACTACTTGTTCTTTCGATCGATAGAATTCAAACTTGAACTCCCCATCTTTAACTAATTCTCGGATATGATGATACTAGATGTCAATGTGCTTACTTCTGCCATGAAATACTGGATTTTAGCTAATGCAATAGCAGACTTGTTGTCACACATGATTTTTGTAGGAACTCCTTACTCGTTTCTTAATTTATTCAATATTCTACGAAACCAAACTGCTTAACATGCCGTAGAGGTTGCTGCCATGTATTCTGTTTCTGCTGTTAACAAAGCAACGACTTGTTGCTTTTTAGATAACCAAGAAAACACTCCTGTTCCAAGATTAAAAAAAAAAAAAAAAAAAAAAAACATACCTTAA
Organism: Vitellaria paradoxa; assembly: GCA_019916065.1. Classification (NCBI taxonomy): domain Eukaryota; kingdom Viridiplantae; phylum Streptophyta; class Magnoliopsida; order Ericales; family Sapotaceae; genus Vitellaria; species Vitellaria paradoxa. Next base: position 19,246,430 of record CM034234.1, on the reverse strand, counting down.
TGTGCTTTTCCATACAGCAAAATTCTCTTTACCGTTTGAAAGTGTGACTGGTAAGGTTTTTCCATAAAGCGATTGATAATTCCAACTCATACACAATATCTGGCCTAGTAGAAGTTAAATATTGTAAACTACCAACTATGCTCTTAAAGTAGGTGGGGTTTACCAGTTCTCCGATTCCTTTTTTCTTCATCTCTAAGCGTTCTGCGATTGGCATCTGAATTGGGATAGCTAAATCTATTTTGATTTTTTTTAAATATCACCGGCATATTTCTTTTATGAAATGATGAAGCCATTGTCAGTTTGTTGTACTTCAATCTTTAAGAAATATAACATTAGTCTCATATCTGTCATTTCGAATTGACAAGTCATTACCTCCCTGAATTCAACAAACATTGTTTCACAATTTCCTGTAAATATCAGTCATCAACATAAAAACATACAATCATTTAGTCACCATTAGATTTTGACTTGATATATAGTGTATGCTCATAAGGACACTTCAAAAAACCATTTTGTAGCATATATGTATCAATCTGAGTATGCTAGGCACGAGGTGCCTTCTTTAACCCGTACGAAGCTTTTTTAAGCCAGTAGATATCTTTCTCATGTCTTTTTATCACATAGTTAGGTGGCTGCTCAACATAAACTTCTTCTTCAAGAACGCCATTCAAAAATGCTGAATTCACATCCATTTGATGGATTTTTCATCTATTCTGAGCTGTAAGTGCTATAATCATACGAATGGTATCCATTCTGGCAACTGGTGCAAATACTTCGAAATAGTCAATTCATGGCTTCTGCTTGTAGCCCTTGACCACTAACTTTGCCTTGAACTGATCCACCTAACCGTTGGGTTTATACTTTGTCTTGTATACCCATCTGATATCGATTGACATTTTTTCATCTGGCAAAGAAGTTAACTCCCAAGTGTCATTTTTCTTTGTTGAATAAATTTCTTCATCCATGGCTTGAATCCATCATTTATCATTTACAGCATCTTCAAAGAAGATTGAGTCATAATCTGCAAACAGGTAAAAGTTTACTAAACTTTCATCAATAATATCATTGCTATTATTTACTCCTGTGACCACATAATCTTGCAGATGTGTAGGCATTAATCGTGTCTGTTTTGAATGTTTTGATAAACTTGGGACTACTATCTAGGAAGAAGTGTCTAAAGATAAAATGCTGGTTGAAGTATCACCCTGTTAATCTATATTTTCTGTGAAATTTTTGATGTAAATGTGCCATTCTGTTTGTCATCTTTCTGAATTTATTCCAAGCCTCATCTTCAATAAACTGGACATCTCTGCTCACAATGAATTCCTTTGTGATTGGATTATACAACTTATAACCCTTGGTCATATCACTATAGCCGATAAAGATGCATCTTTGACTTTTATCATCCAACTTCTTTCTTCATTCATCAGGTACATGAGGATATGCAATCGAGCCAAATCCTCGCAAAAGAGAGACATCTAGCTTGTGATTGCTCTATGCTTTTTTTGGAGTTCTCCCAAACACACTATTTGTTGGACACCTATTTATTAAATAAACAGCACAGGATTAGCTTCTGCCCAAAAATATTTTGGTAAATTCTTGGCCTTCAACATGTTTTTAACCATTTCAAAAATTATTCTATTTTTTCTTTCAGCTATACCATTCTGCTGAGGTGTATAATTAGCAGTTAATTGATGCTGGATCTCATGAGATTTACAAAAATTAAAAAATTAGAGATAAATTCTCCCCCTCTTTTAGATCTTAATGCCTTTATGTTAAGGCCACTTTGTTTTTGAACAAAGATTTTAAATTCTTTAAACTTTTCAAATGCTTATGATTTTGTTTTTAGAAAATAAACCCATATTTTTCTAGTAAAATCATCCACAAAAACTAAAATATATCTTTTACATCCAAGAGACTCTACCTCAAATGGACCACATATATCCGTGCGTACCAATTCCAAGGATTGTTTGGCTCTTCTGGATTTCCCAACTGGAAATAGGTTTCTGCACTATTTTCCAAAAGTACATCCTTCACACAAATGATTTGGAGCGCTAATCATAGGTAAGCCAATTACCATATTTTTCTACACAAGTAACTTTAACCCTCGAAAATTCAAGTGACCAAATCGAAGGTGCCATAGCCAGTTACTGTCTTTCATCATGGCTTGAAAATTCATCAGGATCTGCGCTTGAAGTACTATAGGAAACATTCTATTTTTCGTCATTAGTACCTTTGCAATCATTTGGTTGTTTTTGGCTTTAATTGTGCAAGCGCTATTGTGAATATTAATATTGTGGCCTTTTTCAGAACGTTGTACCATACTTACCAAATTCCAAAAAAAGTCCTAGCACATAAAAGACATCTTCAATTGTAACTTTAGTGCCATCTTTAAAATGAATATTAATATTATCTTTGCCCATTACAATAATTTTTGACTTATTTCCGAAATTAACTTCTCCCTAAACTGATTCATTCAATTGTGAGAACAATTCTTTTCTCCCACTCATGTGATTACTGCATTCTGTATCTATATACCAATTGTTTGTACACTTAGCATTTGGTTCGACTTCTTTGCAGGTAACTACTAAATTTTCTTCTATATCAGCAATGTGTGCATGCTTTACTTGTTCATTTTGTAATTTTGTCTGACATTTAGACTTGTAATGTTCGAACTGATTATACCTGTAAAACTTGATGTTGGACTTGTCATGTGCTCCTATCGTAAGGCCACAACCTTTTGTCATTTTATCCTTGGTGGTATTGTTGCAATTTCCTCCTCTGCCTTAATTGCATCCATGACCTTGACTACTTTGGCTGCCTCAATGGTTGTTTTGAACCCTCTTGCTTTGCAAAGCCTACTTTGAACTAGAGCTACTGGTTCTTTGGTTCATCCGTAGCTCGTGTGAGCATAATGAACCCATCAACCTTTCAATTGACATGGTTGATATATCTTGTCCTTCTCTAATTACTGCAACAATGTAATCAAATCTCGTAGTCAAAGATCTCATGATCTTTTCAATTACCCTTTGATCATCCATATGTTCACCATTTATACGTAATTGGTTGACAATGGATTAAACTCAATTAAAGTAAGTTGAAATTGATTCCGAGTTATTCATGCTTAAAGACTCAAAATCGCCTCTAAGTGTCTGTAGTTGTACTCGCTTTATTCGATCATCACCTTTGTGAGATTTCTACAGAATATCCTATGCTGCATGTGCTATTTTCACCCCTAATATTTTTTCAAATATCGGCTCGTCTACGACTTGAAAAATAGCATATAATGCCTTTTAATCCTTCTTGCGAGTTTCTAACAACACGCCTTTCTCCTCATTCGTTAATGCCTCAAATGCTCTTGTATCGGTTATATTGGTGTCACCAGTCTCCAACAAATTCTAGAGATATTGAAACCAAAAAAATACTTTTAACTGGATAGACCAGTTGTCAAAATTTTTTCCAGTAAACTTTGGAAACTATAGTTAAATTAAATTACTAGTTGCCATAATTTAATTTTTACCAACACTAGTGGCTCTGATACAAAATGTAGGAGGCTTAGAAAAAATAATGTTGCACATTAAAAAAATAATAAAGAGGAAGAAGAAAGAAATTTATTCTTGTAAAAAAGAAGACTTCTTTTTTGTTTCTTTTTGGAATGATTACAAAAAGAGAATGCATGCATATATATACTAGGATACGTACCTATATCTAGAAAAAAAAAACAAAATAAGCAAACAATTATTGGCCACAAACCATTTAAATAATTTTATATTTGGTGGCTTAAATTCAAGACTAAAATAAAAAAAAAATTAAACCATTAAACAAAGATAGGTTTGCTATTTTAACACACTCCAAACGCATACATGTGTACTTGTATTAAGTTTATTAAACTATTTTCTAATAACCGCGTCCTAATTTTGAATTTTCACTCTAAAAAATTCATCTTTTTAAAAGTTTTCCTTAAACATGGATGAATTTGTAATTTTAATTTTTAACATTTAGGAATTATTTAGAGTTTTAATCTTTGTATTTGGAGTGCAACTAATAGTTCACGAAAAATAAGAGATGAATAGTGAAAAATTCGTTTAAACAATTAACTTATGGAGGTTACGAGATGGTTTAACAATTAACTTAAAATTTGTTTAATTATTAAATTAGAAAATTTTTATTTATTTATTTATTAAAAAAATTATTTATATTTTATGTTTGTTCATTACCCAACTTGTAGATAAACTCAATTATAAACTCACTTAAATGCTTGTAGTTATGCTTGACTTGAGTGCGAGTTCGCCAATAAATTTAACAAACAAATTTGAACACCATGCGTGGAGCTTGCTTAAAATTCAACTCAAACTCAAGCTTCTCAATAATTTAACAAACAAACCTGAATATATATATTGATACTTGTCTCAATTGGACTCTTTTACGACGACCCTATTGACCCATCATGGGGAAAAAGTCCCATGATTTAATCTTTCTGATATCATCAGTTCCCAGTGATACAAAGTTATGTCATCTGTGACTGTTAATATTTTAAAAAGATACTATAATAAGTAAATAAATAAATAAAAGAAAATATTTTTAAATTAATCTTAAAAAATTAAAAATGACTAATCAAATAAAATTTTTAACAAGTACTCAAATTGAATAGAAAACTTCCATGGCATCACTAGGCCACAAGTGTATGCATGCTGCCAACATAACTTCAAGAGATCAGGATTATCTGCACAATCACGCTCCTTAATCACAAATATATATATATATATACTATATACAGGATCGTATCAAACTATTTAGAAGTTCAAGGCCAAAAAAAAATTTTGAGCTTAAAAAATCTTTATACATGTAACATTTTAAACTGTAAAATTACGAATTAAAATTTTACATTCAAGACGTCTAATATTAATAATCTCAATAGACAATATAATTAATTTATTTAATCTATCTTGTGACATAATTAATCTTAAATAAGATTTTATTAATTTTAATTTTGAAAAACTTCTTTCATCATAAGCAACTTCGACTATGATTTTTTTTTTTCCTTTCCGTTGATATTTGCTCAGAGTTTCTGGGTAATTAAATATATATGTATATTATATATATATATATATATATGTAGTACATACATTTAGGGCCTTAAATTCACTGGGCCCTTAGGCCACCGCCTAACTGCCCTTTTGGTCCACCCGATCCTGAATATATGTGGACGGAATCAAAATACTTTGGATCCCTTTATAGACAATCAATGTCAATGTCATTATAGGAAATACATGGATGAAAGTCTGAAACCAACCAGAGCCCGTTATAGTCTTTGAACATTGAAGTGTAGTTGTCTATCTAAGCAAATTGTGAAAAACAAGGGGGAGAAAGCCCAAAACTGGGTCCAACCCACTTAGAACATTCAATGGCCTATCCCCTTCGGTAAGAATTGCATGCAAGAAGAGGTTTGGAGTTTCCCCTAATAATCTAATACGAGGTTTGGCTCATTCGTTAGGCTCTGGGCTCGTTGTCTAAAAATTACGAGTATGATTTTTTTCAAAATCACTGAAAATTTATTTATTTGTTAATTCAAAATCACAGGTGTTATTTGATTTGTTTTTCTATTTTTTATTTTTTATTTTTATTATTTTCTATTTTAAGGTCATCTTTCATTTTTTACTTTTAAAAATAAGAAAAACAGTTCAAAACTCATTTGGTACCTTCTATTTTCAAAATTTGTTTTCCAAAATAAAAAAATAAATTTACACATGAAATCAAAAATAGTAAAAAGTCATTATGAGAGTTTTTAACAAAAAATAAGAGAAATCTCAAAAAAAAAAAAAGAATATTTTTTATTTCTTCGTTTTGAGATTTTTAACACATAAAACAAAAATAAAAAACAGAAAACAAAAAAATAAACGAGATGCCACCTTGACAAATTAGTCGAAGTGCGTACAAATTAATCTAATTATCTTGATTTGTAGTACATGTATGCATATACTGTGAATTGTTTTAATTCCACTCCTTTTAATTTTTATCAGTGAACCAATTTCATATTTTCGTGGCAACTATGGGGGGTCAAAATTTCAGTATCATGATAGTGCTATACGTATACGTACATAATAGGGGTCAAATTTAATTTGATCCATCGAGTACACTGACCATAAAATTCAGCATTTTGACATTGAGATCCATAACCATCAATAGTAAGGTGAACAACAATTTTCAAACCGTGGGGTCCTAAGTTGAAAAGTCACCAGTACTGATGTGAAACAACTAAATCGAGTTGGGCCGTAAGATATTTGAGTTAAATTTATTAAATTTAGTCATTTTAAAAATTAATTTCGACTTAATTTGTTTATCTTATTATTTAATATTTTATATTATATTTGTCGAGTATTAATTTATCAATTAAGTTTAATAATATAATAAGTTTAAAATGATAATTCAGCATTTTGACTATTCCAAATGTAAGAGAGCGAGTGATTTTTTTTGGTCTTCTGCTCTACTTAGGGTGAGTTTGTTTTGGTTTGCAAACAAACTCTAAAAATCTCTATAAATCTCTGTTAACTTTATATCACATCAATTTTTTTCTTTCACTACACGTATTACGAACTCTCAATTTATTTTACTTTATCTTACTCCAAACTCACCCTTAATAGTGGAGGGGGACAAAAAATATATATATAACTTTTACTGTTTCATTTATGTTTTAAGCCTTCGTTTGACTATAAAAAAACATTTTGTTTCTTTTGTAATATATATATATATATATATATATATATATTTATTAAAATTTATTTTTTTTTAGAAATTATAGTTTTTAAACGTGTTAATTGCATTTATAAAAAAAATAAAAAAATTCATGTCTACAAATTTTAGAAAAAATAAAAAAATTAACTTTTTTATTTTTTTTTTATCCAAAAGAGTAGTTTTTACTCAAACGAATATAAATTTTTTATTTTTATTTTTCGAAGGAGATTAATACAGCTGAAAGGTATGACTTCTAAAACAAATCAAATTTAAATGAAAAAACTATATAAAACAAAATAAGGTTAAAAAAAATATAAAATCAAAATTTTCGTAACTAAACTAATCCCAAGTCCATCGGATTTAACAATTTGATAATCAAATGACATTCAAACCAACCCGAAGTAATTTGATTGGGTACGACATCGATAACTTATTCTTGAGTATTAACTAGTAAATATATTTCTCACAATTAATAGTTTAAACAACTGAAGTTTATTAGAGATATTCCTTACTACAAAAAATATAATTATTATTAAATTTTATTATCTATAGAATTTATTATGTTATATGCTAAATTTACTGATAGTATAAACAAAAATATGTAATAATGTATTAAAAGATACATTTTATTTCACAAAAAATACCAAGTTTGATTCTTTTAAACTTCTTATATGTTAAAAAAATTTGAGTTAACTTTAAATTTTTAATGAAATCAAAATATCTTAATTTTTAATTAATTTAATTTTTAAATAAAATTAAAATAATAAAAAAAATATTTTAATAATTTTATCTAAAAAAATTGAGGGGTCACTTGCCCCCTTCCCCAACGTAACTCCGCCCGTGGTTTCTAGACTATAAAGACTTACGACTTTTTCTTCTCTGCATTAGTTAAATTCTTCTATTTTTTTCATTGATAATTGACTTTCCGGGTTGGTAAGAAGTCGTGACACGTGACAGCACTTTTGTCGGTGCGCTTGCATCACTTGGTTGGACCTTAGGATATTTTGGATGGACACAGGTCAGATAACCAACGATCAATCCATGGAACCGAATTAAAACAACCTAAAAATCTAAAAACCAATAATCAATATTTTATATATTGAATTTAAAATTAAATTGTATTAAAACACAAGTTAGAGAGTTAAATTTATTTAATTATTTATAAAAATATTTTCAAATGATTACTATTAAAATAGCTGTACAACTACTTTCTGAAATGGTTAATCCACGACTATGAAAAATTTTAAATAACTACGTTTGTAATTATTTCAAATTTATCATAATTAATCAGGTTAAATTGCTCAAACTCATAATGAGGAACCCATTTAAATTAACAAAATTATATTTGAATAATTTTTTTTGAAATAAGTAGCATTAGACTGTTTAATTTTAAATTTATAAATACAAACTCCATCTGAAACTTTTTTTTTGGGTAATGAAGGAAATCGCCTAGTGATTTTATCCATTGACCTACAAACCTCCGAGGGAACTAGCACAGCAATCTACCGTCACGGTCCCCCACTTAAATCCTGTCCACTCTAGATGAGAATCGAACCTACAATCTGGATATATCACCCAAATCTCAGGCTTGACTCCTGCTAGACTGGACCAACTAAGGGTGGGTAACTCCGTCTGAAACTTGAATTGCGGGTTAACGGTTCTTCTTCGTTAATCATTAATGTCACATGCACAAGTCTACTTGTGGGTTCATGTTTATTGGTCCAATATAAATTTTTATTCAGACATCTTCAAAATTTTTATGTTCGATTCTATTAAAGAAAAATCAAAGTGAAAAAGAAAAAATTCTATTTAGTCGATTTGATTTTTAAACAAAATGAGGAGGAAGGCTTTGAGCACTGGCAGAGACGAAAGAGAATACGAGAATTTATATATTTTTAATGTAATATATATAATTATGGAGGGACCAAAGGTGTGTTTGCGTACTTCATTGCTACTGCATAAATATGGGTGTGTCCACATATATATACTTGTTGGTTAGAGTTGTTCATTCCTAAGTTTTATTTCTTGTTTTTTATTTTTTGTGGTCTGCAATTATTTGGTCTCTATAATTGTTTGGTTGGAATATGATGAAGCAATGGGGATGCAACAAAGACACGTACAACTTCAAAATTTAGTTAATTTTGATATTTTTTTATTAAAATTAGTAAGTTATTCAACAAAACGGTTAAATTTTTACTAATATTTTAAAATAATGAAAATGAGTTTAAATTTTAAATATTGAAAGTTACTTATAATTAATAAAATATTGAGAGAAGGTAAATTTATTTCACTCACTTAGGGCCCGTTTAACAACGCTGTCATTTTGTTGTTGTTGTTTTTCTGTTGGCATTTTCTGTTTTTTATTTTCTGTTACCGTTTATTTTTTCTGAATTGAAAACTGAAAATGTGTTTGGAAATGCAAGTTTGTTTGTAATTATTAATTTTTTTATTTTAGAAAATATTTAATTTTATTAGTTATAAAAAATTAATAGAACTTAATAAAATATATTTTATATTAATTTAATTTAATAAATATGATTAATTAAATTAATACAGTAAATTATTTATTAAAATCATTTAATCCAATAAATATAAAATATATTAAATTATATTATTTATTAAAAATAATTTAATAAAATATATTTCATATTAATAAATAATTAAATTAGATTAATTATTAAATTAAATTATTTATTTTTAAATTAATTAAATTCATTTAATTATTTATTAAAATAATTTAATAAAATATATTTTATATAAATTAAATTAATTAAATCATAAATAATTTAATTTAATTATGATATTTATTTAAAATAATTTAATAATTATTGTTAAATTAAATTAAATTAAAAATTAATGTAATTTAATTATTTATTATTAATTATTTTATATAAATTAATTTCATTATTAAATAAAATAAATTAATTATGATATTTATTTCAAATAATTTAGCAATAATTAAATATTAAATTAAATTAAATTAATTTAGCTTTATTATTTATTAAAAATAATTTATATTAATTTGTATAATTAATTCAATTATATTATTTATTAAAATAACTTATTTTAATAAAATATTTGAATAAAATAATTTATTTTTATGTAATATAACAAAAATAGACAAAATTTGAAAATTGACAAAATATTGATAACAGAAAAAAAAAATTAGAGTGAAAACACTTTTTTTCTGTTTACGTTTTTCTGTTTATGTTTTCATTTTTTTTCGAAATAAAAAATCGTAAACAAATTTATCAAACGTGTTTCTGTTGCGAATTTACAAAATTTTAAAAATATAAACAGAAAAATAAAAAACTGCAACGTTACCAAGCGGGACCTTAATATCTTTTACTTTGTTTGGATTGGAGCCATGCTTGCAATACTACTTAGAAATATTGTTACAAAGGACTCTGTATATGTTCGATTATTACAAAACTGTCGTCTAAACTACAAATCACAACCACCTTAAATCATACGATCGACAACCTCGAGGTAGTTGTTAATGAGCCCAATTAATTTCTCACCCCGCTTTCCCCCTTCTCTTGCTTTGGCCCTAATTCCCCAAAATCGATCCTTCCTCCCTCTACTTTCTCACTCTCGTCTCTTCCCTCATCTCTCCTGCACTCCCTCTCTTCTCTCTTGTCATTTCTCCTCCACTACCTCTCTACTCTCCCATCATTTCTCCTCCACTACTTCTCTTCTCTCCCTTTGCCGGAGTTGTGCACGCCAGAGCTAGCGGAGCACCAAGGACGCTAGCCAGAGCTGTTGCTATCCTTTGGCTGTTGGTTTAACACCGTGGACCTCTTTTAAATCTCTCTTCTCTCCCGCTATCGACTGAATTCAAGTATGCTATACTGCTAATACTTTTTTTTTTTTTTTTTTGAAATTTACATATATGACCGTATTGGTGTTTATTTGTCAAACAGTCACATTCTTATACTATGAATCAAGTGTATCTTGGTTTCTTACCCTACCAAATTTCTTTGACTTTCACATTGTTCGTTATTTTATTCGTAGATTGTTGGGCAGTTGTTGACTTATATTGATTTTTTGTTGTTGATTAATTAGGTTTTTGTTATTGAGAGAGAATTTCTAAATTTATGTTGATGAGAGCTTTTTATTTGTTGAGTGGCCTATGAAATTGCCATTTTTTTTATTTCAATATTGACTTATCATGCTGGGAGATTGTGCTGATTTTTTTGTTATTGAAAATTGATAATTATTGATTAAAATTTTTGAGTATGTATGTGATTATATAAGTTGAGAAATTTGTTATTCTTAAATTTAATTTGTGGCCTACATCACTAGCCTATTCTAAAATTGCTAGTTTTGTTGTGTGAATTTTGCTTATTTGAATATAATTTTGGTATGTCAAGTTGAAATTTTAGTTATTTAAATTAAGCAAATTACGTTTACAACATATTAAATAATTAATATTATTAACAATATCATCATTGTCATATAGCAATTGGATGAAAATGCCCAATGCAATTTCCACCCAATTAGTTAGTTCAAGTTATGAACACTTTAATTTATTCATTACTTTGAATAAAAGAAATAGCTAATTAGGATTTTATTTAATTAGTGTTATAAAATATTTTTAATAATAATTGATTTGAATGAAGTATATTAGTAAAAAAAAATTTAATTTCATAATAAAATATCACTTATAAAAATTAATTTAATAAAATAGGTCATTTAATATGTAACTATTATTTACTAAAAAAATTTAACTTAATTAAATTAAACTGACCATTTAATAGTAATTGATTTTTAAAAAAATAAATCATCACATATAATTCAACATTCTTTTCAATGAAAAAATAAATAAAAGAAGAAAAGGAAATATGAAGAATAAAAAATTAAAGAAATAAGGAAAACACATGCGTGTTAAACCCTAGCTAAAGTTCTCTTATAAAATTTGTAAAATAACAATTTATTTAATAAAAGTAAATTGAAATAGTTATTAAAATATTTAATCAAAATAATTATTTTATCAAACTAGTACTATTGACGTGTAACGTTTTCTAGGCATTTAAGACTTACAGAAACGAACTACACGGAAATTCGAGCATCGAATTGCTCGAAATTGTCCCGGGTAGTTTGCCGTTGAAATTTAAAACTTAGGATTTTCAAAGTAAGAGTCAACTACTCAAATTGAGCATGAGGCCTTCGATCTTAACGGAACTTGACGTGTAGCGAGTTCTAGGTATTTAGGACTTTCAGGAATAAATGCACTGGAATCCAAATATTGAATAGCTCAAAATGACCTTGAGTAGTTCGTAATTGAAACTTAAAACTTAGAATTCCCAAAGTAAAGTCAATTGCTCAAATTGAGCATACAACCTTCGATCTCAACGGAACTTAACGTGTAGTGAGTTTTAGGCATCTAGGACTTACAGGAATGAATCGCATGGGAATTCGAGCATCGGATCGCTCAGAATCGCCCCAGTTTGTTTAGAGTTGAAACTTGAAATTTAGAACTTTTTAAAAGACTTTTTGTTATCTTCAAATGAAAGAAAAGACAAACTTTTTCTTTTTTTACCTATAATAAACCACAATTTATAGACCAAATATTACATTTTTGGCCGCTTAAAGTTATTGTCGATCAAATATAATTTAGTTTTTATTGAGAAATTAAAATATAATTTAGTTGCCAGTTGATTATAAAAGTTTTTCCTTTGTCGAACAAACTTTGTAGTTAGTGGCCAAAAATTTACTTTTTAGTGACCAATTTTCTTTGCCAAAAGCTTAAATTTTGGTGACCTAATTTTTGTCGGTAAAAGATAGAACCTTAGGCTAATGAAAATGAAATAGAATAGAATAAAAGGTAAAAATTGAATAAGGATGAGAATGGAATAGAATACTCATTTCATTCATTTGTTTAGTTGCCAACATGAAAATAATAGGAATATAATAGCCATTCAAATTTTCATAATTTGATTACATATTTTAAATGTAATGAAATAAAATGAAATATAATAAAAACTATCACTACTACAACAAAAGTAGGCCATAGTGACAAGTTTTCTGTGACAATGAAAAATCTTGTCACAATATATATAATTTAGTGTCAAAATTTTTTTGTTGTCACCAAAAATATATTTTATATTTTTTTGTGACAAGAAATATAAATTATCACTGAAAAATTAATATTCAGTGAGAAAATTATTTTGTTGTCATTGAATCTCATCACTGAAAGCTGGGAAAGGGATTCGCACCAAAAAAATTATCACTTTGGCGGTATTAAAATTTTCTATTATGATAAATTATTTTTTCCATCACTGAAACATATTTCGTGACAAGTTTTATTGTCATAAAAATAAAAGCTTACAGATAATTATTAAAAATAATTAATCTTATTAATTAAAATTTTAAAACCTAAGTTAAATTATATAGCCCTGCACTTCTTCTTCCTTGGTATATATCTTTCTCCCAAAATTCAAAATTTAGAAGCAACTTGCTGCAGGCGCTTCAGCCTCAAAGCCTAACCAATTAAGTTTATCATTTTATAGCTTAAATTTAGATCAGACTGAAATTTGTTTAATTATTAATAAATATATAGAGGAATTTTTTTTATTACATTTCATTTCAAGGGACCAAATATAGTCTTAGTGATTAATTTTTTTTTGGTAAGTAGTCTTAGTGATTAATTGGTTGGTAAAAGATCTCAAAAAAAAAAAAAAAATGGATTGTAGTTGCTAAGGATCAAAGTAAGTTTTGGTCACCAAATATAAAATTTTTGGGCAAAGATTAATGCAAAAAAAAAAAAAGAAAAATAAAATATTTTTCTTTTTCTTTTGGTGACTAATTAGTCATGAAAGGTAAATACTTTGTTGATCATATCTTAGTTGCTTGGGAAAAGTGATATTTTCGCGGCTAATTCGTTGGCAAATAATTTTCTTTTACCAACCAATTAATGAGCAAAATTAATAAATATTTTATTATTTTTATTTAAATCTATGGTGGCTAATTGTTTAAAGGATAAATTACACCTAGACCCCTTGAACATTAGACTAATTATACCTAGATCTCCTAAACATTTGAATCTTACACCTAGACCCCTTGTTCCTAAATGTTTATAACACTTAGATCCTTCCGTTACTTTTCTCTGTTAATTGCAGTTAACTGCGTTGTAAAATGACGAAAATGCCTATATCCCGTCAGCAACACTCAGGGGGTCTACGTATAATTAACCTAATGTTCAGGGAGTCTAGGTTTAATCTATTCTTATTAAAATGGTTTATTTTATTAAATTATATTAATTTTATTAAATCTAATAATAATTTATTATTAAATTAAGTTATACATTTTATTACAACTAAGTATATTTAAAAATAAATATTATAACATTAAATTAATTAATTTAAATGTATTTTATTAAATTAATTAATCAAATTAATTTTAAATTTATTTTATTGAATTTAATTAATTTTATATTTTTTAATAAAATTATATATTTTTATTTAGATAAAATTAATTACTGTAAGTAAAATTACATCACTAAACATATTTATGTTATAATAAAATTATATATTTATGTTTTTAGAAATAACTACTAAACGCTTTTCAACTGGGTATGGCTTAAAAACAATTATTTTATAAATTTTTTTATCTAAAAATTTATTATTATTAAACACATCAATCCTTAAATGTATTGAACTACTCCTTTAAACTATTTTTCTTAAAAATCGACTCTCACAAATAAAAATGTTTCAAATTACTTTAATTACATATTTTTTGTCATTTTAATTTTATTTTTAATTATATCATTAAAGCTGTGTCAAATGAAAAATTAAATTAAATTAAAAATACTTTGCATTTAAAAATTTTAAAATAATTAATTTTTTTAATTTTTACTATTTAATTATTTTTAGATACATTTTTCTTCGATCAGACTCAATTTTAGTGAAGGATTTTCTTAAAAAATTAGTAATTTCTAACTTTTATCCTATCATGATCAAAATAATGTTTATAAATTACAAAAATAAAAACTATCTAAAAATTAAAAATTGAATTGATAAATATCAATATTTTTTATTAATTAATAATTTTTAAATTTTATTCTATCATGTTCAAAATAATTTTTATAAATTATAAAAATTAAAACGATAAAAAAATAAAGAACTAAATTGATAAATATCAACATTTTTGTTTTATTAATTATTTTTTTAAAAAAATCCTCTATTAAAATTGAGTCTAATGGAAGAAAAATAGATTTAAAAATAATAAAATAATAAAAATTAAAAAAATTAATTTTTTTAATTTTTTTATATGCAAAGTCTTTTTAATTTAATTTTCTTTTTCATTTAACACGGCTTTGATCATATAATTAAAAATAAAATTTAAATGAGAAGACTATCTAATTAAGTAATTAAAATAATTTGGAACATTTTTATTAGTGAGAACAAATTTTTAAGGAAAAATAGATTAAAGGATAATTCAATACATTTAAAGATGGATATAATTAAAAATAATAAGTTTTTTGATGAAAATATTTGTAAAACAATCGTTTTAAACTATACCCAGTTGAAAAGAGTTTATTGGATATTTCTAAATCATAAATGTATAATTTTATACAAACGTAAATAAAAACATAAATATGTTTGGTGATATACTTTTATTTATAGTAATTAATTTAATTTGATTAATTTAATTGTTTAATTAATTTAATAAAATATATTTAAATTAATTAATTTAATGTTATATATATTTATTGTTAATAATAATTAGTTTTAATAAAATGTATCATTATAACTTAATTTAATAATAAATTATTATTAGATTTAATAAAAATAATATAATTTAATAAAATATCTTAATAAAATAAACCATTTTAATAAGAATAAATTACATTTAGACTCTCTGAATACTAGGTTAATTACACGTAGACCCCATTGAGTATTGCTGACGGGGTAAGAACATTTTCATCATTTTATAACGCAATTAACGGCAGTTAATAGAGAAAACTAACAGAAAAACCTAAGTGTTACAAACATTTGGGAATAAAGGATCTAGGTATAAAGTTCAAATGTTCAGGGGGTCTAAGTGTAATGAATCTAATGTTCAAGGGATCTAGAAATAATTTACCCTTGTTCAAAAAATAACTATTTGTCCATCAAATTTTATATATCGTTAAATGAATACTTTTTCGTGACCGAATGGTTGAGAAAAGGATATTTTGGTGTTTTTTGAATCGGGACAAGGTAACTATTAGCTACAAACTTTTATGGGTTAATTACCTTTGTACCCCCTATACATAGGTCAATTATCACTTACACCCCCATCAACTTCAGTATTATACACTTACACCCCCTCTACTGTTATTCAAAATGCAACATTTGACGCCGTTACATTAAGTGATAAAACGACCAAAATACCCCTTATAAAGTTAAAACCCCAAATCAATCAGTCTCTTTCACTATACTTTGAAAAGTTTCACAGTATGAAGGCTAGGGCTTGTTCCGATTTTGAGAAAGGGTTCCGATCTTGGCAAACAAAGGCATTACTGAGAGATTGAAGGGGAAAAGAGTACGGTTCTATAATTTCTTGTTGCCAAGCTACTAAAAAGGGCTCGTTGATTGAAGTTTATCAATCAGAGGTATGTGCGTATATGTAGTTGGTGTGTGTATATATATATATATATATATATATAGTATGATATTGGAATGGTGTGTTGTCAAATGTGACTTTTTGCTTTTGAAATTTCCATTTTCTTTGTCGATTGGAGATAAATGTAAGGGACAGAGGACACCCACATGGGCCCATGTGGGGTATTTCTTGCCTTGAAGTCCCCATTTGCTTTACGTTGCTGACTAAAAAATTTACCTTTTTTGAATTAATAAATTGGTTTGGTAGTATACTGACAGAAATTTTTTGGTTCATACAGGGATGACTGATATTAAAACAGTTGAGTTGCATCTCAGTGGATGCTTTAAAGTGACTCCGCTGGGGACCATATACAGTAGGGGCACTGTTGAATATTCAGACAGGTGCGATGTAGATTATCTCAGTTTCATTGATTTACAGTGCTTATTTCTAGATAGAGGTTACCCATGCACTAGCCTAATGTATTATAGAATACCTAGGATGGGTTTAAGTGAGGGGTTACGAGAAACTGAAAGTGACAAAGATGTTTTAGAAATGGTTAGTTATTATATTGGACTTTTAGTAATTGTTATGTATGTTGTGAAAGGTAATGAACCAGAACCATTACAGGTTCTGGGGAAGGATGGGACACCGTTGAAAGGGTTAAAACCATTATTAATAGAAAGCCCTAGTCAATGTCCAGTAGTTGAAACTGAAATAGAGAATGAGATCCTACTACAGTGGATGAGGAGAGTCCTATAGGTGAGGAGACTCCTGCAGCTGAGCAACCTGATGCGGCTGAGGAGACTCCTGCAGTAATCAGTGAGGTTTGTCAAGAAAATGATATACCTCATGCTAGTGATCTGGACCATAAGTCTGCAGAAGTTGAAGAAGAAGACAGTTCAGAGGATGAAGAATATGTTCCTAGTAATAATAATAGTGATTGTAGTGATGATACTGTCACGCCCCGGGTTTCACAACCCGAGTACGCGGACAAATAACACATATTATACCATTTTATAACCTTCCCTATTCCACATTAGAGCCATAAACACACACTATGGGCAATGAATATAAAGTAATTAAAAATTAAACCTTAAATTTAAATAAATGCCTCAGTTTAATCCACTAGGCAAACAAAGCTGCAAAACTAAACCCAACCAATCTCTAAAAAATAATAATAATAATTAACATTCACCTCAAAAAATAATTTCCTAGAGTCTAAAACAATTACATAAAAATAAATAAATGAATAAATAATAAATAAGACTTTAATTTCTATGCTCAGAAGGTCCAGCACGTGACTCAAATTCATTACCTGCATCACAAACTGTAAAGGGTTTAGCACTAATACCACGTGTGCTCGGAACTCTAATAATAATAATAATAACAATATAAATGCAATATGTCCTAACATGCTACTAAGTGAAGCAAATTATGTACAAGTAGCAATTTCAAACAAAAAATTAGATTTATTTATCAATCTCTTTTCGTTACCATTAATCGTGTTTTAGCGCCACATAACACATAAAAAAAAAATCAATTTAATTTTAAGATACTGCTGCTTGGTTGTCTCGTAGAAACAAGACCCAACCAATATACATCATTCATTGATGTCTGCTTGATTGTCCCGTAGAATCAGGACCCAACCAATATACACCATCATTCGGTGTCTGCTTCCTAGGCCGAAACCTTAGGAATATAATATGCCACCCTTAGGCATCTGCATCGTTCGTAGGTTACTAGCCTACTGGACTCGATTACCACCCCTGCGTGGGTTTCGAGACTCTCAACCCTTGGGTACGTATACCCGATATTTTCAGTACCCCTCAACCCAAACAAAACATATTATTAGATTTTATTTTAATATGTACATTAAATAAATTCTGTATTTTATTCATTATTTATTTAACCCCTTATGAATACTCCATAATATTTTAAATTATCCGTGAACCTCAACATATAAATAATAATAATCATTATTACTGAAGAATCACAGCACAACAAGTTACTAGATATGTTTCTAACAATTAATGCAAAACTTTTAAAATGAACTAACATGTAAAGACAAAATTCAAATAAGACAAACTTCATATAAAGACAATAATTTAAGCCTTTGCTAGAAACAAAGTCTTACTTATTAACATGTATGTATATATATATATATTTCAATTCAAGGC
Source organism: Vitellaria paradoxa (assembly GCA_019916065.1). NCBI lineage: Eukaryota > Viridiplantae > Streptophyta > Magnoliopsida > Ericales > Sapotaceae > Vitellaria > Vitellaria paradoxa. The sequence goes on along the minus strand of CM034234.1, from coordinate 19,227,933 downwards.
TTTAAGCCTTTATCACGTCCAGCACTCAAACAATATTTTTTTACATTAAATGATTTTTTTTTTCCTAAGGTTTAAAAAAAATTATAAATAATATATATTTTCCCATGCGAGTGCACTGCCAATCACCTTTACTTTAAAATCAATACCTTTACAATCAACAATTTAAAGCTTCAATACCTGTACCGCCCATTATATATTTATATGTTTATATATTTAAAATTTTGTCTTCTAGCCATGTAATCTGTGAACGATCCCAAATTTTTTTTCTTTTTGTGTAAATTTCACAATCATGATTTACATCAAATAAGACAAAACATGTAAATCCCATTCATATCCACATACAGCAAATTACCAACAAAAAAATTCACGTACAGCAACCATGGCATTTATTGATTTGACTGTGCAAGGCCCGAAAAAGAAAAAAGATAATATATATATATATATATATTTTACGTATATACAACATACATTCCGTAAGAAAAATCAACTCCTCTATCACATTTGCATCAATGAACACAGCATACAAATAAAAGGAACCGCCCCTTACCTGCTTAACTCGGCAGCAAAGTTTTCTCTGCAGCGGCAGTTTTCCCTCCCTTCTGGTTCTCTCTTCCTCTCACTTAGGGTTTTTAATTTTTATCAAAATAATTCCAGCTTTATATATTTATAAAAGAGGAATTTTAACCATAACCAACTAATTAATTTCCTACTCCCCATAGGTTTAGGAAAATTACACCATTCTCCTAAAATTTTTAAAAAAATCTTTTTAAATATAACCAAAAATTAATATTTTTAAATATAACTTAAAATTAAATACCAAAATTATAAATTATTAAATTTAAATAACAAAATAAATTCACTGAATAAATATATATAATAACTAAATTAAATTAAAAATTCGGGTCATTACAGATACGAACCCTAGTTGGTTACTTGAGGACTTAGAGGGTGTGAGTGATGATGATATTTTTGCTGAGAAAGAGACTCCTGCTCAAGCAGAAACATATGACCAATCCGAGAATGAAAAGAAACAAGATGAACAATGGTGTTTTGATGATGGGACTGATAATGAGTTACATTCCATGAGGGGATCAGATGATGAGGGAGATAGAATTCATTATGCAGAGTTCAATGAAGAGGTTGACATGGCAAATCCTGATTTGAAAGTTGGCATGAGGTTTAAAAATATTTTGGTGTTTAGGAATGCCTTAAGGGAATAGCAAGTGAGACAAGGTTATGATTTGAAATTTATAAAGAATGAGTCTGCTAGAGTTACTGCCATTTGCAAGCTGGAGTGTGGCTTTAGAATTCATGCATCTCCTATGCCAGGTGAAAGGACATTTCAAATAAAGCCACTCCAGCCTAAGCACAATTGTGGAGGTCATACCATAATCACCTTGTCACCTCTAGATATTTATCAAACAAGTATTTGGAGAAGCTAAGAGAGAATCCTTCAATTAGTCTTACTGCATTTCAGAATGAGATTAAGAGAGACTTGGTTGTCGATGTAAGTAGGAATCAATTGTATCGAGCAAAATGAAAAGCAAGAGTTACCATTGATGTGGACTTTAGGAAACAATATGCTAAGTTGAGGGATTATGCTACTACTGTCAGGTTACATAATCCACGCACTTGGATTAAAATTCAAACTGAAAGACCAAGTCCAGAGTTACCTCCTATATTTCTTAGGATGTATGTAAGGTACCAAGCTCAGCTTCATGGATTTTTGAATGGTTGCAGGCCAATCATTGGCCTTGATGGTTGTTTTTTGAAAGGGTTATATGGAGGGCAGCTGTTAAGTGCAATTGCTAGGGATAGAAATGACAATAGGTTTCCACTTGCTATTGCTGTGGTGGAAGCTGAGAATAAGGAATCTTGGACTTGGTTTTTGAAGCTGCTAATTGCTGACATTGGAAGTGTTGATGAGATGGGGTGGTGCTTTATTTTGGATAGACAAAAGGGGTAGAAGCTACCTTTGTTGAGCTAATGCCCAATGCTGAGCATAGATTTTGCTTAAGGCATATATATGCCAACTTCTCAAAGAAATTTAAAAGGAAAGAGTTGAAAGACTGCCTTTGGAAGGCTGCATCTGCTGGGACAATTAGAGAGTTTGAATGTCAAATGTTGGTAATGGAGAATATAGATAAGAAAGCTTATGAGTGGTTGAAGAAAATTAATCCAAAATTATGGACTAGGTCTCATTTCAGCACTAGGTGCAAGTCAGACATTTTGGTTAACAATCTGAATGAGTCCTTTAACAGCTACATACTTGAGGCAAGAGACAAGCCTATCATAAGTATGCTGGAATGGATAAGGAGGAAATTGATGAATAGGTTTCAAATTAAAAGGAAGGGAATGGAAAAACATAATGGAGATTTATGTCTAAGAATCTAACAGAAGTTAGACAACAATAAAGTTGCTGGCAAAAACAGTTTGCCTTTTTTTGTAGGTGAATTGAAATATGAAGTTGATTGTGGGAACACAACCTACACTATTGATCTAGGGAGGAAGACTTGTGGTTGTAGGATGTCGGATTTGACTGGCATATCGTGTAAGCATGCAATTAGTGCCATTTACATGCATAGGCAAACTTCGGAAGAATATGTTCATCAGTGCTATCGGAAAGAGACCTACTTGGCTACTTACAATACAATAATCCATCCTGTGCCTGGAAAGCATGACTGGTTGTGTACTGGAATGGATGCTTTCCCCCCATTTTGTGAGAAACAAGCTGGCAAGCCAAAGAAGATGAGAAAAAAAGATATAGATGAACCAGCCAATCCTAACAAGGTTTCTAGGGCAAATCGATATATGGTGTGTAAAAAATGTTTGTCAAGGGGCCACAACATAAGGTCTTGCAAGGACAATATACATCCGAAGTCAAAATTAATGAAAAAGACATCATCAACAAAGACTGTTGAGGTAATGGCCTATTTCTGTTATGTCATGTTTGTTTAGTTACAAAATTAATTGCATTATATTTTGTTGCTATATTTATTGCTATTATGAATGATTTAAATGTTTATATTACTAATTCATTTACAAAATTTTTCAAGACTGCTAGAGAAGATGTTTCCAGAGTTGGTAGTGGTTCTCTCACACTACCTACACCTGCTATGGCATCTTCTTTGATTAAGGGATACCACACTCGAAGTAAATCTTATTTGCAAGTAGGTAAATGAATTAGTAGGAGCATTGCTTGTGTAGAATATTTGAACTTTCATAGAAATTAATTAATTTTCATTAAACTATGTTTGTGTTGTAGCCAACAAAACTATCATGCCATCGTGGAAAATCATCTGCTCAGAGTGGAATTGCTCAGGCTGAGACTGCTCAGACAAGAAGTGGGCAAGCTAGAAGTCAAAGTGGGCAAGCTGGAACCCAAAGTTGAAGGCAGTTGAAGGCTTGACATGTTGTCTTGCTTTCTTAGATTTTTATTTTTGGTTGGTCATAGTGTTTTTTTGGCTGGCAGTCAAACTATGCAAACAAATTGGAAATGTTGTCAGCTTATCAATCTTTTGTAAATTTAACAGTTGCAAATTGGTTGTCAATTACTTTCTTTAATATTTTGTAAGTTTAACAATTTTTAATGATCATTTGGTTATTGAATATTCCATCAGTTGGCTATGCAACAATTATAAAATTAGTTACAATATCAATTGGCTTGCTGTTAATTGTTGGTATTGCTAGAGTTCTATCGTCAAATGTGTTAAACTGCAACTTGAATGCTGTTTTCCTATACATGGTCGACTGTTGTTTTTGGGTGCATGGTTGATTGTTGTATGGTGGAATGGTTAACAAATTTTGTGAACAGTTTGCAACTTGGACTGCTGCATGGTGCATGGTTGCATGTGCTGTGCATTGTTGCTATTCAATGCAGTGGTAAACTGTGCATCGTTGCTATGCAATGCACTGTTTGCATGAGTTGCATATTAGACTATTTTGATATATTTTTCTGGTATACTGTTGTTTTTGGTAAGATGATTTTTTTTTTTTTTGACGTGCTACTTTTAACATTTGGCTTACAGTTGACGTGGAGGTTAGCTTTTACAGAACATAATGAGTTTTATTTTCTGCAGTGTATGTTGCTACAGACCTTACTTACATCTCTTGTTCTTGTGATAAGAGTACCCAGAGCTTTAGGATTGTAAGAATCCTTAACCCTAACAGGAATGTCACCTTTTGTTGCTAGCCTCATGGTCAACATAGGAGCACACTTTAACAGTTCTTAAATTTGAATTAGGTTGCATAAAAGATGGCCATACATAGATTAACAAATCAACCATTAATTCTAGTTTATTTTTCATAATTTCAAAGAGAAATTAGAATATATAAATCAGATTGTCAACCTAAATCATATTTATTGGAGTAAAAAAGATTCATATTTAGTAATAGGCAACAAATCATAGTAAATCTCATTACACACTACAATCTGCTGAATACATTAAACCAAACCATTCTTCATTAATAGCAACATGTATATCAATTACAATTGCCATTACAAGAATAATTGTTCACTAAAATCTCCACGAAAATTAAAAAGATAATGACTACATAGGCAACCAAAAATACATCAAAAATACTAAAATTACAAATGTTTTTTTAGTCACTGCCTAATGAAACCAAGTACAATATCAAACAACCTATCCCAATCCAAGTTCCAACAAAAGCTTGCTTGTACATCATTTTCCTTGCACTGCATTTTTCCAGCTCCCTCTCCAATCTATCAATCTTCTCCAAAAGTTTTGGAAGAACCTCCTTCCCACATTCACACATTGGTAGGTCAACCCATCTAAAAAAACCACAACTTGATGCACCCTACAAATCAAATTAGTATAAACTGTAAACAAAAAAATAAATAACTAAATAAATAAAAAAACATATATTGTACAGAATATGAAATTTTATGAATTTCAAATTTTTAGGTTTCAAATTTTTAATTATTTTTGGGTTTAGTTTTATTCTCATCTTCTATTTACAAGGAGAAATCAATTTGAATCAGAAATTTTACCCCAAATCAAACCTAACACACTTACCCCAAATCGTCTATATCTTCCACAGCCTAAAAACCTCTTACCCATGTTAGCTTTAGTAGATGATGTCTGTACCAGAGCCACTACACCGCAATAGCACTTCCGCGCTGAATATTTTGAAACTTCAGCTCCGAATCGGGAAGCATGGGACGAAAATAACATCTCCACTCCGGCGATGATGCTTTATTACAGACGAAGAGGAGAAGAGGAACAAATATAGATACAGCTACCCCACCTGGACATGAAGGGTATTTTTGTCAATTTCTTACGTTTTTATTATTGGGTATAACACACTTGCACTTTTCAAGCGCATGCATCACACTAACTGTTAACTGCAACGATTCTGTCAGATGTTGCATTTTGGATAACAGTAAAAAGGGTGTAAATGTATAATACTAAAGTTGAAGGGGTGTAAGTGTATAATACTGAAGTTGAAAGGGTGTAAGTGTATAATACTGAAGTTGAAGGGGTGTAAGTGATAATCAACCTATGTACAGAGGGTACAAAGGCAATTAACCTAACTTTTATTTAGTCAAACGAAATGCACAATTGGCCATCAAATTTATATTTAATCAGAAAAATGATAGTTACAATTATTTTTTCATTATAATTATTTGTTATTACACAAATATTGAAGGAAGTTAAATATAATTTTCCCTCTTACGTTTTTGACTTTGTTAGGGTTAAAGTCAAGACTGCACTAAAGTCTTTTTTTTTACCGTGTACAATTATTGCATTGCATGACTGGGAACTTAACATATTAAAACTCCCTTTAGTTCGATGTAAAATATTAAAAAATTTTAAATTCGATGTAAAATATCAAAAAAGTTTTAAAAAATTATGTACTTTTTACTTTACTACATAATTTATAAATTTATAAATTATCTCAAATTATTTTATTTTATTTCACTTTTTATTACTCCAAACGCAACCATAAATTTTACCACGATATATCTATCCTATTTTCTTTCTAATCTAGAAGCAATCGTTATCCAGCTTTCTAGTCTCTTTGTTAACTTGGTTGTCTACAACCAAGTCATACGCAAATGCAAGTTCCAATTAATTAAAAAAAAAAAAATACATCTAGAATGGGGGACCAAAGTGTGCAGAATCACAGAAAAGTTTGTCTACTTACCCTCCAAAGTAGAAGAAAACGAACCCTGCACAAATTTAATAAATTAAAATAAATTTGAAATTGTGAAAAAAAAAGGTAAAAGAATTACAGCAGTTGGAAGGAGTCAATAAATTGATTAATTGCCTTGGTCTTTTATCTCCTGTGACCAAGGCTTGTGCAAGCAGTTACGTCTCCCAGCCAAACTGTCCCTTGAATTTTCTTTCAAGTTTGCGGTGGAAAATAACAGTGACTTCTTCCGTTTCAACCTTTGGACGAAATTTCATGGGTCCACGACTGAGATGCTTGAGAGTTGCTTGCTATTGAGACATGCTGACATATGAATGCATGTACGTACACGTATGAGAGTCAATGATAGTGAGCCCACGATCATAACGGCGTAAATAACTCTGAAGACGACTTTAAAAAATTAGTTCATATTCATTTATTGACATTTTGAATTAAATCAATTTGTCTTAAAATGGGGTTAATCGCTGCAAAGAAAAAATATAATACATCAACACCTTAACACTTCGAATATTTTATTTTTTCTTTCTTAAGAGTAGTTTTACCAATCTTTTTATTTTACTGTTCAGTTACTCGTTGTTACTTGATTCGCTTTTATTTTTTGAGATCAATAAACTTTGTTTACACTAAAAGTTGTTCAATATTGACTCACGAGAAGTTAATTCTCTCACGTAAGAGATGAACTTTTCTTACCTTATGTTACAGTCTGTTAGGCTCCACCTATGGTGAGAAACATGGGTTAGGTTATTCCAGTATAAGATGAAATATAGAAATTGATCTTAATAATTGATCTCAAGTGTTCTATCAACCCTGAGTCTTTTTGTGTATTGGTCAAATTCTTAACATTTGGTATCAAAGTAGCCTCCACTTTATGAGTTCAAGTCATGGTAAGGGTTATCTAGGAAAGAGCTACTTAGAGTAAAGTGTGAATCATCCAAAAAAGAAAGTAGTTACCTACCGCTAGAGTGAGAGCCACCATGGATGTCGGCTTTAAAAGCGTGGTGGTTTGTTATAGTCCTGATAGGCCCCACCTGTGGCATAGGACTTGGGTTAAGCTATTCTAATGTGAGATAGAATATAGGAATTAATCTTACGCGTTTCATCAGGTCTAAATCTTTTGGCATATTGGTCAAGTTCTTAACACCTTAATATCTGAGTTTTAAAGTTAAAACCCTACTCTTATATGTTATTAACTCTTATATGTTATTAGGCTTATTAACATGGTTAAAGTTGAAACTCCTACTCTTATGTGTTATTAGGCTTATTAATATCGTATCAAAGCCAGTTTTCAACTGAGTCTCACCATAATTCACACAATCCTATGTTCATGTGGGTCAGCATGAGGGAGAATGTTAAAAGTTGTTCGACATTGACTCATGAGAAAAGATAATTCTCAACCTTAACATAGGGTTGAGACTTAGATCTTACTCTTATGTGGCTCTCACTCTTATACGTTGTTGAGGTTATTAATAGTCTATTTTACTTCAAATTGCAATTTTTTATAAAAAGAAGGGCAAAACCTCCTAATTTTAGTGTACAGACCTCATAACTTATGACGAAGGAAAATATAGGTTACATCTATCCCAAAGCAACATTCAAGCAAAGTTAGTCATTATCTTTAAGAGTACATACCCAACCTTTGCCTCTATCATTGAATATTCAACCATATTCCTGGATCAATAAACCTATCCATTACTTTCTCTTGCGAAGCTTGCCTCTTTCAATCTGAACGCCGTTTGCACGTCTCTTCCATTTTCGGTATCTTATCCAGCTCTTCTTTTTAATTTTATGTTTGATCTCGATTCGCTTATTAAGATTAATGAGCCATGTTTACTCTATTTCACACTATAATTCAATATCTTAAAATAATAATCAAAAAAAACTACAATTTTGTGCTAACTTAATTTTTCAAAAAAAAAAATTACTCTTTTTTTTTCTCTTTATTTTTGTCTTCCAAAGATGTACATTAGGCATTTGCTGTTTGTTGTTCAATTTTAGAGTTTTAAAAATTGTTGAAAAATATTAAAAATTTTTAAAAATTATTTTTTTATCTCAATGTAAGAATTACGGATCTATCATTTTTATCAAATTTTATCACTTTTTACTACTCTAAATGCATGTAGGGGCGACATGCCATTCGTAGATGAACTTTCTACCAATTTCAAGTCCTGATTGGAGTTCTATTGTCAGTCACACAGTCTGTCGCTATTTGACTGTTAATACATGCAATTAGCCAACTCAGTGATTGTCATTTGGTATTTGTCTGTACTAAAAGTAGCGTTTTCCTGTTCTTCGATTGTAAATGATTAATTAATAAAACTTACAAGTTTGGGAAAATAAGAAGAACGAAAATTTTCAAGCGGAAAAAGAAAAGGTCTTATTAGTTTGAAGCTGACAACGCAGCGAAAAAGAGAAGTCAAGTCTGTTGGGTCGGAAAAGTCAGCAAAGCCATCGGTTTGAAATTGTCCTCCTCCTCTACAATTTAGTGTAACTTGTCAGGTTTTTGGCCAAGAAGCAAACCATATGCCTGCTGTACGTCAACCCCCAAATCCTCAAAATCTAGCTGGTCGGAACTACTCGCTCATTATTATTATTTTTTTTTATTTTTTTAATGTTGGGATCTGAAGTATTTTGAATGAAGTTTTTAGCTTGTTTAATCATAGCAAATTTTTTTATTTTTTAAGCGTGGGTCATGTGAATTGTAATTTAATTTATATCGTTGCGCAAGTTTACAACTTATTTATTACTGTATAATTTCACCAATTACAGCAATACATACATATTGAGGAAGTGATATATATGATATCAATCGAACGTGATTCTCTAATGTTAGCTTGACCCAAAAAAAAAAAAAAAATTATTGAACAGTCAACCTTTTTGACGGGTCTCAGTGTGAATTCCATTCAATGAAAACTAGGATGATTACAATTACGATCAGCACGTCGTGCTTGGACCGGCTCTATTTGTCAAGGAGATGAGATTGGGATTTTTTTTTTTTTTTAATCCCTAGGTTTCAACGTACGACTTGTCATGAGTTAATATGTATAACAAAGTAAAAAAAAAAAAAAAATTCAACTGCAATGCTTGTCGGATCAATTGTTTGAAAGGAAATTATTGACTCCAACGTTATAATTACTTGACTCTTAACCCCCATCTTTTACTATGGAGAATATTTGGGATGGAGAATATTTGGGACTCGTTTGATAATATTGTTATTTTTTATTTATTTTTAATTGTTTATATTTTTATTTTTTATTTTTTTTTTCAAGTTTTTATTTTTTTAAACAAAACAATAAAAACAGATTTAGTAAACACGTTTTTATTATCAAATTTAAAAAATATGTAAACATAAATAGAAAAATAATAAATATAAATGTTATCAAATGAGAGCTTAATTATTAATAGCAGTGAGTATTTTTTATTTAATAAAATTTACAATTTCTTGCTTTGAATTTTCCTAGAATCAACATATTTCTCAATCTCTAGTAAGAATCAAATTCTCTTTTAAAGAGATGTTTATTTTGGGGTAACGGAGGCTAAATTTTACTAGAATAATTTTTACTCTCTATTACATCAGTTTGGATGACGGGAGTAATTAATACTCTGAATTAACAATTACCTGCATATGGGAATAAATTTTTACTTTAGGGGGGAGGCGGGTAACAGAGGATAGTGAAAAAATTTTATCTTTTTCCATTACTTTCGTAAAATATTTATTTACTCCTGTGTAAAATTTTAAGCAACATTCTTCTATAAATAATTATAATAAATATCATAAATTAATAATTTATTTAATCAAACTAAAATTATTAAATTATTTTATCAAAATAATATTTAATATTAATTTCTGACAAAAATTATTTAATTTCTCAAATTAGAATTAATGTTTAATAAATATTAATGACTTATTAAAATAATTTATTTTATTAAAATATTTTATTAAATTAAAATTATGTCTCATAAATAATAATTTACTAGATGATGTATTGTATTAATATAATTTATTAAAATCAATAATTTATTTAAATAAACTAAAATTATTTGTTTTATTAAATTATTTATCGAATTGAAAATAATTTTTAACAAATAACAATTCACTATTAAAATTAATTACTATTGAAATATTAATCTATGATAAAATTATTTTTATAATTAATATTTTTATTTAAAACTATATATTTTAATAATATATTTTTTATTAAAATTATTTATTATTTAAATAATAATTATTATGATGATTTATTTTATTATAATTAAATATTAACTTTTATTCTTGGTTAATTTATCCTCATTTTAAACATAATTAACTTTAATTTTACTCTTTTAAAATTTTTAACATTTCAAACATATACCAGGTAATATTTAATCTCTTATTCCAAACATAAATATATCAAACTTATTATCTCAGTAATCATTATTAGAATAATAATTACTCCCGTAATCTTTTACTTCTAAAATTTTTACCTCGTATCAAATATATCCTAGGACTTAAACTTTGAGGACAAAGATTGATTTTGTTGCAAGATATCATATATAAGTAAAATAGATATTCAAAACTGAGTAAACGGGAGGAAAAATGATATATACATATATATATATATATATATATATTAAAATTTTCGTATCCTAGAATTATCTTGAGCTTCTAGAGTAGTAAGAAAACTCAGCCTTGCAATTTGACCAAGAGGATTTTATTGTCAAAAGAATTTGACTATTATCATAGAATAATTAAATTAAGTAGATGCATGTATGGATGAAAAAAAAAATCTGGATGTTGATTATTCATCAACACATTAAACAGGGTCCTTTAAATCCTTAATTTGTTTAAAAGTATTAAAAACAAAGAGATACCATATTATTCCGTATATATATATCTGGGGGAGGGGGTTGAATATTTGAGTTTATATGTAAATATAGATAAGTTATTATTATTATTATTATTATTATTATTGGCAGTGTCCCAAACACTATTCAATTGCGACCCGATTGGACAAATTATTAGTAATATACTGCCAGCTGATAACCTAATGATGAAAGCAGTACGAGGGTGAGTTGGGAAGATAACGGATGGAGGGATGTTTTGCTCAAGATTTGGGCTTTGGAGATTGTAAAATTTTATTTTAATTTTAAGAATTTAAAATTGAGATTAAAATTTTAAATTTATATAAAATTTCATTCAATAGTCAAAAGTTAAAATATTTTTATCTATCAAATAAACTTTCATACAAATTTAAAATTTAAAAATGCAATTTCAACTCATAATATATGTTGATATAGGGTGAAAATTTTGGGAATAAAAGAGTATTGGAGTAATTGTTACCCTGATAATAGTTATTAGAATAACAAGTTTGTGATACTTATATTTAAAATTAGAGAGTAAATATTACTTGACAATAATTATATTTTGTTTAGAATACTAAAATTTTAAAAGAATAAAAATTAATTGTATTTAGAATGATGATAAATTGACCAAAGATAAAAGTTAATTCATTTGATCATTACTTACAAACCCTCAACCAACTTATGACCTTCCTCGAAAAAGAATATAAAAAATTGTAATTACTCTCTTATTAAGTAAACACGATATCTCATAATTTGAATTAAAGTATAAAATTAATAAATTTATTAAATTTAATAAAAATTGTGTATATCACTTATCAAAACTGTATGGAGGAAAAAAATTTTCTATAAAAATAATTTTACATTTTTACATTTTCATGGTAAAATGAAACTTTATTTTATTGTTTAAAAGACTTAATATTAAACTCGTAAATAATTTATCATTACTTTTTTGATAATTTTTTTTTTTGCACAATTACATTTGTCCTTTCTCGGTATGTAAAAATTTAGTTAAATTTAATAAAATTTAAAAATTACGTACTAACTTTTAAATTAGAAATTAGTGCATTTTTTTTACCAAATTAATTACTGGTATAGTTAACCAAAAAGAGACACTAACACTTTTGCCATCTTTTGCATAATTTTCAAGTCCATCAATCATAACTTGAGGGGATTAAACAAAAGACTCCTTCCAGTTCTAAAATCCTGGTCCTCAATGAGAGTCAAAGCTCATGACTTGACTAATTGGCATCTCTCTCTCTCTCCCCTTCTCTCTCTCCCCCTCTCTCTGACAATGTCCACACAAATATAAGGAGGTTTCTAAGTTCAACCTGAATTTTATACCTTCTCGATCCACTGCACACACCAGAGAGAGAGAGAGAGAGAGAGAGAGAGAGAGAGACGCATGGAAGCTGAGAAGATGACTAGCATGGATTCTGCAAACAAGGATGATGACGGTGATGATGAAGACGTGGCACTTCCTGGGTTTAGGTTTCATCCGACCGATGAAGAACTTGTTGGCTTCTATCTTCGTCGCAAAGTTGAGAAGAAACCCCTCAGTATTGAACTTATCAAACAAGTTGATATCTACAAATACGATCCATGGGACCTCCCAAGTATGTTTTGAACCTTCTTTTTTTTTTTTTTAATTGTTTCATCAAAGCTTGTTTCTTCCCTTCTATTATTTTTTTTTTTTTAATTTTATGATGAACACAAGTTAATTGGAGTTTGGATCAAAGGCTCGGAATAGTATAAGCATGGTCGACTTACCTTTTACTTAAGTATTCAAATTTTATATATGTATACATATTCGGCTTTTTATTATTCTATGCCACTTCATGTGTTTAGAGATTAGAAAAAAAAAATCATATTTGTAGAAGTTTGGGCTTTTATTCATTATGGTCACGATCTCATAATTCATGGAAAGGCGGTGCAAGTTATTTACGAGGATATATATATATATATAGAGAGAGAGAGAGAGACTATTTAGGTTTGCATCAAATGATGTTTCAGCCACGAACTTATGCATGTAGACAAGTTTTATAATATGATGATGAATATGGTTAAACGTTAATCTCAGCAAGTAATTAAATGGTCAATTCAAAAAGCTAAGAATTAGTTTCTTAAATTAATGAAAATGTTTCTTGAGGGAATACCTCATAGAACGAACATAAACATACAATACCCCATATTGCAAAAAGATCATTGATTGATTACCTTCTTCCAGCTGGTTTTTGTAGTATATATATATATATATATATATATGCAAAGATGACAGTTGAATTTTAGAATACGCATGCAGTATTCATAAGTAGATAGTAATTGCTATCGTTTCTGTTAATTCTTTTAACAAAAGCGATATGATTTTGGATTCTTACTTATTTGACACTTGAGAAGAAAGGCATCTCATCAGCATAAAGATTGAAACCGCTGATACTTTCCCAAGGGCAAATTTGAGAATAAAATCCCTAATCTTGTTCTTGTACATGAACATTCACACGCTATAAAACATACATAAATGGAAGAAGAGAACAAGTTTAGGCACAACGGTGGTGAATCGCAATTATACAATTAATGTAACAGTAGTGCAATTGTGCTTGGCAAATAAGTCATACAATCCTCCGCCTAAGGGTGTTGAATTACATTCCAATGGTTACAATGGGGGGTTTTGCACTTCAATAGCTGAAATGTTGACATCAATGGTTTTAATTCAATTAATGTAAGTTTAATTAACTTCATAAATGTTGTTTGACTAATTTAATAAATTTTGATTCAATTAGGACAGTTGATATTTACACTTTATTCCCCTTTAAACTAGTTTCAATCCTTGAAATTGCAAATTGAGGACTTGTTCAAATCTTTGAATTGGAAATAAGTTTTTGTCTGGAGTGATCAAAAACTCTAAAAAATGATAAAAAAAAACGTTAAAAAATTCTAAAAGTTATTCACTTTTTATCTCACTGTACGAATTACAAATCCATAACTTATCTCATTTTATCTTATTTTATCTCACTTTTTATCACTCCAGACGCGTCCTAAATTTACTTTTTATCCATAATTGAAAAAACACATATAATATTGTAATAAATTTAAGTATACTGAATCATTACTACTGATAATTTTTAGATGAATCGTTAATAAATGTAATGATCATATATGAAATTACTATATAAAATTTGTGTACGCTATATCAAATTCATACATAAAAAAAAAAAAGTTAAGAGATGTTATACGTTCAATATTATTTTACAGGAAACATATTTAAAATATATACTTAAGTTTTTTTTTAATAGATACTTTGACACGCTCTCGACTTTATCTTTTTCAAAGGTTCATAGTCCCATCTTCTTGCTTCCACCCGCACCACTTCCAAATTGTGCGGCCTAGCTTAGCAGTGCCAGTGCCCTAAATGGGATGGGGAAAGAAAACAATCGAAGCTCTTCATTCCTGTCTTGATGAAATTCTTTTGGTGTGCATATATATATATAAATGCAGAGGCTAGTAACGTGGGAGACAACGAATGGTACTTCTTTTGCAAAAGAGGGAGGAAATACAGAAACAGTATAAGACCCAATAGAGTCACTGGATCTGGGTTTTGGAAGGCAACGGGCATAGACAGGCCAATATATTCTGCCACCAGCGAAGAAGGTCGCGGCGAATGCATTGGACTCAAGAAATCATTGGTGTACTATCGCGGCAGCGCCGGAAAGGGGACCAAAACGGATTGGATGATGCACGAGTTTCGCCTTCCGGCCGATCACGACGATAAAAGTACCAAACACATTGATGTTAAAAGCATTGCTCCTCCAGAAGCTGTAAGCAACTGTTTTATCTCTCTTTCTTTCTTTTTTTTTTTTTTCTTCAGTTTTGGTTTAATGTGTTATATATAGTAGTAGAAGTAGGTGAGTGTTACAATATCTGAAGAATTTATTAGGGAAAAAAATATATTTGACCGATGTACCTAAAGTAATTTTGTAATTAAAATACTTTTTAGTTAATATTTTTATTTAAAGTGATAAATACACAATTCTGCATATCACCGTGATAACAAATTTTTATACAATGTTTCAATAAAAAAAAATATTAACTTACCTAGAATAACATGTTTATCACACCTTTGTAATAAAAGTATATACAATTTTCTCATAATAGGTTTTAACGATGTAACATTACTCTTATTTATATATATGCTTAAGAAATTGCTATTTTATTGAAAAAAATATATCAGACAGATGTAACAATAATAGGTACGTTAGTATTTGTATAGGGTAATGTTTCCATTGATAATTCGTGAGCAAATATTATATTTGTAATTTTTAATTTGTAGAATTTAAAATGTCACAACATCAATCAATAAGTTGTAAATCTCAAGGCAAGTGTGAAAACATCGGTCAAAAATAATTTGAACACATTGATGGATGTTTGAAGAAGATGGAATTGATGAAAAATTCAGAAATTAGTTGGGTTGAAAGTCATGTGGTTATGCTCCGATCACAGGCATCTCACGCCCACGACCTGCTATTTTTTTGAGACATTATGCTTTTTTTTTTTTTTTTTTTAAGATATTATGTCTGTATAGCAGTACTTACAAATAATATACGTATACATATGATTTCTAATTCGTGGGTTTTGCAGGAAGTGTGGACACTTTGTCGAATACTTAAGCGAAGTGCATCTTACAGAAAGTGCATACCAGATTGGAGAGAACTATCTGCCAAGAGAAACAACCTTTCTGTCAATGCAAGTTCTAAAACCTGCAACGTGGACTACTCCGACAGCCATGAAAGTTACATAAACTTTAGAGCTCCACAGAACGATGATCGTCGTCAGAAGAAGAAGCAATTTGTTAACAATAATAATAATGTCATCGATGAACCGAATTACCAGATGCTTGTTGGGCAGTTCGGCTCCATATCTGATCATCATCAAGCTGATCCGTCCACCGCATCATCAAACTCGACCCTTCTGATCAATCCTCATGATCACAAGAACGATCAGTGCGTTAAGTTTGGAGACGACTGGGATGAGCTCAGATCAGTGGTGGAATCTGCTACTAATCCATTCCTTGTATAAATAAATCAAACATAAAGCTTCTCTGACTTTGTCGAATAATGGCTGGGGCCAGGAGTGGAATTTGATCAGACAATTTCATGTATTATTATTATTTTTTTTTTTTTTCTACATGAACTTGGGGAGTTTGGAGACGGTGATGATGTGTCCTTCAATAGAAAGAGTACATTAAATATATTTGGACGCTAATATTATTTTCTCTTATATTATTATCACCCCTATAATTAAGTGTTCTAAAATACTTATTAAATACTAATAAATATATATTACATAATAATATCTTGCACCTTAATAAAATTATACATTAAAAAAATATAAAATATTATTATATGACATATTTTTATTGATTGTTAATGAGTGTTTAAGAATATTTATTAATAAATAACTATAAATAATTAAACGATTATATGTTAAAAAGTATATAGAACCCAACCCTGTTTATTTTACGGATATTCATGATGGTTTTCTGCTCTACTTTCAGATAACTTGGACACACAGCCACTTTGGTTGCATTATGTAATCCCGATTGTCACTGCATATTCCCCCTTGGCATTTTGTATCGCTGTTCTCCTTTATTTGATACCACTAATTAAAGTTCGAGTAATTACCATATTATGGTTCTGTTTGATTTATAAAAAAAATTATAAAAAATTTTATAAATTTTTGTTAACTTTATATCACATCAACTTTTTTCTTTCATTACACACATTACGAATTCTTAATTTATCTCAATTTATCTCACTTTTTTTTCATTCTAAACACACACTATGTTTTCTTTTAGAATGAGAGAGAGAATATATATACATATATAGGAAGTCAGCAAGGGCAAGAACGAAGTTAGAGTTTGTAATTAGGGGGTCAAATATTTTTTTTCTAAAGTTGAATTTAGGCCAAGAAAAAAACTATAACTAATATTATATATTATATTTAATGAATAAAAAGGTAAATTAGTATACATACATAAATGATACAGTCATGAATTATGTTTTCAAATTAATTAGATCGGATATAAAAATTAAAAAAAAATAGTTAAATTTTATGAAAGTTGATCTGTAATCTAAACTTTTTTCAAATTTAAATGTGGTAGTAATGGTGTTTTCCTTGCTAAGATTAATTTTTTTTTTTTTTTAATTTTGGGGCGGATCACATTAGAATATAAATCTTTTATAGTTAAAAATTTACATGTATAAACAGCAATTTTTCAAAATTCAGGAGACCCCCTTTACCTCTGAGAGAGTCTTGTGCTTAGACACCAGGGTCATCCCTCCCACATCCCCATATATACTCTTTCCACGCATCCCCTCTCCCGCCGGGGGGGGTGGGCTGCAAATGCATTGTGTCCGACGTTGTTTACACTTAATTTGTTTACTAAACAATGTTTGTTTTCATTTTTTAAATTCAACTTATTTCTAAATGAATAAACTCAAAATGAGTGTTTATGTGTTTCAAATTCAAATTATTCATGAACAACTCTCCATTGATAATAAATTTTTTGAATTATAAGAAAAAAATATATTCATCGGAGCCAAATTTGTTTTCATAAATCAAAAGAAACATTAAATTGGTTATAGTTTAGACGTTATATCTATATATCCCAAATGTAATTATTCTTTTATATAAATATAGCATATGAGATATTATTGAACAACATGCCCAAAATTTAGAGAGTAATTATTAATATAGAAATAATTCAACTAAAAATTTAATTACAATATAATTTTTATTAACAAAAATTAAAGTATTAATTTAATTATAATATAATTTTTATTAACAAAAATTAAAGGATTATATAATATAAAATATTTAATTAATATATTTTAAATATATTATTAAAGTTTATATATTAGTATTAAACGAGATCGGCCCCTTAATTAATTTCAAATGAGCAAATGTTTGGACTTGAATTGCTTGCTCAACTTGTCAAATGAACTTTATTTTTGTAGTGGGCCTGAAAGTATTACGGCCTAATAGATTAATATCCCTTGGGCCCCCTGTCATAGCACCCCCACCCCCCCGGCTAGCCATTTTTTATTATATTTTGTTTTATTTTATAAGAGGAGGGTAACACAAACCAAAACTAAAAGTGCATTAAAAAAAAAAAAAGAGAGGAAGAAGAAGAAGGTAATAGCTCAGTTTTTAATCACTAGCTTTTTAGCTTTTTTTTTTTTAAATGATTAAATTTATTTTCTTACATTTTAAACTTATTTTAGAGTTTGAAGGATAAATATGTCAAATTAACAAAAAAATAAAAATAAAAAGTTAGTTACTAAAAAATTTTAGTTATTAAAAAATTAAATTTTTTTCTCTTTCAAACACCAAAAAAAAAAAAAAAAAAAACTAGCTAACTTTTTTCCCCTCTTCCCAAACTCAGTTTATTAATAGCTTTCAGTTACAGTGAAAGAATACCATAATTACATAATTAATTAATTAAGAAAAATCACATTGCCCGGTAGAGTCTGGCATTACACAATGGGACTTACTGAAATCACATTGCCCCGTAGAGTCTGGCATTACAAAATGGGACTTGCTGACAAGCACAACGTTTAAGCATAGAGTACTGAACAAATCATAAAAATTTTTACTCAGGAGAAAATTAAGATGACTCAGGTCATACCCTGGATCCTCCATAAGAGCCATAGAGCTTTAGTCCTAATCCACTTGCCTCAGCCAAATTTACTGTTTTCAACATGGGTGGATCCTCCTCTGCTAGCTAGTTTGCATTTTCTCCGGCCAAACTGGTGGGTTTGACCAACTAATCCACCCACCACGTGGGTGGACGAAATTAAAATCAAACATGCACCTTTAGTAAATTAGAAAACTTTTCATAAGTATATACTAATTTTGTCAGTAAAATTAGTATAAAAAAGTGAGAAAGATTTAAAGTTTTGGTGTGATGTGGTGAGTCACCATTTGGGCTAGCAAGAGAAATAAAAATAGAGATAAGAGAGGTTGAGTTCAAGGGAGCTCAAGCAAGAACTTGTGAAGGAGTTATGGGCTGTGAGGTAGGAAGGCGAAAAGGAGAGCTTGAGAGGGTGAGTTGAGGTGGAGAATTCCTCCTCCCCATTGTAATTCTATATTGTTTGGATATAATAAAACTCTCGGATCAGCGATCATGAACATAGATAGTTTGGCCGAATCACGTAAATCTTGTGTCTTATTGTGCTTATATGGTTACTTTATTTTTCTGAACCCTAACAAATAGTATCAGAACTAGAAAGAGAAAATCTAGAGTCATAGAAGCAAAAATGTTGAGACTTTGCTTTCTGGTCCAGAAATTAAGCTGCTCGAAAAATTCATACGAGGATAACTAGAGGTAGAGCTCAATGAGAAGAGCACAGCAGAATAAACGATGTTGAAAACAAAAATTGGACATCATCACAATTGTTGCCGGAAACTCACTATACAAGCTTTAGCCAAAACCAAAACGTTCTGAAGAAGATGATGAAATTTATAGATATATACATATATAGAAAATTATGATTTAGCCCCATAAATATTGTATTATTATGATGTGGCCCTACTATTTTAAAAAAATTCTAGTATGACCCCAAAAGTTTATAAAAATTTTAAATTGGCCCCAGAAATTTTAATTAATTACGAAATAGCCCAAGGATGTTTGAGAAATTACAATTTTGCCCCTAAAAGTGGCAAGAAATTGCAGTTAGTCCTTGGAGAATTTTGATTTTTTCAGTGAAGTCCTACCTAAGATTTTTTAGCATTCTGGATCCATCAACGAGGTCAGATTCAGGAGATTCCACTTCTAGATGCGTGAAGTGAAGATGACAGAGTCTATAGCAAGTTTGTATGGATATTGTGAGCGACCATGGAGGTACCTCGGATGGAAAGTACCCTAAGGAGAAAGACTGAAGAAAATTGAAAGGTGAAGACGACAAGATGAGAAAATGATAGAATGGTTTAGATGGTACGAGTTCAAAAATAAGATTCTGATAGATCGAGGTGGGCATGTGCAAAGTTGCCCAGGACAGAAGTCAAGCACCAAATGCAACAGTGTTATGATGACTTCAACAGTGGATATGCTGCATGGTCGTGTATTGGTACTACATATGCTAGAAGATAGTGTTAGTAGTTGAAGCTTGCTACTTGAACATGGGTCTGGTAGTACAGTTGGACAAAGTAAACAAAGGATGCAATGTTGCATGGATGCACATGGAATAGGCATAGGAGTACTCATATGGTAATTAAAGGAGTACATGAGTGCCAATGACAAATCGGAGCCAAATAGTGTGCGGAATCAGGCCAGAGACGATGTTGTGCAATGATTACTAGATGTGTTCACATCAAATCTCAAAGAAAAGAGACAAGATTGCTATAACATTAGCTTGGATGAAACCAAATAGTCTTCTTGTCTCTCGATCAATGACAAGTTATTCTCCAAGAAGAACACTCAAGAATGCTGGAGAAATGGGTCACATAGTACACCCGGAAAGGAGGTATGGAACAGGGCATCCTGGGTTGGGGGTACAGAACGAGGTATCCTAACATAAGGGTACGGGCATTCGGTGTAGAATATAGTACTTGGTAATAAGAGCGAGATGTTGACACTGTCCGATAACAAGACTAAGACGATAGTATTCGTTGTCAGTGATAAAAGGAAGCATGAACCTAATGTTATGGGAATTCTAGGAAGTACAAGATTTGTTGAGACAACAGATGATGGCGAAACATGATGGCTTTGTGGAGCATCCCAGGTGAGGGGGTGTTGATTTGGTTACTAGTTGCAGATTTGACTTACAAGGACACATTCTTTTGGGTGATGTATCCTGAGTTGGGCGTACAGTGTAGCCCAATTGGTTATTGACACATACGTTTTTCAAGGATAGCTAATGAAGGGCATTCAAATGAAAGAGTACAGACACCTCGAACGAGGGGGTGCAGTATCCACGGTGGAAGCACTGTTAAGGGTGTAGCCAGTGGCAGTGGGAGTTGGAGACATCTTTACCAGTGCAGTGTAGCCCAAACAAGTGCAAATGTAGAATAACAAACCAGAAGATAGCTCCAGGAAGATTTGCTGTGAGTGGCAAATCAATAAGAGACAAAAGTTGCAGCAGACGTAACACACCCATCCGCGTTTGGTGGAGAGGGTGATTGTCGGGTTTGACCAACTAATCCACCCAGCACGTGGATCGATGAAATGAAAACTAAACATACACTTTTAGTAAATTAGAAAACTTTTTATAAGTATACACTAATTTTGTCCATAAAATTAGTATAAAAAGGTGAGAAAAATTTAAAGTTTTGGTGTGGTGTGGTGAGTCACCATTCAGGCTGGCAAGAGAGATAAAAGGAAAGATAAGAAAGCTTTAACTCAGGGGAGCTCGGGCAAGAGCTAATAATAAAGCTATGGGCCGTGAGATAGAGAAGTGAAAAGGAAAGCTTGAGGGGGTGAATTGAGATGAAGAGTTCCTCTTTCCCGTTATAATTCTATATTGTTGGGATATAGTAAAGCTATCGGATCATCAGTCGTGGACGTAGGCAGTTTGGCCGAACCACGTAAATCTTGTGTCTTGTTGTGCTTATATGGTTGCTTTATTTTTCTGAACCACAACACCAACAAAAGGATTCCTTCCTATGATATATATAACTAGTTGCCTCTTACCCTTTGTTTAAAGCAACTTTATATGTGTATATATATATATATATCTCTCTCAGAATGTTGGGGCTAACTTGTGTGTACTTCGACTAATTCTTGACGAATTAAAATATTACAATTAATTAAATTTTTTTAAATATTTAATTATTATAAAAAAAATATAAATAAATATGTACAGTGATATTTACTCGAATATGTAAAGTGATATATAAAAAAATATGTTAAGTGCTAAATGGTGAGGTTTTTCTCACTAACTTGTACTCCAAAACTAGTGGATTTGGAGGGCTGACAACGAAATTATTAATGCCAGTCTCGTGACATCATCTTTATGAGTCGTTAAATTAAAATTTAACAATTTTCATATATTTATATATATTTTTAGAACACTTAAATTTGAATTCCATTCTAAAGCGTGATATACAGAGATAACATAATTGGAGCAGTTGAATGATAAGATATAGGTAATATCATGAATAATATATGAGATTTGATACAATATGAGATTAATTTTTTATGTGGGATTATTTATTTATTTTTTTTGGTATTTGGTTGATGGGATATAAAATGAAATAAAATGTGATTTGACATGAAATATAATAAGAAATAATTTTAAATCATTAGATTTTGACGGGAAGTAAATCCGAAGTTAAGGTATAAATAATATCACATTCTCCGTGGGATGGTATATACCCCATTTTGGGGATTTGTAATTCGAAAGGATTGCTCGTTTACTCTCTTTTTGCTGTTATCAAATACTGAATTTGTGAGTTCCACGAATCCAATTTCTTCCCCAAACAAACACTGCCTAACAATACTGTGAACCTTGCCCTTTTCAAAGCTAGCTAGTGACTCACACAAGCACTCTTCTTTCTAAAGAGGAAAAAGACAAAAACTGATGTTGACCCATTCTTCCACTCTTTCCTCGACCTCTCCCATCACCTAGCAGTCAATATCGTTATTTGCCATCTCCACTATACTATTCACCTCTATGGTTCCACAGCTTGAAGTGTGCTTGCTATTGTCTTCAATTTTTTTTTTTTTTTAGGTCTTTCTTTATTTTTTTTCTTTCTGAACTTAACGATGGTATTTAATAAAAAAAAATGACACATGAATATTATAAAAGTTGAGGCATAAAGCAAGACAAACTACAAAAGAGAATTTGAGGTCATAAAGTAGGGTTGCAACTTTCTTATATATATTTTTTTCAATCTTTTTCGACTTTCTCCACACAAAAAAATATTTAACTCTCTCTTATTTTTTTTTATTTTTATAATTTTTTTAATTTTCTCTAATTTTTATTAACTTCAAACTTTTCGAGGAACACATCATATAGTAAATAGTTCAAAATTTTATTTCTTTTTATTTTTACTAAAATTTAATACTCCAAACAAATACTAAGTCATTTGATGTCGTTCAGCTTCAATTTAAGTGATCAATTAATCAAAATAAATTAATACTATTGAATATATATAATATGTTAAAAGCATAATTATTAAAAAAAAAAGATGAAAAAAGAAAAAAAAATATGAGGTCCCAAAAGAGTCACTGCCTTGAAATGATAATAACATTGAATATCTTTTAAAATAAAAGCTCAATAATATATTTTTAAAACATAGATGGTTTAAACATTTTCTATTATAACATTCCTTACTATCTTTGAAATACAAAATAGTTTCGACTCATCTTTAAAATTTCCTGTTGCTCAATTGTTTCTCGTAAAATCGTTAATAGAAAATAAAGTTAGTGACTCGACTTTCTTAATTGAATAGTTTATTATTAGTTCAATATTTTTTGAAATTGGTAACTTATAATTTAATTTAAATTTTAGTACAAAACTAAATCATGTATGAATTAATAGTGTTCAGATAAAGAAAGTTCATCACTTATATAGAAGAAATAACTTCTCTTATAGGTTGATATTGGACAAATTTTAACATAATTTATATATATAAATTATATATCATAATTTAATATAAAATATTCTAACACATATGAGAGTTAAGGATAGAGCTTATGTTAGGACCCTCCCCTAATTTGAGGAGGGTGTGATTGAGCCACTATCAAGAACTATTGGCATTATTAATAACTTGTATTTAGAACATAAATTTATGGAGAAAAAATAAAAATAAAATTACTGTTAAAAATTTTTTTGTTTAAGTTTTATTTTATTTAAATAAAGAATAAAAATAAGTTTAATAAATACGTTTTTATCATTATTTTTTAAAAATCTACAAATAGAAAATTAAATTAGGATAAACTTGCTTATTTGTGCTTAAACAAAATTCTTAAAAACTAATTTCCAAATGTGCTATTTAGCTTTTAAGCTCGCCTACAAGGGACTCGCTTTCAAGCTTATTTCGATTTGGATATTTTTCTTTCACTTACGAACATTTAATTATTGTTTATAAATTATTTTTAAAAACAAAAAGACTTGATAAAAAAGTTTAGGTGGTGTTTGGTTCACCAACTTTCACATAAAAAAATATATATTTTTATCAAATTTCTCCAACCTTCTTCAACTTTCTCCACCAAACACAAAAAACTAACTTTTACTAATTTTCTTTAATTTTTACCATTTTTTATAAATTTCTACCAAACACTCAATAACCAAACACATATCAACTTTGTGTGCTAAAAACAGAAAATAATTGGAATCTTTTGGCTACTTTCTTGGTCTTATATGAATTTTTACCAAAATTTAAAATTCTTTTTTATTTAGTAATTTTTATCATGTCTTTATTCATATTTAATAAAGTCATAAGAAATAATTAAAAGCAAAACAAAAAATTATATACGCGTGAAAAAAATCTTAATTTTTATAAAAAACAAGATTTTTTTTATTTACTCACACACAATTTTTTTATTTTTAAATATTATTTTTTAAAAAATAACATACTTATAATTTATTAAAAATAAAAAAAATTATGTAAAGCAAACACAATCAAACGGGCTTGAACATTTTTTGAGCCCACGATTAAGATTGGGCCCTTGATCAGATTTCTCCACTTGGAATGGTCCCAAGACTATCAACGAGTGTGAAACCAGAGCAGTCACTGTTCTTGCCGCCATTGATAGAGTATAGTATACCACCTTTTCCTACCACAAGCCATAAACAAGTCGAGTCGGTTTGCACGTTTAATTTAAAATTGAGTTTAAATTTGACTACTTAAATTTTTTAAATTTAATTAAGTTGAAATCCAATAATTCTATTATTTTATAAATATTTAAGTTGAAATTAAAAAAAATTTAAAATGTTGCTTGGACAACAAGTTTAGAAATTAGGCCATCACCTTATTCGAGTTTCCAAATTTATCAGAATTATGCTCTTACATTTTAAATTTTTTTAATTATAAAAAATAAATATAAATAAACAAGAAAATTAAAAAATTAGCTTCAAAGATTTAAATTATTTTTAACTATCTAAATTTAAAAAAAAAAAAAAAAACTATCTTTAGTATAAGCGAACATAACCGTCAAAGGGCTGCTCAAAATATCTAACACGCGGCAAACATATATTGTTGGAATAATTGAAACTGCACCAAATCGAACCGGAGGAACAGAGCCTAAAGCTATATATGCTACCCGTTGGGACAGTGTGTGAGAAGCGCACACTTGGCTCTCATTTCCACCGCCTCTCAGCTCTCACCGTAACCTCTGAGGTAGCCGGGACCCCTCCATCATCGCCGCTTCTTCGGTGAGTCTCGTTTCTCTCTTTTAAACGCTAATTTTCTTGACTTTTCTTGACTGGTTTATTCTGTCTGAATATCTTTTTTTTTTTTTTTTTTCAATCGTTACTGTTTCTGATTCTTTCTCCGATGTCTTTGTTTGTTTGTCACCGATAACTTTCTGGTTCTTCCGAGCTACTGTTCGATCTCGCATATGTTCTGTGTTTACTTAGCTTTGACGGATTGCTCTGTTTACATGACTCAGTTATATATATATATATATATATATCTGTGTGTGTGTGAAGAGAATCTAATTCTTGCTGTAGTTTTATCAGTTTTGATCAGTGTATGTTTTTCATTTATATATTATCTGAATTATTGTGAGTTTTAATTATGTTTTCTGCTGACTTTTCCAGGGCTCTGTTTCGTTGTGCTGAGTGGACTGATATGCTTACTTCGATTTTTAAATTTTAATCGAATTTGATAGACAAGAGTAAGAATTAAAAATGAAGTGAGAGTAAAGTGAATTTATTTACCTTTTGGTTGTGGTATAAACATGAGAAGAAAATTAATAGTATTTTTTTGTCAAAAATTTTTTTTTATTTGGTTAGTCATAAAAAGAGGTGTGTGCGAGTAATTTCTTTTTGCTTCCATTATGCTTAATAAATTCAATCACTTGCCAAAAAAGCATTTTTGGCTAGACAATATTATTATTATTATTATTATTATTATTATTATTATTATTATTGACTGTATGAGTCTTTTTTTTTTTTCAATAAAGAAAATATCATGCTTTTGTTTTATTTATTTATTAGGTTTTACCGTGAAACTTTTTTTGACATATGCATATCACATATAAAATTTGATTGATTCTGAATTTTATGTGATGAAATTTAATCTCTTGTTCTCTTCACAGCTTGAATATCAATTTATCTGGTTTGTTTAAGATCTTGAACAGACTCTCTAGCATGAATATCGATTATTCAGGAGTGCATTTGTATTGTTAACTGTCTGGAAGGTTTAGCCTGAAGAATCATGTTTTAAATTTCCTTCATCTTCATTGAATTTTACTAGGTATTTATGTGTTTGTTCTTTTAATCATGTCTCCTGACTTAGAGCCCAACAACGTTATTAGCATTCTACTATTTGTTTGGTAGGAGGTGTCTTGTTTCTGTTTAAGGATTGTGACATGGTTTTATTGAGTTTTTACGTAGATCTTGTTTCACCTATGTTCTCAGACCTATTTCTAAGATTAGTTGTTTAAGATGCCTGTGTCTGTTTTTGTGTTGGTTGCAGGTGTTCTTGGAAGAACATCTTTCATAGTAGGACTTGGTCATTGTACATTTAAAAAGCCGTCAAAATGGTGAGTTGTATGTCCTAATGTTGTTTGATATCAATTTCTGTGGTGGTAAGTTGCAAGTTTTCTAATGTTGAAATTTGTCTAAACTGTATAGGTGAAGTTCACAGTTGACGAGCTCCGTAGAATAATGGATTACAAGTACAATATCCGGAACATGTCCGTGATCGCACACGTGGATCATGGTGTGAAATTTATCCTCTATTTTTTTCCCCTCTTTGTATTAGATTGCTTTGTTAACAAATGAAGGCTTTTTTACTTTTTTTAACTGTAGCTTTTCTTTTCCATGTTAAACTTCTATGTATGGAAGTCTTTTAATTAGGTAGAAGCTAAATTGGAATATTTGATCCTGGGTGTTTTGGGGATTTCTAATTGTAGTTCTATAAATTTTTACGTTTCTTCCGATCATTCATGTAATACTATTTGGAACTGTTGACAATGTCATTCCTAGGATATTTCTAATCTACATCTTCATATTCTTTGTACTTGTTTTTGACCTTATCCCCTCCTCTCATCCAAAAACTAAAATAATCTTTTTATACTAATACTGACATTTCTATCGATTTTTTTTTTCTTTTTAATTTGTGACAGGGAAGTCCACTCTTACTGACTCTCTTGTGGCTGCTGCTGGTATTATCGCCCAAGAAGCTGCTGGTGATGTCCGGATGACAGATACCCGCCAGGATGAAGCTGAGCGTGGCATCACCATCAAGTCCACTGGTATCTCTCTCTACTATGAGATGTCCGATGATTCACTTAAGAACTACAAGGGAGAGCGGCACGGGAATGAGTACCTCGTCAATCTCATTGATTCTCCTGGGCATGTCGACTTCTCATCTGAGGTCACAGCTGCTCTTCGCATTACTGATGGTGCATTGGTTGTGGTTGATTGTGTTGAGGGTGTGTGTGTCCAAACAGAAACTGTCCTTCGACAGGCTTTGGGTGAAAGGATCCGACCAGTATTGACCGTTAACAAGATGGATAGGTGCTTCCTTGAACTCCAAATTGATGGAGAGGAGGCTTACCAGTCATTCCAAAGGGTTATTGAGAATGCGAATGTTATCGTGGCCACATACGAGGACCCCCTCCTTGGTGATGTTCAGGTGTACCCTGAGAAAGGAACAGTAGCTTTCTCTGCTGGTTTGCACGGATGGGCTTTCACGCTAACCAACTTCGCTAAGATGTATGCTTCCAAATTTGGTGTCGACGAGTCTAAGATGATGGAGCGGCTATGGGGTGGAAACTTCTTTGACCCTGCAACCAAAAAGTGGACCACCAAGCACACTGGCTCTCCTACTTGCAAGCGCGGGTTTGTTCAGTTTTGCTATGAACCCGTCAAGCAAATTATTAGCACTTGCATGAATGATCAGAAAGATAAACTGTGGCCCATGTTGCAAAAGCTTAATGTCACCATGAAGGCCGAAGAGAAGGATTTGATGGGGAAGCCATTGATGAAGCGTGTCATGCAGACTTGGCTTCCGGCACACACTGCCCTCCTGGAAATGATGATCTTTCATCTCCCATCTCCTGCCAAGGCTCAAAAATATCGTGTTGAGAACTTGTACGAGGGGCCCCTTGATGATCCTTATGCTAATGCTATTAGGAACTGTGATCCTGATGGGCCTCTTATGCTCTATGTGTCCAAGATGATTCCCGCATCTGACAAGGGAAGGTTCTTTGCCTTTGGTCGTGTGTTCTCTGGCAAGGTCTCAACAGGTTTGAAGGTCAGGATCATGGGTCCCAATTATGTCCCTGGACAGAAAAAGGACTTGTATGTTAAGAACATACAGAGGACTGTCATTTGGATGGGGAAGAAGCAGGAAACTGTTGAGGATGTACCTTGTGGTAATACAGTCGCTATGGTTGGGTTGGATCAATATATCACCAAGAATGCTACCTTGACAAATGAGAAGGAAGTCGATGCCCACCCAATCCGAGCAATGAAGTTCTCAGTGTCGCCTGTCGTTCGTGTGGCTGTGCAGTGCAAGGTTGCCTCTGACCTTCCCAAGCTCGTTGAGGGTTTGAAGCGTCTGGCCAAATCTGACCCGATGGTAGTCTGTACTATCGAGGAGTCTGGGGAGCACATCATTGCTGGTGCTGGAGAATTGCACCTCGAGATTTGTTTGAAGGATTTGCAGGAGGATTTCATGGGTGGTGCTGAGATCATAAAGTCGGATCCTGTTGTGTCCTTCCGTGAGACTGTTCTTGAGAAGTCGTGCCGAACTGTGATGAGCAAGTCTCCTAACAAGCACAACCGTCTGTACATGGAAGCTAGACCCTTGGAGGAGGGACTTCCTGAGGCTATCGACGAGGGGCGCATCGGCCCAAGGGATGATCCAAAGGCTCGAACTAAAATCCTGTCGGAGGAGTTTGGTTGGGACAAAGATCTTGCAAAGAAAATATGGAGTTTTGGCCCTGAAACCATTGGCCCTAACATGGTAGTTGACATGTGCAAGGGAGTTCAGTACCTCAATGAAATCAAGGATTCTGTTGTCGCAGGGTTCCAGTGGGCATCAAAGGAAGGGGCACTCGCAGAAGAAAACATGAGGGGCATTTGCTTTGAAGTTTGTGATGTGGTTTTGCATGCTGATGCCATTCACAGAGGCGGCGGCCAGATAATTCCAACTGCTAGGAGGGTTATTTATGCGTCCCAGCTGACTGCCAAGCCTCGTCTGCTCGAGCCTGTGTACTTGGTGGAGATCCAAGCGCCAGAGCAAGCCCTCGGTGGAATCTACAGTGTTCTGAATCAGAAACGCGGCCACGTGTTTGAGGAAATGCAGAGGCCGGGCACCCCTCTATACAACATCAAGGCATACCTCCCTGTGATTGAGTCATTTGGATTCTCCAGCACTTTAAGGGCAGCAACATCAGGGCAGGCCTTCCCACAGTCTGTCTTTGATCATTGGGATATGATGTCTTCTGATCCACTGGAACCTGGATCACAGGCAGCGAGCCTCGTGTTAGAAATTCGCAAAAGGAAGGGCTTGAAGGAGCAGATCACACCACTCTCCGAGTACGAGGACAAGCTGTAAGTATGTAGCTAGTGAGATGGTTAAAAATTTTATACTTGGTTATTCATGAGATAAGATAGCAATGCTGGGCGATGCAGTCTTGTTGGTTTAGCATTTAGTTCCACAGGAGTTTATTGCCAGTGTCCTTTGAGAGTAGATGTTTCCTTTTTAGAAAGGGACTGCATTTATATTTACTACATATTTGTGGGAACTATTTCTACCTATACTATTTTCCTGAGCTGATATAATATATATATATATTGTCCTGTAGAATATTTGATGTGGTTTAAGTGGGTGGTTCGAATTCAATATGTCATTTCGAAATGCTACTGATGGATGCAAGTGTGAATCCATTTGGATAAACGAGGGATTCTGGTCTTTGTAATCACTAGCTTTTGAGGAAGCACCAAGGATTATCCTTTGAAAGCTGCACAATTTTGAGGTTGTGAGCTTTAATGCCGATTTGAAATATTAATATCAATCATCCTTGTTATTATAGTTACGTCTCAATTAAAGATCTTAATGAAAAATACTTGCTAATTTTTTCAAGTGTCACACCCGTTAGAATGTTTTAATTGTTTCCCATGCCCCATAACTATTTAAGGGTTGGGTAATTTTTTTTTTTTACCAAAAGCAATGGTCGAATGTCTCTCGCTGCATCACTTTTAACTCTCTTGTATGAATGCTGCTGGTTGCCAAGAATTGTTGATGAGGAAATTATTAACGCTTGAATGGGTGAGTTAGCGATGAATTTTAGCTCAACCACCCCCCCCCAAAAAAAAAAAACCCGAAAAAATAATAAATAAATAAGCTAAAAAGAAAGAAAAGAGAGTTTCATGTACCTGGAGCATTGAAGGCGTTGGAAGTTTGATTGCTAAAAAGAGGGGTTGAGTCACTGGTGGTTGGGATTGTGGGCATAGTGCGTTACTATGATGGACAGGCCAGGAGGGGGGTCTTCATAGTGCAATTGTGCTAGCAGCAGTAAAGAATAAGAAACAGCAGCTAGTGAGACTCTCTCTCTCTCACACACACACACACACAGAGACGGTATTGTGGTCTTTTAAGAGGCGGTCTTGAATTAGTTATTAACAACACTGACTTTTTCAGTTTGATTTTAATAAAGTGTATAAAGTCTTGGTATGAGTTTAAAAATATTAAATCAATGTTTCTTTTTTTCTCGGCAAACGCTTCTCTCTCTCTATCTCTCTCTTTCACTAGTTGGCCAACTCACGGGAACAATTCCAAGGAGATGACTCTCCTTGAAGAGGAACTTGAGACCCCCCTTGGTTGGTTAAATCAGTTTCGACATTGATATCCATTAGTGATTTTCCAGTTGTTGGTTTAACTAAGCCAAATCATCAATTAAAAATTAATGAACTCTTTTATTGTATTATAGGCTTCGTTTGGAGTAAGAAAAAGTGAGGTAAATTAAGATAAATTGAGATAAATTGAGAGTTCGTATACGTGCAGTAAAAGAAAAAAGTTGATGTGACATAAAATTAACAGAGATTTATAGAGTTTTTCAGAGAAAAATTACAAACCAAACGAAGCCATAGTAGAGTGTAATGAAGTTGATATTTAATTAGTTAATCGACAGTATCAAATCTATTCAGTTTCGTTGAAGTGTACAGGATTTCGATATTGATTTCAATTGGTTAGAAATAATAAAGTTGATTTTGATATCAATATTAACTTTTGATATTCAATTATTATCGATTATGAAAATTTTATCTGTTCGGTTGTCAAAATCAAACTAATTACACCCCTAAAGAAGGAAGAGAATGAAATAATCACATTAATAAAATAAGAGAGAGAATCACAATAAGTGTGGGTGACAAAGTACATAATTGTCCAAAGAATTCTGTAAATTTGTTTAAAATATTTAATTACTTTTCAACAAAATTATGTTTGATTTTTTAAAAATAAAATATAAAACAAATAGAAAATAATTTAATTTTTACATAATTTATATAATAAATCAAGTCATTGATTTAACATCTATATATAAATCTAATGATTAAGATTATCTTGCTATTTGATCAATGATTGAGTTTTATATATATATATATATATATAAAGGCACGGGGAAATGCCAATTAATATACATCATAAAAGGGCTTCATAGCACTTAAAAGCATTAAAAAAAAAATACTTTATTTCCCAAAAGCAAGAGTAGACCTTGTCTACACTTCACATTTTAGAAAATCTTCACCATCTAAATATAAAAAAATCTATTCTGAACCCAAATTAGTGGGTCCTCGATTAGTTAGTTAAGATTAGTAGTTTGTTAATGTCATTATTGTAATAAGGTCTATAAATAGAGATGGGTGGAAGAGAATATTATAGAAAAAGAAAGTTCATTTTGATATTAACTTCTTATTTAGGAGAGTTTTGGATTACTCTCAAATTTAATCCAAACTCTTTTATTTTCTTGTATTTTCCTTTATTTTCTTACTAACCAAACAGTCAGAAATAGTCAGAAATGCATTCATCACAATCAGTATCAGTGCTATTCTTTAACCTTGAAATGGCAGATATCAAGAACAATTCTCAGTTAAACCAGCAATACCAAGAAACTCAACAGCAACTAGGTCAACTGATGCAGATGAGGGAAAAAAATTAACAAGACATTAGACGACGTATCTCTTCAAGTGCAAGCAAACACAGAAGCAATTCAAAAAATCCAGGGGATGAAATTTCAAGAAAATTATCAAGAGAGTCTTAATATTGTGGAGAATCAGACTGTAGACATCATTCAAGAAGCTTGCAAGCTACAAATAAGGGAAAAAAATTAGCAATCCTGAGAAGCAGAATCAGGCGTCCAATGTTGGTATTGCATGGCCACAAACCCTAGTGTCGACCCATATGCAATTCAGAGGCGGATTGATCTAGAAACCCTACTGAAGGCATCTTGCGACGTTGCCACGGAAATGGCCACCAAAGGAAAGCTTCTTCGTGAGTTGAAGACCTTATCGTCAACTTTGGCGAAGAAGAAGAGGAAATAAAAGTTGCAACTCTTTCGCGGCGATAATATCTTGATCAAGGGCAAAAAAAGAAAGGACACAGTCTGTATTGTCTTTACCAATAAGGTGTCTGTGATTTTCGATTTGGGTCGTGGTATCTTGAAGATCGAGGAATAAGAGGAAATTTGAGAATTTTTAGAGAAAGAGAGAGAGAAGATAGTTGTCGGACGAGGAGCACGACGGGCCTTCAAGACCTAACCGCAACAAGTTGGAACAAGTTCACCGACTTTGCCAATTACGACACCTCCGCGAGTTGTCTCAGGCAAGGACGATGACTCGGTTTTCCAGTCGGAGAAGGATGACGAATAAGGTTATCCCTGACTCTAAGCTGCCCAGCCTTATTGCTGAATCGACCGGAGCAGCGGCGGCGGTGACGGAAACAGAATCGAAGCAGCCCATTGGTTGGAGAGGAGGAGAACATTTTGGTTCTACAACCAGTCGAAGACCTTCCCAAGGCGCTCAGGCATTGTTTAGGATTCCACCTTGACAAGGCGCTGTTTCGTGTGAAGGAAAAATTAAAAATGAAGTAAAGTAGCCAAAAAATAATAATAATAATAATAATAATAAATAAACAAATAACAAATAATAATAATAATAAAATAGTAATAATAATAAACAAATAAATAAATAACGATAAAAAAATTTGTTTTGCACCGTAATCCCACGGTATTTGTATTTTGACCTTTGAGGTTAAGGTTAATTTTTTAAGGGATGTGAGAGTTGTTAAGAACCCAAAATAACGGGCCCTCAATTAGTTAGTTTGGATTAGTAGTTAATTAGTTTCATTATTATAATAAGATCTATAAATAAGTATGTGTAAGAGAAAATATTATAAAAAAAAATTCATTTTGAGATTAATTTCTTATTTGAGAGAGATTAAAATTCCTCCCGAATTTAATCCAAACCTTTTTATTTTCTTATAATTTCTTTTATTTTCTCGGCAACCAAAACAGTCAAAAATGGGTTCACCACAGAATCACTATAACATTCTCAATTGTATTGATGTAAATATATTTTTTGACTAAAAAATTGAATAGTTGGAGACCAGTGCTAAGTGCTAACTAATACATAATCATATGCTGACATTAACCCCTTGTCTTTATTTTTTTAATTTTCTGAAAATTTGAATTCTATGGAATTGCTATTCAAGTTTCTCAATTATTAGTCTATTCCAATTTCTTCAACAGCAACAGCAGCTCAAAGATCAACATCATATTTTTCGTAAGCACTCTGATACTTTCTTTTACAATAGAACTTAAAAAGAAGTCAAAAACATTATTATAAAGCTACAACACTTCCAATGGGAACACAACCTAAACACAACCAGAACCTCGGGGGTGTTCAGTTTTACCAAGAAAACACTTAAAAAAATAAAAAAACTCTCTAACTTTTACCAATTTTTTTCAACTTTCTCCAATCAAATTTCACTAAGCATCACTTTTATACCAACTTTTTGTAAACAGTGGTCATCCAAACATCACCCTAATAACCAAGTTTTATGAGAACCAAAAAGTATAAAAAATAAAAATAGAACAGCACGTCCCATGCAAATATGATGGGATTTGATAAGCCAATTCAATCAGTAACGTCAGTCGCTCTCCTGGATTTCTTTTTTGAAGGTTGGTCTCCAGAAGCAATATATTTTTCCAAGTCAATATTCTCAACAGATTTCCGCTTCCCAAACTCTCTTGCCTTTTGCTGCAAATGCAAAGTCAAAAAGCATTTAGCAATGCGAGCCTTGGAAGAGTCAGAGGCGGGCTTGTGCCTAATTCTAAGGTTCAAACCTTTGACCCACAAGTCGCACCATTGCACCACCCTTTTACAGTCAAGCATTTAGCAAAGAATCAAAACTCATCGGAGAATATAATGTACATGCAGCTCAGATCTTTAAACCAATGGCTCAGTGACTTTGCAGAGGACACAAGAATATCTCTTCAGAAAAAACAAATTTTCGTAGCAGTACAAGTCAGATGATCTTGTTACCTTTAAAGACGAGGCCATGGCAGCAACGTCACTCTTGCCATCTTTAGATGTGCCAGGATCTTGCCTTGGGCTTTCCTGATATGACAAAACCGATATTGAATAAGAAAACGACAATATCAAAAGAAACCTTTGGAGGAACAAATAATGTGCTGTGCTGAATTTCATAAACAAACCTTTGGAGGAACAAATGCTTCTTCCCTTTTTCTTTTGTTTTCAGCAGTTTTTTCTGCCTGTTTCTCCTGTTTTTCTTGCCACTTCTTTGCTGACTTCTTTTTGTCACTTAAGAAGTATTCACCACTTTCCAGTTGTAGGTCAATCTAAAGATATTTTATAATATATCCAGTTAAAAAGCAGTGATATTGAATACCCAAAACAAAAGATACAGAACTGTTTCCCTTAAAAGACCAATACTGGAGAGACAAAAAATGGAAATTCAATCATCAAAAACAATTAAAAGAAACGTCTTGGGAAGGTAAAAAAAATAAAATAAAAAAATAGAAGTGGGGTAGTGGTACGGGTGGGGGTGAGGAGTGTTCAGCATAGAAAGCAGTCAAAATATCTTCTGCGCAAAACCAATTTCTTTGTGGTTGCAGTCGAAGGCAATTAAAAGCCAAAGAAATTGATTCAGTACTCTCTTTATCAAACAACTCATGTTGGAATTTCTAATGAAAAAATTGCTCTCGGCATGAACTTTCTTCCGCATCAAATATCTCTAAGAAAATTTTGAATAAAAAAGGCAATAAAACTAATAACCATGATCACAATATCCTCACAACTAGTAGATGAATAAATCATGTCCAGTCAATTTCTCAATCCTGCAAAGCAAGTCAATGCCTGCCTAATTTGCTAAATCCTTATTGGCTCAAATTAACAAACTCGGTCCCCTAAAATAATTTGCTCATGACATCAAAATTTTGATCTCCTGATAGTAATCTGTATAACTTACCTTACTAGGTGGCTGTGGAGGAGGGAATGGTGTATAAGGTTTCTTCTCTTTACCCTTCGGTTTCTTTTGCTTAACATTTTTCCTGAACACAATATTCAAACATTACAACGAATTTAAAACCCAAAGCACAACATACACTGCAAATAGATAAAATATTTGGATTGTTCGGAAATGAGATAGTAGACATCATACTTCTTGAACTTCGGAAGAAACCTGTCCCAGTTCTCATTTGCAAGTGCAGGATCTTTAGCAAGCTCCTTCTTCAACATGAGGATCTATTACAAGAACAAATCAGCATCTCTGGAAGTGGAAAATCATTACAAATAACCTAAGAGTAGCAACTTTCACCTTGATGTGGTATACTGGATGCATTTTATTTAGTATGCAGTCCTCCACAATCCTCCTAACTTGTTTTAAGCCTTTGAATGAGCCCATAGCGGCAACAGTGTTTCCCTACTCATTTACAAGTAGAATGCAAGTTTTCAAAAAGAACAAATTTGCAATTCAATAAGGAAAACATCACCATGAAATTACAATTCACTGAGTTATTCAACTGAAGGGGGAATAACAATTGAATAGATATACCTGGACAAGAATATAGCACCCTGTCAAGATCTCCAGTGCCTGCATACTAATAAAAATGTGAGCCATGAACCAATATGGTAATCTCACACAGATTGAACAATATACCATGATATGGGTAATGAGCTCGAGAAAAAATAAATAAATAATGACAACATCTTTTATAGGAGAAAGAAATATGTGTTTGGGAAAAAAGTAGTTCTTTCACTATTATATCTGAGTGTAACCACCTTCAGGGTAGAAGAGTTGGGCCCCACCAGATGTTGTCTTCGTTTGACAAATCGTTCCTGCAAAAGATGTTAATTGCTGAGAAAACAGTTCGAAATTCAAGTAATTAGAAAATCTACCTCGATATGAGGTCATGGCCTTTTTTTTTTTTTAAAGAAAAGACAACCAGTTTTAGGTATACTATCAGCACATAATTTTTTTTGCATTTCTATTTTTTTTTTTTAACTCCATTTGTTCACAAAATAACTCAGATGAAAATAGAGTTGAACATCAAAACCATCAAAAGTATTCCGATGCCATCGAATATTTAACCCCGCAAGAAGTTTTGAAATACAAATATTAGCTACCAAAACTGAAAGCTTTTGCAACAAGTAATATGGCATGAAAATGCAAAATCATATTAACAAATGCTCTCTTCTTTTCAACAAGATAATAAACCACTTCTCCACCCATTAAATACCACTTTTAGTTGCTAAAAGTTGGACAATGTTCTCATCGACACATTACAACTTTCTAGAAGTAAGACACTCAAGCACATGTCACTAGTCTTTAATCAGGAACACCCACCTTATTACGGACTAAGTTGCCAATCTTGATGATGTCACACTGCATTTCATCATTCAGTATCTTGATTGCCTATGACATCAAAATGTTGGTTGAACATGAATATCAAATAAAAGAAACAATCACTTCCAAGTGGGAATATGTCATGGAACAAAATAGCTACACTTGTATAGTTTTTTCAAGAGAGGAGAGAAAAACAAAGTTAAAACACAATAATGGTATCCAAATATGAATAAATGTTGTTCAACTCTAATTGTCAATCAAATACAAAGATGTGTAAAAAACAAAAAAAACTAATGTACCTTTCAGCGATATATATTATGTTCTTTTGTCATTAAGGAAGAGATCTTCCAATTAATAATTGCCATGTGCAAATGAATAGTAATATGCGACAAATAATAAACTCACACAAATAAGATACCTGAGGTGCAGGCACACTTCTTGACAAAAGTTTAATGAGATCCCTAGCTTTTATGATAATATAGGGATCCCTCGTCTTTCTAGTTGTTGAAACAGTCATCAATCCCTCAACCTGATCACAAGTAAAGCAATCATTAAACTGCTTGAGTAAAATTGATGCCATAACACAATTGGAGATACATTATAAGTTTCCAAAAAGACAATTAAATTTAGTCAAAAAACTGATTCATTCCTAATGTCCTACCCAACAACATGGTCATGGACACGAATTCTTATTTTTCCCAAATAGATCCGTTAGGGTGATACGATCTATCTACCAAACAGTAATTTCAGAGGTTTCCCATAATAGATATAGATCTCCCCATGCTGTTCCGACTGGTAGGAGCAACTGGATTTGTTTTTTTCTTTATCATTTTGTTTTTTTTAGCCCCAGGAGGGCGAGGAAGGGGGATTGCAGTTCCAGTCACAGTAAAAAACCAGTGAACATTTAATGTTTTATGCAAAACAAATAGTTAAAAACAAAATAAAAAACTCAAGAAATTTCAAATTCTTCCGACAGAGCCGACTAGGATAGGCTCTAAGTTTCAGTATGGCTTCAAATAGGCAAATCACCTAACTTCAGCAATTTAAATTGCACTTGCAATCAAATGCGAGATACATTTGTTATAATGTGATAAAGAATTCAACCAGGCCAGATAATTTTGCTATTTCTTGGTTTATTTGGAAAGAGAGAAACAGGATAAGTTTTCAAGCAATGGAGTTGCCCTTATACAAATTGAAGAGCCTAATTTTGTCAATACTGTATAGCTGGTTGGTGTTTTTTTTTTTGGGGGGGGGGTTATAGAGTGGATTTTAATACTTTTATGAGTTTTGTAGTGAGAATGATGTTATAGTTTTTGGAAGGGCTTTGGCATAAACGTTTGGCATTTCCTTACATTTTCTTTATAATATGATAAAGAATTTAACTACGCCCAAATAATTTTGCTATTTTTCCATTTTTTGGTTTACTTGGAAAGAGAGAAATTGGATAAGTTTTCAAGGGAAAAAGTTGCCCTTATACAAATTGAAGAGCCTAATTTTGTCAACATTATATAGCTGGGTGGTGGAAGGTATAGGGTTGAATTTGCGTTTTGTAGGGACAATGACATTAAAGTTTTTTGAAAGGGCTTCGACGTAAACGTTTGGCATTTCCTTACACTTTGATTGGAATGTGAAACTGATAGGATTTGTTTATTTGATGAGAATTACCACCCATTCTATATTTGAAATCAAAATGAAGCCTTTATCAGTTGGATTTGATTTCATTTCATAACCCAAATTTTGGGATTTCAGAACCATTTGAAATCCAACCCAACACAATAAAATTTGGTAAGAATCGATTCTCTTCTTCAGCCATCTAAGCAAGTGAATAAATTTAACCTTACATTTCATACTACCTTATTTTCTTTCTTCCACGTAACAAGGTCAAAATTGATATTTTTTGTCAAATCAATTCAACTCCGTTCAAGCCCCAAACATGAGGATTTCAATTCAGTTATAGAATTCAAACATGTGTTCCAAACACATTTTCATTTATCAGACCAAATCAAATAGATT
The DNA here is from genome assembly GCA_019916065.1 of Vitellaria paradoxa. NCBI lineage: Eukaryota > Viridiplantae > Streptophyta > Magnoliopsida > Ericales > Sapotaceae > Vitellaria > Vitellaria paradoxa. The sequence goes on along the minus strand of CM034234.1, from coordinate 19,188,867 downwards.
CAACTCAATTCCTCACTAAAATTATACCAATTTCAAGAGTGAAATGTTTCCAAATGGTGCATTCATGCTCTCTATTAATAAAATTTTGATTTATCAATATGTATATATAATATTTATATTTTCCTGTAATTGAAATGTGCGAAGTGTTTATGGTCTCCCCCTTTCCTAGTCCAGATTAACCATTTTTTTTTTCTATTTGAAACCGCTACACATTCTTTCCACAAAACTCAAATGAAAGAGAGAGAGAGAGAGAGAGAGAGAGGGAGAGAAAAAGAAATATATGAGAGCACATACCAAATTCAGCTGACATGAAATTCCATGCTCTTTCAAAGCGCCTTTAACGATAGGCCAAGTTTCCTGCAAATATTTTTCTGAACAGAACAACACACAAAGCACACAATTACAAGACCACAATAAAGCCCTCCGTGAGCAACGCCAACTGAAAGTTGATATTAGGGTTTTTGTAGGAGGAGGGCGAAGGGGGGTTATGCAGTACCTCTGTATTGAGGGAAAAGAGTGGAAAAAGAGCTGACTTCTAGCATGCCGCCTTCGTTCCAAGAAGGGTCGAACTTTTCGACTTTCCAGTGATCGATGTTGTCATCGTCCCATGGCTTGGGCTTGTCGTGCTTTCCTTTGTGCTTCGCCTTCGACTTCTCCTCTGATTTTTCGCCATTGCCGAGCTCAGCCGCTGCATCATCCTCCCAGTTCTCCATTGGCAGAACACAAAAACCTAGAATTCCCAATTACTCAGCTCTCTCCTCGGAGAGGAGGTGACGTAATTATGGGCTACAAATATTGGGCCGGATGGTTTTCAAATAAGTGTTCAGTTGCTACGCCCAAAAAAAAAAAAAACTGATTAAACTCGGGGCGACCATCGTAAAGAGTGCATTCTAATTCCGCGTGTCCATGGATTGATTTGGGTTCGTACTCAAGTTAAAATTAGTAAAAATATATTTTTATGTATTAATAAAGCACGACATCGAAGATTTTATAATTTTAAAAATTTTAATTTTTTATATTTAGATTTTTATCTTAATCATATATTTAAAAAGATAATAAAACATTTATTTTAACATGTCCATATGTGTTGGATATATATATGACATTAATTCTAAAATATTTATTCTTCATAAATTTTATTTTTACTTGGTGCTCTGTTTTATACGTAAACTTTGTCTGTACTAGGATTCTAAATCTTTTGTAATAACAACGAAGTTATTTAGGTAGCATTTGGAGCAATAAAAAAATAAGAAAAAAATAAGAAAATATACGATTTGTGTAACTTTTTGTGTTTAGTGTTTCTAAACCAAATTACGATTTTTGGAGATAAATAGTGTAACTCTTAGACTTTTGCAATAAAAAGTTAGAGAGCGAAATTGTAGAAATGATTTTTTGGATCCATTCCAACGGATTTATGCAAGAATTTTTTTAAAAATTACTGAACTTTTTGACTTCTGCATAAAAAAGTTGGAGAAAAAAACTGTGTGAACGATTTTTTCGATCCGTTCCCACGTATTTATGTCAAATTTGTGAAATTATTTGAAAAGTTATTAGGGTTTGTGAAAAAATTATTGGAATTTATAAAAATTTGTTAGGATAGATATATGTAGAAATTTATAGAGATCTTTATAAGTATGAAATGAACAAACTTTATTAAAGAGTTTTAAAGATTTTCAGAGATTTTTAAAAATTTTTGTTGATTTTTAAAACACCAAACGCTACCTTAATAATTTCTTTTTAGATCAACTATCATAATTAGAATAAAATTGCTAAAAGGAAAAAAATCCATTAAAAATGTGCTATTTTCTTAATCATCTTTTCCTCTCCCTCTAGTCGAATAAATTACTCATTATTTTAGGAAATTTTACAAATCTATACTACTATAAAAAGTCTGAATGGTTGAAAAACTTTTATTGGACACTTAAAACCCTTTTATTTTTATACAATTTCAATTATATCCAATTATATTCCTTAATCAATGATGATTGCTCTCATCAACCAAATTATATCTAATTATATTTCCTAATCAATAATACATTTGAAAATTTTTTATTGGACACTTATACCATTTTATTGAAATTCGAATAAATTACTCGTTATTTTAGGAAATTCTACAAATCTATACTACTATAAAAAGTCTTAATGGTTGAAAAACTTATATTGGACACTTAAAACCCTTTTATTTTTATGCAATTTCAATTATATCCAATTATATTCCCTAATCAATGATGATTGCTCTCATCAACCAAATTACATCCAATTATATGTCCTAATCAATGATACATTTGAAAAAAATTTATTGGACACTTATACCCTTTTATTTTCATGTAATTTCAATTATATCCAATTATATTCCGTAATCAATGATGATTACTCTCATATTCATAATTAATTTCATGCAAACCAAGTTATATTTAATTATATTCCCTAATCAATGATACCTTTTTATTTCTATGCAATTTTAACTATATCCAATTATATTCCCTAATCAATGATGATTATTCTCATTTTAGTAACCAATTTTCATTCAAACCAAATTATATCCAATTATATTCCCTAATAATGATGATCACTCTCCGGTTAACCATAGAAGGCCTTCCATCTTTCTTTACTTCTAAAATTGCTTTTTGTTCATCTCTTAAATCACCCATCTTGTAACTTAAGAAAAAAAAAATTACTTTTCTCTCTATGCTCTCCAAGCAGAATTCTTTTGCACTCTCATCGCCAAACTTTCATCTTATTTCAATCCATGATAAAACTTTCACCAGAAGTGGAGTGACTAGAAAGTAAAAAAAGAGATCACTAGAAGTTGATTGTTCTGTGAAAAACCTTATATGATGAGTAATGTGTGTTTTACTATTAAGAATTTGTTAAATAACTTTTTTAACTTTTAATTTTCATTAGTAGTGACTTACAGTGCTTTTTTTATTTTTTCTATAATTTTTTTATGAATGCAAATAATATACCTAAAAATTATTTGAAAAAACTAAATTTTTTGCATCTAAACCAAACTTATATTACAAGTTTGACTACCCTCACAACGAAACTTCTATCTAACTAACAATACCCAGGTTCCAACTAAAAACTAATAAAAAAATAAAAGCAACAAAGCAAAAAATATAATTTAATTGTTGTATGAAAAATATTTAAAGAATTAGTATGATCCATTTTTTAACTTCTACTCTCTCCTCTTGTTGTCCGAAGTTGGATAAAAAATGAAAGCGGAAAAGAAATTCTTTCTCTACCTTTCTTTCCCTTTATTTTTGCCTCAAACCAAACTCAGCTTTAAAAAATAATTAATCTAATGACGTACACTTTTTAGCATAAGGTTGTTTGATTTTATCTAACAAAAAGTTAACGCATTGTTTATGACTGAAATATAGTAGCTTTAGTTGATTGTATTGTATGTCATATTTGAAAACATGCATTTTGGATACCAATAAGTAATAGGTTTGAAATTGTGTATATAACTTTTATTTCTTTGAGGTGTGATTCCTACTTTTTTTAATTGATTTTGGACCCATATATTTTAAAAGCAAATCAAATACATTACTTTGTGTTTTACTTATGTTATAAAAATGAATTGGTTTTAAAGAAAAATCTTGCAGTTATTAGATTATAAAAATTATTTTTCACAAAATCTCTGATCGTTGCAGTGGGTAAAAATCATTATGGTGGTAAAATTAATTTTATACTATATAATAGAAGTATTTTATTTTTCTAATTTTGTGAACCAACCAGTAAAATGAAATGATATAAACATTATAAACATACATTATATGAATTACAATTCAAGTTTAATTTTTTCACTAAATCAACAAAGAGTGTATTCTTCCAAGTTAAAATTCTCTTTTAATTATAGTCTGGAAATGTAAATGAAACTAAAAAAAAAATTCAACGTAAAAAGGATATAAAAATAATGTCATAGATTTTTTTACTAAAATTATTTTAAATTTTAAAATTTATTATTTTTTTAATTTAAATATATAAAAAATGGGATACACTGATATAGATTTATTTATTAAAAGTATCTTAAATTTTAACTTTTTATTATTTTTTAATTTAAATGTATAAAAGAAATAGTATACACTAATATAAATTTATTTATTAAAATTAATTTAAAATTAAATTATTTATTATTTTTAAATATAGATATATAAAAAAATAGTATACACGCGGAATGCACGTATATTACAGCTAGTATAAATAAAAGGTAGGAAACTCATATTGCATCATTACTGGGGTAAAGGGAAAGCCGAAAAGGTTGAGGAGAGTAGATTTGGGCAAAACAAAACATGTAATTTTTTTCTTTTTTAATTACTCTTCACAACTTTAAGATTTGATTTAAGAATACTTAATATTCTTTTAGTTTAAAAGTCTATATTCGTCTTTTGAACTAAAGTGTAAAATTAATTAAATTTATTAAATTTAACTAGATTTATATCTCATAAGTCTAAATTAGTTGAAAGAAAAATATTTTCACAAAAATAGATGCATAAATGTATATTTTTACCTATTTTTATTTTAAAATACAACATATTTTAATTTTAAAAAAGCTTTAATTTACTTTTATTTTTTAGTAATTTTTTAGACAACTATGTATGAGTTTATATTGTACGTGCGGCATAAATATAATTAAATTTAATATTTTTTTGTTAATTTTGCATTTTAATTCAAATTATAAAGGAATTATATGTTGATTTTTAAATTAGAGGGGGTTAATTATTTTTGGACCAAACCATAAAGAAGTAAATTGCAATTACTTAATTTTCAATGACTTAATTTTTTTTTTTTAGTTGTAAACATGCTACTCACAGTTTTTGAAAAAATGCTTTAGCAGAATCAATGCGCATGAGAAAGTAACTTGTTTTTTTGGCTCAGTATGAGGGCTCTTATTTTTAAGCATTGTTTTTGTAATTTTTTTTAATGTAAACAGTATGTCTAAATATTATTAAAAAAGAAAAAATAAATAAAGAAGAAGAAGAAGAAGGGGAGGAATCAAACTTTGATGGAAAAAATGTCTTTAAGACTAAAAAAATAGGTCATAAAAATAGATTATTTTGATCTACCAAATTAACTTTTAATTTTTTATTTAAAAAAAATGAATTGTTGTTATCAAGGAGAGAGAAGGGGGAGAGAGAAAACCATTGAGATTAGAGATGTACGGGATGTTTAGTTGGTTAAAATTAATCAAAATTCACTAATTTTAACTAATTCTTTGTACTTTTTTCTAATCAAATTTTACTATAGATCATTTTTTATATTAAATATTTATACTTTTACTATATTTTTTTTTTACCAAACTTTTGTCAATCAAACACCCCGTAGTGTCACTAGATTGGCCCAAATCCGTCGGCTAAGTTCCTAATTAGAGAAATGTAAAACGTGTAATGTTCTGTTTCTAATGCGACCAAAACACACATAGTTGGGTAAAGATCAAAACAATGAACCATATGCCCCACTCATGTAAAATCATGGGGCCATTCATGCTTATCTTCGTGTTGATAATCATGCAACTTGGAATTGAATTTCCAAACAAAAATCGTATGGTCCATTATTGGTGGACCCATGATCCCTCTCCATTTGCACATTCAATTGTCAACAACACATAATCTCAACACCTTTTTCCTTTTATTTTTTTTTTTCTTTTAAAGGTACAAAATCTCAACACCACAAAATTATGCTCGTCCTCAAATTTTACATGGAATGTATCTATACAACTACTACATAAGAAGATAGAATGTGGAGTCTGTTAAATTTAATGTTGAATTAATGAAATTACTAATTTTGATGAAACATTTTAATTCAATTCTTTTTTTAGGCATTTCTTAGTTGTTCATAACTAGCTATAAAGGCGAATCGAGGTGAGGATTTTATCATCTTTATTTTTATTTATTTTGAAAATTTTGTTTTTATTTATTATTTTTATACTTTTACCCTTATTATTTTTCATCTGAAATTGTTCTTATTCTCTTAACGGTTATAAATTTTGGGCCTTCCTTAACTACATACTACAACTCATCAAAAAGATACAAAAATAATTAATTTTTAATTAGATAATTTTATTTTCATTTCTTTTTATCTAGGTTGTTTGGCGCACTAAAAAAATAAAAAAATAATAATTTTTATTAATTTTTTATCACTTTTTCTACCAAACGCAAAACTAATTTTTAGTAACTTTCATAATTTTCTTCAATTTTTTTTAATTTTTATAAATTTTTACCAAATACTTAATTAATTAACCACTAAAGTGTTACATATTAATTGGAGGTTTGAAATTATAAGTTTTTAAGTTTTTTTTTTTTTTTTTCATGGCACCAAACGGACTCATAGCCTATTAATTCTCTTACTCCCTTTGGCGGACAAGTGAGTGGTAATTTTGTGCACGGATCGCTTGTCTTCAAGAAGATATGCATCGTTTGGCAACTCATTTTTTAGAGGAAAATTATCCAAAGTTATTTTTTGGGTGTTTGGGAAAATATTAATTTTTATCACTTTTTACTCAATTCAAAAGTTATCAAACGTTACCAAAAATTATCAAAAATTACAAAAAATTTTATCAAATACTTAAAAATTATAAAAAAAAATTATTACTTATTTTATCAAACACACTAAAAATTATAATTAACAATTCTTGCCTAAAAATTACTAAAATTTATACTTGCAAACGCTACCCATGCTCTTCTCATGTCACTCTCAGCTGACCGGTACTCCAAGTCTATTTGAAAAAGGGAAAAAGGACAGAAAATTTAAGATATAGAAGGTATTTGGGGCGATAAAAAATAAAATAAAGTGAGATAAAGTGAAATAAGTTGTGAATTCGTAATTCGTGTAATAATAAAAAATGAATAACATTTGAAGATTTTCAAAAATTTTTAAAAATTTTTAAAGAATTTTAACGTGCTAAACACATGAACAGTAAGAATCACTTGTCAACATAAAAGTAGCATCCGTCCACGGAATAGTCTTGGTGGGTATTATTGCACAATAGGAATCACTTGTCAGCATTTTTTAACTCAAGTAGGCGTGCAGAACAATCCCCAATAGATAACACACCTAATCCATCCAAACAGAGAAATCATTCCTGTTGTACATCATGTGTGCTCCCCTCTGGTCCACTCAACCAAACATCATCCATGTGTTTTGTGGTTAGTTTCAGTAGTGGTGCCCAATGTAGGCAACAAGGAACAATATTTTCAACAATTTTCTCACTTATGAGAGAGAGAAAGAGAGAGATAGAGAGACATAATGCCCAAGATGGGAGAATTTGGTTTGCAATCACAGTCAAGCCATAATGCCCGAGATGGCAGAATTTGGTTTGCAATCACAATCTTCAAGACCCCCATCAGTGGGATGATTAAATTTTGAACGTCGAATTATGTTGTAATGAAAAAGTTGATAATTTTGCTGACAATATGTTTGATTGAGAGATTAGAGTCGAACGATAAGAGTGATGTCCTACCAAATTCATTTTTTTTTTTTTTTGACTTCTTACAGGCGGCTTTTAATTGTTTGTATTCTAAATCTTGTGGAATTATTTTCAAACTATTAATATATGTTATTCAGATGATTTTGAGGATCCTTAAATAACTAAATTTAATTTGAAAAATACTCCATAAAAATTTGACTTTTTAACTATGAATGTGCAATAATATTGCAAGAAAAATGCTACTAAACTCGCAAAAATAGGACGAAGTGTGACATTGTTAATGAATTAATGAAAAAAATGAGAGCTAAATTTTGTGTATTCAGATAAATTACGGTAGTATTTATGAATGGTTCAATGTGTATTTAGTGCTTACTCTATTCTATTAATTAATTGATAATTAAATTTTTATTATTTGATATTTTAACTTCCAACATAATTTTATTATAATGTTAAAACAAATATTATCTTAACCAAAAAAAAAAAAATTCTTAACTTAAGAAATATGACTCCCACCGACAAAGAAACCCTTACTTTATAGAGCCACCTTAACCTTAATTTGACCGGCTGATATGTCTTCTTCCAATAGATGTGTCTTTTGTTTGAGTTGGGGCATTTTGAAGAAGCAACCCCACTTTCATCCCAAGGGAAGAAATTTTGGGGTACCCATCATGGCCTCCATCCCTCTTTATTGGATTCATATTCCAGGCTTTTGTGCTGTCCCATTCCTTCACCAGCCCCAACCACATGCATCCAACCTCATCTGAAAACTCATATTTTTTTATATCTCCCCAGGACAATCAAAAAAAAAAAATTATGAGAAAAATTAGAAACTCTAAAAAAATTATCAAAACTACCAAAAAAATTTGAGTAATTTGAAATAAAGGCGAAAATGAGCTAAGTTGAGTTTTAATTTATTCAAGTTTAGGTCGAGCTATTTATACTATGCATGAGTCCGAACTTGACTTGAAATTTTATATAGGCTTGAGATTAGCTAACTCATGAATAACTCGATTAAATTTAAACAACATTGTTTTACTTTAAAATATAATAAATAAAATATTATTAAAAATATTAAAATATGTTATTTTATTTAACTAATTTGCAAGTTTTCAAGTCGGATTTTTTTTATGTTCGAACTCAAGTTAAATTCTAAATGATTCACAAATCGAGCTTGATTCATGCTCCTTTTGATAACAAACCGCGCTTGAGCCGAGCTCAAACAACTTGTAAAAAGTACAGCTTTGGAAAAGTACTGAAAAAATTTCGATTCATTTCTACTCCTAATGTTTTTTTTTTTTTTTTTAAAGAAAGGCTAATTTAAACGCACATATATAATTTAATTGAAAAATTTTATATATTAATGTCATTTTTGTAATTTGAAAAAATGGCTGTCAATATTGTATCCCAATAATGACCCCGTTTGATTTGCAAATAAATTCTAAAAAATTTCATAAATCTCTGTTAACTTTATATCACATCAATTTTTTTTTAGTGCACGCATTATGAACTCTCAATTTATTTCATTCCAAATTCACCCAATATCGTGTTTGAATTAAAGATTTGTAAGGAAAAAAATAAAATAAACCGAAATTACTTATACATATAGACACACACACTCATCTTTTATGATTAATTAAATGAAAATTGCTATTATTTGTAAGAACATTACATGTGTGGCTAGTTCTCTGCCTGTGGCAGTAAAAGGCTGTGCTGCGGGGAAGGTGATCGAGACCAGTGGCAGCAGACCCCGCCGGCGACCCGTTGGGCGTTGTGGTGGAGGCGGGTTAAGCAGTCAAGAGTAAGGTCATCCAGCAAACTGGAAGCAACTCATCAATGAACTCAGTGAACATTTGAGTGTGCAGGTTTTGGCAGTGAATCAATCCCAGCCGTTAAATATTTCTTTAAATAAATCTCAGCCATTAATGATAAGACATATTTTCAGCCATTAATGATAAGACATATTTTCAGAAGTGTGAGTAGATTTGTTGTATACATTATTTTTTAACCAAAAAAAAAAAAGTGAGCAAACTTATTAATTTTTATATAACTTAAGTTGGACCTTTAAGAAAGTGACATTACAAGCATGGTTACGACTACCTCCCTGCACCGCTAAGATCACAAGGGCCCTACCACTAGACCCGTCCACTCTCACAAGTGGGCCAACTTACTTGACCCATTTCCATGTCTTTTTCAAATAGGGTCCTAAGACAATTAGGTTCTCACCTTTAATGATCTCCTTTCAAAAAAAAAAAAAAAAGAAAGGAAAAAGTCATCGGTTTGGGTGTCGCCGTCGTCATCGTCGGCCGAGTACGTGGTGGGTACGTGACAATGAGATCGAGCGTGCCCTCAAATTAATCTATTCTAGTTTTATTTTGTAGCTAGCTGTTTCGGAAAGATGATAATTAATTAATATGAGGGGAGAAGATGAAGATGTTGATGTTTTCAGGCTATAGAGCCAGGACCCACACGAAAATTGATTCGTGATTCTATGGCAAAGAGGGGACCAAACCAAAGCATATCGTGAGTTGTGGGTTAGCTCATTCACACATCCTTTTCTAGTATTAATAAATGAAAGGAAGGCGACATGGGGTTTGTGTGGTGGTGCTGGTTGGGTTCCCTTGGCATTTATTTATAATTTGTGATTGGAGTTATGAATTGGGTATTAGGGGATAGGAATGGGTACACTTGAGGTTTCTTGCTTTTTTAATTTTTTGGGCTAAGTAATTAGATCGGATACTAATTTGAGAGCTCATTTGTATCACACACATGTTATATTAAAATAAGGAAATGCTTTAAAGGTCAAAAGTTAAAAAATATATATATACATAATATTTCAGTTACTTTTTCAAAGAAAAATTTAAATTTGTTGATAGAATTCTTATATTATGTCAAAATTCAATATTGATAAGACATATTGAAACGATTTTTGTATGCTGTATCAGAATTTTGAATTGATAAGACTCATTCAAACGATTTTCGTATATTGTGTCAAAATTTTGAAGAGAAATTAATCATGGCTAATAAATACGTATAAAATATGAAAATAATTAAAACTTTGTAAAAATTTGATTTTTTTTAATCTTCTAGATAGCTCCTAAGATTGGAACAAATTCTCCATTAAAAAAGTCCCATCGTCAACTTTAATGCACTACTCAATCAAAACTACACCACAAATCTCCCTCAAAAAGACATTTTGACAAATTAGAGTATGCATAATCCTACTTTCATCAAATACCAATTAATACCATTAAAAAAACCCAGAACTTACTAGAATAAAATCCAACTAAAAGGATATCAAAAGTTACGTGGCCACGATCGAATATCCCATTTGATGACATTTACACAAATCACAAGCTATGGTGCATAATCAGTGTATCCCACTAAACACTTGCTTAATTTCAATCAAATCATTTCAAATTTTTTTTCTATTTAAATAATATGTATCCTTTGAACTAGGTCATGTTAGGTTGAGATTAGAGAGATAACGATGCCTTCCTTTTCCTTGGTTTCTTGTTCTCTTTTTATAACATCATTTAATAATAGAAAAATAAAATAGAACAAATTAAGCCTAAAAAAAAAATTTTAATTAGTGACAACAGAGAATTGCGTGGCCACTTAATTTAAGCAGAAAAGCCATCGACGGAACCGTTCCAATTTAGGGATTTTTGGTCAATTGCCAATTACTTGTATAAATACTTCCAAAATTTTCAATTTCTTTTTCATTCTTCTTTTTTTTATAAAAAAAAAAACCTAATTTCTTTTTCATTCAAAATCATCTTGAACACTTCAAAGTATCTTGCCGGAAACGAATTCAATCAACTGGACATTAATTGGACTATTGTATAGTCGTCAAATCAATCAATGGGTTGATTTTTTTATATTTTTTTATTTCTTTTTTGACTTGATTGAACGGATCACCGTCCATTATTGTAAATTAGGACGACTCTTTATTGTCTATGACGCACCGTGATTGTGATTATAAACCTTATTGACTTGTGAATTCTTATATAAAGAAATTAATCTACTTTGTTGTTCAAGAGTAGAAGAAACATTATTAATTTTGATGTGACTAAACGAGTTCATGTGATTCCATTTATTAGTTTACAAAGGTATTTGGACAATTAGGGTTTTGACTAATAACATAAAATAAGAAATTTTTTCTTTTTTAACCAAAAACATAGATAATGAAATAATAATACAAGGATAATAAAAACATATCTAAACACCTTTATATTTTACGGTAATTGTGATAAATTGGCCATCAATTGAAATTTATGAAAAAAATGAACAAGTTACTACTCAAGCAAAATGAAGAACTCGTACTCATATTACTTGAGAAGAGAAAATAATATATATATATATATATATATATATATATATATATATAATTCGATAATTTCATAATATAACACGTTTTAAAATTGTACGAACATCGAATTCTTTTAAATATTATGATCAAATATGTCTGGATAATAACAGTACTAAGATAAGCAATCTAGTAATCAAATTTTAAGTAAATAATATTGTATTATAAGAATATAAACAGGTGATACCAATTATGGGATTGTTTGGTTTGAGAAAAAACTCTAAAAATTTCTATAAATTTCTGTTAACTTTATATCACATCAACTTTTTTCTTTCACTGCACGCATTACGAACTCTCAATTTATCTCACTTTTTCTTACTCCAAACAACCCCTATATTACTAAATTGAATTATATTAAATGAAATACAGTCACAATTATATCACTAAATTGAATTCCCCTAATATTTCGGATTTTGACGACGCAAGTGCAACCAACCCTCAACAAAAGTGAAGTAGAAATTGAAAATGGAGCGAAAAGGACTCTTAACCTAATTGGATGAGATTCCTAGCCCTTAGAAAAGGCACCTACCTAGTTTTCTTGCCTTATTGGTTATTCAACTACCCAAAAATAGTACTAAAATAAACACATTAACAACAGTTTTTATTCTTATAAATGAGAAAAGTAATGAATAGGTCAAAATGAAAAATATCCTCCTGTTTAACTATTAGATTTGTATTAAAAGATAACAAATAATATTGTCATATCACTTTTCCATTTGTCAAAAACAAACACCTATTATATCATATGCATTAATAATTTTATATTACGCTAGATAAATTAAAAAAAAAAAAACATTACTAACGAAGGAGCTTCAAAGTGACAAATAAAATAATTACTTGGACTAGCCTAGTCCGTAGGGGTGGAAAAAACAAAAACTGCATTTATCAGTTTTTTTTTTTTTTTTTTTTGGGGGGGGGGGGGAATAGGCTTAGTTTGGAGGGGAAAAAACACTGGCTTTATTAGTTTTTTTTTTTTTCATTTACGATTTTTTAGTTAAAATTTAATTTAATTTTTCTATTTTTGATAACTTTTGGACACGTTATTAATATACTTTAAAAAATTTCATAAAAAATGCTTATAAATAAAAAAAAAACGTTATAACTGGCTTAAAAAACAATTCAATTTTTCTTACACGTGTGTAGTTTGTCCTCTATTTAAATATTTTTTAATAATATGCGAATATCATGTATAAAATCTATGAAAATAAAAAAAATAATTCAGAAAATCACATGAAATAAATAAAAGGATAAATTATAAAAAATACCCCTACATTTTTAACTCGATGTCACTTTATTCTCATACGTTTTAATTATAACAGTCAAATCCCTATAGTTTCAGTTAAGCAGCAATCGGGTCCTTCCATCACCAACCGTTAACAATCAGTAGTTAGAGTGATGGTCAATATGTTATACCACATCCTTTTTCCCCAACTAACACAAATTGATCATTCTAACCCTAATTTCTGTAATCTGAAAGCCTAAGCAAGTCGAAGAAAAGAGAGAGAGAGAGAGAGAGAGAAAAAAAGGTAAGAATAAAGAGAGGTTCAGAGTCAAATTTTTACAAAATAAAATAAAAATAAAAAAATTCAACCACTATTTTTGGGTTACCCTAGAAGAAAGAAAGAAAACCAACTTAAAGATGAAAAAGATAATTGTTGATGTTAGGAAAGGGTTTGATTAATTGGATGGGGGTTCTGATGAACATGGACCTAGTGTCGAAGCCTCACGGTGCCCTCAATTTTGAATGTAAAATTACTAAAATACGCTTGGTATTTTAGTTTTATTTAAAAATTAAATTAATTTAAAATTAAGATATTTTTGCCTTATTAAAAATTTGAGGTTAACTCAAAATTTTTTAACATCAAAAAAGTTTACAAGAATCAAACTTAGGTATTTTTTTGTGAAATAAAATTCATTATTCTAATACAATATTGCATATTTTGTGCATACTATCAGTAAATATAGCATATAACATAATAAATTCTATAAATAATAAAACTTAATAATAATTATATTCTTTTTGTAATGAGGGATATCTTTAACAAACTTCAAGCACTTGAATTATTAACCTTGAAAAATATATTTACTATTTTAATATCTAAGAATAATTTTCTCTCTTTTTAAAAATAACATTATTTTTTTTTTTACTCTTAATTCAAAAAATAACTTGATCATTATTCTCCTCTTTGGTACTCAGTGTCCCCTTAGTAAAAATCTTAGATCTGGCCTTGCTTGGACTCTATACTTTTGTAGTTTTCATTTGTGAATTTTGAAACCCAGAGACTGTTCGTCTATAATGAGGAGTTTTTTGTCTTGTTGTGAGCCACCAATTCAAGACCAAAATCCTACGTGAATTCATCGATTGAGACCATTTCGACACCAAGCTTTTCGACCGTCTCATTCTAATTTTCTCAGCCATCGTCGTGAGCAGAGCTATCCTCATCTTCAAGATATTTTTCAGAGGTTCACCTTTGGTAACATATGCAGAATTGCTTTATGATATGACCCTGGGTATTTGTTACCACATCTCCTGCAAGTGAAATTCGTAGAAGCTTTCAAAAATGCAGTACGAATCAATGGCCAGAGGTTTGATTCTATTCATCACCTATTTTGGAAAATTAAGCAACTTCTTAACGTTGGACTAGAAAAGCAACTTCGAATTGAGGTGAATGGAGTTTGAGATTTTGCCAAATGAAAGAAAAAAAACAGGAGTTGAATGAGAGATCGCTTAAATCTATTGACCTCTTGTTGCAATTCTTGAGTTCTAACCACTCTGATGAGAACTTCGTTGTCGATACCGTAATTAACAGATAAAATAAAAATAAATTTCTTTTTTCTTTCTAAAATTAGATTTGCAAAGACAGGTTTGTAGAGATTAGGACTAGAATGATCATTTTGTGTTAATTAGGAAAAAAGGATACGAAATTACATATTTATTCTTACTCTAACAGCTGATTTTTAATACTTGATAACAGAACGACTGAATTGCTAGTTGACCAAACTGTGGGAATTTGTTTGTTACAATAGAAATGTATGGGATTAAAATAACACTAAGTGTAAACTGTAGAAATAGTTTTATACTTTATCCCATATAAAATTATACAAAAAAAAAAAAAAAATTATTTCTAACTTTATCTATGATGTACCAGTGGCAATGTTGGCAGATGAATAATAGATTGCACAAATTACCACTGAACATAGTAAATCACTCCTATCCCACATGATATAGGTGCGGTAGACTGAAATGCTTGTATGGATAATTTTGTTGCAAATAGGAACGGGAACATGAATGAGAATAGGAATGGAAGTTCAATGTCTGGTATATTCAAGAATTAAAATGGGAATTCATTTTCTAATATTTGATATATACACTACTACAATAATTGATAAAGATCACACTAAGAAATTTATAAAGATCACGGTTTTAGAAAAAGCGTGATAAAGATTTGTGAGTTAAACTTTTTATCTCAGTCTAATTAAAAAACTGGGATAAAAAGTTATTTTTAATACTTTTTATCTCATTTTTGTTAAAACCATGATTGTATTTAAAACGAGATAAAAGATCAGTGGAAACTATCTCAACAAAAAACTGAGATAAAAAATTAGTGAAAACTATCTCTAGAAAAAACTGAGATAAAAGATCAATGAAAACATCTCTAAAAAAAATTGAGATAAAAAAGTGAGTAAAATTATATCTTAAAAAAAGTGAGATAATTAAAAGAATGAGAGATAATATTGTTATTTTTTTCTTTATATCTCTCTGAAATAATTTTGTTTATCATCTTATATGATTTAAATTAGATTTTGTAAACTTTATTGTAACATTTATTTATTAATTTTAATTAATTGAATATGATATAAAAACTATAATCATAGATCAATAAACAAAAAAATTTTAAATTAATGTTAAAACTAAATTTACCACATCAAATTTAAATAACGCTAAATATATGATTATTATTTTTTTCAGTAAATATATGGAAGTAGTCTTCATAATTTGTATAACTTATAACGAGGTGAATATTAAATATTTAATATCTAATAAATATTTAGTGTATCTTTAATATTATTTATATTATTTATATTTATTAATTTTAATTAATTGAATACGATATAAAAACTATAATCATAGATCAATAAACAAAAAAATTTTAAATTAATGTTAAAACTAAATTTATCAAATCAAATTTAAATAACGCTAAATATATAATTATTATTTTTTCAGTAAATATATGGAAGTAGTTTTCATAATTTGTATAACTTATAACGAGTTGAATATTTTAATATTTAGTATCTAATAAATATTTAGTGTATCTTTAATATTATTTATATTAAAAGTGACATTATTTTATATTTTGTTGGAAGTGATAAAAATTTACAAATAAAAATAATAAAAATTTTCATTTTTTTGTTTTTTTAGAACTAATTTTTGAATATAATCATTGAAAATATTTTTTGTATTACAAATCAATTTTTAAAATAGTTTTCAAAAATTTTGTTTTGAATAATAATTTTCTAGAACTAAAACTAAACGTGACCTAATTACTTTTAAAAATATAATACAAAATAAAGAAAAATATATTATAAATAGTGAGTTATGATTAAATATATGCTATACACAAAGAGTAAAGGAAAATAAAAAAAAGATTTGAGATTATTTTTAATTAAATATAATAGATATTCATAAATTATTTATTAAGTATTCACATTGTTTTATATATTACTTACAATTTCAAGTTGTTGCAAAAAGTTAAAAATAATTAAATAAAAGTAAATTTTTTATCATTTTTTTCTGATCAATTGATTAGGAAAAATGTAACTTTTAACTACTAATTGGTTGACAAAAGTCATAATAAATTATTGTAAAAACTTAAAATAATATAATTTTATTATTTTTAGTAACCCCTAAAGTGATAAAAATTTGTTTATATATATTAATATGCAAAATGTATATATAAATGATAGGTTGGACTAGCGGTCAACTACACTAACTTCTAAATGAATGGTAGGGGTTCGATTCTCAGCAGTAACAAAAAAAGCTATAATGATAAGTGGCAAACGGTGCTATGATGGCGTGATAGTAGGTTGCCATGTGGATTTTTATTATTTTTAAAATTAATCCATTTTTTCAGCATGATTATTTGTTTATATTTGATCACGATTTTTCAAAAAAAGTGAGATCAAAATACATAAAAGATCACAAGAAATTTCTTTTCATCTCAGTTTTTACCATAAAGATTACGCTTTTAGTGTGTGATTGTTGTAAGTTTTCGATCACGGTTGTAAACTGTGATAAAAAAGAGGTGACTTACAATCTCACCTGGATCAATCACGCTTTTGTGACTGAGATAAAAAGTGAAACATCACGCTTAAAAGTTGTGATGTTTATGCATTTTTGTAGTAGTGATATATATATATATATATACACACACACGTTTTGTAAGGAAATAAGAATATGAATTAAAAAGGCTAAATTACCATTTTTTTTAAAGAACATTAAACTAATGAGAAAAAGGTTATCAATTCACGCATTCTAAGTAGTTTCTCCTTTTTTGAAATTTTAAAAAATCATATCAGACTTTGAAAATTATAATTTCACAAATATGGGAATTTCTTAGTTTAATTTACTTGATGAAATATCAACGAAACATGGGACTTCCTTGGAGAATTGTACTTAGATGAGATTCTACTGAATTTCCATGGATAATTGTACTTAGATGATAATAGTATTGCGATAGGTAAGTTACTAGAAAATCCTTACATTACGTATAACTGAGCGCAAAATAAACAATATTGTATTATAGGCTGTAAATTGTTACAAATATTATGAGAGCCAGTGCCTAGTCAAAAGAATGCAACCACGCAAGATCGTGTGCCTAAAATGGGAAAGTCGATGATAGACTAGACGAGTTGCTAATGAGAAACGATGAAAATTTTATGTATCTTATTGTCTAGATAGAGTTAAAATACAATATATGCATAATTTTATATATTTATAATATAAGGCGTTAAAAATTATGGTACAAATGTATCATATTAGGAAAATGATAAATGCACTCTATTTTTACCTTCTTGTACTCCAAAAGTCATTATCCATTTTGAAAGGAGATAGAGTATAAGAAATTAAAAATAGAATGTATTTATCATTTTTTTAATTAAAATTGCATATTTAAATATTTGAATAAACGCAATATTAAGATAAGTAAGGTGACATTTGGTATACTTGTTTCGATCTCATTTTCTATTTTATGCTTTGAAAATAAGAAAAATAGTTTAAAATACATTTAGCTACTTGTATTTTCAAAATCTATTTTAGAAAATGGAAAATAGATTTACACATGAAATATAAAATGATAATAAATTATTCTGAGTGTTTTTAATCCAAAATAAGAAAAATATCAAAACACGAAAATAAAAAAATATCAAACCAAATGCGTTTTCTATTTTATGTGTTTTGGAAATTTTTAAAACATAAAGCATATAAAACATAACATAGAAAATAAAAATGAAAAATAAAAAATATAAATATAAACCAAATACTACCTCAACTCTTTGAAAAAATCTTTTCAATAAATATAATCGAGTCAAATAGATGACATTGTACAGTGAAAACCAACATGGATGGTTACACTTACACAGACTAGAAAAGCAGTAGGTTGACATCACTGTGCAATCTTAGACTCGTTATACTAAACTCATGGACTATTATATTAAAATTTAATAGTCTAAACTTATTTAAATATTTTTAAATTAAAAATATATAAATAAATCTAAATTATTAAATTACCGATCCAATGTTTGAAGCTAACATTAGTGAGCGAATCCCGTCGCACAAACTAACCCTCGAAATGAAATAAATAAAAAAAAAAAGATTTGATCTCGAGAGATTCACTTCTTAGGCCAAACCCCTAGAGAGTGAATCTCTTTTGGTTTGTATCACACATACTGGCCCCTCAACATGTATAGCGGTTCATCCAGTCAAAGAAGCACATCCTACCAACCCTTACTACGCTTTGCGCCCGAGAGGCTGACCCTAAATTTTGTTAGAGAGGAGACTTGAACTTGAGACTATGAGATGGTAAACTCCTAAATCTCAATCCAAGACCATCCAATATAACTCATTGGGTTCCAAATGAAATAAATAAGTAAAAGAGATTCGGGGAAAGGGCGTATCAGATTCCCGTGAATGGAGGTTGTGCCGGTGACGAAGGGGACAGCCGGTCCTGATCTGTGTGGGGTCCACTGAACTAAACATCTTTACAAGGCAACAAAATCTCCATTATTTTAGTGCTGTCCTTTCGCTACCTCGTCATTAAATGGTAACTTTGGCAGTTTGCAATATATATATATATATATATATCCATTTGGGTGGTGGGCCCCATATTTGGATCTCCAATGTGGCTCGTGGGGTAGGCGGATTGATTAGTTGGGCAAGGCAAACAAGGAGTTGATTGTGGGGATTGAATAATAACTTTAAAAGCAAATTAGTTGAATGATGTGATCTCTCTCTTTCCAACAAGATTAATTAAACGAAAATGACACCCAAATTGAAAAACTAAAAAATAAATAAAATAAAATGAAAACACCCACGTGAGAGTCCAAACTATGGTGCAAGTTTTAAATCCGACTGATGAGTGAAATAGTGTGCTATTTGGTGGCTTGTAAATTTGGTAGAAATTTTTATTTGTAAAATATTTTTTGCTTAATATTATGAAAAATAACTTACTCATTTGAAATTAGTAAGAGCTCATTTGGTTTATTTTTCTATTATTTATTATTTATTTTTATTTTATATTTTATATTTTGAATTTATTTTTTATTTTATACTTTCGAAAACAAGAAAAAACCTTAAAATGCATTTGGTCACTTGTGTTTTTAAAATTTATTTTAGAAAATAGAAAATGAGCTTACATATAAAATGAAAATGATAAAAAATCGTTTTGAGAAATTTCAAAATAATGAAAATAGAACATTTTCTGTTTCTTTATTTTGAAATTTTTAAAACATAAAATGAAAATAGAAAATAAATAAATAAACCAAATGCCACTTAAGTTATTTAATAAAACAACAATATGTGAATTGGGATCAACAACAACTTTTTTTTTTTTTTTTTGAAAGGGGGTTCAACAACAACACTTTAAGAGTGTTTAGGCTGAAAAAAAGTTAATATAAGTGAACGTTTAGGAAAAATAAATTGGTAATTGAGCTGTTAGTTATTAATTTTTTAACCTTTATAAAATAATTAAATTTATTTTTTTATATTTTAAGTTACTTTAAAAGGTAAAAATATTAAATTAACAAAAAGTTAACATTTTTCTTTCTCAAACATAAAAAAATAACTTTTTTTTTTCAAACTCAATTTAAATTTATAAAATTTGTAATTTAATAATTCGTGCAATGAGTAAAATTTATAAAGATTTATTATTATTATTAATTTTTTTATATAAAATTATAAAATATTTTAAATTGAAACAAACGAAATCTTAATTATTAAAGCATAATAAAGACAAAACAGCATTCGATGCAAAAATACAAAGGCTAGTTATTGTTCTTGTAATAGTCACTCAAATTGTCAATTTCATGTCTCTAAAGAACAATAGAGGTGCCTGGACACCCTGATTAAAAAAAAAAAAAATTACAACTTTTAAACTAACTTTGAGAGAGGAGAGAGATAAAAATAAGTGAATCCCACCTTTCATATATATATATATACAAAATCATCTGCATATATTCTCACACTACTTTACAATACTACAAATTGAAGAAAAAGAAAAAAAAAAGATATGGGCAAGTCGCACTTACATATTACGTATTAGAATAGAATTTCATCGAATTCGCAGTAAGATGGTTTGCATTTGAATACTATCACAAGTAAATTTGATAAAAAGACATTTGAAGGTAGAATTATAATAACTACAGGTTGGCAAATAGGGATGCTGACAGCAAGAGTGCTTTTAATTGGATGACAATCCTAATTTAATTTGTTAATTGAAATTTAATCGTTCGAATATATTTCTTTACTTTTTCAATTAACATTTTATAATTGTATAGAGATTTTTGCAACTCTAGGAAACGATCGTTCAATTAGCAGTCCTTCTTTTTACTTGACATAGTCGAAAATATTATGTATTTATCATGTTTCAAGAAATCCATAAAGATGCATTTTTTTTTATTTGAATCTATAATTAAATAATTCGTGCAAATTTTAAGAATTCTATGAGAGATAATAAACACATAATACTTTTAACTGTGTCAAGTAAAAAAAATGTCACCGGTCGAACGATTGTTTTTCAGAATGGCAAAAACTCTGGTGCAATAATTATATTTAAACCGTTAAATATTAATATAATGCTTTGAGTTATCATCGAGTTGATTTTCAAAGTTGGCATACGCCTTCCCCCGGTAAAACAATAAGCAAAGTTACACTTTTACCCTCTCAATTAATATTTCCCGTCGTTTTTGACCGGTGAAGGAAAGTAGCAAACAACAACGACAGAACCCAAAAATTCTATGAACTTGGCCGCTTCACTTTCCTTTCACGTTTCTCACTGGAAAAAGAAGACAGCGGGTTTTACCTTCAACCGCTAAGGTTGAAATATAAAAGGCGTTTGGATGAGTAAAAAATATATATAGCTCAGTTTAGAATTCTTTCAAATAAAATAAAATTTTATAAAATTTTATAAACATAAATTATGAGATAATAAAATTTAAAATTTTTATTTATTACGTGAATTATAAAATATTTATTTTTATAATTTTATTTTATTTTATACATTTTTATACAACTACAAACACACTTATATATATAACAAATAAATACATATATGAGTGGCTGATTCGCTGCACGGTTTGTCAGGGAGTAGTAAACCTCTTGAAAACGACATCGTGCCCAATTAATATATATATATATATATATATCAATGTTGACAATGACAGCTGTACTCATCGGTCAATTCCAAAGAATCGTTTCGAAAGGCAGCATTAACCCCACTTACGGCCTCCGCCCCAAATTTAGCACATCACCTCGCTGTACCCCCACGTTATGCTAATTGGGATAGAATACAATAAAGTTATCAGTATATATATATATATATATTTTAACCTTGCAAAGGGGAAAGGGTAAATTCCGTACAGTGTCTCGTCCTGCGCACTTTTGTAGTATCAGATGATTTATTATTTTTTTGATTCAATCGTGTGTAAGTGTTCATGACGGTGCACTATATCGGATCTACCTTTAGCATTGCAAAGGAAAATTTTTTTTTTTTTTTTTTTTGTCTAACCTTGCAAATAAGGATGTATTTGAAATGGTAAAAAGATAATAAAAATTATAATTTTATAATTTGTACAGTAAAATTTTTTTTTTAATTTCATTAAAACATTTTTAAATTTGTTTAACAAAATATGATGCTCCTAATGGATTACAAAAATCTCAATTCTCAAAACTGAAACTGGTTCGAAGAAGAAGACGACGAGGACGACGATAACGGGGAGTTCGAGGACTGAGATTGACATGGCTTTGTCCTTCCAAGTCCATGAAGCAGGGTCTAGGTCGATTTGATCGAATTGATTTCTAGACGTCTCTTCCCCCGGATGGAGTCTTTTCTGTCTCACTCTCTAAAAATTTCTCTTAATTGGTTTTGGGTTTAATTCTTGATAAATTACATTTATTTTTCCTTATTATTTTGTAATTGTACTTAATTTATATAATATTTAAAAATTACACTTAATTTTTTTATTTTAAAATATTATTAACATTAATTCATTTTTGATAAAATCAACCCTTAAAACTTAGTAAAGAATGTTAACATAATTGAAATTTTAGGTATTTTTTCTATTTTATCCCATTCTCTCACATTTTCATTAATTTTATTTACAAAAATCACCAAAAATAAATAAAAACATAAATTTCTTTCAAAAATTTAAAAATAATGAAATGTGAAAGAGAGAGAGATAAAATTAAAAAGTGCCCAAAATCTTGCTTAATTTGATATTTTATATTAAATTTTAATAATTACTTTTATCAAAAAGGAGTTAATGTTTACAATATTCTAAAATAATAGACAAATGTAACTTTTAAATGTTGTAGATAATAAATATAATTAATCAAATATTAAAAAAATAGATGTTATTTACCCTTTAAATTTTGTCGACACTGTAGATATAGGTGTTTTCATTATGTTTTTAAGTTTAAGCTTTGATTAGCATTGAGTTTTTTTTATTATTTTTAAAATAATTAAAATTATTTTCCTAAATTTCAATTTTTTTAAATTATCAAAAATAAATAGTTTAAATTATCAAAAAAATTAAAAATTTAATTACTAAAAAATTAACCTTTTCTTTCTAAATTAAGTCTTACTTCTGTATCGAGTAAAATATTTTTATAAAATATTCTTATAAATATATTAGAAAAATATTTTTTAAAAACATAAATAAATATGAGATTAAGTTGAGAGAGAGATTATAAGAAGTAGTTTGTTATCAACTTAAGAAAAAAAAAAAAGGTACTATTATTTACCTTAATGGTATTATTTATATATCTAGTACATTAATTTGTCCTCTGTGTGCCAGATTTAGCCGTACCGGCCCCATGGACAGAGGGCTCTCCATAGTAACCACATATCCACCTCAGGCTTGTCTTCCGCCAGCTTCCAAGGTTCCCAACCACTCACCCCACTAACATGCGCATGTCCATGGCACGTACTTTAGATACTTCAGGCTCAGATGTTAGCCAGAGCATTGAGTTTTGTCCTATTCCTTTTAAAGCCAGAGAAACGACGACTCCGTCTAACGTACGCAATGATCGCACAATACGGAACAGACAGACTTTGTCCTCCTCCGCCCTTTGGCTGGACTGGACACTTTCCAGCCTTGTTAAAAAAGCCGTGCGCCCCGGTGCACACTGCACACCGCCCCAACTCCACACCAGCACTGTACACGAGATTGGTTGGTTGGGAAAGAGAGATAGTAAAAGATGAGGAGGATAGAGAAAGTGGGTCCCAGGGATCAAACATACACCTCCGCGAGTCCTACGTGTCCCCCCGGGCCGTTGACTGCAACTCCTTTGTTGCGCGTGCATGACACTTCACACGTGTGGGCCCACGAATAAACAGAATAGTCGAACTACTTTTTGTATTTTATTTTTACAATTTTTAAAATTTATTAATAACATAGCCAAAAATTACTAAAATCACAAATAAAATTAAATTTTGATGAAAAAAGATTTATGGGATTAAAAAAATTAGGTGGAAAAAAAAAAGAAACTGTTCAGTAGGCAAAATATGGATACGGATGGTAACTGTTTTTTCTTTTTCTTTTTTTTTTTGGGATTTATTTTACATTTTTTTTTTCAACTGAAGAGCACATGGACACTAGCGTTCTTGGCAGCGTTACAGATGGGGCAAGAATGGACGGCCGAACCACAGAAGGTACAGAGACAGAGGTGCCTGCAAGGTAACAGCAATACGCACGACTCTACCTTCCCACAGAGCCTGCACAGTCTGTTGTCGCTTATACCGGTACCACTACCATTATTATTGCTGGCAAGATTGCTCTTATCCTTCGCTACCGTTATCTCCGCACCACAGCCCGCTACTAAAGTGCGCCGCTCCTCCTCCCCAACGCCGCCGGCGTTGCTGCCGCAGCACGACTGCGCGTCATCCATCAAATCGGCATCGCCGCCGCGGTGGTGCGAGTTATCCTTGACCTGCGACAACACCTGCTCGAGGTTACATCTGAGAGCGTTGGCGGTGGCCTCGTTCGTCTGAGCCAATTCTCTCCATATCTGGTTCTCAACAAACATCGCCTTCACTCTTTCTTCCAGCGCCCAATTCAACTTCCCAATCTTCTCTATTTCTTCCTCCTTGGCTCGTAATCTCTTCATCATCCCATCCTGCACCGCCGCCACAATCCTCCTCGAATATCGCTTTCGCTGTTCGTCAATCTCCAATCTCACCTTCTCAGTCTGCATACACATACATATATCCCATCAAAACGTAAAAATTAAAACGGCCGTTCAAGAGAAACAGTTAAAAAAATTGCCGTAGATTTTTAAATTCGTACATGCTGTGAAATGAAGCGATCAATCTCCGACTGTTGCCGATGAATCTGTAACGAAACGTCTTCCCCGAGAAAAGTGAAGGAACCGCGGCGGCCATCGTTTGGATTTGGAATCTGGCCGTTAGGGAAGCAGATAAGTGGATTGATCGAATCTCTAGGGCGCTTTCTTGAAACCGGAACGGCGTAGGTGAGACCGCTATCGTCCTTCTTAGACGGAAGAGAATCGGCAATAGCAGAGTTGTACATCGGAAGCAAAGTATCCGCCGTCGTTCCTGATAACGGAGGCAATCCGTATCCGATTGGTGTGTTGTTGTAGCCATTCAGGTTGTCTCCAATGGCGGTCATCATTTCTCTGTGAAATTCAGTCTCCAAATGTCAGTTTAGAGCAGATTATACACAAAGACAAAACCACAAAACCAAGGATCGAAGAAGAAGAAGAATACCTGTTTCCCACGAGTTGAGAAGGGAAGAGCATGAGATGCCGAGCTTCAACAGCCATGATATACAGTTTCTTCTTCTTGATTCTCTACCTATTTTCTCTTCTTATATGTATATATATAATATATATAACATATACAAGTGTTTAAGCGACTATAGATGTAAAATAGTTCTTGGCTTTTGCTGGTTTCGGTTTGAAGACAGATCCGAATGGGAGAAGAAGAAGAGGTAGAGAGGAAATAAACAAAAGCATGCAATAAAGGTGGGACTACCGTTTGGAGAGAGAGAGAGAGAGAGAGAGAGAGAGTAATAAATAATAAAAGACTCTAGAAAAATAAAGGATGAGATTTTGTTTGTTTGTTTGTGCCTTTTCGTAGTTTTGTCTATTTTCGAGATTTGGTTGCCCAAAATGTCCTCTCTTCCGTAACCAACAAATAAGCGTTTGTTTTTTTAATCTTCAACGTTGGAATTGATGACTAGAAACTATCATTTAGGTGGATTTTATTTAATTCCATCGGTAATAAGGGTTGGTTTGGAAGGGGAATAGTTGATTTATTTTTTATTAGTTACCAATTATTTTTGTGTTTGGAAAAAAAATAATTTTTTAAGTAATTTTTTAGTTTTGATTAATTTAACATTTTTATTTTTTTAAATTTAAAAAAAATTAAAATATAAGAGAGTAAATTTGATCATTTTACAAATAAGCAAATAAGTTAATTAGTTATAAGTCAATTAACTTCTGCTTTCCCAAACGATGCCTAAATATTTACCCCAAAAAAAAAATTAAAATATCATATTTATCGCCTCAAATAATTAATACATAATGTATTTTAATTATAACGTTGTCATTAAGAGTGCATAAAATACCCAAGTAACTTAAAAATTAAATTAATTTGATCTCTCTAAATCGGTTATATTAAAGGGCGGATTCAATTTCTTATGAGTGTTAATTCCATTTTGATATGCTCAATCTTAGGCTAATTGATTTGGTTATGGATCTAATAGAAAATTAGAAATAATTCAAACACTCAAATTAATAAAATTAGATGGGGGAATTCGTTTTCTATAATGATCAATTTGATTATGGGTTCAAAATTTTCCGAGTTCAATAGAAACCAATTTGATTATGAATCGACGGTGGCTAAGAAAAATTGAGTAGATTGAACTAAACAAATTCAACAAAAATGGTTTGAATTTTATGATTAGTTCGGCCGGTTCGATTTACAATTTTTAAAAGTTTAATTTAATTAATCCTATCGGCCGGTGCTAAAAGTTCTTTTGCTGAACTAATGGTACTAATTGAAATTTTTCTTAAATAAAAATTTATTAAATTATATATTATTTTATGTCAAATCCAGTGTAGTTGAGCTAAATTGTTTTAATTTTTTTTAATAAGTTAGATTAGTTGGATAAAAAAAATAACCAGATTAAAGAAACGCCAGTTCAATTGATTTAGGTGATGTTTGGATTAAAAAAAAAATTGTATAAAAATAATACGTGATGAAATTTAATTGAAGAAAGAATTGAAAAAAAGTTAATAATTTTTTTATAATTTTTAGTGGAACTTGACTTTCCAAATGTTAGGGTGATTCTTATCTTTCGATGGTATATATTTCAATACGTAATTAATATTTATTTTTAAAATTTACGACTGATATTAAGGTCATTTGCTAGGTGGAACCCCCTTCATTTCTAGAAATTTTAGTGGTGGTGGCGAGGGCAACGGGTGGCTGCCGTCACCGGGAATTAAAACTTTTCGCAAGGACAGAGGGTGAGGGACGGGATTAACGGGATTTCAGGGGTTGTAGTGAGTCAATCAACGATTAAAATATAATTATATTTTAATATGTTATATTTTTTTTATATTTTTTATTAATGATCGTCCAATCAAATTTTATTTAACATTTATTTTTATTTTGAATTTAATTTTATAACATTAAATTAAAACCATTAGATTTGAAACAATTACATCTTGACCGTTGATTGACCCACTACCCCTGCAGTGGATTCTTCCACTGCAGCCCCCTAAAACCCATTAACGGAACGGTGCGGTTAATTTGCTTGGTATATTTAATCTTATAGGGTTTTGGAGGTAATAAAAAGTAGTAAAATTTAATAAAATTTGTGAGTTCATAATTTATGATTTATAATTCACACAATCAAATAAAAAATAATAAACTTCAAAAGATATTTAGTCCTTTTCGAGCAATTTCAGACCGCATACGTTATTTGTTCGGCGGCTCCAACCAATTTGAGGAGACGCAGTTGTGGTTAATAATAATATATAAGTGGGTTTATTTGTATTTTATAAATAATTTATTGTATTATATTATATTTTTTTATTAAATAAAATTATAAGATTAATCTTATTCTTCTAAAAAAAAAGTTACATGATTTAACACCGTAAATATTTCCTTATAGAAGTGAAGATAATTACGTAATTTTATTTAATAAGAAATTAAAGTGAAGAGTAGTAGCCCCGTTTTATAATAATAACAACAACAACATGCGGTGTGCTGAGCAAATCGTTTCCGATTTCCGAGGCCTGGCGACCCTGGTGCCGCTGGTGCCACGTTGAATTCATTTGCACTCCCAAAGTGTGGACAAAAAAATTTGTGAGCGCCTTGGCAGTGCATCAACGTGGGACTCACGTGAAACGGGGTCTGATGTATCTGCATTGAAAAATTCACAAACGGTGATCCCTTTCTCAGCCTTTGAATTTTTTGTTTGGTTGTTCGACGAATAATGCATCGGAAGTGATGCATTCAAGGTAAGTTCGTAAATACGTCCAAACACTTGTCGCTACGTATTCTAAAATTTAGGTTCAATTTTTCAAGCGTCAACTTTAGCTCTTAAATTCGTTAAAAACGAGACCCTTCTCCTTAAAAGATTAATATTATAATACCACAACCGTCCCACATTAAAGTGTAAAAATTAAGATAATTTATAATTAAGTAAAAAATTAAAAATATAAAAATAATCTCTATCGTTGAATGAAAAAATAATAATTATTGACCGTTAAATTTTAATTTGTGATATTTTTAAAAATCATTTTATTTTTATTATATCAATACTCACATTCAATGCATAAATTTATATTCGGTTACAAGAATTGAAAAAAAAAAAAACATCCTTTTATAATCATTTTAGCCACTTTGTTAATTTTATGTTGTGTGATAGTCTTAAAAACTTTTCGAGCTAAATATGTGGAAGGTATTAAAATGTAATTTTATAATATATTATAAAAATTACAAAGATTAAATATTTAAACAAAAAAAATCAAATAATAAATATTTTATTGGTCACATTTTCAAGTACCTCGAGACACTCATTAAAGGTCAATAAACACGTATCATGTGACAATAATGTCATACCCTTTAACATAACTTTATATGAAAAAGTGAGAAATATTATTACGTTTTTATCTGTCCTTAATTAGGCATTCTTAACACTGCGATATTTTAACTTTATTTAATTATATAGTTAAAATTATTACAAGATAAATAATAAAAAATTAATTTATAAATTAACTAAATTTAATTGAATAAATGTAAAATATTAAAAATTCGATACCAATTCGACTTAATTTCACCTGCACATTGTCTAATCCTAGATTTAATCAAACTAGATAACTTCATTAATTTAGTTTCTTTTACTTTGTTTAGCGTGCGATAACTTGGCGAAGCAATGGGCAGAAATTGCCAGTTTTGAGGAGACAGACGTATCAAACAAACAGTTTGTGTCCAAAGACTTAATTGGTAATTATTTTGATTAATACTGCTGCCAACTTTAGTTGATCGACCCTTTCATGTCCATCCATTTAGAGGGGGGCACATGCGTACATTATTGGTAAGCTTGGTTGTCTATATACACAAAATCATACCCCCCCCCCACATGGCTAGTTTCTATATTTAATGCAATATTTATCCATACTCAATTGCATATATCAACTATTTATTTTTGATAATAATTAACAATTAAAATTGTTGAATTATAAAAATTATACATAATTTTTATTTTTATTTTTTAAGATAATACCTATTTAATCAAAAAAATTACTAAAACTTTTACCCAAATTAGTGATGTGATTAAGTTTCAACTTTACTATTTTAAAACAAAAAAATTCATAAAGTTGAAACGTATTTACATGATTGCGACTACTATGTTTAGGGGTGAACAAAAGTCATTTCCTCGCTGATGGCTTAGCGGGTCAGGTTTGGGGGTAATTAACGGGTTAGATCCAACCCGATCCGTTAAGAAAAGTTTTTAAAATTTTGGGTGCTTTTTAATGGGTTAAATAGGTACTCATTAAGACTAAAAAAATTAAATATAAAATATATTTTAAAACTAAATTTATAAAAAATTATTAAAAATATTTGTTAATATTAAAATAATAAAAATATAATTTAGAAAAATAATAAATTAATGGGTTACTTGCTAACCTGACCTACCACAGTAACCCATTAACCTATTAATTTTTCATAGGTTAAGGTTGGGGGTTTTTGGAGGCCGGTCACTATTTATGAACTTATAAGGATTTAAGTCATACCCAAAAAACTTGTTTGTAAATAAGTCACACTTGCAACAAAAAGATAAAAAAGGACATCACGCGTTTTTCACCACATTTCAAAACTGCTAGTTTTATCCAAAAATAGTGTACACTTCACTCATAACTTCCGTGACTTTCCATCTTCTTTGCAAAGCAAGCAAAACCGATTTTTGGAAACAAAATCAAAACTGTTTGGGAAAAACTTAATTCCGCGACTTTCCATCTTCTTTACAAAGTAAGCAAAACTGATTTTTGAAAACAAAATCAAAACTGTTTGGAAAAACCTAATTTCGCGACTTTCCATCTTCTTTACAAAGCAAGTAAAACCGATTTTTGGAAACAAAATCAAAACTATTTGGGAAAAACCTAAATCGATCATCATTCCTAAGTATATTTATTTTTTTTATTTTGAAACAGTATCGGTACTGTTTTGAAAATATCTCAAAATACTAATCAACTCCATGGATTTCTCTTATCCAAAACTTATCATCTGCTTATAATTCATGGTGCTATTTTAAAAACAGTACCGGTACTGTTGTGAAAACAGTACCGATAAAACAGTACCGGTACTCTTTTGAATCGGTACTGTTATCATACTGCCTAAAAAACATCAATCGATACATCATACAAACCAACGATACGAGCTAACATCATCATATTTTTTGAAACAGTACCGGTACTGTTTTGAAGATAGCTCAAAACGCCAATCGACCCCATGGATTTCTCTTGCCCTTAAAACTCGTCATCTGCTTATAATTCATGGTGCTATTTTGAGAACAATACCAGTACTGTTTTGAAAACAGTACCGATAAAACAGTACCGGTACTGTTTTGGACCGGTACTATTTTCATATTGCCTAAAAAACATCAATCGATACATAACAAAAACCAACGATACGAGCCAATATCATCATATTTTTTGAAACAGTACCGGTACTATTTTGAAGATAGCTAAAAAAGCCAATCGGCCCTATGGATTTCTCTTGCCCTTAAAACTCGTCATCCGCTTATAATTCATGGTGCTGTTTTGAAAACAGTACCGATAAAACAGTACCGGTACTGTGTTGAAAACAGTACCGGTACTGTGTTGAAAACAGTACCGATAAAACAGTACCGATACTGTTTTGGACCGGTACTGTTTTCATATTACGTAAAAAACATCAGTCGATATATAACACAAACCAACCATACGAGCCAACATCATCATATTTTTTGAAATAGTACCGGTACTGTTTTGAAGATAGCTCAAAACGTTGATCGGCCCAATAGATTTCTCTTGCCCTTAAAACTCGTCATCCGCTTATAATTCATGGTACTGTTTAGAAAACAGTACCGATAAAACAGTACCGGTACTGTTTTGGACCGGTACTGTTTTCATACTGCCTAAAAAACATCAATCGATACATAACATAAACCAACCATACGAGCCAACATCATCATATTTTTTGAAACAGTACCGGTACTGTTTTGAAAATAGCTCAAAACGCCAATCGACAAAATCAATTCATGAAAAAGATAGGCCGAATAAGTTCTATCTTCTTAATATCTTCACGACTAAAACTGTAAATAATGAAACTGAAAACAAGGAAAGAAAAAAAAACAGAAGAAGCGTGATTCTTGGTAAACATATCTTCACGTGATTCCCGGAATTCCTGGAAATAACTTGTGTAACTTTGTTATAGAAATAAAGGATATTATCGGTATATTAGAAACTATATTTAAAACAAACTCATGGGACCCACTCAAAAGTGTGACTTAAATACAAAACTTTCCACATTAATGTGACTTAAAAGCAATACTTTTTTTTGGGTGTGACTAATAGTTTTAAAAGATTACAAAGTATGACTTGGATACAATTTTCCGTTAAGGTTGTGTCATGAGGCTTCCGAAAAATAAAGGGTTATTTGGTTTATTTTTTTATTTTTTGTTTTCTATTTTAAGTTCATCTTCATTTTATACTTTCGAAAATAAAAAAATAGGTCAAAATTTATTTAGTTACTTATGTTTTTAAAATTTATTTTCAAAAACTGAAAATAAGTTTACATATGAAATAAAAAAATAATAAAATGTCATTTTGAGAGTTTTTAACAAAAAAACAAATAAAAAATAAAAAATCTCAAAACAAAAAAAATAGAACATTTTTTATTTTATCGTTTTGATATTTTTAACATATAAAACAAAAACAAAAAATAAAAAATAAAAAAATAAACCAAATGCTACCTAAAAGGTTGAGTTCAAGCCAAAGCCCGACCTGTTACACAACTCTGGCCACATCATTTTAATAAGATTTTATTTTTATACATTTTTTGATAAAATAACATTTTTCTTTTCTATTTTTTAAAAATATTAAATACACTCCATTTTAATTTTTTACGTCACGTTCCCTCCCATAATAAAAAATATTTTTTGAAGCATGAAAATTAAAATGAATAGAATGGGACCAAATCAAATAACATAGTGTTTGAATTAGACTTTTTAAATTCAATAAGGTTTAAAAGATATTGCAAGTTTGGTTAGCTTATTTTTTTTTTGGTTAAATCCAGTGATCTTTAACCATATCAATATGAGTAATTTGACATTTTATATTTCATTTGTCTGAGTATTGATTTATCAAACAAAACTCTAATTAAGTTTAATAGTAAAATAAATTTAAAATTGTAATTTAAATTTAATTTTTTTAACTTCTTTGGTAAGTTATATGCAGCAAGCAATTCCCTACGTTACAAAGTTTAATGTAGAACCTCTATCGAAGCCCAGAGAGACAGAGAGAGAGAGAGAGAGATTCCTCGTAGAATGAGTCGGGGATTAGAAGATGGGTGGATTCTCCAACAAGAGAGCGCTTAATCTTTCCAAACTGCATTATTGCTTGCTCCCAATAACCTTTCTCGAACCACATCATTGATTCACACACCTTTAGTTTAACCACCATCGAAATTCAAAGAACAAAAGAAAGTTAAAGTGGAAAGAAAGGCCAAAAAAAAAAGAGGGAAATGGGTCACAACCCATACTGCATTTGGGATTATTTTATGGCATTTAAAGGAAAGATACTTTGTTTTGAGGGCTGGATTTGTTCAAAGCATGTTGTCTCTTATAATATGGCTCAATTAGTTGAAAAGGTATAAAGAAATGTAGATAGGAAGATCATGTGTGTTTGTGCTTCCCCCCTTTTAAGGACAATCCCAAGCACCTTGACTTGTGGGATTTTCCCTTTTTCATTTACTTTATTTTTTTCCCTCTACATAATGCGTATTGTATTCGTGTGATCTTCACCCTTTTATTTTTTTTTTATAAAATCTTTTTTAATTATAATTTTATTTTCGTCACAATTTTCTAGTATATATAATTTTTTTAATTAAATAGCATTTTTCTTAATTTTCACTCTTACTTGAAGAGATTTTTTTTTTTTTTTTTTTGGTGAATGACTACAAACATTGATACTATTACTATGGAGTGTTTAGTCGACAAAAATTTAGTAAAAAATATAATAAAGGCAGTAGAAGAATAATCGATGATGAGAACAAAATTCAGCTAAAAATATATATATACACGTGTACGCATCCCTATTCCTTGAGCTAAGAAAAAGGGCAAGAGTGTGTCTGACAAAATCAGGGATCGTTTTTACCATACATGTGGTGGTGTTGCCGTTGATGAATGAGATTCCCAAAAAGTAAAGGTGTAGAGAGAGAGACAGAGAGAGTGGGGTGTTGTTGACAATGAATATGATGGTTCCCAAAGTGAAAAAGCTGCAATGAATTGTTATTTGATTTTTATTTTTATTTTTTTCTTTATAAAGTAGTGGGGAGGGTTGTGTGTGACAATTACTTACCTTTGGCATTGTTCGTTCCCGGGTCGGGGGTGGTTATCATTATATATCTTGTATTGGAAACATGCCTTACTTCGTGCCTCAGCACACTTTGGAAAAAGTTTCCTAAGCTTTGCATTTCTCTCCCAAAAAAAAAAATAATAATAATAATAATAAATAAAAAATAAAATTGTAAAGGTTGACCGGTAAGTTCCAAGATAGTGTCGGCTTGAGATGGTGGATCCGGACAGCTAACAGCGTGCAGCTCTCAGCTTGATTGTTGCTGAACTAACAGCGCTTATACTGCCGGCCTTCGTCTATTTTGAGATGATAATTACAAGCCATTGATACATTCACGGGACTTTTGGGCCCAAGGACAGGCTTACACTATAATATAATATACATATAATATTGGGTATTTATAGATATATATATATATATTTCAAATATAATCACACCAACTCTTTTATTTTGAACTATTAATAACGTATGAAACTTGATTTTTTTTAGTTAAATCATTAATAAGATATAGGACTTAATTCTTAAGTTAAGCCATAAATAGTTAATCTAATCGATTGAATAATTTTTAAATGAGTCTGTGAATAAATTTTATATATTAATTTTTTTGATTTTTTTTAAATACATCACCATAAATTTATATTCTTGTTGAAGACTCTCAAATAAACTATTTGATTCTCATATTGCATTTTGGGGATTGGCAAAAAATTCAATTTATAAAAATTGACTCCTTCCATGCCAAATTATCTTATTCTATCCCCTGTTTGGGCCCACGTAGAGGAACATATAGGCTTCGCACCTCTCTCTCTAGTTCTTTTTTGATGGTTATGGCTAAGAAATAAATTATGAATTACTAAATATATTTCGGTCCGTTTGAAGTAAGAAAAAATAAGATAAATTAAGATAAAATATGGTTTGAGATTAATTTTAGCGCCTTTTTTTTTCTGAAAAATAGCAAATCGTGGGAACGATTTTTCAATTCCGTTCCCATGAATTCAAAAAAATTCATAAAAAATAACAACAACGGTACTCGTTTGAAAGATTTTGACACGAAAAATATGATTGTATAAAAAATTTATACATTCGGTTAACCTACTTTCAGATTTTTTTTTATTTTTTTAGCAAAGTATTAAAATTTTTTAAAATTAGTGATACGCGAGAAAATTAAAGGTAGAAGAGTTGTTGGAGATTTATAAAGTTTTTTTTGTAATTTTTTGATATGTCAAACCGGCCCTTCATTTTTTATTTTTCGTACTATTTTTTTAATGATAGATAATATTTTATTTTTCAAATATAAGTAATCAACAGTAGAGTACATTTGGTGCCTCACAATAAATTGTTTTGAAATTATTCATTTTTTTTAGTTTTTATCATTAGTTTGAGCAAAAAAAATTAAAATTGAATCAGCTGAAATAATCAAACTACTTAAAACTCCATATATATATATAATATAACTTTTTATACATATAAAATGTATCAATCTATGTAGTATTAATATATATATATATATAATATAATATAAATATATTAAAACATAACATAACCGAATCGGATTAACCGAACTTCTTATTTGAGAAATTCAATTCCATTTATAATTTGTAAACCAAAATTATTTTGATTAATTCGCTTTGTTTTGGTTAACTTCGAAACCAAACTTAAATAGACCGACGCGCACTCTTAGTCACATATGTGTGCGCATATATATATATATATATATGTATGTATGCATGACTTCCTAATTTGTGATTTTTCATTATTTTTATAATATAAAATATAAATAAGGTGCTAAGTAATGCAATGCAATGTTTAGGTTGGCTTGACAAAGTTTACACGTAACTTAAAAAAGTTGCAAAGTAAACAGGTATATGGTTAAAATTTCCAAATTCCCTTTCACATCCCGGGCCTAGTTGTCCTCTCATGGTAATTGATTGAACACCGCTAGCCGAATAAGAATAAAATATTTTAAATATTCTCTCATTGTTAAATATTAAAAAAAAAAAAGGAGAGAGAAACTGCAAAAAGTAATGGTATGCCATCCTCCACTTTCAACCGTTAATTATGTTTAAACTTTATATATATATATATATATATTAATTATTAAAATTAAATAGTCATGATTGTTCAACTATTAGTAACACTAACTCAAAATTGAAATAATTGTTCAGACCCAACAATGATGGGAACCATTACGGAAGAAGTAAGCCCACATGCAACTTTCCCATAGTTTTAAAATGGGTGTGTCGGGAGTAGTATAAAATTAATATAAATTTATAAAAATTATTGTCGTATATTTTTTATTGTGACTAAAAATTTTATACTTTGTAAAAATTTATTTTATTTTACAAAGAACCAAATAGCTCCAATATGGTATTTGTTTTTGTTATTGGTATCACATATGCTAGTACTAGTACATCTTAGCCTACCGTTTTAAATTTATCGTTATAAAATTATATATTTATAAGAAAATATGTATCTCACTTAAAAATTTTAATGTATTATTTAAATAAAACTATAAGTTATAAACACTATATTAATATTTGTTGACAAAATTAATTTATGTATTACATTTTATAAAACTAACAATAAAATAAAAAGTCCTTTTTGGATAAAGAAGGGAAGGAAAAAAAATTATTTGTTATTCTTGATTTTATAAGGTTTAGAATATAAAATAAAAATAAATTCTAACACAATATACTAAAAAAAATTTAAAAATTAATGTTGCCTTCAAGATTGGCCAATACAAATATTAGCACGAAACACATATACTAATTTCGTTTGGTTATAAAAAAAAAACACTTTTTTTTGTTTTTAAATTTTTTCATCTTATATAAATTTTTTTATCAAAATTTATTTTTATGTTTTTTAAGAAATTGTAGCTTGTATATGTGTTAATTGCATTGTAAAAAATAAAAAATAAAAATTTATGTCTGTTTGAATAACAGCTAGAAAATTTAAAAAAAAAAATAGTTACCTTTTTACCTAAACAGATACCTTTTCTCAAAATGGACATGAATTCTTATTTATTTTTTACAAATGTAATAAATACACCTAAAAATTATAGATTCTAAAATATATAAATTAAGGGTGTGTTTGGAGTGATAAAAAATGAGATAAAGTGAGATAAGTTATGAATTCGTAATTTGTACAATGAAATAAAAAACGAATAAATTTTAGAGATTTTCAGAATTTTTTTTTATTTTTTAGTATGTCAAATGATGTCTAAATTTAATTTTAGTAAACCAATCGCTCTTGTGTCACCTTCCGGAATCCAATTCAATAACCCTGCCGGAGCTGAAGTCCAGCTTGGTTGTTTTACGGCTCCATAGACAAAATATAGCTCAAACAGTCAAGCTCAGGGGTCAGATCAGATCACATCAAGGCTGCTCCAGCTGTGAAGTACCCTCTCTCTCTCTCTCTCTCTCTCTCTCTCTCCCCCCTTCCCCCCCTTCCCTTTCTCACTGCACTGTAAATAGTTGACTGCTCTGCTGTCTTTACATAATTCAGGGTGCTGACCTGGCCCAATTTTGTCTGACATGGAGGATAAGCAGTACGACAACAAACTGATCTTATCTACGAACAGTCTCTCCATCTGTCGGCCATGGCGGGGACTCTGAATCAAGCGCTATTTCCTCGGACCCTAGGTGGAAATTTCATCGGTGGCTCAGTCTGGGCTTCAGCCACTAACCGTCGCACAAAAATCATGGTCGCAAGGGCCTCAATTGCCGTCGAGCAGCAGACGCAGACGAGGGTCGCTCTAATAAGGATCGGCACTAGGGGGAGGTACTGATTCTCCTTTGTCGAATTCGTTCCTCCTTTACTGCATTTGGTTGGGTGAAATTATGACTCACCCAATGCTGGTGAACTAGGGCATTGGTTAGCTTTCTCTGGAACTTTGGACCCGAAGGGAAGTTCTGTCACGATTCCCCCCCCCCCCCCCCAAAAAAACAAAAGATGAAAAAATCCTAGACATTTAGTGTGCGTTTGATTACTAAAAATCGTTAAAAAATTCTGAAATTTCTAAAAATTTTTAAAATTATTATTTTTTATTTTACTGTACAAATTATGAATTCACAAATTATCTCACTTTATCTTATTTTATCTCACTTTTTTTCACTCGAGAGGCACCCTTGATTCTATTGTGTACGCTTTTAAATTCCTAAATGTATCTTGCTCACAATCTCGGTGACATGCATATGCGGGAGGATTTCTCATTGGAGACTTCTAACATGATTCTGATCAATAATTATGAAGAACTATGAAAGGGGTGAGGGGCTGGCTGCCTGCAACTGATAAATAACGCTAGACGTTGTGAAAGGAAATATGAATGCAAGCGCGGAACTACTATTACAATTATGTGCACTAGAACTTAGCTGATGCGGTTCGGGAATTATAATTTTTATGGCCGAACAGTTTATTTTTGAAAATTAAAAATGATAACTAAACTGACCCAAAAAATATACACTAATCAAAAATTAACCAAATCAAATTATATCGGTTCGGTTATGATCGGTTCGATTATATAGGTTTATAAATTTAAATTATATTTTTTTATAATTTAATTATAGAAATAAAATAACAATTTTTATATAAATACTACTTAAGACTTAGAATATGTGTTTAATATTATAATAATTTATTGATTTCTTGTACTCTCGTTGATTTCAAAAGACAAAATCATTAATAGGGAGTAAATATTAAAATTAATTATATAAATATATTAAATATTAAGTAAATTTAATTCAGTTATTTTAATTTTTTTTGATTTTGGAATTTCAAAGCATAACTAAAATCGATAACGGTTATTTTTATAAAAAAATAACCGAACAGCCATTACTAGATAAATAACAGAACCAAAACTTCTTAAATTAGGTCGGTACGGGTCAAAAATCAAATTTTAACCAAATTGTGCACATCCCTGCTAGAACTGATTGAGCTAAGACTTACTTTGTAGCTTGCTACACGCCTCTGAAACTTTTTTTTTTGTTGTAACTGTATCCGTGGAAAATTAGCAACATCAGAGTTGAATATGGTTGACCTATTATAGAGGAGAACTTTTCCAAGCAAGATATTTTGGACATATCTGATCTCTTTTGAGTCATTTGTTTCTAATCCTTGTGTAGGACAGCCCACTAGCACTTGCTCAGGCTTATGAGACACGAGACAAACTCATGGCTACACATTCAGAGTTAGCAGAAGAAGGTGCCGTTCAATTTGAGATAATTAAGACAACGGGAGATAAAATATTAAGTCAGCCGCTGGCAGATATAGGTGGGAAGGGCTTGTTTACGAAAGAAATAGATGAGGCACTCATTAACGGTGAAGTTGACATTGCTGTCCACTCAATGAAGGATGTTCCTACCTATTTACCAGAGAAGACAATTTTACCTTGCAATCTTCCACGCGAGGATGTTCGGGATGCATTTATTTCCTTAAGTGCAGCTTCGCTAGCAGATCTCCCAGCAGGAAGCACTGTGGGAACTGCTTCTCTCAGGAGAAAGTCACAGATTCTCAATAGATATCCATCACTCAATGTGAGTATGCTGTGTTTCATGTAACTTATATTTTTTATGGCATCATGTCATAGTGATCTGTTAGAAGTTGTCTCACATTGGTCCAGGAGAAAAGTTAATTCTGCCATATAAAAGATGGACTTCTCACACTTTAATACCTTAGTTTTAAGGTTAAGAACTCTACTCTTATGTGTTGTCAGGCTTCTTTAACTTGGTATCAAAGCTCTAGTTTTTTATTTGATTTGGTTTGTTTGTCTCTGCTTCACGTGCGAATTGGAGAAGTGTTGACATAGCTTGATATATTTTGTTGGGCCAATTTCCTAATAATTTAAGCTTTTGGAACAATTGGAGACTTAACATGATCAAAGTGGGATGCGAGAGGGTTTTTTATTTATTGTTCTCATCTTTTACGGTTGGGGGGATGGGTGTGTGGGAACAGATGAAGAGAAGATGAGATGAATAGATCACATTAACGTGTTCCTACATGATTGAATCCCTGTCCTCTGTCTGTCTGCCTGCATCATTGTCTTAAGACACCACACAACTATATTCTGCCCATATAGGGAAATTGATTTTGTCTTCTACTATTTCATGTTGCTTTGATGCTCAAGTGGGGAATGTTTCTGCATTTTTTTTTCCCAATTGCTGCCTCTTTCTTCGGTACTCTCTTTTATATGTTTGGCGGTTGCATCTCTAGGTGTTGGAGAACTTCCGAGGTAATGTTCAGACACGGTTAAGAAAACTAAATGAAGGACTGGTTCAAGCAACATTGTTAGCACTAGCAGGACTCAAACGCCTGAATATGACAGAAAACGTGACTTCCATTCTTTCAATTGATGATATGCTTCCAGCTGTTGCTCAAGGTGCCATTGGAATTGCTTGTCGAAGCAATGATGATAAGATGGTATGTTTCTGGTGCCCAAGCTTGAATTTGATTCCATAATGTGATGTCTTTTGATATTATAGGATCCACAGTGATGCTGAATCGCTGGAGACCGGCAGGTTTAATGCTATCATGTTATCGTAATTTCTCTCTTAAAATCTAACATTAAACCATGGCTATGTAATCTTCCAATAATTACTTTTTTGCCGCTTGGCATGTATACATGTGTTTAAAATCTTGTACGCTAATCAAATCTTCTTCTGAATATTTATGCTGGTTTACCGATGCTGGTCTTCTGTGCAGTCGAATTACATAGCCTCATTGAATCATGAGGAAACAAGATTAGCAGTTGCATGCGAGAGGGCTTTCCTTGAGACATTGGATGGGTCTTGTCGCACTCCAATTGCCGGATATGCTCGTCGAGATGAGGACGGGAACTGCTTTTTTAAAGGCTTGGTAGCCTCGCCAGACGGAACCCGAGGTAATACAGTAGTTTTTCTGAGGGCGACATATTCATAATTATGTATTTAGCTTCTATTAATGCAACCTCAATTGTTATCTTCCGTTGCTTATCTTCCATTCTTCTTGTATCAGTACTAGAAACTTCTAGGCAAGGCCCATATGCTTTTGAAGACATGATTCTTATGGGAAAGGATGCTGGCAGGGAACTTCTTTCGCGGGCGGGTCCAGGATTTTTTGATTGTTGAATCATTTAAGCAGTAAATGAGGATGTGAATAGACATTCAACATTTGTGTTTCACTTCTTGGGGCTGACATCAAAATGGCTACTTCATTCTCCCTGTTGTGGCATAGATTTTTCTTCATTAGTTGTTACTACTAGAGCATGTTAACTGCAGGCAATTTTTTTGTTGGTCTATTATGAGTAAAATTAGACAGCCCATTTTGCTCTCTCTCTCTCTCTCTCTGCCTCTCTGTGGAAGTTGGATTGACTGCTCGAATTTCTGGTGATTTTTTTTTTTGTTGCTTACTGTCTGAACTTAATTTGGTTCAAAATGGACTGAATAAGAGTGAACTATTGGGTCGTCAGACTATCATCACTCATTTAAAATTTAAATTCATGCAATTTCGTTGTATGCAAAACCTTTTTCTCGTTAGCTCCGATATTGAAGTCATCTAGAAGTTAACTATTTTCAGGTTGTTCTTGCTTTGCAGATGAGTAATGTTACGCAACCACAATAGGCCAAAAAACAGGTGATCAACATAAGGTGGAAGAGAGATGTTTTTCGAAGAAAGTTTTTTTTGTAATTCAATAACATATTAATAATTTTTACGTTTAAAATGAAAAATTTATTATTTAATTATTTTGAAGAGATGATTTTCAAAAAGAAAAAAAGAGAGAACAATATGTTTTTTAAAAAGGAAAAAAAAAAGATAGAGATAAAAAGATAGGATGAGAGAGAGAAATTAATTAATGAGAAACAGAGAATATTGGTTAGAACAATAGAGGAGAGTAATTTTGTAAATGGTAAAACAAAATATTAATTAAACTCTAGTATTAACAATTCAGAGACAAAAAAAAAAATTAATGAAGGAGATTTTTAGAGAGAGAAATTAATAAGGGAGAGAGAATGTAAATCGTGTTAAACGGTGTCGTCTTTGAAAAACAATAGTATCTGAATATGAATTTTGTGCGTTCGAATGTGGGTTCGTATATAAACAAGTGCATCGGTGCATTGCGTATTCGAACTGCAAGAGTATATTCTGGTGCTTGATTTTAGCCCCCTCCTATCCGGATTCAGAGAATTTGGATATGAAGATATTTATTCAGGCACAAGATCAATTAAAAAAAAATACAAACAAATTATGAAAATAGTTAATCGCAATAATTAGACAAGTTTCAACTAGTGGTGATAAGAAATATAATATATATATATATATATATATGTGTGTGTATGTTTTCAGCTCATTTGATCGAGTATATCCTTACCAGAAG
Organism: Vitellaria paradoxa; assembly: GCA_019916065.1. NCBI lineage: Eukaryota > Viridiplantae > Streptophyta > Magnoliopsida > Ericales > Sapotaceae > Vitellaria > Vitellaria paradoxa. The sequence goes on along the minus strand of CM034234.1, from coordinate 19,146,863 downwards.
AACAATTTCTGACAAATTCCAAATAGACATCAAATTAAAAGCAGCGCACATAAATATCTAAACCAGAAAAGTAAATAAATCATAAGACTCAATGATGATTCTAACCAATTGAATCTTTAAATCATAGCAAAATTTCAAAATATCCATGTCAAGATATTTCACCAAAATATGATAAGCAAAAATCCTAGATCCAAAATTTGCTCAGAAACGTAGCTTAGAGAAGAACCAACGGTTTTTACCGGACTTGAAGCGCTCCTCGAACCGGGACTTGATCTCCTTAGCGGCCGTGACCTTCTTGTCGCGGGACTGAAGTGCGTCGACAGTGACAACGTCCTTGAGATCCACGTCGAGCCTGTAGCGAGTAGGCATGATGTGGTTGTAGTTGACGAGCTTGATGAATGCCTTCACTCGCGACTTCTTCGCCGTCTTCTTTGCCGAGTCCTTGCGGATCACCTTCTTCGGGTACTTGTTGAGACCGGCGACAAGGCAGTGGGCGTAGGGGCGGTCGCGCGTGCCTTCATCAAACGATCCGACAACAACAGCCTTCCGGCCGGCGAATCGGCCACCGAGCATGATCACCGCCTTGTTTGGTTTCAGGAATTTCACCATCTCCAGCAACTTGGAGTCGGAGCTCTGAGTTGCAGCCGTATCCCTCAGAAGCCCACGAAAATAATCGCTAGGGCTTGGAGTGCGGTGAGTCATTTAAATCATGGTGAAGTTTGCGAATTGACCAGTCTTCTCCTGGAATTGCGTAAATGCCATTTTATTTTATTTTAATTTTATACCACTTGTACGCTAATGGTGCTCATGATTTACTAAGAATCGTTAAAAAGTTTTAAGAATTTCTTATAAATTTTTAAAAATTATTCATTTTTTTATTTTTTATTTAAATTACAAATTTATAAATTATTTTATTTTTTGTCACGTACCCTAATATAATGGATGAATCATTTTTAAAAATTTTTATTTTAAATTTCAAGAAAAAAAAAGATGAATTAATCAAAAAAATTTGGATGAGTAAAAATATTAAAAGTGGATTTTAAATGAAAACACATGAATATATTGCATTCGCTTAAAAGTGTTTAATTAATAAAATGAAACAAATTATGAATAAATATAAATTCAACTAACTATGACAGCATATATAAAATTAGAATTCAATTATCTTTCAACTCTCAATAATTCAACATCTAGATCTTACTCAAATTAATATTAATAAGGATTTATTTCACCAACACTCTTGTAGTTTTAGTTTTGGGCACTTAGAACCTATAAGTTTCATAAATGTGCACTTAAATTTTTTGAAATTTGTATTACATTCACTAGATCCATTTTATTAAATCTTTCATCCCAAAAATAACTGTTGACCTTTCTTTCTTTTTTTCTTTCTTTTTTTTTTGGAACTCAATTTTTGACTAATTTAATACTATAAAATTACTTTATACCCTTAGTATTAAGAAAAAAGAAATTATATTATGACATAGTGTATCTCTTTTTAAATATAGAAATTATATTATAATTAATTTATTAATTTTTTTTGTGACTATTTTCTATGTTAGTATTTTAAATTATTATACTCTACATTAGTATTTTAAATTATAAAAATTATCATTACTTTTTTTATTAATAATCTAGTAAATTAAATATGGAAGAGAGAATTCTAGTTTCTAATTTTCTTCCACTACATTTTCATTAGTATTAAATAATAATAAATGAATCTTATTCTCAAATTTTTTTCATGCATTTTTTATATAAATAGTGAAGTTATAAAAGTAATTTATAATATTAAATTGATCAAAAATTACTTTTTGTATGAAAAATCTAATAGAGAAGGTTTAAATGAATATAATACAAATCTCAGAAATCTAAATTTCTATGTGTACAAAGTTAAAATTACAGGGGTGTAACTGAAATAAACTCTATTAATAATTAGAGCTTGTAAATGAGTAAGTTTGAATTGAATCATAACAAATTCCTATTATAATTGTCATCTCCGTTAATAATGTAAATACATACTAATGAAATATATATTGTATTCAAATATTTATACATGCATAAATATTATATAAATTTAATCAAATTTGTCGGTAAATCCAGTCAATTACTTGTGTGGAAATTTGTAGCTACCATAAAGTGACTTGAAGCCAAAAATCGAAACAAAAATTTGATAGAATTCAAAATAAAATAATTAAGAAAAAAAAAAGTTTAGGATTTTAGAGATCACTTTCCAGAAAACCTTTAATTTTGATCCAAATATGCTTAGTGGGGTTAAGAGAGTTTAGGGCAGCAGTGCTATTCTAAGCTGTTGTTTTTTCCTTTAATGGTGTGTTTAGAGTGATAAAAAATGAGATACGTTATGAGTTCATAATTCGTACAGTGAGATAAAAAAAAGTGAATTACTTTAGAAATTTTCAGTAATTTTCAGTAAAATCAACGTGCCAAATGCATCCTAAATGAATAAAACGCTGTTCTAATTATATTATGTTCCACAATTAAAGCTCCATTTTAGAACTCTAAAAATAGTTAAAAAATATTTAAATTTTTTAAAAATTATTTAATTTTTATTTTATTACATGAATTACAAATATTTTTTGTCACATTAAACGCGCCATTAAATAACAACATTTGCCTCATTCGCAATTTTAAAAGTAAAATATAAAGATAATAGACTTACATTGGTTTAATATTCAACTACAACATATTAAACGTCCTGAGCTTGCCAACTTAGCATCGCACCCAAAAATTCCTACATTAAAATTTGAAATATTACCCTCACAACACCTCAAAAATTCGCACGCACCCCAACTTAACAGCAAACACACGACGGTGGTACCCGGGTTAGCTCAGTGGAGCAGGGACCGGCTTGGAGAGTAGGCATGCTTCCCACGTCTCGGGTTCGAATCCCTTCCTGGGCGCTCGGTCTTATCGGTGGACGTGTCTTGCGGGGTGGTGCGCTCGCCCGGAGGTTTTACTCGCGACGGTTCACCGGCAAGAGGTTTCCTTCGTATAAAAAAAAAAAACACACGACGGTGGTTAAGTAACATTTGAAAGTCTAAATTTTAGACCCCGATAACGTTTTTATTTTTTATTTTTTAATTTATATTTTCAAAATTTTGTAAATTTACAACAGAAATATGTTTGTTAAATCTGTTTATATTTTTTTATTTCCAAAAAAATAAAAACTTAAACAAAAAGACAAAAACAGAAAAAAAGTGTTTTCACTTTATTTTTTTTTCTATTACAAAAATTTTATCATTCAAATACTTTATCTATTTTTGTTACATCATATTAAAATAAATTATTTCATTCCAATATTTTATTAAACTAAAATTATTTTTAATAAATAATATAATTAAATTAAATTAAATTAATATGCAATATCTATTATTAATTTATTTCTAATAAATAATTAAATTGAATTAGTTAATTTAATTAATAAGAAATATATATTATTAAATTATTTTTAATAAATAATAAAATAAAATATATTAATTTAATTTAATAAATAATTTTATTAATATAAATATATTTTATTAAATTATTTTTAATAAATATTATAATTAAATTATTTAACGTAACTTAATTTAATTTAATAATTAATTTAAATAATATTAAATATATTTTATTAAATTATTTTTAATAAATATCATAATTAAATTAAATTAATAATTATTTTATTTTATTTTATTTATTTAATATGAATTATATCATAATTAAATTAATTTAATTTAATAATTAATTTAATTTATCTATTTAATATGAATTATATTTTATTAAATTATTTTCAATAAATATCATAATTAAATTATTTAGATTATTATGAAATATATTTTATTTGATTATTCTTAGTAAATAATTAAATTATAATTCATATATTTTACATCTACTAGATTAAATGATTTAATATTTATATTTTATTTAATTATTTTTAATAAATAATATAATCAAATTAAATTAATATATAATATATTTATTAAATTCATTTAATTTTTAAAAAACTGATAAAATTAAATAATTTATGAAAATAAAAAATTAATAATTTTCAGTTTTCATTTAAAAAAAGATAACAATAAAAATAAAATAAAAAAATAAACATATAAATATAAACTAAAAAATAACAACGTTATCCAACGACCCCTTAATAATTTTTTCGACCAAAAACTTAAATTCTCTTCTCACAACCGCACGCACCCCTACCTCCCGACAAACAAAGAGTTATAAACCGTTTGAAAATTCAAATTTTAACTTTTTCTTAACCAAAAATTACTAATTTTTGGCACATATGATGAAACAAATAACAAATTTTAACAAGTTTTTATAATTTTTGACTATAAATTTTTAACAACTTCTAATAACTTTTAACAATTTTTGAACTTTTGAATTAAACAAATTATTACAGGTGAGAAAAAAAATAACAAAATTTAATATTTTACCAAATACATATAAAAAAAAACTCCCATAATTTTCCACTGTAAACTCAATTGCCAAACAGTGCCTTGAGTGATTGGCACACTGCATGAGACTAGTCTCCACGTTCGTGGATAGCATCATTACAAATTCTCACGAGCCTTTACTCATCCACTAATAAGACAAAACAAAAATGAATTTTCTGCCAACGGAGGATAGGAAAGACAATGTAATAACAAAAAGAAATTTGCAGAACGAGAGTAAATCATACTCCGATAGCATACAAGGGAAAAACAGTCTGAGATACATTTGACGTTCAGATCAAACTAAAAATATGTTTTTCAGAACTAAATAAAAAAAAAATAATAATAATCACTAGCAAGCATGGTAAAGTCCCAATCAGGCAAATAAAGCACAACCCTAAAATCATTCTCCGCAAGCAGTCATAGCTGAACAATGAGATGTCCCAATATTTAAGAATACATTGCTGTAATCTCCAAACAACCATGGCCATTCACAACTCATGGTTTACGAGGTGGTGAGCTGCTCCTGCTGCTGTTGCTTGGGCTTCTTCCTCTCAAAGGCCTACAACCACCACCACCATTCATCAGAAAATCACGACCAGGAAGAATCCAGCAACAAATAGAATGCAATTACCAATGTAATGATGAACTTGCTTCGAACTAGAACAAGTACTAAAAGAACACAACTTTAAGCAATGTTTAAATTGCAGCGGAATCTACATTCCTTTCTGATACCATTTCATCTTACAGATTTCATTTTATAAAAATAAAAAGAACGGCGCATAAAGATGAGAGAATACCTTCTAGGGCTACGGCTCCTTGATATCCTCCTTGCAACCTGACAAAATTAGATTGGATGAAGGTAAATTAGATGCTCATTATTAAAGTAATTCATCGTTATACAATTTAAAGAGACACAGACCCTTCGTGGTGGACTAGGTGACTCTGAGTAGGATGATGACCTCCCACGTCTTGGAGCTGGTGGTCGACCTCTGTCGTATACAAATGCAACAAATGATACAGGTCACAAAGAAAGGCAGATCCAATAATATTACATTCCAGAATCATGTGAGAACAAGAAACAGGGAAATCACCATGCATGACAGCAACAGTGAACAATACTCATGGCTACTAATTCCCATAAAAGAGATTTTCACCCTTCTGTGTTTTTGGGTGGGTTCATGGAGAGTAAACACCGAATAAATGGACATATAAGGGGGAAATTAATAGTCACCTCTCTCCAAGAAAAAATCAGGTCCAAAAACTAAAAGCCAATCTTAAACAAAATTTTAGGAATTTAATTTTTGCACGTGCATAACACACGTGGTACTGCAAAGAGCTTTATAATAATATTGAATTTCAAAAAATATAAGCTTTGAGTAGAAAAAAAATAAATGCAGAAGCTCTCTAGGCATAGGTTTCTAACTAAATAATGTTTTTCCCAGTTGGAAAGTAAACCAATGCTTCTTGTTTAATCCACAGAAGAATGGCAACTCTGTGCATGAGACTCCCACATGGCGGGTCTAACTAAAGAATGTTTTTCCCGTTTAGAAAGTAAACAAACACTTCTTATTTAATCCACATAAAAAAATGGTAATCCAGTATATGAGACTTCCACATTGCGGGTCTAGGAAAGGCCAAATGTATGCAAAGTTACACCTACTTGCAGAGAGACTGTTTCCAAGATGAATATGAAAACCATTTACCCAACAGGCGTCTAATTACATCCCGTATTGGACTAGCTCCCAACCAACAAAACCTGCATTGACATGCTCATTTGAAGAGACCTCCAGGAAGCCTGGGAGAGGATATTTTGTTGACGAAGAAATAAAATAGCATCAAGGGGAAGCAACCAGTATAGAAGATGAAGGAAACTGAATACAAAAAAATACAAGGTCCATGTCAACCACAAGGATCCCCGCCCCCTCTTTTGTCTCCAACCTCCTCATATGCACATAATTATTTCATTGAAAGATCCCAAGCCTAGTTCTAAGGTGAAGGCCATTCTGAATATAGGCCATAAAGTACTCACAAAATCAGTGTGACGCATATTAAGTCAAAATATAATCCATAGGATAGGGACTACCACAAAGGAAACAAGGCAAAATAACAAATAAAAAAAAATGTGTTCTGCTGCATGCTAAAAAATTGTAGGACTTCACAACATTAAATTTGCATATTCTTATGTTACCTCCGTGGAGAGACTGATCTTGAATGTGAACGCACAGGCCTTCGAATAGGAGAGCGGCTGCGTCTACGAGGAGGAGGAGACCTTCTGGGCGGACTTCGAGGCCGTCTAGGAGGGGAGCTGAATGCAAAGAGACCATGGTCAAAAGAATTCAACTAAAGAATATACATTTATGATAATAAATTAAGCTTCATTAATTACTACAGTGACTGACAGACCAGTCTACGTTGGCATAGGTGTAATTTGTTGTAACTCAAAAACAAATACTAGATGACCATCAGAACCAAGAAATACAACATCAATATTTAGAAGCAATTACATTGACCGTCATGGCTTGGTTTGACAAAGGTGTGTCTTTCCAGGCTAGCATCCGATATCTAGATTCCTTAACTAGCCCAGGCCTTGCAACTAGTTTAGATATTATATCAAAACACACAAACACACACTCACCCCACCCCCCGGCTCCTCCCCCCCCCCCTCTTGTTCCCCCAAAAGAAACAGCAAGAACAATAATAACTACCCAACAAATAGTTGGCATTACCGGCGCCTCGGAATAGGAGAACGTCTGCGAACAGGACTACCACGAATCCTCCGGGGAGAGGCCCTAATGGAAAGTTAAATCAGTTAACAGCTTTAACAAAACCAATAATGTCATAAAAGAGTACCTATGTAATATGGTTAGCTAACCTTGCAGGTGATCTAATCCTCCTTGGTGGAGAGGAAGGTGAACGACCTCTGCCTGGAGATGCAGGCCTCCTCCTAGGAGGGGTTTCACCACGACGGTAAGGAGATTCTACTCGACGACGAACAGGAGAATCCACACGTCGACGAGGAGGAGAGTCTACCTCTCGTCTTGGAGATCTACCTCTTCGAGCAACAGGTGATCTCCTTCGCAAGGGAGAGAGAGGCTTGCGACGGGGAGAGGCTGAGATTGTAAAATTAAATATGTATTATTATCAACATAACAACAAATATCTAGTTAATGCAAAAAATAAAAGGAACACACGTTCTATATGCCGCTTTGGTCCATCTTTTTCAACATCAGCACCAACATTATCAATTTTTGGAGCATCTCTCTTTGATGCAGGGGGGGCCACCTTAGGAGGCGGTGAAACCTTCTTCCGCTCAGGTAGTGTGAACTTTGCTCGAACAACATTCCCATCAATCTGACCCTGCATTAAGACATACCAAAAATTGCAGACATGATACACCTCCATTAGGACAATTACAGAAAAGCATAGTAATTCCACATCTTAATCAAACCATACACCATCCATGTATGCTTGGGCTTTTTCAGCATCAGCCCTCATCTTGAACTCAACATAACCATATCCTCTTGAAAGGTTAACCTGCAAATGGGTACTAATTCTCAGTTATTTACTAAAAGAAACCTTTATGTCTGCATCATGATAGGAGATACAGATGAAAGAACTTACAGTATGATCAATTACAAGCCGCACATTAACAACTTCTCCAAAGTTACCTGCAGCATAGGAAGAAGCAAAATAAATACAAAATGAAACTGCTTAAAACTTAGATATCCCTACATATGTACAAGAAGCATATTTGATGCCAAACCTTTGGGTAATCATTTGTTGGGAAATCTAATTTGACAATGTCTACTTGCCATTCTATTGGCAATATAACAAACGCAACTGAATAAAACAAGTAATTTAACACTTTCCAACTTACAGGCATCGCCAAGACAAACTAAATTACAGTCCTGAAAAAATTGAACCTGCCCTCAGTATACCACACATCTTCATGAGTTAAACATTGACCAGTCCACCTCAAAACCAAAGTTACCAAACAAGATGCTCCCTCAATATCACTGAATATCGACGCCACTTATGATACTTGACTGGCAAGCCTTAGATGCGGAAAACGGATTTGCTTCAGTTTTAGTATAGATTAAAAAGTACTATAATAATTTACATATAAGTTTTATTGAAAAAAGATAACTGAGTGCCCAAGGCTCCTGCATTCCAGGTTTAGAGGATGTTATATATAGGCAGTCTTCTCTCTACATGCAGAGAAGCTGATTCCAGGTCAAGTATCATAATAAGCAGGATAAAAAGGGGTAATTGTAATTACAAGTCGTACATACTGATAATCAGTACCTACATGTATACATACACACGTGCCTGCAAAAAAGAACACATGCAAAATATGAAACGTGTATGCAATCAACTCCTCTAACAGCCCATTTTGAAGGGATGAAGTTGACAGAAAAGGAGAGAAAATGAAGGATGTGAGATTCCCTTGTTTGTAAGTTTTATTTGGGGGGGGGGGGGGGGCGGATCCCAACTTAATATTTTCATCCACCCGAAATTGGATAGCAATGGAGAGAAAAGAAAAGTTCATTGATGAAATTTTCATAATACTAATCTTTCTTCAAGCAAGGAATACAACTCAACAAAGCCTTAGTCCTGAACAAGCTAGAGTCAGCTACATGAATTCTTTTCCTCTATTCATTTTTGTTAAGGCCATCAAGTAAGGAATAAGACAAAAAATACATGCATTATATATATCCTATTGATAATAAAAGTATGCTAGAGGATACAATGATAAAAGAGCATGACATTCTTTTTTTTTCCTTCTATTTCTATTCAACTCACAACACTATACCTAGCAGAAACGTACAACACCATATTTTCTCACCTAAACTCCTAAACAAATAGAAAGAAAATTATTATTATTATTTCTCTTCTTTTCTCTTCACTCAATTTTAATGCTTGTTTTCCTTTCCTTTTCTTTTACCTCCTAAACTCGCAAACCAAGTGTAAGAATTCACAATATCATCCACCGTTAAATCAACATAATACAAACTGCAAAGGATGGATATTAAAATACAGAGTGATCGATGAAAAGAAATTTCTGGTGAGAGCATAGGATGGCAATAAACTTGTGCCAAACAAGCAAATAATCCAAGCTAGGTGTCCTGCTAATAAAATAAAATTAGTGAAAGCATATTGCTGATATTGAGATTTAGGGAAAGAAAATTACCACGAAAGTGATGCCTAACAAATCAAAGGGGAAAAAAGAAGAAAGTAAAAACATACTGAATATTTCTCTAAGATGGGCTTCATTCACATTCCTGCTGAGTTGGTCAACATGAAGAACAAGTGACTCGGGAATAGGAGATGCTTTCCTGAGACCAGAGGACAAATTTTAACATAACAAGGAAAAAAGGAGAGAAATGAATAAAAGAAACTAACAAGTGCAAGAAGAAAAAATTGACAGCACATGCTACAGAATATTCTTGTGACCTAACACAAGCAGCACAGAAGGTTTAACTTCAATAGAAAAACTGCAAGAATAAACAGCCTATCAGATTATTCTAGGCAAAACCACACCCGAAAAAATGCATGTTCTAGCAGATGCACAACCTATTTCAGTGAAGCATGCAGGCAACTCATATACTATATCCATACTCCCGATAGATGTGTCACAAACTAAAACCCTCAGGAGTCAAATTAATAGGAAAATTGGTACAGAAGAAGTCTTAATTGGTTACTCAATTTTTTGAAATAAGTTCATAAAATGACTAAGTTTAAATAATGTGTGGTTCAAGATCACATAATGCAGAAAACGATTCCTCGGTTTCAAGAATGTGATGTCTTTTTCTTTTGTTTTTCTTTTTCTTTTTTTTGGGGGGGAGGGGGGAGTTAATTCGTAGCAAAATCTTTCTTATTTCTACAGCTGTAGTACATGCTCCAAAAATCCGAAAGTCAACTTTTTCAATGTCCTAATGCCATTAATAACTCATGCATGTGTAATGTAAACATACATATTAGAAACAATCAAAACAATAGTTGAACTATTAGCTTGCTACATTTTCACATGGAGCTACATTGATGAATAAACTCGTTGCATATGGACCTCCAAATACATCAACATTCTCATCTATTACTCTATACAATTTTGTGTCTTACTTTCTATTTTTGCAATCTCATCACGTATCGAATTTCAAAATTCAAATACTTAATCATCAATTCCTTTATTTATCATCTCCCTATTAATATTTACTTACAAGCCCAGTTCCCAATTTTTATTCAAAAAGGACAGAGCATATTTGTTCCCTTAAAATCACTGAATGGTTAGCTGTGCCATGCATGCAAAAAGATAGAATGGGAGAATTATAATCACCCAAAGTTTATTCAGGGTGAAGAAATCACAAGAAAAGATTGAATCAGTTTTTAGGCACCATATTAGAATTGTGAGAATAAAACTAAAAAATCTAGTCAGTTTTGAAAGTTTAACATACAGTCAGATAACTAATTTAAAAATAACAGTACCTTGGGGGTGGGGAAGTTTTCTTAGATTGTGGTGGTGGGGAGCGACCTCGCTTAGCTCCTCTTTCAACAGAACTGTGGACAAAAAAATTTGATACTAAAATGCATTAGAATTGTATCAGCAGCTTCGACTAAAATTGCAGGTGACAACATCAAACGGGCACTATTGCTTCCCTAAAAGAGAGGCAGATGGCATAAACAATATGAAGAATGTATAAAAATTCCACAATCTTCTAGTACATATCTCACTCCCGAGATCACATGGTAGTCTAGGGCTATGTAACATGGACTATTATAAATGTATTAAGTAGCCACTTTGGATTCTAGACACGTGGGTAAGGATGCTTAGGTTAGAATATGACATATGCGTCCTACATATACAATTAAGCATCCATACAAACATACCCAACAATTAAATTTTAAGCTTTTATCACATGATCATGCATAAAACTTATATTTTATGCATGAAATACTCTAGCCGGACATTATACACATCATATTATCCTATGAAATAAAGAATAGTCATTTTAAATATATGAATATTTTCCTATGTCCACATACGTATCTAGAAAAAAGAGAATAATAAGAATTCAACTCTTAGACGCACTCCTACCCAACCATGTGCATCTTGGCCTTGGGGCAAGGGAAAGGCTATAAGCATTGCTATAAATCACATGTAACAATTAAAAATGGTGCAGCTCGTTGCTTCTCCCTTCATTACATATTTGATGATGTTGAACAACCAAAATGTCAAGTGTTGACTACCCCCAACCCTCCCACAGTAAATAAATAAATAAAAGAAAAACAGCAAAATTCATGCCATGATTTAGTTTGTAGTGGTTTCATTTTGGGTGTGCTCATTTCAAAACTAGTGTAGCTCTCCTTCACAACCCCCCACCTCAAAAAATAAATAAATAAATAAATAACAAACAAAAGTGGTGCCTCTTTGTTACCGGTTTCAAATTCACTCAACCACTATTGTGATCATAGCTAAAGGCTTGATGTAAGGCTGCATAGAAGAGAGCAGGCATGGATGAAGAGTAGCAGCTTGAATTACTAAAAAAAGGTTAACTTTACAATCTCCTTTAAATTCAACCTCAAAGTAAGGGTTTTCATCAAATGTTCTCATGACTTCAGGAGAATGACACCTACAGGTTTGACCATCAAGTGATTCAAATGGCCAACAGAAGCTGGCTTTAGTGACAAGCTTCATGTAAGTATAAAAAATTAAAAATTAAAAAAAATAACTGACAGAATTTACCCGGAAAAAAAAAAACAAAAAAAAAAACAAAAACGAAAACAAAAACAAAGCAAAAAAACAAAAACAAAATAATGGAAAGAGGCCATTATCTATATGTCCTAAAATTGCAAAATGGCACTTAACCACCGAAACCCATAGTGAAATTCCTATGCTGAGTAACCTGTGTGAAATGGCATTATAGAACAGAACTAGAATACGGAGAGCCATTACACTTGACCTAAAAATTTGGCAGCTGAAAATAGGGGAAAATATAAAGAAATGCTATTAAATTGTCAACCCCAAGATACTGTTAATTTTTCCCCTGCCCAAAAATCCAGAAACCCCCAATCAGCTGAGCCAAATAATTGTAATTACAGGCACACAGCTTCCTTCTCAGGAATTTTCACAAAACTAAACATTCTCCCCTTAAATTCTGCACATGCTACAGACCACCAAGTACAAAATGGGAAAGGGAAAAAAAAAGACAGACACAAATAGATATATGGATACGAGGAACGGACCTTTTTCTCTTGGGCTGCGGGGGGCTTCGGCTGCGAGAGGGGGAAGAAGAAGAAGAGAAAGATCTGGATCGTGAACGGGACGGAGAGAGGGATCGGGAAGGGGAGCTCGAGCGAGAGTCCGAACCAGTGTAGGACCGAGAACGGGAGCGCGACGGAGACCTAGACGAACCTGAATCGGACCCCGATGGAGTTGCCGGACGACCTCGGCCTGGTTTCGCCATGTTTGGCTCACCACACAGTACCCACTGGAGACAGAAGCGAAACCCTCAGATAAACCCTAACCAGTGAGAGCTGGTCTCTCTTGCTTTCGACCGATCGAGTCCAGAGAGACCCCGACAACGCGAAGAGGCTCCGTTTGTACATACAAAATGCGGATTTATTAGTGGGTCGAGCCCCAACCCGTTTTTGCGGACCGGCTTCACTCGGAGGTCAATGAGGAATGAGCCCAAACAGCTCCTCCGTAATTATTTTTCTTTCTTTTTTTAATTTTGCCATACATTTTTACACCTAGGTATCTATCTATATAATAGATCAAAATTTTTAATTAAAAATATTTTTAATTATTAAATTTATTTAATAGCCAGAATTATTTTTTCTTTAATTTAATTATTTTTTCAGTCACTTCACATTGACTTCGTTTGGAATTCCCTAAAAATAAAATAAAATCTCACAAATATCTACAAAAATAAATTACGAGATAATAAAATTTAAATTCTTAACTCATTACACGAATTACGAGACATTTATTTTTACAATTTTATACTATTTTATACAATTTTAAGCAACTCCAAACACACCCATTAGCACACACTCTCTCACTCTTCATATATATATATTTTTTAATATTTCTTATAAAAGTTTTTAAAATCAATAAAATTTTACATATTTTATTAAATACTATATGAATATCTTATTTTATTTTAATTAGTGATTTTTATTTTTACACATTATTTTTATAATTTTTTATGTTAATTTATTTTATAAAGTTATATTTGAGCTCTTTTTATGAGTAAAATTAAAAACAAGAATAATTTCTAGTATCTTGATACGTTGACCGTATTTTTATGACTTCATTTTCTTGCATGAAAGATAAAGAACATTCCTTATTGATAGCCAACCGTGAGGATTTGATTTGTTTTGTATCCCAAGAGCTGAATCTGATAATTTCTTTCAGGAGGGTCATTTTTTTTTTTTAAAGAAAATTTTGGTGAGGCAAAATGGAGGGTTTACACTTCTTTCCAACTCTTAAAGCTCTCCCCTTCTCATTTTCTTGCTTTACCAATATGTTAGGTGAATAAAATAAGCATGGAATAACTTCTTATTATTATATAGGGCCCCATTCGAAGGAATAAGAAATAGTAAAAAAATACTAATTTTTAGTGTATCAAATGTTTGATAAAATATCAGAAATTATTAATTTTATTAAGTTGACAAGTTGTCAAAACATCAACTTTTGCCGAATTGACATTGGAGTATAATTATTATTTCACTTTAATTCAATTTAAAAGTCACCAAAATTTTTACCAAACACGTAAAAATTGTTAAAGTTACTAAAAATTTTTATTTATTTTATCAAATATCTAAAAATTACTAAAAGTTATTAAAAATTTTTATTTATTTAAGCCAAAATACAAAAAATTTCACTTACTATCTTTTGTCAAAAAAATTACTAAAACTTTAACTTTTAAATAGAAGCAAAATATGATGTGCTGAAATGTAACGCGAGTCATGGGTGAAGGTGATGTCAATTCATCATGTGCATAAATTTTGATTTTTTTTTTTTGTTAAATTTTGATTGTTTATTTTATTAAAAAAATAAATATTAATAATATTTTAAAATAAAGACGGTAAACATAACTTTTATAGATGATAAGTACATTACTCACCTACTAAAAAAATAAATATAATTTATACTAAATTTAAATTAGATCAGAGAGTAATTTCATTTTAAGTTCAATAATTTCATTTTTTCTTTTAAGTTCAATTTTCCGTGCGATTGCACAAGTGAAAAAACTAGTTTAGTACTAAAAGAATGGATGAAAAAACGTGTTTAATAAAAAAGTTACGTTTGGAACACCTTGTGATTAACTAACTTTTTAATTTTTTCTAAAGTGATTGAAATTTATCTTTTTACATTTTAAAATTCATAAAACTATGCCCACCGCTGTTTTATCCTGTACAATTCATCACTTAGGTGAGTGCCGTTAATTGTCAAATAAAAAATAACCCCTCACAGTTATAATAATTTTAAATACATTGAACATTACCCGTAATCACCAATACAACATAAATGAGCAGATACCGTACTTTAGCATCTAAACCCAAACTCCAGTACTTGCAGCAGTAAATTGCTTGGTTTAGTGTTAAGTGTCCCACAGCTACTTAAGAGAGGGGGGGGGGGAAGGACTTTCTGCCTAGTGAGCTCCCTAATATAAAACAAATTTATCAACAAGAACGGTAAAACAAAACGCCAGGATTCACTAATCAGCATTAGGAGGTAACTCAACAAAATTGATTACCTCGATAATTTGTTGCCAAAAGCTATGGGACAGTACCAAAACAAAGCAGAAACCATCAACCAAGGCAATGCAAACTCAAGCGCAAAAAAAAAAAAAAAAAAATCATAACAAGGAGCTTGATGTTCAAAAATTTTAAGGAAATATTTCCAAACGCAGGTTCCATAAATGACTCACTGTAGGTAATAGATATAAAAACAAAAGTCCTAACTGAAATTAGGAACTACAACAGACAGACAATGCAAGCTCTCCTTCAAAATTTCCCCCAAACTACCACACACCACCGGTCTGCAAGCAAGTGATGATGAAGAAGACGGAAGCTTAAATCAAGAGAAAGCCACATTCGCCTACTTTGATCTCTGTCTCATCTTTCGGCGCTTCCTCTTCAACCTCCTCATGCGCTTCTTCTTCCACTGCAAATAGAAATTGTCAATTCAAGCCCACCCCCAAAAAAAAAAAAAACAACAACAACAACATAGCTGATTTATTACTTTTAAGAATGAAAACCATAATTATGCAAGTTGGCAGGGGTGGACCCAGAATTTGTATTTAGTGGGAGCAAAATTACATTTTTAAAGTAAATAAGAGCAAAAGTAAAAAAATTAGCAGAGGCAAAAACTTCATAATAATGTGACAATCGTAAAATTACAAATAGACTAAAACAAAATCAATAGAGTCTATGCATAATTTTTCAAATCAGTGAGGGCAACTGAACCCACTGTGCCTTTACTCGGTCCGTCCATTCATATAGGTAGTAATGGCATGCAAATCTGAATTAGATAAAAATATATATCATACATTAAAAAAAAAAACAAAAAACAAAGACAAAGACAAAAACAAAATTAGAAATTAGAAACATTACCAAATAAGAAATTGGATATATCTGTATATAATATTTGATGATTTTGGTTAGAACCAGAACTGAACCAAATTACTTTAAGTTCCTTCTATTATAGAAGGAAAATAATCCAAGTAGAACCGAATAGTCGACCCTACATATAAGAACTTGTGACTTCCAAAAAATATTGGCAAGTCCCATTACATTCAATATTTAAATATAACCCTTTTAGCAACCACAAAACAACAATAAAACATGCAGAAGGAATTTTCAAGCAACACAAATGATACATGGAGTGGTTATAGCCAGATTAAAAGGAAGATTTTCTCTCTTATATTATTCATCCGAACCCATAAAAAGATGTTCAGAATTAGAATGAAGTTTTTTCCTCTATTAACGGTCCATAGGTTTGAAAAACAAAACCGAAGCTAAATACATGAACAAGTATGCAAGTTTTCAAACAAGTAAAGAAAAGTTCAACACTCAAGACATCATAACATGATTGTTAAACCATCAGATTCATATCAACCATCGAAAAATCAACAAACTCTATTTTTTTTCGCACTTCGATGAGGAAATAACACAGCGCACGTATCACAACGACAAATCACATCAAGGAATAACTAATAACAAACGCTGATAGTCCATTCTACTTCAGAGAAATAGATGAAAGAAGTTATTCAAAGAATTCCCCAAGTTCATTCCTTTTTCCTTTGATTTCTCGGCAACCAATCAATAAGAAACGTTACACGCTAATGCCCTTGAATTTAATCAACACAGACAATCCAATTAAAGGATGGCAAATAAACTAAAAAGAGCAGATGAAAATTCGCTAACCTTAGCCCTCATCTTGATTCAGGTCCTTCCTCGATTCTCTCTCTCTCTTGCGCCTCCTTCTGCCGAATTCTCCAGATTTTACGACGGTGAGAAAAAGAGCAAGGACCGGTCCTCTGGTGAGCTATAAATAGAAATTGATGTAGGGTTTCCAAACTAGACCCTAATTCGAGTGGGCCAAACTCTAAAGCCCAGGCCTTTGGTTGGAATTGGAAAATTGGGCCGTCTTGTTCAAACTTCATGTGAAATAAATCTCGGTTTTGTTTTTGGTTGGGGTGATGGTTACCAGTTGTGCGAATTCACTATTTCGTCTTATTAAAATTTAACGGTATTGATTCTTTAACATATTTTTTTATTAAAAAATAAACATAAGTTTGAGAACATCCAATGGCCTAGAAGTGTGGTGACATAAAGGTAGTAGCAAAGTGCTGTCAGCTACTCTTTTTTTTAAATATTACATCATTCGCTAACGGGGTTAAATTCGATATTTCTTTCAAATCAATTAAATTCAAAAATCTTAAGTTTAAATGTATATTCTAAACATAAAATTTTATTTATCTAACTAAACCAAATCAATTATTTATTTTAAAACTAAATCAATTTTAAGAGTTTTCAAACATAGTATGATGGACTCATTCACATAATGTAAGTTTCAACCTGGTAAATCTATAAAATAGGACAATTTTTAAAAATGTCCTTCTCACAAATTAAATTCAACGGTTAAATAATTATTTTTTTATTTTATTCAACAATTTAGATCATTTTTATATTTTTAATTTCTCGCACAATTTTTATTTTAGTGGCTTATTTTAGTGGACCTCACTACAATCTATCTTACAAAAAAGCAGGACTTTTAAAATGTTTCTCTCACAAACTAAGATCCTACGGCTAAAAACTATTTTTTCTTTCATTCAACGATTAATATCATTTTTATATTTTAACTTTTTGCACAATTTTTATTTTAATGGACCCCACAACCATTTATCTCACAAAATAGTGTGGGTATTTTAAATTTCACCATATTTTAATGTTGGAGATCATATACAAATAAAAAAATATCAACTTAAATTCCATCCAATTATGATTTATATGAAATTGAACTTTTTAATTAAAGTATCATAATTCGTGTTTTCTTTTATAATGCTAATCAAAAATTAACTCAAGAAAAAGAAAGAGACCAAAACATATGTTGTAATTATCAGGATCTAAAATTTAAAAAAAATTTAAAACTCATGAATTATCATAAATTTTTTAATTTGAACTTTGTGTTCAAAGTTTCAATAATATAAGAAATTTAATACTAATTTTATTCAAAATATAGTAGGTCTGGATTATTGCTAGTCATTTCAAAAGACTCACTAGTCAACTAAAATATTCACGAGTTAAAGTTGACAAAAGTTAGTAAATATTTTTATTTATTTTATCAAATAACAAAAAATTGTCAAAAGTTATTAAAAACTTTTATTTATTTTACCAAATACAAAAAAAAAAAAATTCACTTATCAACTTTTGTCAAATAATTATCAAAAATTACCATAATTTAGATGTCATTTGGTATATTTGTTTTAAGTTCATTTTTCATTTTGTATTTTTTAAATAAGAAACATAGTTGAAAACACATTTAGTCACCTGTATTTTTAAAATTTATTTTAGAAAATAGAAAATGAGTTTATACGTGAAATAGAAAATGACAAAAAACTGTTTTAAGCGTTTTTAGCTCAAAATAAGAAAAATTACAAAAATATGAAAAATATAAAATATCAAACCAAATACGTTTTTCTATTTTCTTTGTTTTAAAATTTTAAAAACATAAAACATATAAAACAGAAAATAAGAAATAAAAACATAAAATAAGAAATAAAAATACAAACCAAATGCGACTTTAACTTCCAAACGGGGCTAAAATGAAAAAGAAAACCTCTGTGTAATTGTTTACCCCATGTAACATTCAACACCGAAGGAGTAATAATAAAATTATACTAATACAAGCGTATATATTACACTAATTTACTCAATTTAGGAGTGGACTGTTACATGTGAGTGGGGCTGATATTTCAATTATATTTATTGTTTAATTATTATTTCGTCACGCTAAGCACAAAGTGGCTGTAGTTTAGTGGTAAGAATTCCACGTTGTGGCCGTGGAGACCTGGGCTCGAATCCCAGCAGCCACATTTTTCATTTTTTTTTTCCGACCCAGCAGGTGAACTCCAATTTACAAATTTGGAATAAAGTGAATACCAATAAGTTCTTAAAAGCTTTTGAAATATGGAAGAAAATCTTTTAAAATTTATAGTTTTTAGATTTTAATTTTATTTCTTTTCAAATTGAACGCAAAAACTTATTTACTAAAGTTGTTTTAGGTTTTCAACTTAAAAAAAAATTAAAAAACTATTTTAAAATTTTTGAAAATTATGGAATTATAAACAATGTTTTATTAAGTTTTCATTTTCTCCGGCAGCAATCACCGCCACCAATCACAACCATCTCTCAACATTGAATAAGAATAAAAATAGTATTTATTAAAAAAAGAATAAAAAATTAGCAAATAGTTAAAATATATTTTTATGTAAATAATGGGTAAATAAAAGGCATCTGAAATTTTAGAAAACACTATAATAATGGTGGATGGTAGCAAGAGGCGTTGAAGGAAGACAAGAAAACAAACAAAGATAGTTATTGATTTTTAAATAATATCAGAAGTTGTATATCACTATAATTTTATCAAATTGGTATTTATTTTAAAATAAACTAGAATAAAAAGCTTGGCAAAATTGATTCCAATATTACATAGCCGGTACTTGAGAAATATTTAAGCATATAATAAGTAATTAAGGGGTATTTTAAAAAAAAAAACTATAAAAATAATGAATTAAAGAGTATCCCCCAAAAAAATGAAATAATGATATTACTTAAATAACTTAGAAAATTCTAAAAATTGTTTATATATCCATTTTAAGTCACGAGTGATCAAAGGATATTAATTAAATAAATTTAAAAATTTCATCAAATCTATAAATTCACAAATTACCCTTAATATCGACTTATTAATAATACAGATGGATGATCTTCTGAGAGATTAAAAATTACCAAATTTGACTAGGATTATTATTATTATTATTATTATTATTATTATTATGGTTAAAAAAATAATAGCAACAATTTTTGTGTTTCAAGTATAAAAGCAAATCTGTTGTCATGAATTGTTGAGGTGCAGATATTGTCGTCATGAGCATAGATTCGTTTTTGTCGTGGCAAATAATTGAAGTTGCAAACAATTTCAACATTTGTACAATTTTACTTTTTCCAATTCTCTGATGTCACAACAGTTCGAATCCGACAGTGCTTATCCATATCTGTTAAAAATAAAATAAAAATAAATTTTGGTTTAAATTTTATCTATTCAACATTTGTATTAATTCTTTTAAATCTCTTAGATAACATTTGGTTTAATTTTTTATTTTCTATTTTTATTTTTATTTTATGTTTTGAATTCATTTTTTATATTATACTTTTAAAAATAAGAAAAACAACTCTTATTTGACTACTTGTGTTTTCAAATTTTATTTTAGAAAATAAAAAATGACAAAAAATCATTTTAAGAATTTTTAATCTAAAATAAAAAAATATCAAAATAAGAAAAATTTCTATTTCTCCGTTTGAGATTTTTAACTCATAAAACGAAAATAAAAAAATA
Source organism: Vitellaria paradoxa (assembly GCA_019916065.1). NCBI lineage: Eukaryota > Viridiplantae > Streptophyta > Magnoliopsida > Ericales > Sapotaceae > Vitellaria > Vitellaria paradoxa. Next base: position 19,126,304 of record CM034234.1, on the reverse strand, counting down.
AATCAAATGTCACCTTATTTTTTTAAGAGGTATAGAAAAAAGTTATACCATTTGCACTAAAAGTGAAAATAATTTATATTTTTTGAAATTTTAAAAATCTACTTTTATATTTTCTGCACTTTTTTTTTGGTAATTAAAAAAATGAGAAATGGTTTTAATTTTATAAGGAAAAAAAAATAGAAAAACTCATTGAATGCCAAATAGAATTAAGGGGTATGAGTGTAAAAAAATATGAATTACGATGTGCAAAAGTGCATTTTCTAAAATTATTAAAAGTAAAAACTATTATCTTTGATAAGTTTTAATATTCTTAATTTAGTGAATGTAAATATAAATTTTTTAAATTCAAGACTTTAAATAATTTTTAATTTGAATACAAAAGTGTAAAGACAATTAGCATAAGAATAAATAATGTACTGAAATTTTGAGATTGATGGATGGTTAATGTTTTGACTTCGGGCAAAGTTGAACCGGACGGGGAAAGGTGTACCGTAGCTTAGTTGGCGAGCTCCCGTTCGGCTTGCCCGGGTTCGATCCCGGACTCCCCTAAACCCCGCTTACCAATTAAAAAAAAAACCAGACGGGGATCAAGCGAGGGTTTAGTATCATTCTTGTGTGTTAAAAATAGTTTATTAGGAGCTGGGGCAAGCCCAAATTGGGGACCTTGCTGTGCTACAAATTCGGCCAGGATGCAATTGGGTTTTTGTGTTTTCATGTTTTAAAAATATTAAAAATGGTATTTTGTTTGACGTTTTTATTTTTTGTATTTTGAGAATCTCTTTGTTTTTTGGTTAAAAAAACTCAAAATAATTTTTGATGATTTTACATTTCAAGTATAATTTTTTTTTTAAATAGGTTTTGAAAATACGAGTGATCAAATATGTTTTACATTGTTTTCATTATTTTCAAAAATACAAAATAAAAAATTAATCCAAAACAAGTATATTACCCTTGTAGTTTTTTTTTTAAGTAGTTAGTTAAAAATTAGTTCTTTTACAAGTTAAAAAAAAATTACCTTTTTGTAATTAGCAATTTTAAAATGCAAATACTAATAATTTTAAGGCAGTGTGCCATAAAATTAGTATTTTTGATTCTCGGACATAATAATCTACACTACGAATAATACGGTGTGATAATTGGCTCAACAATTGTGATTTAATAATGGGTGAGTTTAGAGTGAGATAAATTGAGAGTTCGTAATATGTGCAGTGAAAGAAAAAAGTTGATGTGATATAAAATTAACAAAGATTTATAGAATTTTTTAGAATTTGTTTGCAAATCAAACGGGTCAACATTTCAGGTCAACATTTCATGGGAAGAGTTAGGCGTTTAATTCATTTGCCTGTGCAATTCTTTAATACTAGCGATCAATTTATGTAGGAATATAATCATAATATTTATCCAATATATATAGATGATAAATATATTTTATTTTTAATTTTTTGCACTTTATATTGGGTATATTTGGAATGACAAAAAGTGAGATAAAATGAGATAAAGTGAGATAAGTTGTGGACTCATAATTCGTATAGTGAGATAAAAAGTAAATAATTTTTAAAACTTTTTAATATTTTCTACTTTTTTGTTTTTGGTCACTTCAAAAGGAGCCATCATCTCACAGTAAATATTAATTTTTAAAATGTGAGAAAAATAACAATAAAATATATTTATTATTTTTCATACATACATATATATATATATATATACACTAGCAATTGCATGTGCTTTCAAAGCACCGTGTAAATTACTCAAATTTAAACTTATAAAACAATTTACATAAAAAAATATAAAAATTACTTATAAAAATAAAAATCATTAATCAACAGAGATTGAGGTATAAAATTTTATTATTTATTACAAATATTATCATATTTTTAAGAATATTAATTTAAAATCTTTTATATAAAAAGTATTAAAAAAATATATGAGAAGAGTGAGAGAAAAAGAAAACTAATTCTGGCTATTTAGCAAATTTAACAGTTGAAAATATCTCAAATTCAAAATTTTAATCTTTCTTATTATAAAAATGATATTTTTTATGTAAAAAGTATTAAAAAAATTTGGGAAGAGTGAGAGAAAAAGAAAAATTATTTGATCATTTAGCAAATGCAGCAGTTGAAAATTTCTCAAATTAAAATTTTAAATTTCTTTATTATATAAATGACACACAGTATAGAAGTGTATATATTTAAAATTTAAGTTTTAAGTACATTAAAATTGACATTTTAATTTAAATATTTATTTTTAACAAAATTTTAAAAAATTTAAAATTTAAATATATTTTTTTAAATAAAAAATTTGTTAATTTTGTCTAATAGGTATCTGTACATTATTGAATAACAACAAATAATATAATAATATAAGTAAAATATAATTTGTATAATTTTACAAAATATAATATATATATTTATTTGAATTTTAAATTTCAAATTTAAAGAATCTATTTTATTATATAAATATATAATAAGTGATGACACAATAATAATTTAGTAATAATTAGAATAAATATCAAATTAAATAATATGTTTTTATCAAGGAGATATATTTTATGCAGCGCTACCCATCTTACCCTATTTTGATTCCAGGGAGCAGCCAACAATGATGAAAACGTTTGGTAGAAAACAGAAGGAGAAAAGGGACAAGTGCAACCACGGAGTAGGCTATATAGCTATGTAATCATTTGATTTGTTAATAATTAACAAAAATTTTTAAAAATTTCTAAAATTTTGTAGTATATTTTAGTCCTCTTATATTTTGTAAAATTTGTATAAATTTTTATAGATATCTACATATTTTAACAAATTTTTACGAACTTTAATATTTTTTCACATACCTCAATAACTTTCTCACATACCCCAATAATTTTTTAATAAATTTTAACGAATCTGACATAAATTTGTAGAAACAGACTGAGAAAACATTTCTCACTATTTTTTTCTCTAACTTTTTCACGCAGAAATCAAAAAGTTTAACAATTTTTAAAAAATTTTTGATATAAATATGTGAGAATAGACTCAAAAAATTGTTCTTACGATTTTTCTCTCCAACTTTTTCCTACAAAAGTCTAAAAGTTGCATTATTTATCTTTAAAAAATATATAATTTGGGTTAAAAACACAAAATATTAAAAGTTATCACAAACTACATTTTTTTCTTTTTTTTTTTTAACCACACCAAACGTTACTTATATACACTTTTATTTTATTTTTAACCATGAGGAGAAGGGTTTTTAGCCATATGAATATATATATATATATATATATTTGAATGATTAACGAGTTTGAGTCACTTTACTAGCATCTTAATTAATTTTTAAGTGTTCTATAGTTAAGAATTAGATAAATTTTCAATGAACTTAAGAATACTGAAATTAGTAATTATTTAAATATAATTTCAAAATCTTATAAATTAAGTTACCTTTCAAGATTAACAGACGAATATAGAATATATCTACTGGATCAATTTTAAGGATGTTTATTTTATCAAATGAATTTTACAATTTATTTTTAATTTATATTTATTTGTTTTTATATTTTAATATTTCAAAAATTTAAGAATATATTAAATAATTAATTCATTTTAAAATTAAATTAAATTAAATCAAATCAAATCATGTTAATTGGATTAACGTATTTGAAAAATAAAAAATTCAAATTCAAGCAAAATTGGTAAACTAAAATTTCTACCGAAAGCATGAAACAAGAGAGGAGACTTCCGAGAATGATCACGATCACAAGCACAAGCACGACATCGAACCTTTGGACTACATGTGGAAATGTGAGCCACGTTACCAAATTTTGACCCATTTCACAGCTGTCCGATATCTATTGGTCAAACTCTAAAGGACCCGCTGTATCATAGCTGTTATTTATACGAATCTACGCTACAAACAACCCACTTCTAAACCCTAGCTAGCTAAGCGGGAACAACCAAATTCTCCCTCTCTCTCTAGATCTCGCAGGCTTGGGCATTTTTAGCTGATGTGATTTTCGACACCTGCTGGACATTATTAGAATAAGCACTGTCGTTTGCATGATCGCTGGACATGGCTTCAGCTTGCGTGAACAATATAGGGATGTCGCCGGATAATTTTCTGGACTGTCCGGCAGGGTACTCGTACGGTTGGTTGAGCCCCAGAATCTCATTCAGCCGCGAGATTAATGATGATGAATCGTCGAAAGTGGCCGGAGCAAAGCCTCCGGTGGAGAACATTGAAGATGCTCTTGAACCATCAGATCCAGAGGTTCCTGGCAAGGACCTTGGCGATTTCGAGTTCAGACTCGATGATCCGGTCACTATGCTTCCCGCCGACGAGCTCTTCTCCGACGGGAAGCTTGTGCCTCTGCAACTCAACCTGATCCGACCAGCGGCAACGTCGACGACGGTTTGCTCGGAGGTCAGATCGCCGGAGACGCCGAAAACTCGCCGGAGAGCGGAGGTTTCCGGAACGGATCCGTGCGCGTTCTCACCGAAGGCGCCGAGGTGTTCGAGTCGGTGGAAGGAGCTTCTAGGGTTGAAGAAGCTTTACCTAAACAGCAATGCCAAGCAGGGTAGTCATAAGCCGGCGTCGTCTCTACCCTCGCATAACAGTACTAACTCTAAATCTCTAAAGCACTTTCTTCATCGGAGCTCAAAATCTTCTAGCTCCGCTGTCGATTCTTCTATGAGCCTTCCTTTGCTGAAGGACTCAGACGGTGAATCTGTTTATTCGTTATCTTCTCGCTTATCCCTTTCGTCTTCATCGTCCGGTCATGAGCACGATGATCTCCCTAGGCTGTCGCTCGATTCCGAGAAGCCTAATCCCTGTCAGAACCCAATCACTTCGACCAAAAATCCGAATCCAAACTCCAACCCCACTAGAGTCAGAGTTGTGAAGCACAGGGCTGTATCGTCCGAAAACCCCACCGGGACGAGAGTCGGACGGAGCCCAATAAGGAGAGCACCAGACTCAACAACTGCCACGGCCAGAGGAGCATCAGTTGATAGTCCGCGTATGAACTCATCGGGAAAGATCGTGTTCCAGGGCTTAGAGAGAAGTTCAAGCAGTCCGAGTAGCTTCAACGGTGGGCCAAGATTTAAACACAGAGGAATGGAGAGATCGTATTCTGCTAATGTTAGGATCACTCCGGTTCTAAACGTTCCAGTTTGTTCCCTGAGAGGCTCTTCAAAATCCAGTGTCTTTGGGTTTCAGCTCTTTTCTTCTCCCCAGAAGAGAGAAGGCGGTGCCTCTGCCGGCGGTGGAGGGAACAGATCCCAACAGAGTAACAGCAGGAATCGGGCGGATCGAGCTTGACGCAATCAACCATTAGGCTTTGGTAATACCTTTGACAATGATTTCATTTTTTTTTTTTTTTGGCTTTTACTTCTTCGTGAGGCAATACCGCAGAGGACCATGTTTGTTACACGTCTTTTCTTTAGCTTATAGATATGTATATATTTATGCAGAGACTCTCTCTATCTGTTTGATTGTTCATCTCTATTTTAACTGTTAGTTATTCTCTAACTCTACTAGAGGAGGCTAATGTTTGTTGGATGATCCTTAGGGTTGTTAAGAGTTTTCTTCTTCTCCTTCCTTACCTGAAAGATACGGAATCTTCACTCTTCAGTGTTCTTATGGTCATCATGTATGTGGGTCTGTGACTGTGACCGGAGTGTCGTTTGCGGTTTACGCGCCTCCAATGGAGGTGACGTTAGGATGGGCTTTTGGTAAGGCTGGGCCAGCTTTTGTGCGTGCTCTAACAAGTAGCACGTTACGTGTCTGTTTGCATCAAAGTTTTAAACTTCTAATTTATACACACACAACGATTATATAATAATTTTTTGAGATTGGTTGTATTTCGCTGTGGAGTTTGGGAAATGATGCCAAAAGTACTCAGAGGCGCCAGCTCTGCTGACTATTTCTTTTCTGCACGTTTGTCTGATCTCAAGATTGGAGTGTCTGATTAGATAAAACTAATTAAAATTAATTAATTTTTTAATTAAATATTGTTATATATTAATTTTATATTAAATTTTTATATTTTTATTATATTTATAATAATTAAAATTTATTAATTTTTAATTAAATATTATTTTTATATTAAATTTTTATATTTTAACATATTTTTAACTAAATTTTTATCAATCAAACTCTTCTAAACAGGCACTCTCTCTCCCCACTTTTATTTTCTGTTATCTCTCTAATCTTTTCTGTTATAATGATTAAAACCGCTGCTAAGTGTTACTTTTCCCTGTTTTTATTATCTTTTTGAGTTTTTTTTTTTTTTGGTACTTGTCACTTCACTTCAGTTGTCTCCTCTCCTGATTAGATATGGCGAATTTGTTGGTAATGCGCACCTTTCCATCCTTTTTGGTCGTAAGTTTTGGTAAATATTGTCGATTATGTGATGTCGCCTCAAGTTAAGCCCGTACAAATAAACATTTAGGCTTTTTTATTTAACAAAATATTACTTTATAAAAATTTATTTGAAGAAAATTTTATGAAATTAATTTGACGATGACATTTTTTAAATAAAGGACAACTTTAGGTGCCGTTTGAAGCATAAAAAAGTTTAAAAAATTTTTAAAAATTTCAAAAGTTTTATTTTTTTTTAAAAAATTTTAATTTTTTAAAAAAAGTTATTAAAATCCGTTGGAACGAATCAAAATAGTGCGTTTCAACGGATTTTATTAAATTTTTTTAAAAGTTGAAATGACATTTATACTAAAAAATTTCACAAAACTCTTTACTAAAATTATATCACGTATTATTTTATATAATTTTTAACAATTTTATATCAAATCAAATATAAATATTTACCTATCATTTCCACGTAACTTTTTATACTCCAAACTTTAAAAGAAACTTCACTTTTAATTTTTTTGATTTTTTTGAGCTTGAAACGAATTCTTAATTGATTTTTTATCTTGAGGTTACTAACTCATAATAAATCTGTACTAACCATAAAAAAACTGCTTTGATTAATACAGGTTTTGGGGTTCGTGTGGTAAAATAAAAAATAGTAAAAAGTTTAAAAAATTTTTAAAAATTATTTACTTTTTATTTTATTAGATGAATTAAAACTCATAAATTACCTTATGTTATTTTATTTTATTTTAATTTTTTTATCACTCTAAAAACTCTTTATTTTGGACTTGTTTGGAGTTAATAAAAAAATATAAAATCTTATAAATATAAATTACGATATTATAAAATTTAAAAATTCTATTTATTATATGAAATACAAAATATTAATTTTTATAATTTTATACCATTCTAACCACACTTTTGTCTTCCCCGTAAATATGCTGACAGGCTTTTACTTTTCGTACTTTTATTCATGCTAAGCTAGAGTAAATGCTCCCCATTGTGATGCGTCGCTTTGACCGGTCGCGCCTTGGGACCAGTAGAATCTTTTGTTGTCGTATTGAGGTTTGTTTGGATGCGGGGGTTGAAGTGACCAAAGTGTGAATAACAACTATTCTATCTAACCAATAAATTTAAGATGAGTTTGGAGTAAGATAAAATGAGATAAATTGAGATAAATTAAGAGTTTGTAATATGTACAATGAGAGAAAAAAATTAATGTGATATAAAATTAACAGAGATTTATAAAATTTTTTAAAATTTATTTGTAAACCAAACGAGACCTTAATTGAATTAATAAATTGTGTGTGACTAAATTAATAAATTTTAATTAAATCCTAATAGTTAATATTTACACTTTAGTTTTTATAGTGTATTTTACACTACATTCTTATTTGGGGCCTCTGGATTAGTTTGAGGTGTTCGTAGGTATGCTCTTCATAAAATTCACATAGATTCGATTTTAGATTCAATTTTTGATTCAAATGAGATGTGCATGGAATAACGTATATCTTTCTAACTTATTTATCAGTAATGTGGTTTGTTGAAAGTTGTAATAAACTTGTGAAATTTTGAGTTATCAAAAAATAAAAAAAAAAAGTTTGTTTGGCATTGGGACTGCCCACGTCTTTAGGTTTCTATAAGTCTGCAAATTTTAGGCTAGGCTTTTGTTTGGCAAGTATTAGGTTCTGTTTAGGAACAATTAGTATTGACTAATGGCTAATAGCTAGCTAAAAAAAATAGCTAATTTTGTGTTTAAGAAAGAAAAAAAGTTGCTAATGGCTAATTAATGGCTAGTAGCTAACTAAAAAAAAGTTAGCTAATTTTGTGTTTAAGAAAAAAAAAATAGTGACTTTTTTTTAGGTAACTAACTTATTTTTATTAATTGACATTTTTACCCTTAAAAATTAAAAAAAAATTAAAATATAAGAAAGTTAAAAAATTTAACTACTGTTGAAATAGACTAATGATTACTCTTCATAATCCGACCCTTAGTGTACATTTGGGAATTACAAGCTAAAAGTGTTCCTTAGCTTTTTTAAAATCATTAAATTTATTATCTTTCAAAATTTCTTTTGGATTATGAAGGAAGAAAACGCCAAACTAGTGAAAAATTAAAAAATTAATTACTTAAAAAATCAACTTTTTCCTCTTCAAAAAACGGCTAGCCTTTTTTTTCCCTCTTAAACTAGGACTTACTTAAAGTTAAAAGCCACCATTTAGTTACTCAATTCATTAGTTTTTTTTTTCTTTTTAAATGATAAAATTTACTTTTTAATATTTAAATTTTTTTAAATCATAAATGACAAAAATGTTAAATAAATAAAAAAAATTAAAAAACTAACTACTAAAAAATTAATTATTTTTACAATAAGAAAAACTAATTTTTTGGCTAGCTTAAAAACAAAAAGTGCTAGTTTACTTACTTCTCAAATTTTACTTAGAGTACGTTCGGTTTGTTGAAAATTAATGAAAAATTTTAAAAATATCTAAAAATTTTTAAAAATTATTCACTTTTTATCTCATTGTACAAATTACGAATTCACAAATCATTTCCTTTTATCTCACTTTATCTCTTTTTTTTGTCACTCAAAATGCATCCTTAAATGTAAGAGAGATTCGAGTATAATTTATCTTTTTTATTTTAACAGAATAATAAAAAATTTATTCCTTTAAAATGTTACAGAAACCCAAGTGTGATTTATTCATAAAACTGACTTGTCATTTCATGGAGAAACTATCCGTTACATCCATGGAGATCTAAAAGATAGAATATTTATATTGGTGTGAGCGCATACGGCGAGGGGGAAAAGAAGAGAAAGAAGGAACAATATAGGACTGAAATGGAAGTGGATATATGAGTGGTTGAACGTGCTTTTGGACTGTCGGATCCCTGCGCAGATTCCCCCCCCCCCCATCGTCTCCTTGTACCAATCCCCTCCCCTCTCTTCTCCATATATCATATTATTAACACAGCATAGGGGAAGGTGCGGGTGCGTTGCCTGTCATGACTTTAAACGTCTATCGGGCTATAAAAAATAATTCACAATTAACTTATTACACCAGTCAATATTATATACATATATATATATATATGCGCAATTATATACATGTATGTATTTTTGGTACGAGAAGTGTACGAGGAGTTGGTCACATTTTCTTTACGTCGAACGGAACCCACCAACCAATCCACGAGTTGAGTTCTCAATGAAATTATGAGTCATTAATTTAAATATAATTTAAAAATACACTGCAGATTCTAAAATTTATTTCTCAATGACAGTGTGATTGGTACAAAGGAAACATGAGAGAAAGGAAAAGTAGGAGGAAAGAATAAAGAAATGAGAGAAAATTTGAAGAAAGAAAGTGTGTTTGATTAAGTGAAAAAATGTAAGAAAATAAAATATGTGTGTGTGTTATAATTTATTTTTTTAAATTAAAAATTATTTTAAGAAAAGTAGGTCTCATTTTTTGAGTTTTTCCTTGCACCTCTTTTTTCTCTCTTTCTTCTTCCCTCTTTTCCTCTTCTGTTGTCCTCCCAAATTTGAAAGGCTAAAAATGTATGGCCTCCACCCTATGTTCTATCCCATTTTCCCTACTCTCTAGTTTTCTTTCAACTAAATAATAAAAATGGGGCATTATTTCCTCTCCTCATCTCCTTCTTATTTACCATCCAATCAAACATAAGGTAGTTGAAATGTTCATGATAGAGTTCTCAAGTTAAAATTGAGGGTCTACCCAAAAAAATAAAAAAGGCTAGGGTTGAGGAATTTAAAAGTAAAAAACACGGAGATAATAAAAAGTTTTCAAATAAAAAAAGTTGGAGCTTCGTCGTGCACATGGCTGGTTACTTGGTGTGCACACGATAAATCTTGTTTTGTGCGCAAAAACGTTGCCTATTCCTCTCATTCACATGGAGCACTGCTCCGCGCACAATACCGAGCTCCATTGGTTGGATTGTGTCGTATGTATCATATTTCATGTTATACTGATGTACTGTGGCTAATAATTGGTAATGATGAATTAAAATGGATTAGTGATGAAGATGAGATGATAAAAATAGGTCATTTAAATATTAAAACGATACAGAATGTTATTAGGATAATAAGATGATAATGAATTGTGGAATACAATCAATCATGGAGAATAATGGAACGTTAATTTTTGGTTATTGATTTTGTTGATGGTTAAGAGTTACCGAACATAAAGTGTACATATATATCATTGGGTTAAAAGTTTTCCTAGATCGGCGCAAAGGTTAGTTTCCATTTTTTAGTAGACTAGTGACCCACGAAGTAGGGTAGACACCAATGTTGATTTGGTATTTTTCCATGGTATATAACTCGGATGATAGACCGATAGTTGCATAGTATTTTTTCCTATGGTGTATTACTTAAGAGGCAAACGCTGTGCACCCTAATTTTTCCTTGGGCTTGGGCCTTGGAGCAGGCACCACCATAGGATAATGTATTTTTGAGTGGAGAGATGTGGCCACAAACTCACCCAAGCAAAGTACCTAACTACAGTTGTGTTTTCAAAATCTGAATTTGATTTGATAATGGATGAATGTTGGCATGGTAATTAATGAAAAATGACAAAGACGATACATATAGTTATATTTTACATATTATGTTAGTGATAAGACATGTTATATGTTATTTATTTGTTCAGTGGATACGAGACAATCATGCTTACTCCTCCACAAACTTGACTATAGGTATAGATACAGATTTGATTTCTGGCAATGCTGGTCGAGAGCAATAGACTTCCTTTTACTATTGATTTGTACATTTTTACATACTCTATTCTTTTGTCCTCCTATGAGAGGTTAACTTATATATTTATTATTTTCTATTCGATAGGGTTTGTCATGCCCCTAGCCTCAAAGGTCGTGATGGACGGTATGGGTATATGAAAACTAGATAAAATAAACAAAATCCAATCTATATTCAATTCACAATAAATTATAATCATTGATATATCCAAAATTATTATTCATTCTCATATAAAATAACATTTGAATGCATTCTATCAATTAATCAATAACATAGTTTACTTTAATACCATCCGCAATGACCGCATCTAAGGTCAGTACAGTTAGAACATATACTATAGTCATACTTATATCTCTCATAATAATGATATTATGAAAATAGGATGTAACCCCACACTTGGGACACAAAATATAATTGTTATTATCCATAGTTAAGATTGAATTTAGGCTACTCAAACTTAAGCTACCTAGGTATCCCACCCCGAGTATCAGGTCACCGTAATTTCTAACTTTATTACTTTATGTTCACAATTCAACTCTTCATCAATAAATCACATATTAAATATCCTTATAATCAATAACTTCAAGATATCAATACACAACAATAATATATATGCAATCTCATACAATTAGTAATAATGGAATGTAATGCCAATGCATACTTTAATCTCCAACTACCCTAATCATATCCTGAGATGGATGACGCTTAGCAAAATACGCGAGGTCCCCAACCGCATCGTTTGTGCTTACGGCAAACATATATCTCAACATATATATGCCAAGTGGGGAACCGTGTTACACCCCCATTGGTGTAAGATTCAGGGGAACTGTATTACACCCCTTATGCCTTCTGCTAAGAAACTGTGTTACACCCTTAATCAGGTATCTACTTTACTCAAGTAAGGTGCAATCACAGGTGGGGAACCGTGTTACACTTCCACAATGTAATATCGCGTTAGATCCCATGACCCTTCTACTAGGAAACCGTGTTATACTCTTAGTCAGGCATCTGCTTAACTTAGACAGGAAATTAATATAAATAACAATTTCGAAACCAAGTTACATCCCCAGTCAGTTAAGACTCAGGAGAACCAAGTTACACATCCTGACCTTTCTGCTAAGGAACCATATTACATCCCTAGTGAGGCATCTGCTTATCTTAAGTAGGAAATCAATATAAATAGAATCTTAAGATTAACATCCTAGTTCCATTAATTAAACTTTAGTCATATATATTGACTAACGATCATCTGCTATATTCAAAATCTCATTTCATCATTTTCCAAAAATCATGGACCTCGCTATATATATAACCCGTGCCTCAACACGTCAATAATGTCAGCATGCCACTCTCGAATAATCAATAATCACAATATAAAATCGAGTGATGCAACCACAGTTTTATGCACATGATATGCTTAATCATGTAGATAAATATCATTTTAGTATAAACATGCATTCCATCTTTAAAAATCGATAATAATTTAGTTTGGGGCACAAAACATGTATTTAGAAATCAAGTATGACATTTTTAGAAATTTTGTCATACTAGTGTATGGACATCCTGTCTAACCAGTCCGGACACCCCTGGCGAACCCTTCTGGCTGGTCTGGACACTAGAGACTAGTGCCCATTTCCTGATTTTATTTTCAATGAAGTTCAACTGCAAATATTTCCCAAATCACCCATCCAAGCCGCCATCTTAACTTCATATATAAACATTGAAACACTTAAATCATATGTTTTTACATCATTTAATCGAATAATAACTCAAATATAAGTAAGATCTTCACATTTATATGCATATTTATATATACACATTCATATATACATATATGTACACAAATCTCATCATATTTAACCAATCAAGCATATATATATATATATATATATATATATCAAATTCACCATAACAACATCTAGAACACAAATATATGTTCCACCTACTTCAAATCTGAAGAGAAAAGAAGAAAAAAGAAGATTTGAGTTTTGGTTCTTAAACTTCAAATGCCTGTATCCTTTACCTCGAGCAAAATCACGAGAAACTGATACTACCACGACATTTACAGTGTCGAATGCTGCCCCGATCCGCCAATCTTCCTTCCCAAAACCCATTTTCTCTTTCTACTCTCTCTTCTTTCTCTTCTCCCTCACTCTCTCTCCCCCCTGGTCTAGAATCCTTGAGAGCCAATCGGGAGAAAAGAAAGAAAAAGAAGAAAAGAAAGAAAAAAATGAAGGAAATTGAAGGAAAAGGCTGGGACTTTAGTGCAGATGTCCAACCCAATACCAATTCGAGCCACACTAGACCTAAGAAAAATAAAATAAATTAATTTTATTTTATTTTAAATATTTTATTGGCCCAAAATAACATATAAATAATAAAAATTAAATACTAGGTATTACAGGATTACAATAGCTGAACGAGCTCATTAAGCTGATTACTTTTGGAGCACTGTTGCTTGGTCACGACCAAGGTTTTACTTTGTTAGTATAATTTTGTTTATGTACTATCATTCTAGGTTGACGTATAACTCTGAATTTGGTTAGTTTATGTTATTATTTATGTGATTGCATGCAATTTAGATTGGGTCTTGGATTATAGAATTTGAGACATGGTAAGAACTTTGCTACTTTATCAACTACTACGTAAGCATCCACGTAGCACTACGAAAGCGTCAACATGGTGAGGCATGACAATATGGCACATGCTTGGTCTATCTTGCTTAACCAATATTCTGCTATAGATGTTGAAATTCATCACCCGAAGATATTTAGTTATTTATTCTGTAATGTATAGAATTTGAATTTCCTTACTAGTGTGTTTCTCCTTTATTTATTTGTGTGTATGTGTGTTTTAATGCATCTTGTTATTTGTTTTATCTCTATTTCACATTTGTTGCTTGTTTATCCAGTCGATATGGAAGTTAGGGCTAGGGATACACTATTAGAGAAATAGGTATTGGCGCTGAGTTAATTTGGGCGATTGCTAACAGTGAAATAGCGACTACTTTTGGCGATCGCCAAAGTGCTAGTCGCAAAAAATCTACGACTTGATTATCCGCGACGTTGAAAATTAGGTGACTTAGTGGGAGTTGCTATGGCGACCGCTCATACTCCCCTTAAAATCTGAGTAGAACTTGTTTTTCTTTTCCCTCTATCTCTTTTTCTCCTCCCTCTCTCGTTTTCCCTTTCCTGTGCTACCCACATACTTTTCTTTTTTTGCTAGAGTCCGCCACCCGCCGCCTCCCATCACCGGTAACTCTTCTCTCTTTCTTCTTCTTCTCTCTCTCTCTTTCTGTATATATGCATAAATAACTCTTTTTTATTTGTTTTCTCCGATTATTTCTTGAGATTGACGGAGAGAACTCTCGATCTTCTCTTTTCTTCCTCTTCTCTTCCTCCTTAGGTATGTAATATATATATATATATATTATGTTCTGTTTTTTTTTTTTTTTTTTTTGGTGAATATAGTGTTGAGAAGTTTGATGGTGCATGTTGATTTATAAGTTGTTTTTTGTATTTTTTCTTATTGTACATTGTTTTTTTTTTTTTATTTTCGTTTCTTAACGTAATGCTGGGAGAGTTGATGTTGTTGATTTATAATTTGTTTTAACTTTTTGTAAATTGTTTGATCCTTTTTTTTTTTACTGTTGTATGAATGTATGTAATGTTTTAGTGGTGAGATTGGGTGAACAGCCTGCAAAATGTAGTTGAGGTTTGTTTTTGAGTTTCTGGTAGTGGCAATGGCTTAAAAAAATAATTTTAACTGGAAAAAAAAGGTAAATTTTGACAAACTATTCAATGAAACAATTATAAAAATAATTTTAAATAGAAAAAGGTAATTTTAGAAAAATTTTATTATTTTATTAAACTAAAAATTTAAAATTATAAAGGAGTGAATGTTTAATTTTTTCTAAATTTAAAAATTTTTTAAATTCAAAAATTTAAATTTAAATTAACTCTAAACAAAATAATATAATTTTTTTTTATAATTTATATATATTATTACCATTCATTTAAGCAATTACCAAAATAATTTTAAATAGAAAAAAAGTAATTTTTGACAAAGTTTAAAACAACTATAAAAATAATTTTAAGTGGAAAAAAAAAGTAATTTTGGACAAAGTATTTTATTTTATTGAACGAAAGTATTTGAAATTAAAAAGAAGTGAATGTTTATTTTTTTTAAATTCAAAATGTAAATTGAAATTAACTCCTAACAAAAAAATATATTTTTTAAATAATTTATACATATTATTACCATTCATTAAAACAATTATAAAAAAATTAAATAAAAATAAGTAAGTTTTGACAAATTATTTTAGTTTATTGAACAAAAAAATTGAAATTATAAATACATGAATGTTTAATTTTTCTAAATTAAAAAATATATTTAAATTCAAAAATTTTAGGTAAAATTAATTCCTAACAAAAAATATATTTTTTGTTAATTTATATATATTATTGCCATTCATTAAAACAACTATGAAAATAATGTTAAATAAAAAAAGCAATTTTTGAAAAAGATTTCATTAAAAAATTATAAAATTAATTTTAAATAGAAAAAATATTGAACTAACATTAATTTTAAAATAAATGAATTAGTGTTACATTAGTTAAATTAAATTATGATATTCAAAGTATTAAACAATAATATTACAAATATTAAAATTATATGAAAATTAAATCTAATATTAATAATATAAGAAAATTAGGTAAAATAATAATATTATATTATTATAATTAGGTAATTAATAATAGTTAATTAGTTAACTTCATAACTAATACACAAACTCCTAATCTTAGTTGATCCCAATCTAATATTTTTGTTGAGTACAATTCAATCCAATATTAATAATATAAGAAACTTAGGTAAAATAATAATATTATAATTAAATAATTAGTAATAGTTAATTAATAATATTTAATTAGTTAAATTAGTAATAATACACAAATCCCTAATGATAAAATGTTATAATAATAGTAATGGCAATATTAATTTATAATTAAGTTATTAATAATTATTATTACATAACGTAATTTAATTAGTTAAATTAGTAATAAATACACAAATCCCTAATCTTAAATTAATATAATATTAGATTAATAATATTTAATTAATTAAATGAATAACTAATATAGAGACTCCTAATCTTGCAGGGGCCCAATCCAATATAATATTAACAATATTATAACAATATTATAATTAGATAATTAATAATAGTTAATTAATAATATTTAATTAGTTAAATTAATAATTAATGCACAAATCCCTAATCTTATTTGGGTGCAATCCAATATCTTTCTTGAGTTTAATCCAATCTAATATTAATAATAAAGAAAATTAGGTAGAATAATAATATTATAATTAGTTAATTAGTAATATTAAATTAATATAATATTAGATTAATATTATTTAATTAGTTAAATGAATAACTAATACAGAAACCCTAATCTTACTTGGGCCCAATCTAATCGAGTATTAATAATATAAGAATATTAGGTAAAATGATAATATTATACTATTATAATTAGTTAATTAGTAATGTAAAATTAATATAATATTAGTTAATAATATTTAATTAGTTAAATGAATAACTAATACACAAACTCCTAATCTTACTTCACCCTAATCCAATATCTTACTTGAGCCTAATCCAATCCAATCCAATTTAACATATCAGTTACTTAGGTTTAATTTAGTGTTTTTATTGTTAATTAGATAGTCAATATATAAAGTAATGACAGAAATCAAACTTTGAAACAAATTAGAACTGTTTTACTTTCATTTGCATGCATTAATGAAACTTAGACTAGTTCGAGAATCTTGTACACCATCTGTTTGGTCATCGTTAGGCGACGAATTTGGTCTTCGACTCGGTTCATTATTCTTGGGATGAATACGCGGGGATTGATGTACATAATTGTTGAATTATCCAGTCCGGACAGTTTAGGAATGCAATTATCCATTTTGTTTTCAACAACTTATGCAATGTCTAATATTAGATGGAGTTTCGATTGATGTTCTGTTGTTTTCCAGGTGCAAACACAGAGTATGACTGATGTTGTTTCTAGATCGTGCATTCTCAAATTGGATAGGACTAACCACCCTGCAGTAAGAAGGTAAAGTTTAAGACTAGGTAACTTGCATAATGCATGATCCCTTAGGTTAATTGTGCTTCTTCATTTCAGGACTTTGCAGAAATAGTTCGTGAGATGGACAAGAGTTAGATTGATTTGCTTAATAGGATATCTACAGAATATACCGAGGGAAATAACTAATTCATCACATTCACCACATCAGTTGTCCCTGTAGGAAATGCGTGAACCGGTATTAGTAAATACGAGAGTCCGTTAGGGAGCATTTGATTCATAATGGTTTCTTGAAGCAGTATAAGTATTAGACTTTTCACAAGGAAGAGTATACCCCTGGCCGAGAGGAAACAGTTGAGGTGAAGGTCGAGGCTACAGAGAAGGCCAATCTAATGCTCACGATACTAGCTAATATCGCGTGTGGATTGGCGCCGAAAAGCATAGAATGTAATACTGATTTGACGGGTGGGAGTAATCCTCATTAAGTGCAGATTACGAAACCTTAAGATATTTTGAAATATTTAACGATGCGCAAAGAGAATTGTATCCTAACTACAAGGGTTTTAGTAAATTGTCATTCATCGTCGATTTGTTACATTTGAAGGCATTGAATCAATAGTCGGATACGTCTTTCAACATGTTACTGCAGTTCTTACATTGCGTTTTCCATCAAGAGCAAAACTTGCTAATTCGTACTACTAGGCTTGCAAGTTGATTGAAAATCTGGGATTCACATACGAGACTCTGAATGCATGTACAAACAGTTGTATATTGCTTCTGAATGAGAATGCCTACCTCGATACGTGCACCGTGTGTCAGACTTTAAGGTAGAAGGATGTCGGGGGGTAGCTAGGATTGTCAAAATAGTTCAGGTGTTTTAAATCGTGGTAAGTTCGTGACTGTAAGACAAGTGCACTATTTCCCACTTAAGTTAAGGCTGAAGAGACTTTTCATGTCCTTCAAAATTTCAAAACTGATGAGATGACATACGGAGAACAATTGGAAGGATAAGAAGTTATTCCATCTAGTAGACTCCCCTGGTGTGAAAGGATTTTGATCGGAAACACTCTAAATTTGCTGTTGATAGTCGCAATGTATGCCTTAGTTTGGCTGCAGATGGATTTAGCCCATTTAGAGCCATGACTGGGGGCAAATTAGAGTACATGGCCTATGTTGTTGATTTCGTCTAATCTTTCGCCCTGATTGTGTATGAAGCAACATTTTTTGATCTTATTGATACTGATTAAAGGACTGAGAGTTCTCGGGGCTAAGATAGACGTGTATATGCAACCTTTGATTGAAGAGTTTCATAAATTATGTGCTGAGGGTGTGATGACGTTTGATTTTGTAGGAAATGAAATATTTAGACTTTGGGTAATATTATTGTGGACAATCAACGACTTTCCCACGTATGCTAACTTATCATGTCATACGATAATAAACTAGTAATATATAATTTGCCATTCAATAGTTAGGGGAGCAGGACCAGAGGGCTGATCGAATGGCTATCTGGTTAGAGACCCGTAATGCGGATTCATCGGAGGTTCAGGCCATACGGGTAACTAAAGCTTTATTTTGTGCAATGAATATATTCAATTTTCTTTTACAAAATTTAGTTACTTATCTTTCTTATCCATCTTATTTTGTTTCCCTTAAGCTCAGTTTAAGGCACATCTGGCCAAGCTACTGGCAAATGAGAGGCAGTCTGAGGTAAGGAGGGTGTGATATTCCACGCTATCATCAGACGTGACGACCACAAATACACACTCACGTGGGGCACGGACATTTCACACCGGTCTATCACATAAGTAGAGGCATCCACAGCTAGCTCTTCTTAGGCCAAACACTGCGATGAGGATCTGCTCCAAACCTTCCGTGCGGAGATGGACGTGTAAGAGGTATCCTTTCGAGCCGAGATGATGGCCAGGATGAAGAGGCACTTATTTTAGAGTCAGAATCATTCTTCTCTTTCTCAGGTTAGGAGTATTAATTTTCATATTTTCTATTACATGTGCATGTAATATAGGTGCAATTTAAATTATAACCAAGAAAATTAATTTAGAATTAAATATTTAAAAATATAAATAATATAAATAATAAATGAATTTAAATAAATTAATAAAAAAGTAATTAAAAATAATAAAAAATTTAGAAAAATAAAAAATCTTATTGGGATCGCTATCTACGGTCACTAATATAAAATAATATTAAACAACAAAATAAAAAATAAATTAATAAAAAATAAAAAAATTAATTCCCTTTTGCGGCTGCTAAAGGCAGTCGTTATTGTTAAGAAAACCATTGCTAACGTGTCATTGTCACTTGACGGGGACTAGCAGGAAGGTATTATCGATCGCCAATTGCTATTTTCCTTTTAGTTAAAACCTTTATTTCTAGTAGTGATAGGTATTTCAAGCTCAGTCTATCTAAATCTGCCTTATTATTTTAGGATTTAAGATTGAGATTGTAGGCTGAGCCCAAATTATTTATAAACACATTTTTGTATATACTTATGGATTGTATATTATTACGAAAAATTAAGTTTTATATCATTTTTTAAAAAAAATGATCTTTTACTTAAAAATATAGTGTAATTTAAAAAAAAAAATTATATGGATGAGTCTAAGAATTAAACTTTAAGCCCAGTATATAGATATATATATATAATTCTTATCCTATCTCATCCATTGGCCGCAACACATATGCATTGCTAGGCGTATTTCTTAATTTTAAAATAATTGGCGACTTACCATAATCTATGTATATTGTCCCTACCTTGTCCGGAGAAGATATAGTGACATATCATATATGTGGAGTTTGGATTGCTAGGACGCATTTTAAAGTTATACAAGACAAGGGCGATAATATTATATTTTTTTTAGAATTTGAATTGTTATAATTTTATTAAATTTTAAATATTTAAACATAAATATAAATACACACGATGAAAGAGACATTCCCACCCCTAATTCTACAAGCTAATTTCCTATGGGAATAGATATGGGCCGCATATATCTTTGCGACCCAGAATGGCCTTGCGTGAGATCGCAATGATGTATTGGATTTGTAAATTGCGGCCCAAATTGCTTTCCATAGAGGCCGCTCACCTGAGCTTAAGACTTGTCCAAGTTATGGATTCCTGGGAATTGGGATCACAAAGCTCACTCAACTCATTAAGCTCTATTAGTATTTAGTAGTGTATCAGCAGCTCAAATTTTACTTGTGAGCAAAAATTCAATGATTTAACTCTGTTTCTCCAATATTCTCTTTTGATTATACATAAAGATAATAATTTCGTGTAAGAAATTAATCAGTTGTATTGAGATTAATATAAGTGTGAATAAACCGAATCAAAATCGAGCATTAGGATATTTGAATTAGACTTGCTAAGTTTGTTGAGTTTAAAAGTTTGGTTAGGTTCAATTTTGTTTATCTTTTAATTTGAACTTAAGCAAGTCTCTGGTTAAATCGACCCCAAACTGAGTTTGATATTTTACACTATATATATATATTTATCGAGTACTAGTTTATTGAACCAAAATTTGGTTAAGTTTAATAATATAAAAAACTTAAAATATTAGGTCAAGTTTAATTAATTTATGTTTCAAATCAAACTCGAGCAAACTTATGACTGAACTGAACTGAATTGAATTGAACTCAAGTGGGTTTTAAATAATTTGGTTTGCTTTATAATCCTAGAGGCCAGTATTGGAGAATGCTTTTACTGCCATTTTAATGATTTTCATCTTGAATTATCAAATTATTTGCTAAAAAAAAAAAAAATTTCATACTAAACTTAATTTACAAGTTGTTGGAAATTCATGTTTTTTAATGTTATTTTATTAAACTTTTGAGTCATAATTGGAGTAGAGTTCACACTATATTTTGTGGGATCATATTAGAATTAATAGAGTTGCACATAGATATTCATTCCATACTATCACATGCTCAAAATCATGAATTGAGTAAATGAAAAATGATTACAAAGTGGGTATCTTGGCCATAGTTTAAGTGGACTTTCTCACATTAGAGGAGGAATAGAGTTCAGTGAGGCATTTATAGCCGGGGTTTGGGCTAAGAGAAGGGCTCCAAGTGGCACTCCAAGTTTTCTAGATGATGAGGACATGCATGGGCTTGTATTCAACTCAAAACACACACACACATTGCTGTGGCGATGGTTTTGTTTGATTTGGTTTACGCAGTTACGGGCGTGTTTAGTAAGTGGTGGTCATTTTAATAAGTGGTTGCTCTTCAAAATTACGTCGTTTGATAACGTTTCTTCATTTTCAGACACGTTTATTCTAAAACACCCATGTGGATGTGTCCAATTTTTAACTTACCTTTAGTGAACAATTTTTGACCGCCCCAAATTTATTTATTTATTTTTAATTCAAATCAACTTGTTAAAATATTTATATTTTAAACTGTTGGACTCCACCATTTTTAATTTTGATAAATTTAAGCTGTGAGTTTCTTAATTCTCATTTTAATTATTTCATCTGTTTTCAAAATATTTTTCTATATTAAATAATGAAAAATTAATTTCATTATTTGTCAAAGACAAGCACCATATTAACAATAATTTGCCAGGGTGATTGTATAATGTACCATTAATTCACATATTCATCCTGAGATATTGCTTAGGGCACCGTTTAAAGTAATAAAAAATTTTAAAAAATAGTAAAAAACATTAAAAAACTATAAAAGTTATTATTTTTTATCTCACTATATGAATTACGAACTCACAATTTATCTTACTTTATTTCATTTTATCTCACTTTTTATCAGTATTCCAAACGCATCCTAAATTGCATTTTATAATCTTAGTTATTGCCCCCGCCATTTCTCCGTGGAATGGGCATCATCTACGCTAAACGTTAAAATCCATTCTCAGCGAACGGTCGTCTAACAGTTTTCAAACCAAGCATTTAATGACTCCAACTCAAACTTGAAACTTTAAATGAGCCACAAAAACAAGTCTAAATTCAAATTCAATTTATTCAAGTCACGAATCGAAAGACAGCTCAAAAACGTAATATATATATATATATATACACACAGATATATTTATAATATTTTAGCCAAAATACATCATTTTTTATTTATCAAAACAATATTATTTTAATTTCATTTAGCTATTCGTTTTAATTTATAATTTTTAGAACAAAATAATGTTATTTTAATTAGTCGGTAAATTCATCGGCTAACCTAAAGATGGCAATCGGATTTAGGTGTCATATTCAGACTTATAATTGTGTCTACTCTTATCAATTATCAAATACCTCAAAATTTAATGAAAATGCTAAACATTAATTTATTTTACAATCGTGTTAATTTCTTATTCACATCTTCGTGTCGTATCATATTTAAATTTTCTTTTAATAATTTGTGTTACGGGTCGTGTAAAATATTACCAGCTCTACTCGAGTTGAAGTTATCGAGTTGCATTTGAATCCAGACAAAATCTAAAATTCAAGCCTTACATTATTTATTTAAATCAAATTCGAGTAAAGTAAAGCATAACTTGACTCGATTCCATCTTTACTTAACATCTTTTCTAAAATGGAAAGAGACCTCCCGAGACGCACCGGGAGGAGAAAGCATTTAGAGGAAGCATTTAGAGGTTATCTCTAAATACTCTTTCTTTTAAAAAAATGTTATAGTGTCTCTCAAGTATACAAAGTGACTATAGCATTAGTTGTTATATACTATTACATAATACACTTAAACAGAGAACTTGTAAAAAAAAAAAAAAAAAAAAAATCAGAATGTATTAATGGAAGCTGATGCTTACCTTAAGTTTATCTGTATCTATAATTTTCTCATTCAATTCTTGTAGTCATAAGGAAAATTCAACGGTCAATTTTTTATATTTGTATTTACCCAATTTACGTATGTCTATATCCAATTCATCAAAGGCCTCTCTTTAACTAAAGGTCCTCTCAAAGATATTGGAATGAGAGAGACAGTTTTATTCATATTGATTTTATCTCTGTTACCTACTTATGTTGACCTATTCGCAAAATTCTTCTCTATTTCCACGGCGTAGCATTAAGCTATTTGATACTTTCTCTATAAGAATACTTTTTAAGGGAACCATTAGAATATTAATTAGCAGCATCAGAATCTCAGAGGTACTATAGATTCCTTCAAGATATCAATCTCTGTTGTGAGAGGGTCAAAAGTTTTAAAAAATTTGTTGAATGAGTAGAAAGACAAATAATTTGAAAAGAGAGGAGCCATGGCAAGTGATCGAAAAAACTTGCATACTAAAGAAGAAAATTTTGTCATTTGGAGGGGGGTTAATGGCTTTTTGATGCAGTCTAAATTACCTTAGATGGAATTTTGGAAAGAATTAAGAAAAAATTTCCTTTATTACCGTTTTATGATATGATGTTCTTTTTGTTATTATAATTTACATATTTTGGAATTTTTTTCGAGAAGGACCTAATTTCAAAGTTTTCAGAAGTATAATTTCAGCCGTTGCAACTAGAGCATTTTTCAATTTTAGAAAAATTTCTACTTTTTCATTGTGTTAGGAATAATTTTTATTATTTGTTTTCCTGTTTTGAAGTTTTCTATTCTTATTTTTTAGTTAAGATTTTTATTTAAATCTTATAAATCTATGAATTTTAGCAGTTTTTAATGATTAATTAAATTAAATATTTTACACTTTGTTATCTGTTACTTTAAATAGTTTTCGTAACTTTAGCAATAGTTTACCTGTTTACATATGAGTTTTATCTGTCTCATAATTTCATCGGTCATGAGGAAAGTGTTCGATCTACAATTTTTTTTATCGTTATATGCTGCATCATCTTCGTTGTTTCAATATATTTGTGATCTCGGTTGTAAGTATATATGACAAATTACTTATTTTTTGTGATTGCTAACATTGCCAGCTATTAAAAAAAATTTTTTGAGAGTAGGTCACATGAATCAAACATTTGAAACGTACTAGGATTATGACAAACAAATAAATCAAGAAGTAAAACTAGAATTTGATTTTAAGAAATCAAGAACTTAAGCCTTAGCCATGACCAAATGAGAAAAGAAAAAACCCAATAAAAAAAAATTATGTGTTCTTCAAGATCATCAATATATAAATCTAAAAGTAAACAAAAATATACCTTGTTTTCTCCATACGAATAGAATACTAGCAAATCTTAAAAATCTAACAACGATAACTGCTCTGATACCACTTGTTAGTAATTAAATCATTCCGAAACCCATAAACAAATTCTGGACGCAAACATTCTGGAATAAAATACCGAAATTCCTACAATCTACATCATGCCAAATTATTAAGAATTTACGGATTCAGATGAGATACTTGGATCCATTAAGAATGATCCCCCAGTATTGTAGAAATATTACGATAATCGATCACGAATAGATAGACACGAACAGAGGGGTGGTTTGTAATCTTCCTTAACCAAATTGCCTTAGTTCCTCAATGAGATCGTCGTCTCTCTTCTAGATGAGGAGAAGAGAAACTATGCTTGATTTGGTGTATTGGGGACCATAATCGGAAGAATCTTTATATATTACTCAACTAGAGTTCCCATAATCTCCTAATTAGAATAAAAATTGGTAACCACTCAATTAGCTGATATCGATTCGAGTAGTTTATGGACTTGCCAAGATTAGACCACTTAATTTTAACCTATTAAATTAAGTAGCTAATATAATTGAATAAAAAATGATATGTTGACCAATTTAGTATAGGAAAGGTGATTTTTTAACACCCGTCCCAATTCGGAGAAGACATGGAGATACAATTTAAAAAAGAATTTCTAACACAAACGAGGACAGAAATGTTAGTTCTAATCTTATCTTGTACCTATTTATCCATTTTACATCCACCATTTATATAGTAATTAATATTTTTATTTATATTATATGATACAATATAATATATATATATCTTATAGAATTTGTCAATGTTATTAATATATATATTGTTAAAACGGGAGTGGGAGACGGGACGAAAAAGGAGGCCGCCTCTCAACATCGGCCAAGTTGGCATCCCCTGATCGTGAGAGCTTTGAACAGTCAGAGAACTAAATTAGTGTGTATATATATATATATATGTATATATATAGAAGCCCTGCGATTGCACGCACTAGAAGTTCACACGACTTGAACTCGTTGAACTAAGCCAAAAAAAGGACCGCTCTATGGGACATGGTTATGTGACAAGTGGCACATTTTGAGCCGGTACACGTGTTCCCCTTTGAATGAAATTTGTCGTTTTGGGGCAGATTTTATTAAGTTCCTGGTCATGTACAAGTTAATTTTCTTGATGCGAAACCCTTCAAAGAGATTATTCAAAGTCCTTGGCGAAAAATACAAAAGGACGATCTCTATCTTTTTAGAGTTTTTGTCAAAATTTCTTAGACCATTGGTGCGAGTGAAAGGCTTTCTTTTGGGATGAAAGTGGCCTTATCCTTATCAAAATTATAAGGATGATCGTGCTCACTAGATGGCCTTTTGTTTTGGATAGCGAGTGATTGTCATATTTCTACCTGGGATTATCTGTGGTATATGGAAACCCATTTCATTTGATCAAATTAATCTTTCATTTTCATTATCATTTAAGATTTTAGTATTGTTAAAAACAGTTGAACTTGTCGTCACTGGCCGCTATCTCATTGTATAAAAGAGTTACAAACTAATAAAAATGAAGTAGAATAGTAGTCCTGAACAAAGCTGGCCCAGGGGTAAGCCCAACAATAACCTGGGCTAGGGTAACCTCCCAAGCTAAGTGGTCAAAGGGCAGCCAAGTGAGCTAAGGCCCAAGGGCAAGGGCAAAGGCAAGGGCAACCGATGAACACTAACAGGTTGGAGCAACCAAGTGGGTTGGGTCGGCACTGGTTATGCATAATACTATCATGTGAATGAATTGCATATTAGAAAGACATATTTTGAAAACATTAAATAATTTCTCTAAAAATTGAGTATATCTATCATAAAAAAAAAAAAAATTAACCAAAAAATATCACCAGAGTGAAGCATTTTCAACCCTGTTAATGATAATTAAAATAGCATTTTCCAGTGTATCTTCAAATGTATGTAAACTCTCATAAGTCTTTGGTTGGGTTTTCAGTGATGGTACAAAAGCTGTGCCTTTGAGTTATATGTGAGAATTCTCGTGCAGAGAGCATGTCCTAAGTTGCGAGCATGCGTGTTTTGACGAAAACCTTCCCCACTCTTCCATTTTCTTTCCTTTTTACTTCCACCGCTACCTTCTTTTTTTAATAATCTTGACCAAAGTTGCGTGTTTTGACGAAATCTCTCCCCCTTTCCGTCTCCATCTCCTTTCTTTTTCTCCTTTTCAATCCATAAATGTTGTCTCTGAATTTTGTCGTTGGTTGGAATTAATGTCTGGAGAGCAAGACTATTCGACCAGGTGGAAAAAAAAAAAAAAAAAAAGATGATTGAAAGACTAATATCACTAGGTACATTCACTTAGGAGAATATGTGTCCCACATGTGTGTTCGTTACATTGATCTTTCATGAATATACTTTTTCTTTTTTCTTTTTAAACTTTGAGTATCTAGATTAGTTTGTGTGTATTTTGATTAGTTTTTGGGATCTTGAAGTTAATGATTAAATAAATTATTCAGTAATTCTGAAGAAACTCGAACTAATAATATTTAGAAAGAGTAAATTTTTTCTTAAATATGCTTATATATAGTGTTTAAATAAAAAAAAATTTATCTGTTTTTTTGTGTGTTTAAATAAAAATACTCAGAGCAATAAATCAAAATTTGGACGAAATGCAAAATATCGAATTAATTAATGCTATAACTTGAAGAAATAGTCACCCCACGCCTTGGTGCTTTAGAATTTTTTTGGACATCATACAATGATATTCCAATTCTAAGTATCAAAACAATATACTCAGTCAAATCTGTGCATAATATATTCTCTTGAGTTTTCTAACTCTTGGCCCGTTTGGTTGGATCAAAAATCACCAAAAATTACAAGAAATTACAAATATTTATCTACTTTTACCAATTTTTGTCATTTTCGTTTTTCGTGCATTTATTTTTAAAATTTAAAATTTACAAACTTCTACAAAAAGTTACAAAAGTCTGCAAAAAGTTACCTACTTTTTTCTATTTTTTTCAACATTTGTCAGCTTTTTATACTTTTGTTGACCAAAACTGTTAGAACGGCTTACTTTGCACTGTTCCAACTGATTATTTTGGTCACTTTTTATTAGTTTTCCAAACACTAAATTAGTGGCCGATATTTTTCAATTTTTCCAAGTGCAGAGAAGAGAGAAGGAAAGAAGTTTGAACTCTGAGAATTGACTGAAATAACATTGGTGCTTTAGAATTTTATGAATGAACTTGTTTTTTTGTATATTGAATGCATACTAAGATTTTTTATGTTGTCTAACACCATACTTAGTTTCTTAAATAGTCAATATCTCATTTTCGTGGATTTTGCTTAGTGGCGATGGAGATTAATTAGACAAACTTAACGTTACAAGTTTGTAATTGATAGTTCATAGCCCGATGAAATACCTAACTAAAATTATGTCTTCATATGCTTTAGCAATCAATTTGATGGAAGTTGAAATTGTGAATTGCTAATGGAATTAAGTAACTTGATAAATTGATTAACTATAATTTATTTACTCTAAATTCTTTACATAATTCATTCCACTCAATTTGAATCATTGCATGCTTGTTGAATGGTTAATCCTACGCTATTTGTCATCTTTTCTTTTTGTTATTCTAGTTTTATTTTAATTAATTGTTTTTATTGCCTTCTACGTGTTTGACACGATGCTTGTAGGGGTTTTTCTTTAAAATTTTAAACTTTACTTTAAATATTTTATTTTTGTAACACCTATTAGTTAAAGAAGTAAACTGTGAGTCAACTTGATTAGTCTCTTCCTATAAATTCAATCCCGTAGTATTTTTGAGTTTTATTATTTGGTGACACTTATGCACTTGAGAGATAAGAATACACATTTATCGCATTTATAATAAATAAATTGAAGTGAGATATCTTATTTTTAAATATTTTTATATTTTTTTAATAAATATGAATAACATACTTAAAACTATCAAAGGTAGAATGTAAATCAAATTTTCACCAAAAAAAAAAATCATACTAAATAAAAAATAAGAAAGTTATTTAGTATAAGCAAAAAGCGTTTGATGATTGAATAAATTCGTCTCCTTTGAAAATTCAATTCAAGCCTGAAAATGCTAAATACATTAGTGTGGTATCTAACAAAGAGTCTCCAATACTTCAATTAACTATGAAGTTTTTAGAAAAAACTTAGGCAAAGTTTAAGTAAGAATCGAGTGTTGTGCCTGCTTACTTTTAGAATGAAGGTATATATATGTGAAGCCTTACGTAAAGCGCTGTGTGCATGAGATTTATGTAATCACATCTTCCTTCCCAATCCAGATTTACCACCCGAATTGTGGATCTTAAGATTGATTCCTCCCATTGGTTAACGAAACTGTTATAAGATAGTTGGAGATGGCAACAACATTATAAGCGAGGATCTCGGAATGTGTCACAATCTAGTTGGAGATAGCAACAACATTATACCCATGACGTATACTGTTCCGTTGGTTTTCCCGATTGGGATGACCGGCTAGAAGTGGGCCGGGTTGACATAATCCCTCATCGGAGTGTTCTTACTCAGTAATAATAGTAATTCTCGATTGGGATAATACTGAATAGAAAACCTCTCTTCTTAATTGATGCTCTGTTTGGTGTGGTACAGAATATCCCTATACAAATAGTAACTCTCAATCGGGATAATACCGAACGGGAGACCTCTCCTCTTAATTGATGCTCGGTTCGGTGTGGTATAGAATATCCCTATATTAGAGTTAGATACTTTAGGCTGAAAAAATATTTAGTTAGCTTAATTTATCATATCATTAGTTTACGTACTTGGTGTGCAATTTTTTCTTCTAAGGGACAGTGAGGGACTTTGTTTGCTGGAGAATGAAAAAGAAGGTAAAATCTTCTGTTCCACATCACCTATATAGAGGAAAGAAGTATCATATATATAGTATTTGACATTTATAAAGGACAATGCGTTTTAAAATCGCAAGGGTACTGGATTCAGTAGAAACTTTAGAATTAAGTGTGTTTCAGTGGGAGTAATGCCAAGATGAGTGGCCCTTTAGAAATTGGAAAGCAACTAACCAAGTCGACAATATTGCATGTGTGGGCACCGCGTGTGAGAAATCTATTTGTGAGAGATTCTGCTTGCGAGAGAATGAAACAGGGAGCCAAGTCATTTCAAATGGCATCAGAACTAATATCCAAGCAGAAGTGTGGGGCTATGTGTAGGCGCCATGTCATTTTAAATGGTATCATAGTCAATACCCAGTTGAAAGTGCATGTGAGAGACCTTGCTTGCGAGAAAATGAAATAGGAGGAGAAGTAAAGAAGTAATACCCTCTGTTCCACATCACTTAAGTGGAGAAAAGAAGTATCATAAATATAATATTCAACATTTATAAAGTACAATGTATTTTGAAGCTGTACCAGAATGAGTAATTCCCTGAGAAACAACTAACCAAGCCCAAAAGAATAAATATTAGACATGTAATATTATCATTAAATACAATCTATTTATATTTTGATAGACATTTTAAATTTAAATCCTCATAAATTTATTGAGAGATGATCATATTGGGAATGAAGGAAAAAAAAAAAAAAAAACAGCGGTAGATGCTGTTATTGGCGCTCTACGTACTGCCAAAAATGCCTACTCCCTTGAATGGATGGGGAGAGCTACGTCATCACACACTCAAAGATAATGGATTCAACTATTATTATTCCATTGTATTTAAGCTTAGCTTGAGTAGAAAAAAGTTGACTTTTAATTTTTTAAGATTTTTTCATTGTCTATAATTTTTTTATTAAAATTTAATTTTCTAGGAACTGTAACTTTTAGATATGTTAATCATATTTGTAAAAAAAAAATAAAAAATTTATGTCATTTTGAGTAAAAACAATTTATTTTAAAAAATAACAAAAAAATTAATATTTTGTTTTTTAATTTTTAATTAAACAAATGTAAATTTTTTAATTTTTTACGAATGTAATTAACATGTTTAAAAATTATATTTTTTTAAAAATTCAATTTTAATAAAAAGTTATATAGAAAATGAAAAAAAAAATTAATTGCTTTTTATTAGTGGCAAAATACAGCAGCCTTCAGGGCTAGTCCAGTGCCAGCTCTGTCTGCCAAGAGAGAGAAGAAGAGATACAAACAAATAAACAAAATGGAGGGGCAGAGAGTAGGGGTGAGCCAAAAAAAAAAAAAAAAAATCAATAAATTGAAAATTTGAATTGAATCAAATCGAACAAATTCAACCGAAAATTATAGTTAATCAAACTGATGATTTCGATTTTAATTTTTCATTTTTAAATTTCATTTTCGATTTGGTTTCACTTTTTAATTATATTAACTGTCGGGTCGGTTAATCGATCAAATTTTATTATTAATATAAATTATATAATATATATTTATTATATATTAATATATTATATAATCTCTTAATATATTATATTATTATATTAATATGTTATTATTATTGACAAATTATAGTTGACTTTTGATTATTTTTATATTCTTGAATATATAATTAATTAGTTATAGTTGATTATTATTTTATAAAAAAAAAAGCCAGTGAAGAGAGTAATCGGACTGATTTGAACAATTAAGTGGTTAACTGCTAAACGACTAACCTTTTATAATGGTTCGGTATCGATTTAGGGCTCGTTTGGTAGATAAAAAATAGAAGAAAAAGTACAATAAAAGTGAAAAGATGTGATATAAAGATGATAGGTAAAAAATTTTAATTAAAGAAAAATACAAAAATTAATTAAAATTAATGATTTTTTGTGAAATTTGGTGTTGCCAAACTTGTCCTAAAAAACAAAAAAAAAGCTGATTTGATCGGTTTAGTATTTTTCTGACTCATAATTGGGTTAATCGAACTGTTGAGCATTCCTAGTGGAGGGAGAGGCAAACGACCAATAAGTCTCTCTCTGTACACGTCACCTGGTTGCCATTATTCAGAGACCACGTCACCATGACATGTAGCCGGAGAACCCATCTCTCCCTTTCATACAAAAGCAAGCGGATGCATAATTCAGCAGTCTCCAAGAAGAACCCTCATGTCGCTCGGCAAAGATAGGATTGAGGTAGAATTGTAGGATTTAAGATTGTACTTTTAACTTTCGAACTTTTATAAAAATTCATTTAACGATTGGAAGTAAAATAGTTTTACCCATTCGATAATTTTTTAAAAGATTATAAAAGTTAAAAATGTAATTTCAATTCTTAAAATTATATTTTAACTTTACTCCTCTCATTCAAAAAGATATACCTATTTGAAGTGTTAAATTTTGATAAAAAAATAAACATTAGGTAAATTTTAAATTTTTAAGTATTTTGTGTATTCTTCAAAACTTGTAAAAATTTTGGTAAAAATTAAAAAGAATTAGTAAATATTGAAGAAAATTAGAGAAAGTTGGTAAAAATCGGAAGAAGTTATTAAAAGTTATAAAAAGTTAGAGATTTTTTATGTAAAGAAAATTCAAAACAATTTAAAAAAGAAAAAAAATTAAAAATTTTTGACCAAATTTAATACTCTACACAATATTATTTGCAGGGGAAAGAAATGACAATTTTAACAAATTCTCTTTTAAATCCACTACTGGAAATAGGCATTTTTGTGACCGCCAAAAACGATCGCTAAAAATAATAAAACGATCGCATAAACTATTAGCGACCGCAAGGCTACCACCTAGGGAGAGTTCCAATTGTCTCATCGCTAAAAAAAATTGGCGACCGTTCAGAGTATTTGTGACGGAACCAACGACCACGTGTCGCGGAAAGGTCAGACTATTAGCGACCGTCAGTTTCTAAAAACGGTCGCTGTTTATTTCCCGCTAAAATGGGTACAAGTGGCGCCAATTAGCGCGTAGAGGAGCAGGGGAGAGAGATGAGAGAGTGCGGGGGAGGGAGAGGAAAAAGAGGGAGAGATGGAGGGGAAAAAGAGAAGGATGTTCTGACCGCTTAAAGCGGTTGCTAAAGCTATCGCCCAAGAACTATTAGAGCGGTCGTCCGAATTTTTCCGTCGCCAATCACTTGCTGCATTGAAATAGCGATGAGTATTTCAGTGATCGCCAAAATGCGGTCGCTAATAAGTTTATAGTAACTATTAGAAGCGGTCGCCCGACTTTTCCCTCGCCAATTGTCCAGTTTCTAGTAGTGATCACCGCCTAAATTTGTAATAATTTATTCATTTATATTCTCGTAATTGTTTATTTGTTCATTTAAATGCTAATTTATATTGTTATGTGTATTATATAAAAGTATATTTATATATTAATACATAATAAAATTTTTTAATGTGTAACATTAATAGAGTAATATATTTTGTTTTTTACAAGAATGAGAACATGGATGAATAGTTCGTATTTTTTAGGCCAACACAAAAAAAGATAGGCCCAAATTTTGTAATTAATAGAAATAAAATTATATTTTTAAAGTATGAAAAAAAGTGAAAGAACAAAAAGCGTACAAATTTAATAATAATAGAACAAGAATAAAATTTATAAGTAAACAAAATAAAATTAATATAGCCTGTATGTAATTTTTTAAGTGAGTGAGGATTTATCCTTCGGTCAGTCCACACACGAGTACAAGTTTTAGAATGGATTTTGTTCTCAAATGGAAATGGAGAAAAGAACCAAAAACTAATTAATGATACTAAATGGGAACGACGAGGAAAAAGACCCCTCCGTCCCGTTTTGCATTTGCTGATGCCATGGTTGATTCTATATGGTACCATTCGGTGGCGTACGTAAGTTAGCGTAAATTAAATTACATGTAAAATTTAAAATTTTAAATAAATATATAAAATATGATAAAATATAAAATATTATACATTAATATTAACTATATTGTCACTTTTTTACTCTGTTGTAATAATTTACTTTATTGAAAAGTTACCAAAATTTTTACCAAATACACAAAAGTTGTTAAAAATTATCAAAAATTACTAACAGTTACCAAAACTTACTAAAATTGTTAAAAGTTATCAAAAATTTTACCAAACACCAAAAAATTGTAAAAAAAAATGCTAAAAATTTTTTGGTAAATAAATACTAAAAATTATTAAAAGATATGCCTTTAAATGCATCTAAAAATTTTTTATAAATATTTATAATTTTTTTTATATCAAATAATTTAAAGAAAAAAAAATTTAGCGCAGGTATTCGCTAACACTGGGCACTTTGTGACTCTGCCACCGGTACCATTGTGTGGTGCATAATTCACCTAATGGTTGGCATATACCGATCGCTTTACAATAATGTCATTATCTTACTAAAAGTTCGAGATTAATTTCAATAAATAATGGAAACTATTTTTGCACGAGCGGAAATATTAAAACATGATATATTATTATTCTATTTGATAGTACTGCTAAAATTAAATTCTTAAACATTAATTTATCCTTTAACTCATGCTTTTTGCAAAGTTTAAAACTTTATAATCTATTTTTCTCACAAGAAATTACAGGGTTGACCTCCGCAATAGAATATTAAAGTTAAAATTTAATTTTAAAAGTTGATATTATAATTTTAACTTTAAATTTTTTTCAAAATTTATTTAATGTACGAAAATATTTTAACTTTAATCGTTGGAGTAATTTCATAAGAATTTAAAAGTTAAAAATACAAGTTTAATTCTTAAAATTTCATTTTAACTTCAGAAATTTTTAATCTCATCGACTTGTAATCTTTTTTTTTCGTTTAAACCTTTTTCAATTTTATTTTCTAATATGATTTATTATTTGATTAAAAAAAAAAAGGTGCCAACTTTCCATTTGTTTATAAATACGTGTGGTATGTATCACAAACAACTTGGGTTCCTCTTTGGAATTTCACTTTCTCACTTGCTCCATCTGTGCAACTCTCTCTCTCTCTCTCTCTCTCTCTCTCTCTAAAATGAGCAATCTGAGCGTGGTGGAGGCAGAGTTGCCTCCAGGGTTCAGGTTTCATCCCCGGGACGAAGAACTCATATGTGATTACTTGATGAAGAAGGTGACGCGCTCTGAGTGCCCTCTCATGGTCGAAGTTGACCTCAACAAATGCGAACCTTGGGACATTCCTGGTGAGTATACTCCGCCGCCATTATGCTGTGCCATTTAGTAATTAACCATTAATGTTTTGGTCTGTGTATTATATATGTGTGCCATATATGATGAGATCCCATGGCACCTTTTTTTTTTTGGAGAAAAAGGGTTGTATTTTCACTCATTCATCTGTTTGATGCTGTGTGTGAAAGAAAGAGTACCTATAATTTGCTTACAATAATATTTGCATAAAAAAGTGGGTACTCAGTGCATAAGATTTTTGGCTCTTGAATTGTAAGGTAATAGAAAGGTAAGATGTAGGCATCCTTTTCTCCATTTACGGATATTAATTCTAGGATTATTCCACTTGGGTCATTGATTCTCAAATTAAAATGAAATAATTTTATCACAGCAAAAAAGGCAATGTAATAAGAAAAGGAGGAGGTTGACATAATGATGCTGACATTGATTTAGGATTTTAACGATATGAACTATTAAATTTTAATCTAACAGTTCCGATTACAAATCACGAAACATGTCAATTCCCCAAATCCATGTAATAATATTTGCATAAATTAGAAAAAAAAAAATGATGGGAATCTTTTTCTCTTACGGCTGCGGATGAGGTTGATAGAAACTGGACTGGTCATGAGTTGAATCAATGTTCTTCATGTAACTTTGCATATTCTGGTAGATAGTGATTAATTATACAGACCATATGGTGCCTAAAATGATTTCTATATATCTATACTGATTCCATGGTTCTTCATCATGAACTTTCTTGAATGAATATTCACAAACTATGGTACTTCAAGTTTAACGTTGGATGAACTTTCATTGTTGCGTCAGTATACAAATGCCTGTTTGTTTGGTGTGATGAATTGATTTCTCATGTCTTGTCTTGAATTTCCTTGTTCATACTTCTCTAACAAATTGACACTCTTGGAGTTGTCTCGATAGTCATATATATTATATATATATATACACACATATACACATATACACATACATATCCTCCAAGCCTTCCCCACCTATTGTCATCACAAGCGTGTTAAGATAAAACGGTTCCTGTTGGAATGAATAGACATTTTCCGTCTTTGATGTGAAAATAAGTCTTGTTTGTGTCATCAACCTCTCAAATTTCTTTTGAACAATTCACTTTCTCTAGCAAATGTGTTTTCGCACTGGCTGGTGGAAAAATTTGAAAGTAATATTACAGAATTAGAATTCTTAATAAAAAAAAAAATTATCAGAATGGTACGTTAGTCTTTCAAAACTATCACGTTGAAAAATCGATCCCATCACTAATATCACTTTTAGGTGATATTAGCATTTTTCAAAACTAATTAATACAAGTTTCAGCCTCGTTTAAATCCATATATACATATATATATATATATATAGTGGCGGACCTAGGATTTTGTTACAGTGGGGTCAAAACGATAAATAAAGACAGTATACTTGACTTATGGGCAATCTGTTTTGAAAGATATATTTTATAGGGACATTATCAGATGCTTTTCAATGTTTTTTTTTTTTTTTTCAATTTATTGCTTTATCTTTTTTGTAGTGGATTCCCTTTAATTTTCCGCATGCAATGAAAAGCACATAAATTCTAATTGGAGGCCGTACATTTGACCGCTTGAGCTTAATTTGCAGTATAACAAACAAAATTTTACTTCCACTTCATTGGTTGGGAATTATACTGAAGTCAATTTTCCTTACTTGGTTAATTTTTTTTTTTAATTGTTGGGTTTTATTACCTCAAGCTAGTAAAGTAAATCCTCGTAAATTAGTAAAAGATTCTAACGTGACATCTTCATTCGTTATTAATTGAATTTGAATTAGGTGGTTTGGTATTAGAGTTAAATTTAGGATACACTTATTATTTTTTAATAAGGTATCTGTACTAAATTTGGTGGGGAGGGATTGTTTATGTTTTATTATGATATTAGAGTCAGATTTGATAGGAAATCGTCCTCTTCACTCAATCTCTCAGTTGCGTCTACTTCTCTACATGTGAAACGTATATTAAGACTTATCCCTAATTGGTAAAATTAATCTTTCTAAACTAATTAATGCAATTGTCTACCTCTCAACATGAAAAGGATAGCAAAATTCAACTCACTTAACCCAAAACTTAATATGGTCTCTTCATTGAACTTAGGGGTACTGTGACAACTGGATTCAGGTCATTAGATTAAAATATAATAATTTAAATACATTAACGTATTTTTTTAATTAAAATTTATAAATTTATTTAGACTATTAAATTTTAATCCAACGATCTAAATTGAATTAGTATGAAGCTGGCATCAAATTTGATATCCTCTCGTTTCTCTTTATTCATTGCCTCTCTGTTTTTGAGCCGAATCCTTTAATATTTGATAAATCAAATCAAATTCATATCTTGGTTCTTCCGTTATAGAAACGGCTTGTGTTGGAGGCAAGGAATGGTACTTCTACAGCCAGCGTGACCGGAAATACGCAACTGGGCTGAGAACCAACCGGGCAACAGTATCTGGGTACTGGAAGGCCACAGGGAAGGACAGGGCAATCACTGGCAGGGGGGGCACCCTTGTTGGCATGAGGAAAACTCTGGTTTTCTATCAAGGGAGGGCACCCAAGGGCAGAAAAACTGAGTGGGTCATGCATGAGTTCAGGCTTGAAGGTCCACTGGGCCCTCCCAAAATTTCTTCTCCCAAGGTTCTCTCTCTCCCCCCCCCCCCACCCCAAATGTTGCTCTCTTTATCTTAATTGTAACTTTGAAAAGATACCATCTCATAAACATACATGCGGATATAAAGTATTGATATAATATGAGTACGGACCCAAGACAAAACAATCTTGCAAAACAAGGTGGGAAAAGTCGTTAAAGATAATTGTGGGGAAGATATTAATTTTATATAAGCATAGCCCATGATAAAAATAAACGATAAAAGATGATTCGTGTAGTCCACTCTAATTAGTTTAAAACTGAGTCTTAATTATATATGAATATACATAGTTTAATATATAAAACATAACAAAATATAAGATAGAAAGAATTGTAATTTTAAAGGTTTCAATTATCTAAATGTTTGTCTTAATCATATGTCAAAAAAAAAAAAAAAATGATAATAACAAATTAATAAATTACCGGACGTGTTCAAGATATATTTCGGATTATTTAAAAAGTATGCGTATCTAATATATGAATACGACGCCCATTTTAAAATATGCTATGTTTTGTTTTTGAATTTACCTGAATTATGCATCTGGGCTACACAATAACAGAAGAAACCATTAAAATCTCTCGAGTTGGTAAGGGTTTTGTCTCCTTGTACAATTAGTTATTCATTTTTTTTTTGTCCTTTTGGATGAAGGCCTGAATTTACATATCTGCTCAATTTGATTAAAGATCCCTTGCATAAAAAAAAACAAATATGCCTTAACTGATTGACATTCTTTATATGCACTTAACCTCTGTTCTCTGTCCCATTAGTAGTGACAAACAGATTAATCCAAAATCATAATGCTAGCTGATCCATCTATTAGGAACAGTACTCTAACATAATGCCTTGATAAAAAATAAATGATTTGTCCAATCAATCTCTCTCTCTCTCTCTCTCTCTCCCTCTCTCTCTCCATATATATATATATATGCGTGTATATATAATTTAATTAAAAAATCATTTATAA
The DNA here is from genome assembly GCA_019916065.1 of Vitellaria paradoxa. Lineage (NCBI taxonomy): Eukaryota > Viridiplantae > Streptophyta > Magnoliopsida > Ericales > Sapotaceae > Vitellaria > Vitellaria paradoxa. Next base: position 19,088,264 of record CM034234.1, on the reverse strand, counting down.
TTAAGGATATTTCTAAAATTTGGGGGTATGATTAGAGTTGAAAATGTGTTCAAGTTTAATTTATTAAGTGTTGGAGTCGATATTTAATTAAGTCGAGTTTAAGTAACTTGATTATTTTATACAAATTTAAGTTTATGAAACTAATCTTAAACCGAATTCAAGTTACAAATTGTGATCAAACCTGACATAATTTCATAAACTGCCAATCTCAAACCGAACTCAAACTTTTGATTCGCTTATTTGCCGTAGGCATGGCCTCCAAGGTAGTCTTGTCCCTGCATACAACTTTCCACTCTTTTTCTTCAACTTTTTTTTTTTTTTTAACAAAATGTGCTTAATCTCCCTGTAACATATATGTAACATATGGAGTACATCTGGTGTCACAAAAATAATAATAATAATAATAATAATAATAATAATAAAAAGTGTAACTTTACACTATAGACTGGTACGTAATATTTTAATGATTAATTTTAAAAAAAATTGGTGAAAGTTGTTGATTTTTTGTTTAGTGGAGAAAATTGGTAAAAATTAGTTTTTTTTTTTTATTGGTGCACCAAATTGGCCCACCGTTCAGAAAATTTTTTATTCCATTAATATTCTGATAATTTATTTATTTATTTATTTTTATAAATTTTGTATGAGCAGGAAGATTGGGTGTTATGTAGAGTATTCTACAAGAACAGATCGGAAGTTCCTGGGAAACAAGGCATGGGAAGAGGCTATGATGGAGCAAGGTCTTCTTCATCTCTCCCACCTTTGATGGATTCCTACATTACCTTTGATGATCATCAAACACAAACAAATATTACAAATAATGCGTATGAGCAAGTGCCCTGCTTCTCCCTCTTCACCCCCAACCAAATGATCAACCCAAACATTACACCCATCAACAACCCCATGGAGCCAAGCATATCATCAGCCAAAAGTAGTAGTAGTACATCCAACAACACCTTTGGAGGTATCCCAGATGTTGGTGCATGTTTATACCCTCTCTCTTGTGACCAAAAGGTCCTAAAAGAAGTTCTAAGTCACCTCGCCAGTCCTTCTAACATCAGAGGCTTCCCAAGCTTGGGTAATGAAGGGAGTTCGGAGGGCTTCTTATCTGATGTGGGTTTTCCTTCCATGTTAAGCCATTATTATTGCGCTTGAACTCTAAAACTCATTGAATTTGGGTCTTCTTTCTTTTTTTTTTTTTTTTTGATTTTTTAACAAAGTTGTAGGACCTTATATATAAGTGTTTTTATGTTGTTAGTATTCTATAATGAATTGTAAATGTGCTTCCTACGTTCCCAAGCTTATTAGACACAGATGAGCTTGTGTAATTGACTTTGATTGTTTATGGCAAAGAAGTTTTCCTTGTGCTTTCAAGGGAGGGTGATTTTTGCAAGAGTTGAATTTTGATGCATTATATGTGTAAAGATTTTTTATACACGCATATTTTAAAACATGATACGTAGTCATGTTTATATTGAGTAAATTACATTTAACACTTCTTTTAATACTTGGGTAATTAAACTTAGTATACATAACATTTAAAAATTACACTTGTTTTCTTTATTTTGAAATGTTGTTAATATTAACCCCCTTCTGATAAAAACAGTTATTAAAACTTAACACAGAATCTCAAACTAATTAAAATTTTGGATATTTTTCTTATTTTACCTTTCCTTCTCTCATATTTCATCGCTTCATTTTTTTTTTTTACAAAACTCCTAAAAAACTTCATATTTTTACTTTTTTTAACTTATTTTATGAAATTTTAGTAAAAAATTGATGAAAATATGAAGGAATGAGGAATAAAATAGGAAAACACCTAAAATTTCAGTTATTTAACATTTTATGTTAAGTTTTAACAGTTAATTTTATTGAAGAGAGATCAATATTAACAGCATTTCAAAATAATAGAGATAATTATAACTTTTAAATATTGTGTATGTTAAGTGTAATTACCCAAATGGTAAAGGAATATAGATGTAATTTACCCATTTATATTATAATGTTCTAATTGTGTAATTTTTTTACTTTTTTTTTTATAATGACAACTAAGTCTATGGTAAGTGGAAGTTGATTAATCGCTCTTTAAATTCTTCCCACCTCTTAAAAAATATTAAAAATGGTTAAAATTAAAGGTAGACCTGTAGAGACCTTTAAGAAAAAAAATAAAATGTGTTCTAAATATAAAATTTTATTTATCAAATCAAATTTATTATTTACTTTAAAATCAAATAAATTTTGAAAGAAAAATATTTCTAAATGGAGTGTAGGAGTTAAAATTACATTTTAAACCTTTAAATTTTTATGAAAATTAATTTAACGTTCAAAATTAAAACATTTTCATCCATTTAATGAATTTTTATAAAAATTTAAAAATTAAAAATACAACTCCTAAAATTATATTTTAACTCTAGGATCCCCTCATCCGATGTTGGTGCTCTTATATCCATACATTTTTTTTCCATAACTGTGAAATGGATAAATCTTAGGAGAAAAAAAAATTATATATAATATTATAGGTTAGAAAAAATTTTGCCTTTGAAAGGTGATGGATGAAAGTGATGTTTACTTATAATATAATTCGTCAAATAATTTTAAAACTTATTGGTTCACTAACTATACAATAAATAAATAAATAAATAAATAAATGAAATGGGGACAAGAAATTGTGCAACGTTCCAAAGTGTAATGTAATGTCAAGCGGAAGGCAACGGGACGAAGAATCGGCCATTTTTTTCCAAAGGTTCTGACTATCAGTTTTAACTAATTCCAATTAAAAAAACAAAGTACCAAAGCAATCCATCATCAGCTCACCACAGATTTTCCCATCATTTGATTCGCAAGGCAGCGTTTGGTTTTGTTGCTTCTTGATTTATAATCTTATTACAAATTAGTCGGCACATAATATGAATGCATTTGGAGTTCTCAAAAAGTTTAAAAAAAAAAAATTTAAAAATTAATGTAAAAATGACACGTATCGAAATTTAATTACAAAAAATTGAAAACTTCTAAATTTTTTTAAATTTTTTGAAAAAGCTTATAACTCTAAATAGAGTCCATATATATATATATATATATATATATATATATATATTTATGAGTTATGGCCAAGAAAAATTTATTTGAACATCATATAAATTTTCACCACTAAAAATTATTAATTAAAAATGCTTCCACCCTGAGTGCAAGTGGCTGGGAGTGAAAAAAAAAAAAAATCGAATAACACAAAAAATTGAACTAATTCAATTATTTTAGTTTAGGTTAATTTGGGGAATTGAATTGGTTATATCTTTAAAAATTAAGAACTCGATATTTTTTATTGATTAGTTCTCGGGTTAGTAGAAAAAAAAAAAAAAAAAACCAAACTTGAATTAAAAATGATTGAATATGAAATCAACTAGAAAAATATAATATATAACATATCTCAAACCAATTTGAAAAATATAATATATAATACATAATTGTATAGTAATATTATAGAGCTAAATTAATGTGCATGAGTTTCAAACTTATTTTAAATTCTTAATGTTACTTTTTGGATGTCTAGGAACCAAAAATAAGCAAACGATTAAACTGAAAATTGAATTGAACCATCCTGATTTGAACTAAATCAAAAATTGAATCAAGGCAATCCTATATTTTTGGTTCGGTTCGGTTCGATTTATTTCAAATTAAACTTGATTAGTTTTTGGGTCTAAATTTCAAGAATCGATAAAAATTAATTCGATTCTAAATTAAATATAAACCTGAATTCGATTCTGAATTAAATATAAACACGAGGGAACCTACTCATCCTTGCGCGCAAGTGACTTACAAAATTTCTATTATCAAATTTGTTTTATAATAATAATAATAATAATAATAATAATAAGTAGGGTGTGGCTGCTGAGCCGAAAAGTCTAATTAGAATCTTAGCTTCCCATTATACAATTCCAAGCGCGGGGGAACTCGAAAGCAACCTATGACCAAATTCTCTTAATAATAGAATTGAAATGGGCCCCACTTTTTCCTCCCCCCTCCCCTGGGTTTTTTATTCTTATTTGTCCTAAGCCAATGGATAATTTATTTTTTTCCCCCGGGCCCGGGTTGGAGACTTCAATCATATTTTAAATGAATTAATTTGTTATTTTGTGGTCTACCACCAAGGCATTTCAGGGCCCTTCTCAGAATAGCTTATTCTCCAATTATTTTATAATAATATTATAATTAAATTATTATTATTATTATTAAAAATTCAATTGAAAACTATCCAATATACGTAGCAAGGCCAGATGGTATGAACCGCAGACAGAATATTCATCAGAAATCCCAACCAGTTGCCATGATTCAAGCCATGATCTTTGGGCCCATTAAACAGTTCATTTACTCGGCCCATAGTTTAGATGTAGCCTAATCCTAGCCCAACTAGGAGGTATGGCTTGGCCCGATTTGGTGGGCTACGTCGGGAATGAACCGCCAACCCATCTTCTTTCACTCCCCCCATTGCCGTTGCCATTGCACCTCTCTCTCTCTCTCTCTCTCGAAATTTGGATTAATTTTGAAGCGATTGAATATGGAAATGGTGTTCCCTGTAAAGCCCCAATTTTTTGCCGCCAAAATATGCTCACCTCTTCCCCCAGCTACGCCTTCACCGCAATTTCAAACTTGTCGTACCCGTCGGAAATCAAATTTCGCAGTCAAAATAATCGGGGCAAGGTTCGAGTTCGACGGCAAAGTTAACGGCGCTCTTTCCGGCGATTCCGACCCCCGTTTCCTTGACCGGGTATGTCATATACGCCCACGTATGAAATTCCTATACCATCATACATACAGAATATTAAATATTTTAGCTTGTCATGCTTAGTAGTCCAATTTTTATCGGATTAAGCCATAAAAGCAGTAAGTGTCTTGTGCTTATTTGACTGAATGTATAGTTTTTGACTGAAAAAAATAAATAAATAAAAGTTGAATGTCTTATGCTTGATGTATTGCCATTTAATTGCACGAAGTTTGTGTTCGACACCTTAATTGGTTATTAAAGCAGCAGTATAGAATTAATAATTGGAATAATGTCCTTTGGCATATGGGAGATTTGGCTTAAGACACCAAGTGTTTCAACTCTCAAGTCACTTGAAAGCTTGTTCGCCCTGACACCCGCATGGGAACAACATTATATAGTTTGGTAGAGAATAGTCCATTTTGGTTGTGTTTCTTGTTTCTAACTGTTTTTTGTTTAATTCCGAATATTCGTTGTTGGAAAAAACCTCTGATTCATCAAAAAGTAGTAATTTATCAACGAACCAGATAAACAAGACTGGGTTAAATATGTTTTTAAATATAAATTGTTGGAGATTCTTTTCAAAAAAAAAAAAAAATTGTTGGGGATTTTTTTTACTGATATCTCTGACTGAGGCAAAATTCCCACAACCTTTTTGTGGTTAGATTTAGATATTTTAATTTATTGCAGTGATTCCATTATTGGGGTAGTGAAGGCACCTTGATGGGTTGTTTTTTAATTGAAATGAGTAGTGAGTATGATCTTGGTTTTTTTCAAGGTGGCTTTTCAAACCATACCGGAGAAACTGTAAGGGTTCAGAGTGTCCTTGGGCCCAAATACCCCCACGGGGGTGTCCCTCTGCTGGAGGGATGTCCGAGCAAAGGGGAATCCAACTGAGGTTGGGGAGCTCTAGGGTGCCACTGTGGGAAAGTTCTGCCACGAGGTCTGAAGTTGAGGTGCTAGGGTAGAGTTGACGTGGCACCAATCACCCACACTTCTTTGTGGATCTCAGTAGATAATCAAAAGAACTGGCTTCCCCCTATCCCCTTATGGAAAATTCCCTTTGGTTCTCTGTTGTGCTATAATCCATTAATGAATAGTCTATCCATTTACAGTGGCTTATATTAAGCATTAAAAATTACTGGATATATAGGATTTATCAACTTGATAATCTGTTCTTTTGTTATTTGGCAAGATGATTGCGTTTTTCATATTATAGACTCTATACTCTTTGTTAATCCCTTACCTTACTGGTGGTCTAATTGTAAGAAAACCCTGCATGGAATTGGTCACATGAACGGTGGTGCCGAATCAATCCACCTTGCACAAAAAAATAGAGCCAATTTTCAGACACCAGGACATGTTTATTAGGTTCCTTTACTCCTTAATTCCCCAAGAGGATGTGAATAGAGAAATGTCTAGCATCTGCTGGTTTAACCAGGTGAAGAGATTGACTGCTATTGGATGGTTCTCTTCATATGTCACCCTCAACTGAGTGGCATAAAGGGAATGAGGAGCACTAGAGGTCCTCCTTATTAACATTTACGCAGTAATTATGTGCCATATTATAAGTTTTTGACATTTTGTATATGAAATTTTTGTTTGTGTCGTGTGCCTTGTTCTTGCAACACACAGGTCTTTCCTTGGGTGCTCCATGAACACTGTTTCATCACATAGCAAATTGCTTTTGTTTGACTCGGTAAACTGATAGAACTATTTTGTTCCAGCAAAAAGCATTGGAAGCAGCGATGAATGACATAAATAACTCATTTGGGAAAGGAAGTGTTACGAGATTGGGCAGTGCTGGTGGAGCTCTGGTGTATGTGCTTTTCTTCCTGCCAATATTTTATATGTGCATGGGCATACGAGTGTGGATATTTTTGTTTTGCAAACGTTGTGATGCCTTAAGACTATGGTAGTGGAAAAATCAATGGGATTACACACTGTCTGTCTCACCCATTGCTGGTTCTAACAAGCATAAGCTAGGGAATGTGACCTTCATCTTCATTGTAGGTTTATTGAGATTTTTTGTATTGCAGAGAAACTTTTCCAAGTGGCTGTTTGACTTTGGACTTTGCTCTAGGTGGTGGCCTTCCCAAAGGGAGAATTGTAGAGGTATTATCTTTTCTATTTAACACCTTTTTTTTGGGGGGGGGGGGGGCGATGCTTTAAATGCCTTATATTGACTACCTGTGGGGGGCGTTTTAAATGTTTTTTATTTACTAGCTGTGGTGATTGCTCATCTTTCCAGGATGAATTACCTTATGGTTCATCTAATAATTTCAACATTAACGGAGGTTAATTGGTCATGGTCATTGTTAATGAAGTCCCAAGTCCTATATTGCCTATATCCTGGTTTTACTCTTCATATAAAAACTCGGACAGCCCTCACCTTGTAAGTCTGTTTTTAGGGGTTGAGTTAGGCCCATGGTTTCTTCTAATACTCACGTGGAGCATGGTGATGCCATTAACAATTATCATATCATGATAACCAACTATATTGGACAGAAATTAAAAAAAAAAAGGATTATGGTGGAGTGCATCATGTAAAACCTTGATGTATTTGGAACTCTCAAATATAACTGAATTAGAGTAATTTTTATCTGGTGTACATCAAATATTCTGAACTGGTTGTCGCTCAACTGCTTTAGTACAATATCTTGTCAGTAATACAGCCGACTGAAAAACTGATGATCTATATATTTTTTCTTTCAGATATACGGACCAGAAAGCAGTGGAAAGACCACCCTAGCACTCCATGCAATTGCAGAAGTGCAGGTGCTGTTCCCGTTTTGGTTTTAGTTCACATATTTTTTAGCCCTTGTCTATAAAAAGGCACTTCTTGAAAGGGTCTTATCTGCTTTTGAGACCAAGATGCAGCTTCTCCATGTTGATTATTGTGCAGAAGGTAGGAGGCAACGCCATGCTCGTTGATGCAGAACATGCTTTTGATCCTGCATATTCTAAAGCATTGGGAGTAGATGTAGAAAATTTGATTGTCTGCCAACCTGATAACGGAGAGATGGCGCTAGAGAGTAATAATTTCTTTTCTTGTCTAGATTATTCTGTTTGAAAAATTATTTGGCTAAAGCAATACCAATGAGTATTTCTGAGTGAGATGCCATAAATTTTTTTTTTTTTTTGGGGTAATTAAGATGCCATAAAATTTGTTGCAAGTGTGCTTGACTTGTGTGGGCTAATCAAACGTTTTGTTGCCTTAGTTGCTGATCGCATGTGCAGATCTGGAGCTGTTGATCTCATCTGCATTGATTCTGTCTCAGCTCTTACTCCACGAGCTGAGATTGAAGTAAGTTACATTCTTTTATGTCGCTGTATACAGAAGTTGACATGACTACAAATGGCTGATACATCCTTGGTTGTGTTTGTTGTACAAAGGGGGAAATTGGAATGCAGCAGATGGGTTTGCAAGCTCGTCTTATGAGCCAGGCTCTCCGTAAAATGTCTGGAAATGCCTCCAAAGCCGGATGTACTCTTATATTTTTGAACCAAATAAGACACAAGGTACTTGTAATTATTATATAAGCATATTCTGCTCTTTGTTGGACTGCATAAGAGGGTGATTTCCTACAATAAGAATATTAATTTAATGGGTCTTGGTTGGCTAAATCTGATTGTTTAGGATTTGAATTTTAATTTACTGCACCATCAATTTCTGTTTGATTTTCAAGGTCCAGTCGCAATGGCATCTTACCCAGAAATGAATGATAGTGCTCTTTTGTGTTTAGATTGGTGTATATTATGGAAATCCTGAAGTCACCAGTGGAGGAATTGCTTTGAAGTTCTTTGCTTCACTTCGGCTTGAAATACGTCCTATAGGAAAAATAAAGTCCGTAAGTACAAAGCCAGCTCAACTGATTTGTGTTCTGTTCTATTTGAACTTTGATACAGGTCCTGAGAATATTTGTTCATTATTTTAGGCTAAAGGTGATGAAGACATTGGGCTTAAGGTTCGTGTGAGAGTTCAAAAGAGTAAGGTAAGTGAAACTAATTTGAAAATTTTTCGGGGTGTCATATATCCCACATAAATGGGAACTGATTGCAGGATTGCACATCCCTGATAAATGGAAATGATTTCTTTTGAATTTCATCATTTTGTTAAACATCTAATGCTATACCATATCAACATTTTGTTGGATTCAGGAATCATTCTTGCATATATCCAGAGATCCGTGTGATATATTTATATTGACCCTTATTTGTATATTTATGTTGACCCTTGATTTTGATGATATATTTAAATTTTATACTATAATTTAGTGTTTGGTGTCCTGGTGTACACAGCATGATGCATTTTCTTATGTTAGACAATGTATACGTGTCTCAAGCACATTTTGTTGCATGCTTTGACTCTAAATCATGCATTAATATCTCTAACTATTTGTTGTGTAGGTGTCAAGGCCATACAAGCAAGCTGAGTTTGAAATTATTTTTGGCGAGGGAGTGAGTAAACTGGTTCGTATTGTGCTATTTATTGTTGTTTCCTTGCAGTGGCCTAAATTGTACTTCTATTCTAATTTTGATTTAATATGCAGGGTTGCGTTTTGGATTGTGCAGAAATGATGGATGTGGTGTTAAAGAAGGGTTCCTGGTATAGCTACGGAGATCATAGGTTTGTCTTTTGTACTTGTCATTTGCTTAACCTAAAGTGCATGGTTCTGTTTGTAAACAGAATTTCATTTCTTTGGGTCACTAGTTTTAGGCTCCTTGTATTTTTTGGCAGAGATTCATAATACTAGTCTTATGTCCTGGTATTTACTATTATACCTTAAATTCTGTTAAGCTGTCTCCAAATCCCTCAGCAGTATCATGGCTTATTTATATTACGTGTTTATACGTTTAAGGCTGGGACAGGGAAGAGACAGAGCTTTGCAATACTTGAAGGAGAATCCTCTTCTTTGTGATGAAATAGAGAAGGTTTGGACGCTTGTGCCCTGTAAAATTATTTCTATACAATTTATGTAGTTTATTTCTATTTGTTGATAGAACTGGTTTGAAATTGACTGCTTCTATTTGTTTTGGGCATCCTAGTGGAAAATTTGGCTACCATCACTCATTTTGAACTACCAGATGCCATATGATTTTTCTCAATATGATGGGAATATTTCTCTTCAACTCTATGACATTCGTTTTCTTCATCAACCGTATCCCTGAGACTGAAGCAAAATGATGAGTTGACCTTTCAACCAGAAAATTAAAACATTCATTTCTTTTAAATAAGAAAAATTATATCATTTTTCTAAACAAAAATTATAAAAACAAGGTCTTTTCCAGGGCGGAAGTTAGTTTCAAAAACAATTTATTTTGCTACTTTTATTCTGCCAATGTGGGTAAGCATCAGATTTGCACCTATATATTCTCCTCTATTCTCTTTAAACTTGAACTTCCAACAGCTGACTTTGGAGAACTATCTAATTTATGCTTCCTTCCACATTTTTCGTTATACAATATTACTGGTGATCTGGTACGAAACTTTACATGTGATTGGTAAGATTTAGAACTGAATATCCCGGTAACAGTTGACTGGACAAAACAGATGGAAGTGGTATCTAGTGCTCTTCAGAAAGACGAAATAATTGAGAATTTTTTTTTTTTTAAACAAACTATATGCCATTACTTTTTTTGGTTGTCAATATCAAATGTCGATTTGGATGTGTAGATTGTTCGGTCGATGATGGCAGATGGAATTGGCCAACTGGGTTCTTCTCATTTGGGGCACCTATCCTCAGATCATCAAGATGAAGATATTCTCGAAGAGATCCAGTAGGGCTGTAACCAGATTCAGGAAATATTGAGTTCTTCAGAATGGGGCAAAGGAGTAGGCAGAGGTGGCAGTTGAAAAAAAAAAAAAAAAAAGAAAAAAAAAAAGGAAAGAAAGAGAGAGAGAAACAACTAGGATTCAATCCTCCTTTGTATGGTTGATTTGAAGAGTTGACCACACTAATCCTCCCATTCCATTACATGAAATAGAGAAAGAATTTTGTAATTCGCACAAATTATAGTGATGCTGGTGGAATTTCAAACCGGCATGTGCTTCATTTACATATGATCCGTGCACCATCCAAGGATCTGTTGGGAGGGTGTGGTTGCAGAGAAATTTTGGGGAGGTTGTAATGTTCCATTGGCCTATTGTTGATTTTCTACTTTCCCTACTTTTGTTTGAGAGTTCCTCGATGAATTGATGTTTGATTTATATTTAAAAATTTGTAATTTTTTTTTTTCCTTTTGTTGAGATAGTTTCGTGTACGTTATTAGTAGTTTTTTAATAGTTTAAGCTTTTAAAACAATCTGTGACTTTGTAAGTTTAATTTCAGTTTAAGAGGTTAGAAGCTTTAAGTCTCTATATCAGTTTTGTTTTATTTAATTTGTTTGCTTTTCCTTCACGTGAGTGTTGCGCGTGTACAATAAAACTTCATATTAAAACCCCTTAACGAAGCCGAGGCAAAAGCTCACCCAAAGTAACAACACTATCATTAGATTCTATTGGCTATTCGATTGAAATTGTTCGACCACCCTTAACAAAGTGCAGGCAAAAGCTCCCCAAAAGTAACAACACTATCATTTGATCTTACAGGCTCTCACATCATTGATCTTACAGGCTCTCACATCGGTGACAGTGAATGTCTCGTGTGTGTTATATTCTTTACTTGGCAAATCAACTTTGAGTTCATTTTGGCAAACTAACTTTGAGTTTCTTTGTTGGGTCTGGATTATCTTTTATAAAAAAAAAATCATTTGATCCTACTGGTTTTCTAAATTGTTAACCATAGCTTTGATTTGAGTTATGAGTCTACCCTGTTTTACCTTCGCTCTCTCTCTCTCTCTCTAAAAAGCCTTTTTCAACTTTTTAGACCTCACTCTCTCTTTCCCGGTAGGTGAGAGCGCATTAGCTGAAAAAGCTAGGGTTTCGTCAAGGCCCGACATTGGCTTGAAGAGAATCCAGTAAAAGATACTTCCTCTTCTTTGGAAAAAAGGATCTTTTTTTTTAATGCCACTAAGACCTGTCGGTGCTTCTTATGCAACTCAACCGCCATCCATTTCTGCTCATACATGTATACATACCTATATATATATATGTATGTTTGTGTGCATGTGACTGTGACTGTGACTGTGTGAGTTATGAGTCTGCTCTGTTTTACCTTCAGCGGTATATGAGATTGAACATGTGAAGAGTAGCTATGGGGGAAAAAAAATTGCCACTAACGGCGTCTAAAACGTGGATTTACATGCTTGGACCTTCGTTTCGGGAGACGTACATGTGAAGCAATTTAGTGTTTTCATGATCTCTAAAACTGTTCGATTCATCGAATTTGGACTTTTTCTTACCTTCGTAAGATTGAAGATTTTGGGTGGCCTTCTCGGTTGCGTGCTTCTTATTTGTTGCTCAGAAGCTTAATTTGGAGTCGCTTAGAATGAGTTAATTTTTGTTGGGTGCTTGACACGCCAAAGAGTTCCTCTGTGGCTATGCGAACTTGTGATGCTTTAGCAGTACATAGTTGGAGATATACATTATTCCCTATTCATATTGACGTGTATCTATAGCTGGTTTTTTTTTTTTTGGGGGGGGGGGGGTAAGTGTCATAGACAGGCTTCAATTCAGTTGAAGAATTTTGTGGTATTGCATAATAGTAATCAAACTAGGAGGCTTTTTTAAGATGGTGGATATTGGGTTGTTCAAGCAAGGGTGGAAATGGTTGCAATCCCAGTGGCATTGTTATCCAGTAGCACGGACTGCAGTGATATGTTTCAGAGACAAAATTAGGATATTTATGGAGCGGCACTGGCCTCTGGTTAGCAGTGGATGTGCAAGACTTGCCAGGGTCTTGCTCTTGTTGCTGATTTACTGGAGGGACAGCGTTGGTAGGGGAGTTTGGTCATTTATCGGGCTTGGTTCAGCAGCACTGCTCCTTATTATGTGGAGTTGCTTTCTTAGTTTGACTTCCATATCTCGCCTGGTCTATGTACTTATGAGTATGGTACGGATTTAAATTCTTTTCCTTGCAAATTTTGTAGCTCTCGAATGGTGTTGAATGGCTTTGATTTGTGTCCTCGTTTTTTTTTTTTTTTTTTTTTTTTCCTGAAGATTTCCTCTGTTGTTTTCTTTCAATGGCATGCGCTACTTTTCCATTTGTTATTATTGGATGCCCTCTCTTGTTCATGATGATTTTGTGACACAATGTTGTAATTTAGTATTCTCAAGGCCTTGATGAATTTATATGAATTTCATGATAGTAATTAGTACTTAGATGAAACTGCAATGAAGTTTGTTTGAGTATAGAGAATTGGGAAAACTAGACACAACTACTTGGTGGTCTCTGTCAGTATTTATAATATTAGGGCCTATACAAAATAGGAAAGTGAACACAATACAGAAGGAAGAGGACAATCAAGATCTCCGTTTGGCATCCTACTAGCAATCTCAGCTTTTTTTCGTTTTATTTGGCTTTTTTTAACCAAAATTTAAATTTCCTTTTTTTTGTGGTTTGGTAGCTTTTAGGTATGCTATTCACATACATAAAAAAAAAAAAAAAATTGTAAAACAATGCTTCAGAATAGGAAAATTCACATACTTATGCAAAAAATTGGCTTTTTTTTTTCCCACCCATATGTGATTTTTTTTTCTATTATATATATATATATATATATTTGAGAACTATGCCACTAACAGTTGGATTTGTTATCTCAGGGTGCTGTTGGGGCTGCTGTGCGATACTTAGGTTACACACCTGAACTTTATGTTGTAGGGCTATTGGCTATTTTGATATTATGGATGTTTGCTAACTTCTGGATAACGGGTACACTGTTTATAGTTGGAGGTGTGTTTTAGTTTCTTAATCGACTTATTTTGAATTTTGATATTGTCTCAACATGGCATTTTTGCAATACTCCTCTTCTTTTGTTTTATTTCTTCTTAACTTGGGTTTTTGGGGATTGTATTTTCTATTTCAAGATCTAATTGTTTATTCCCAATAATTTTTTATTCCAAATAATTTAGATCTAATTGTTTCCAATTAAATTATGAAAAGTTTTGGCAACACTAGTTTAATGATAAGAATTTTAAAATTCTAATTTAACGAGTTTTAGAATTTGTTCCAAATAGGTTGTCTAGAGTAGGGGAAAAATATAAGTGGACAAGATTGATAAATTATGGTAGGAATTGCAAGAAAAATAAAGGGTATTAAAATGTCGATCAAATCCATAGTTTTGTTTGAATGGCTTTAAGTTATTCTTCATTTTTATTTAGATTTATATTCATTACACTCATTCATAATTTGAATTGTTCTATTAGATATGATTAGTTTGAATATTTTTTTTTCACAAGTCCAACTATATTTATTAGTTGTTATGTTAGGTATTAAAGAGGAAAAATATCATATTAAATTCTACATAATCCAATGGTTTTTGGTATCCTCACTAATGTCAAAAAATAGTTAGATATAATTTTTATTTTTATTTTTATTTATATAATTTTTGCATTATTCAATTTTTTTATGATATTAAAAAAAATTTTTAGTATTTTTGTGACCCAAATTGTTCTAATTATTTTTTGCGAAATCCTAGCTCCACCATTGTCAGAACATTATACATTCAACCAATATTGGCCCTCAATTCAATTCGATTGGAATTTATTTTTTTATATACTTGGGATAAGTCAAGCCATAGTTAGCAAGTGTTTGGTTAAAAGGATGATTGGGTGCATGAATCTGCCTAAAGGCATCCCATTGCTAGAAGCGTGAAATTTTGTCTGTTTGCATGTGGTTCAAGTATGGACACTAAAGATGCTTTTGCAAGAAAGCTATTCAGTTTAAGGCTCCATATGAATAAGTCTCGTGCAGTTTATTTCCTTGACAATAGGTTTATTAGAACTTCAAAAACTTTCTTGGTTGGTTAGTTGCTCGATTCTGGCCTGCTTTACGTTATTTTGAGTCACTTAAAATCAAACTTATATGCTTTGAATTATTATTATTATTAATCCCCCACCCCAGATTGCAATAGATAGAATAAGCAATTTTGGTTTGGTGGTCCTTAAGCGTCTCTCTCACCAGCTTGAGCTCTTGATGTTAAATCCATTTTGCGAAGTGCAGGTTGTTTTTTTGCTTTAAATCATGCGCGGTTAGTAGTCTTATTGGCAACTACATATGCTATATATTGTCTGAAAGTTCGAGTTGGATGGCTTGGAGTTTTTCTCTCAATAAACCTTGCTTTCCTCTCAAATGATATATTCAATTACTTGTTCCAATGGTGTGATAATTTGAGTGAAAGCACACATTTTGAGGAGCAGAAGGAATCAGAGTCATTCACAGAATATAACGTCTCAGGGGAGTGCAAGTTTTCTGCTCCTGTTGGAGAAGCTGAAAAGCAGCACTCGTGTAAATCTTCTGGCAAAAGACCTGCTACTTCCTCTTTTATCAACAAACAAAAAGACTCTTCTGGTAAACCGGTGGTTAGGGAAGATTCAAATTCAATCAATGAGATGAGGCGGATTTTGAGTTGTATGGATCACTACGCGGCATTGGGATTTCCCCGCCACAAGAACATCGATGCTGTGCTGTTAAAAAGGGAATATCGGAAAAAAGTATGACACTTGTGCTTGTATGCGTGCATTTTTTATTTAGATGTGCTTGTGGGCATGCTTATGATTTCTGATTAGACTCATTTAGCTGTGTTCTTGTGGGTCTTTCTGCTTCCCTCACTTCATCCTAAGTGAAAGAGGTCAAACTGCCTATATTATCAATTTACTTTAGATTGCCTTGTTCTATAGATGATATCTTGATACACAATCTGCTTTAGAATTAAGTGGTTGCAAGGCAACTGTTTTAATTTAAATGTTAAATTTTTGGAAATGAAGACATGGCTTTACATAAGATTCCAGTTGTGCCCTTAAAAATATTTTCTTTTGACTGTTTCAATTGTTTAAAAGGCCTGTTTCCTTGAAATACAAAAATAAATTTCTGTTTTTTATGAATGTGGCAGAGTGTTTCCAGGAAATATCTATAAATGGTGTTTCCTTGAAACAAGATATTATTTTCAATGTACTACTCATGTTCATCTTTCAGTATTTCAGAAAAAAAAAAAAAAAAAAAAAAAAAAAAAAAGAGGCCTAAATTCATCAAATGTGCATGCCCACAAAAAGTAGGATCTGGTATGTATCAATTGAACGAACTACCCTGCACCATCTGATATGCTAGGGTAGAATCATAATTCAGCAGAGATGTACTTGTATACCACGCAAGCAGATGCCATTTAAGATTTTGTCCAAACAGGTGTAATTTTGTCTTATATTTTTGTTCTATTTTTAATAGTTTCCCTTATTAATTTGCTTCGTACATGGTGCCTGCCTTTAGTTTCTTCCTTTTATTTGCTTACTGATGCCTTTTCTTGGCTTAGGCCATGCTTGTGCATCCTGATAAGAATATGGGGAGTTCACTAGCGAGTGAATCATTCAAGAAACTGCAATGTGCATATGAGGTATCCAAGACATAACATAATTTCATGGCTATCTGAAATGGAAGCACCTTTGTGCACCCATGCAACTTATAATGACTTAAATTTCAGGTTCTTGCAGATTCTGTGAAGAAGAGAGACTATGATGAGCAATTAATGAAGGAAGAATCTAAAAGTGTTGCTCACAAGTCGCATGATACTTCATGTCAGGTATTATTATGTGGCTTTGCTTGTTGACTTAATTGCAATTCTTAAATTCATTGTTGATTCTTTTTTGGATATATGGTGGCAACACTTTAAAAGTATGGTGTAGTTCCTAAAAGTATCATTAGAACTTAATGATTTCAACATGCTTTCTTAAATATGTGACTGGTTTTTGAAATTATAGCATGTTGTTGATGTCTTTGACTAGGTTTGTAATATCTGGTTCTGTCTTCTTTGGTATTAGCTTGCTTGTTTCTTGTGTTCTAGCCAAGCATGAACAGGGAACAAAATAGAAAAAATCTTAATTCTTTATGCTTTCATATTCCTTGTCTTGTAGATGAGATTGATTAATGGATGAACAAGGGTACATAATTTTAGGTGTTTCAATGTAATTGATTAATCATATCTTTATAACATGCAGGATGGCCCTGATTACCGCTCTGAGGAGTCGAGGCAGATACAGTGCACAAAATGT
Organism: Vitellaria paradoxa; assembly: GCA_019916065.1. Classification (NCBI taxonomy): domain Eukaryota; kingdom Viridiplantae; phylum Streptophyta; class Magnoliopsida; order Ericales; family Sapotaceae; genus Vitellaria; species Vitellaria paradoxa. The sequence continues at coordinate 19,071,369 of CM034234.1, read as the reverse complement.
GGCAATTCACACATTTGGGTTTGCACCAATAGGTCTGAGGCCAAGGCAAGATGGTGTCAGGTTGGATTTCTTTGAGTTTGGTCTCTCTCTCTCTCTCTCTCTCTCTCTCTCTCTCTCTCTGCATGGTCAGGTTAGGTTTGCACTCAATTGTTATAAATATTTGAGACTTATTTTGTGAGTTAGGATTGCCGTCAATATCATCAAGCCAGGGATGGAGACGGATGGGTTGAATATAAAGGCTCACTGGTCTTTGATCAGCCTCAGAAGGTATCCTTTCAATGGAAACGTCATTTATCTGTTATTCCTTTACATGTTATTAAATTAAAATCGATCCTCTCTCTTAGTCTCTCAAGCACTAAAATTGCTTCTCCTTTTGAATTTTCATCAGATTGATTAGTTACTGCAATATATCGATTTGTTTATTTACTGATTTACAGTACCATGCTTGATTGGTTCTGGCAGGGTTGCAACCAAAGTCCATTTAACAATTTACTTAATGATTTTTACATATCAATGCTATAAGATTTGGCATTTGCTTAGCCATGCTGTAGTGTTTCACAAGAAGGCAGGGGCAGAAAACCAGTTGCTCAACCGGCGCGTTTTACCCCCCTCCCTTTTTTGTTTGGGGGAGGTGAGTTAAAATATTTTAAAACCATATATTGATAGAATATAAATATATTTAGACCAAATTGATCAAATTCTGAACGAAAGAGTTTCAGTCTTGTTTGACTGGTCGGTATCATTTTATGAAAACTGAAATTATTTCAGTTCAGTACGCTCCAAAACGGAACTGACACCCCTAGTGTACTTGATAAACTCATGATAATTAAAAATATATATTAAAAGGCACCAAAAGGGCATGCAAACCAGTACACAAAATATTCTCAAAACTTAAATACCCAAAAGATCCTATATATCCATTGGAATATAAAATTTGCTTAAGAAATCAATAAAAGACTAATGAAAAGGAAATTTCTTCTCTCGAAAATAAATAAATAAATAATGCAGTGAGAGTCATTCCTTTCAAACTAAGAAATAGAAGTTTCAATATTTTAAAAAAATTTTCTACTCTAGCTAAATGCACCAAATCAGACGTAATGGGGCAGTCTTCTAGGCTTTCTTAGAATGTCCCGTAGGACATCCCCGACTCCAGGCATTGAAAGGAGACTTGATTGAAAATGACATCACCCACTCCACGCCAAACACCATCTACATGATGCTCCATGCTGCCTAGTTACTGGACAAATGAAATAACGGGTTATTCACTCTCTCCCGTGGCTTTACACATGCAACACCAATCAAACACGAGATTCTGCCTCTTTCTTAGATTATTTGTTCTTCAAATAGAGATTCCTTCACTTCCATGGAAAGGAAGCCATTTTACACAGAGCTTTGGTGCTCCGAACCCCTTTCCAAGGAAGGACAGATTCCCCTGACCAATAAAGGACCAATAAAATGAGGAAATTAAGAACACTCCTCTAACAACCCCTTTCTACACTAAAGTGTCTTCCTTCCCCTCTTGGATGGGGTAGTGCTACAACATTCCTTGTAGCTGTTCAATAGACCCCATCTCTGGACCTCTCAAAGATTGTCTAAAAATGGGAGACCAAGCATAACCACTTGGGAAAGAAAAGCAACAATCTGCCACTGAAAGCTAAAGGAGAGATTCTAGTCTGAACAATTTTGGAAAGACTTCCCTAATTTGCACCAAGAGTCATGCGAAAAGAGAACCCTTCTCCCATTGCTAAATACATGAGCTTGGAGTAATCTTCATAAACTTTCATAATGCTTTTCCAAAGACTGACTATATGGGGTTCTCTAACAACGCCTAGGCTCCAATCCCACCTTTGACAACTATATCTTGCCACAATAACCCACCTCACAAGCGCTCTCTCTCTAAAGTGAATCTTCACAACCACTTTCTTGATAGCGTGTCATTAAAGAACACTACATGCCTTGTACTCCACTAGATAACTTCTTCAAGGTGAGATAAAATCCCACGATTTATAGTGCTTGTATTTCATCCATCTTTTTTGACTCCGCATCACCTGTTGGGTCACCACATCTCCCTCTACCTCTTTCTGCCACCACAGAAGAAAGATAGTTGAAGCTTTCTGTGCAAGCTCTAATACCAAACTGATGCTGTGATAAGAGTAAAAGAAGGAGATTATTAGAACACAACCACAAAAGAGATGAGCTAAAAGGGACCAATGCTAAACCAAGTATAGACTCAGTAGATTTACTAGATCGGTAGTGATAAATTGAACATCTATGCCCAAGTCTTCCAAGATGGCTGTCCTTGAGACCTACATGCATTATGTCACCATGTACCCACAAGTTTCAAAAAGACTAGGAGGTCTAACTCTTTTACATCCATAATTCACGTTCTTCAATTCTCATTGCTGTTTATGCAGCAAAATGTCTTTTCCTGAGTCTCATATGTTATTAATACTATTTCCAATCTGTTTTTTTTTTTTTTTCTTTTTTTAATCTATATACGCCTTGGCAAGGATATGTCATCATTTTTTAGCAGTTTTCCTTGCTTTTTTTTTTTTTTTAGTGGTAATTCCACTCTTTAGTTTTCGTACCGTACCAAACTGACTCTGTTTACACCTTTTATTGTTACTTTCTGCTGTAACTATACGTTATTACTTGGCCATTTAGGCGGAAATACCATGCGCTTTTGTTTGTGCTGAGAGCAAGATCTTTGATGTATCAGAATGGGCTAGTTGTCAGGTCAGTTTTTGCATTCATATCTACCTATAAAACGTGAATCTACTTATGCCAAAATCCCGTTTGGAAACAATGTACATATTTGCAGTGCTCGAACCTTATGGAGTCAATTATTTCAAGGCTAGTCTTTCCCTGCCCATTTGGGCACCCAACCCAGATGATTAGTAATTTATGATCTATACACTTTTCTCAACACTATAATAGAATTTAGGATTTGAAGAAAATATGTAAGTTTTTTATGGAGATTGGGACCTAAGCATATTTTGGCTTAATAGGTTTGACCATTCTTCCTCACATTTTTCCCAAGCGTAAAAGCTCAAGCGGATTGATTCGATCAATAGATCGGGCATTGCTGAAACAACTATAGTGTTCCTGTAATTTTGCAATTAACACAGACTTTTGCATTTGAATGAACTCAATTTCATCTCCTGCTTGTGCAGGGAATGGTTTGTAGACCGAATACCCATAGGCCTAGTTTCCACGTAAACATGGTTGGGCTGGAGAAGACAACTCAGAGATCCAACTCGAGCAGATATCCATGGAATTTGTACGCAGAAATGATGGATGGAGAGGAAGAATTCGAACTGTGGCTACAGCAAGCTCTGGCCTCTGGCCTCTTTTCTGAGACGTCCAAACGCCGAAAGAGCTGGGGCAGTCCCTTCAAGTTGCATCAGAAGAAGGGAAGGAAATGACGACGGAGATCACCCCCATGAATGCAGAACAGTTTTTGCCAGCAAAGAGATCTCCCCCACCCCCTCCCAAAAAAAAAAAAAAAAATTCTTTGAGAAATTAAAACAGACAACGTTCAAGATTTTAGGTAAGATTCTGGTTCCCATGGATTGACTAGTGCCTGATAAATCTTCCCATCAAAGAGATGAGAATCGTAATGGTTAGGGCAGCAGGGGCTTGACGGATATTGAAACAACTAGTTGGATCCCCTTCTCTCCTGTGTAAATAACATTACATTCTCTTGTACCTTGTTGCATAATGAAGCTGTGTCCTTGTGAAAGTTCATTACTGATAATCCCACCAGGTTACAAAACAAAACCAGTGATAGTTTGAGACTGTATATTTGAACTAAATCGAGTTGAATTAACTTTCCCAGTTTATATTTGGATTTGTTACCCCAGAAAAAATAAAAATAATAAATTAATTAATTAATTAAAATAAAAAAAAAATTTAATGGGGCGGTTAAATATTTTCCCACAATACTTGGGGTATTCATAAATTTACACCTATATGCGGGGAATCGCCTAATTTATAGAATTTATGGGCCACTACATAATTACAACACAAGTATGGCGCCATTTAAAATGTAAAAAACATATAGAGGCACCCAACAAATTCGCAATGCGCAGTCGCATTCTCCGTGAATGCAAAAAAACAATGGGGACTAATTACGAATTTACAAAACAACAGGAACGGGTTTAGAATTCTCTCAACTACAAAACCCTGGCCTGAGTTTTGAGTCCAAATCAACTTTAACCACAATAACAAGAAACAAACAAACAAACAAGCCTCCGGAATTCAGACATAAGTAATTTAAAAGTTTCGATCATTTCACTTCATCAATCAAATAAATAAAGCAAAATGACAAACTAGCACCGTTATGGATATAATTATATTACATTTATACACCACCACCACGCAGTGTAGTGCATTAGGCTGTGTCACCACCACGCAGTGTAGTGCAATAGGTTGACACAGCGTACTTCTTATGTAATGTGAGTCCCATAGTTTGAATTGGTACGTTGCACCACTTGGCGGTGCAGTATTTCTAACTAATACATTTTCCATTCCTGGGACTAACATCAATGGACTGTAAATTGACAATTGGTCAAGCTCTGAATCCAGTCACAAAACGCTGTTTGCCTGCAAAATCTGATACAATGTCTATGTCGCAGAAGTTGCCCTTACATTCATCTTGCAAATAATTAGCAAGAAACTTGCAATGCTTTTCACCATTTGTCTGCCCCCCACAAAAAAAAAAAGTAAGTAAATAAATAAATAAATAAAGTTTTTTTTTTTTGGGGGGGGGGGGGGTTAAGCACCCAAAAAATAAGAAAATCAAAAGTTTGAATCCATACATATCATGTTGGCAAAATAGATTCAAAACATGTTGTCGACCACAAATTTGAGTGATCTTGCTGGTAAGAAGTATTACATGATATTTTCTGTACAAATGTCTATATTGAGAACTTATAAGTAGGCATCAAGGATACTCGAACTTGTCATATTAAACCTCAAACGCAAGAAGAATTCCTAGTTCATGGTAGGTCACAATCAAGAATGCACGCATGATCACTAGATGGAAACAAATGTTCCCACCACCCCAGATTAAGGAACAGAAGAAGTAGGTAGAAATTGTGATGCAAATACGTGGCCGTACTGTCACTATTATTCTGGGTGAGTGAGTGGGTAAATCACACTACCAACTTATTCACAGGTCATAGACCTTTGAGTTGGCGGCTGAAGCACAACCTCATACGTCTTGGACATCGAAATCATTTTCCTAATAATAGACTAAGACATTTCATGGGTGTAAAAATCTTCCACATAAAATCCCCCACTGTAATAAGAGTCATGCATAGAGCTCAGCCAATATACTGTTAACCTAATAAGCTGCAAATAAAAACCAGATAGCTACTAATAGTATGACAGATATCATTAGCAAATGAAATACCCTCAAACAAATTATTGAAGAAGGGAGCTCATGGATTTTTTCAGGCCCGCAGGATGCGCCCTTATTCACTAAATAATATGCAGTGCATGATGTCAATCTCTGAACTTGATTGCTTAACAAGAGCCTATCCCTTAACCCAAACAAATTCTAAATGTGTGTTTATCAATGTATATGCTCAATTAGCAGAGATTCAAGGAACCCAATACCAGCTTTTGCCTGTATATATATATAGAGAGAGAGAGAGGGAGAGGGGGGGAGAGAGAGAGAGAGAAGCATTGTGAACAGTAAAACACATACTAATTTTAGAAGGAAGAGAATTGATACCTCGAATGCAAAGAAACCACCAGATTTTAACATTGAAGCAGCTCCACGGCAAAGATGGAGAAGATCATCCATACCATTAGCACCACCGTCTAATGCAAGTTTTGGTTCATGTTTAGCAACTTCAGCTTGCAGCCCACTGATATTTTCACTAGGTATATATGGTGGATTACTCACAAGACCCACAAGTTCTCCTTCAATATCCTCCAAAGGTTCAAACCAAGATCCTAGTTTTATTGCAATTTTATCCTGAGGTTGAGATTAAAAGGGAAGGTTAAGAGTCACATGGCATCATAAGGAAAATTAATGCAAACAATCATTTCGAAATTAGAAAAACTATTCAGCAAACCAAAATGCCAATGTTTCAATGGCATTGTGGGCCTCATGGCCCCACAACTACAAGGTAGACGATAATGAGAGGAAATCATCAAGAGACACAAAGATTTAAGGAAAAAAAAGTGTTTCTTCTCTTGTTTAGGAATTTTGTTTCCTATTCGGATATTTTATTTGGTTTCCAATTTAGAATTGACATATAGGAATATATATGGCTCCTTGTGTAACAATTGGTAGTTTTTGGATATTGAATATTGAATATTTATTTAAAAAAAAATATTGGTTATACTCTTCTCCTCGCCTCTCTTGTCTTCATTCTGCTCCTTTTTCCCTCTCTTCACTACTTTCTTACATTCCTACTTTATTTTGCTCTTTCTTCCCTCTTCTCTTCCCTGCATCTCATCCCCACCCCCTTCTTTTCTTCTTCCCTTCATTCGTGCTGCACCTTTTTCTTGTACTTTTATGCTCCTATCCTTTTTCATTCTTCCCCTTATTTCAACCAATAGGGCCTGTTTTCAGTAGTAGATCCACTTGAATTGTACAATTGTACCATTTGATGCGTACTAATTTCTCACTTGCAAAAATCCTTAATGCTCTAATGGAAAGCTTGCAAGCACCATGATTCTTCGTCAATGTACTCCCATGCCATAATGATGGAATTGTAAACTAAGTTGAGAATAATACATATAGTAAATTTCAAAGTACCACATCAACCAAACAGTTTGTAAAACTAAATTGTTTGCACAGCCACGAATAAAGAAAAGGCATGATTGGTTCATACACAGAAATTTGCCTTTTTCTTTCATCTACTTATTCATTTCTTTGTAGAATGTTACAATGTTTAGGTTACTCTTTTACTCAGCGATATTCAAATTTACTACCCCCGCCCTCTCACACACGCACAAAAGAAGGGCCAAAAACTATTCAGTATTTAAATTGGGATTTTGATTCTGCAAGGAAGTACGAATCACAAGATAAGTTGCACTCAAAAAGAAAATAAAAAAGCTAACCACCAGAATTCAACCCCCCCCCCCCCCAAAAAAAAAACAAATAGAAAGGGGGTGCATTACATCAATTTGGTATAAAACTTAACCATTCCTACCCATTATTAATTGGCCAAATCCTAACAGTCCGTTTGGATGGAATGAAATGGGAAGAAAAGAATAGAAAAAAAAAAAAAGATTTTAGAATCTTTCACTTGTTTGTGTGCTTTTCTAAAAAATAAAAGAAATGAAAAGAAGAGAAGAGCGAAAGATTAAAATTTTAAAAATTTCATACTCCTAAAGGCGGAAATGAAAATGGAGAGAAGAGAAAACCGAATTAATGAATTTGCCAATAACCAATGATCGGAACAAACTTAAACCACTGACCTGCAAATCATACCTCATAACATTATAAGAGGCAACTGCCACAGCAACAGGGCTCAAATCAGTGGCAATGACCCTCCCACAAGCCCCAAGAATCCTCCCAATCCCAATAGCAATAGCTCCACTCCCAGTCCCCAAATCAGCCCACAACCCTTCCCTCAACTCTCCATTGCCCTTAATCGCCTCGCCCACCAAGTCAACAATCAACTCGGTCTCGGGCCTAGGGATCAAAACCCCTTCTTCAACACTCAACACCAAGTCCCTCCAATGCTCACACCCAACTATATACTGGAAGGGCCTTCTCCCTTCAATCCTCTGCTTCCATAGCACGTAAAGATCTTCCAACCCTATTTTCATCGTCACCGCCATTTCGCCGTTGCTGTTGCCCAATTGGGTTGAGAGAGTTTTGGGGTTTTCAAGCGCGTCTTCGACGAGCCAATTGAGTTCTCTGTGCAAGAGGGCGGCGTCGGGGCCGGCGTCGGCGTCCGAGAACGTGGACCCGACTGAGGAGGCTAGAGTTTTGGCCCAGTTGTGCCATTTTCGGAGGTCTGTTAGGGTGGTTGAGTGAATGGGGGGTCTGAGAAAGAGGGGTTTTTGGGGTTTTCTTGAAGAAGAAGAAGGTAAAGAGGGTATCGACGAAGAGGAGACGGGTCGACCTGGAATGGAGCGAAACAAGTTCGAGAGAAATGGACGTGTGAACAAGCCTTCCCTTGCTTTCCCAATCATTCCCCCCAAGTCGAGCTGGCGATCCTAGCAAATCCTTAGGCTATGTTCGGAAGGGCGGTTGGAGCCCAATAAAACACCACAAACATTTCTGTATATTTCCATAGAGCGCTAATTTTTTATACACCGTGCTAATTACAAAACCATAGTTTTTATCAATTTATATTAATTTTTTTGGCACTCCAAATACACTATCATCTCATCTTAACACAAAACCTTGGTTCTTGGGCTGCAGTACAAAATGCAAGGACAGCCACTCTAATTTAATCTACATTTAGAAGTTCAAACAAACAACATTTATTAATTTAATTAATAATATTTATTAATTCAACCAAATTTATATTAATTAAATCATGGCAGTTGATATTGAGACTTCAATCAATCTATCTTGCACTGTAGCCCTTAAAACTCACGAAATCTCTTCGAAATATATCTCTAGGTAATGTTTGTTTAAAAAACTTAAAAGAGGAATTAAATTTGTAATCCTGAAACCTTATAAATTCTGTGTTTAACAACAGCAAAAATAGAAAGGACTTTAGATTATTAATCCCCCAAAATGGTGTATACACCATCTCATAAGGGATTAGGATGGTATGCAAACGTCAAATTTGAGTAATTGTAAGATATCATTAATATTGAAAAAATTCACGACTAAATTATACTTACAATCGTTTGTAAATTTTACTTATCAAATTTCGTAAGTATAAGAGAAGTCAAAGTATTAAAATTCAACTGAAGTAATTGTTTAACAAAATGATAGTTATATCCCTAGCAAGAAGCAAAAAAAAACAAAAAACAAAACCAAATTGAAAGTTCAAATCAAGTTAATACATTATAAAAAGAGACAAAAAAACATCCAGAGTATTAAATTGAAGACTTCCATATCAATAAAACAGGTGAAATCAAGATTTAAAGGTTAATTCAATTTAGAAGTCAAGAAAAGGTTTTACTGGCACTTTCAAGGGGTAATATTGACTAGTCTATCAATTCAAGCTAGAAAAATACGGGATGCTCCAGAATAGTCGAGAACATGTTTGGGAACATAGAAAAAGGTTGGGATAGGCAATCAAATCTTCTGGAGGTTATTCGAGAGTCACATATTTAAGATGACTTTTACCGACAAAATTACAGTGATGAAGGACGTTTTAGACACAAATTGGACTCTCAAATCATGATAAAATAATTCATAATTTCACAAGGGTGTTATAAACATTTTTTTCTAAGATAACCCACCCATTGAGCAAAATTAGATCTAATTCTAAGAAGTGCTTGGAATATAGACCCAAAATTATCAATACCGACGCACATGCCAACAACAAATGCCTAGGAGCCAATCCAGCTTCACCATCATTAAGAAAAGGCAAGGTTACCCACCGAGTTTTATATATGTTTTTCGAAGGCAAGAACGTAAAAGGCAAACCAACCACAAACTAGGAGAAGTACAAGACCAGAGAATTAATACAATTGGCATGCATTCCACCAATGCCATTGACTCGGGAGTTTTTCGATTTAGATTCAAATTCAGTTCATCTATTTTCTCTATGTCTTGCTAATGTAATACTATTGTTTCTTTATTTTTCATTCCGTAAGAACTTCACCAATCTAGTACCATTTTTTTTTTTACCATTTAACTTTTCTACTTATCACAATGATCAAAAAATTTAATGTCAATGTTAGCAAGACACAATGAACAATTGCCACAAGTGTTACGAGGGGTTTGAAATGAGTTAGGTTTTGAGTTGAGACTTACTAATATTCTCTTATTACTTTCCATTATCCACCTCCCCCATTAGTAATAATTTACCCCCGAAACAAACATGCTAGAGGTACCAAATTCTTCTTCCATTTTGTGTAATTTCCTTTCAAAATCAGTATTTTAGAATTCAATTAACGAATTCACACTTGACTTTGAGGGTCTTCTCTCTTCGAGATATGAATCATTGTCTTATATTTCTTATTCTCCTTTAAAAAACTTCGACAAAATTAATTCAAATAGTCGATCACAATCTTTTTGCATGTTAAGAGTACTCATTCTCTTGCCCTTCGGGGGTGGTCGAGCGGGAGTTCGAAGGCGCTTAAGGGCTTGGACCGCGTGCGATCCCAGGTTCGATTCTCCTTCGGGAGGGTGGGTTACCGCTTTGGCGGGCTTCTAACAGCTCCCCTCGATCGAGCCGATCAGCTAGAGCTTGCCTAGACTGGTTTACCACCTCGTGGGCCATTGCTGGCTTGGTCCACGGGGCGGGCTTCACCCAGTGCGCACCTTCGAGTAGCGGCTGCGGGTTTCTTCCCGACCCACAGAAGAGTACTCATTCTCTCACTTTTAAGGTCTTCAACATCAAGTACTCATTCTCTCTCAAAATCTCCATCATCATCGTTATCGATGCCATCATTATCAATAAGGGTAGTGGATTTTTCTCAATTACAATATCACTTACCGAAATGGTGCTAATTTTAAAATAAATCTTATAAAATTTTGTAATTTTCAGTGACTTTCTTTCGTCAAGGGTGGCTGTAAAAGTAGTATAATTGCATGGGTCTTCGTCAAAGGAATAAGAGTTTGACTCTTTAATCATCCCAGGGAGTGTTTGGTTGATAAAATTTGATCAAAAAGTACAATAAAAGTAAAAAGATGTGATATAAAAGTAATACGTGGAGAAATTTAATTAGAAGAAAGTATAAAAATTAGTTAAAATTGATAAATTTTGGTGATTTTTAGTACCACCAAACAGGACCTCAATACCGTTGAGATTGATATCGGTCTTAAAAGAATATATATACTCTAAAGATGAATGGAAAGAGGTCCAACCTTAGATGGTTCTCCCCTAAGGGCCCGATTGGATGGTACTAAAATTTCAGAGAGATAAATTTTAGAAGGGGTATAAGATAAGAGGGGATATTATTTTTAGAGGGTTGGCTCACATTGATGTGATGTTTATGGAGATGGATAACTTTTGACTTGATTTGGATGTTTTATAAATAAAATGAGATGAATGGTGGAAAAAACAGTCAAATGACTATTTTACCCTTGTGGTGTCCCAAACTTGGTTACTCATTAAATTAAACTTAGTTACCTAAACTTAATTATATGTTTATGTTAGTTATATAATGTGAAAACCAACTAGTACAAATTAATTTTAGACAAATTAATTATAAATAAATTATGTTATTAATTAATTAAACTTTATAAAATATATAAATTAGTTTCGTAGACAATAACATCCCAATTTATACGAACCTTTCTTAGTCGCTTATTTTTTTCTCCTTATTTAAAAAATATCAATATATGTGTAATTTTTTATAAATTTGCTAAAAATAATATTATTATATTTGCTAAAAAATAATATTATTATCTTAAAATCACATCACCTCCTATTTAGAAAAAATATATTTTTTTAATCACACGACCCCCTATTTGAAAAAAATTATATTTTTTTATTTTTATTAATATAAATTTTTAATACATTTTTCTATTAGAAAAAAAAGAATTTATTTCTAATATAAAATACATTTTGTAGGTGAGAATGGGGATGAGAAGGGAATAATGGTCAAATTTAGTCCATATAAGGGGGGATAATGTTTGGAGAGCTTAAACTCTCTCTAAAAATAATACACCTTCTTCCAAGATTAAGAAGGGAGGATAATTTTTAGAGGGGAGAAATTTTATTTTCCAAACCAAGCAAAAAATATCACATCAAAGCTTATAAGGATGTATTATTTATGGAGGCCCCTATTTGAAGCATTCAATCGACCCCCTATACTTCCAAAATTAAGAAGGGAGGATAATTTTTAGAGAAGAGAAATTTTACTTTCCAAACCAAGTAAAAAAAAATCACATCAAAACTTATAAGGATGTATTATTTATGGAAGCCACATTTTGTAACATCCAATCGGTCCTAAGGTTAACTATGGTTTGTGGCATGAAGAAATGTATTTGCATTATTTCGAGTCTGCTTTTGCTGCCACTAATTGAAGCATGAGAACATTAAATATCAAATTAAACTGACCAATTATGGTCTAGAAATGTTGAAAGGAACTGTGATGATGACGTGAATTCTACGTGTTCGTGAGGAGCGAAGTTGTTCATATTCATTGTGGCAGCTACTGATCCTCGAATTTCGTTGGAGGGGGGGAGTTGATATTAACTGAAAATTTATGAGATTGGGTGTGGTTGGAGAGGAATGATTATGCAGATATGTGGCCCCTTCAACCTTGTCTCACAATACTATTCGTTTATTTCCAAGAAATAGAAAAGAAATTCATGTCTTTTTTTCTTATTTTTTTTCTTTATCACAATTCTTATTGTTATTTTTGTTTTTATTTTCACTAATAAGAGAAGAAAGTATGAATTGTGTTCATGCTCCATTCTTCAATTAACTGAAAGTATAAAAATAAAGGAAAAATGACTGTTTAACTTGTTTTATCTAAGTTTTTAACTTTTTATTTATTTGACATATTAGTCCTTCGTGATTTAAAAGAAGAAGCTAAAAGAGAAATTTTAGTCATTTAAAAGAAAAAATCAAAAAGTTAATAGTCAAGAACTAAGCTTTTGGTTATTGGATGTCAAACAGAACCTAAATCTCAGTTCACGTAGATAAAAATACACTGTGCTTGCTTTAACAATAATTCATTCTCTCTCTTCCATCAATCCTATAAAAGAACCAGAATCAGAGCAAAATGACTATCGGAGGATTGTTAACTGGGGTCCCAACAAGCAAGCTAACAACAAGAATATGAACATTAGAGAAAAAAAATTTGTGAATTGAGTAGGTGTACCTTTCACTATTTATCTATTATCAACTTTGTGTAATTGTTTAGGTGCTATCTCATATTGTCACACTATCTTGAATTGCTATTCCCGTTAAATTTTGCTATGATTGTTGTGGAAAAATAAAAAAATATCCTTACACATTATCACCATACCAATGGAACTCGCCTAAAAAGGTCTATAAAATAAGGAAATGTCAAAGAGAATAACCGGAGAGGGTTTCCAACCAATGACTATCCGACAGTAAAGTTAATATAAGTTTTGAGAGAATAATTGTTGGAATGTAAGAGTTCAGTTGATAATAGTGAGTATACTTGACTTAATACATCATGTAAACTATTTATAGGCTGAGAGAATTAATTAAATTAATGGAGAAATGATTAGAAAGTAATATTATTATACTCCTCCTATATATATAAATGTGTATTGACAGTTTACTTTACATTTGATACTCATCATTTAGCATTCAATACGCGTGGTAGGTTTTAGAGTGGTAGGCGCGATGTAACATTCAAGAATAACCAAATGTCACTTGTTATCTATCACTTGTTACGTAACAAACTAACTACACCAATGATATTATAATAAATGAACTAAATTTATTATAATACCGCATTAACGGTTGCATTTAAACCAGGATTCATATCATTGCAGAACCAAATCGATGAGGTTATGGATGAAGTATGTTTGAGATCAAGGTTAACTTACGGAGTGCGTATGTGCTCGAAAATGATACCACGTGTCCAGTATATTTTTTATACCAATAATTGGAAGCCTTACTAGTGAGGTGGATACCCTTGGGTGCAAAAAGCGATTCTCTCGCCCCCAAGGCCCCCACCCCCGGCCCCAAGGGAATGGTGGAGGAGGTAAATTACAGTACACGACAGCCTCCTAGACAGGAGGATCAGTGTTTGGTGCCCACAAGGAACCACTCCTACAAGAGCGTAAAACTCCTACACTACGACTGTCAAGACTCGAACTTACATCATTTGGTACAATCTACTGCCCGAATACCAACCGTGCTACGCCCGCGGGGGCAAAGTGGATACCCTTAGATTATGAGAATCTCATTTGGATTGTCTCATTTCGATATCCTTAAATTTCACTTTTCCATTACATATTTCTTTACATCACAATTGTGTAATAATTTTAGTTTCAGCAAAGGATTATGTGTGGCATATTTTGGTGAGGACCAGTTCTAAAATAACGTATCCACAACCTACCATTGTGACATTGTCCAATGAAATGCTGAGTCAATTAATTATATGTGTGTTGGAACAGAGACAAGACGTAGCATAGGATTCCCTCGCTCTCAAGGCAAAGAGTACAAATAGAAAACCCTCCCCTGGAAGCTGCCGATGGCTTTAAATGCCAGCGGCTATAGAAAACTTCGTCTTTGCAGTTCAAGTTTCCCAAATATTCACTTCCCTCCCCCCCCCCCCCTTTTTATTAATTTAGAAATACCTCAAAATAAAACTAACTATAAATCCCCTCTGAGCAAAACTCTAGATTTTCACTTGGCCCAAAAAAATTCTCTGGATTTTTCTTTCTTTAAATGGAAAATATAATTAAAAATTTGCTTCACTAATAATATATTTTAAAAATTTTTAATTTAAGTTTTTTAATAAATAAATATCAAAGTAACAGTTATTTTTTTCTCTTTAGTTGTGAACTTTTTTTTATCTTTAACTTGTAAATAAAATAACAATTGCCTTTTCTTTTTAAAAATCAATTGGGTATTAATTCAATCAATTAACTGTTTTGATTAATTAAATTAATAGATGTGAGAATAAATATATTATCTTTTTTTTTCTCTGTCAACAATAAGTCAAGCCACTTTATTATCGGTGCCCCATTTAGTTAGCACTAAATATTTTCATATAATTTTTCAAAAATTAACATTAAATTATAATATTTACATTAAATTCTTTTAATAATACTTAAGTACCCGTTTGGCTAAGAGAAAAATGGTGATATAGAATAATTTATCCCATATCCCATGTTTGGCGATAACAAAATGAAAAGATAAAATAACATGGCAAGACAAGTTAATTACCAAAAAAAAAAAACATGGCAAGATAAGTTATCATATCGTGATGTGAAAACTCCATCCCATGGGGATGAGAGATAAAAGCACTGCTTGAAATTAAAAAAAATAAAATTTTATAAATTTCTATAAATACAGATTACAAAACTGTAAAATTTAAATTTTTTACTCATTATATAAAGTATATAAAATACTAAATTTTATAAATTTATACAAATTTATCTAACTCTAAACACACCAAAAAATGAGAGATATAGGATAACGGTGTGAAATTAGAATTTTTGCCTTTCTTTCATTGAAATTTATTAATAGTTTAGCATCAATTATTTTAAAATATGAAGTTGTATCACTTTGAGTTTATATTAATTTAAAAATATTAAACAAAAAAATTAAATTCTAAATTTGTAAATAGTTCTACTAAAATATATATGACACCATAGTTTGGCTTTTTTTTACCCCATAACTTAAACTTTTTACAAATATTCATATAAAACATAAGATCAAAACAAATTATAAAAAGTAACGTATTACAATTAGACTAAAGTGCTAACTCTATATTTATATTAGATGTGGGTGCATACATTATGTGTGCGGTTTATTTTTTCAGTAAAATATATTTTTTTAATTTTATATAATTATTAAATAAAGTTAATATAAAAAATTATTAAACACTTATAAAATATTAGATAAATTATTTTAAATGACATTTAAGTAAATAATTTATAATTAAATGCCATTTAAAAAATATAAAAAAATATAAAAGTAATGGGTAGTTAAAAAAAGCATTTAAAAATACTAAAAATATAAAATTAAACTAATTTAATTAAGTGGTAGTTACTAAAAAATTTGATTTTTATTTCCATGAAAAATGTGAGAAGTTGAGAAGTATAAATAGAAGAAAACAAAAAATTTCACCAAATTTAAGATGTTATTAAATTTAAAGTCTCACCAAAATAACCATCTTCTTTCCTATATATAATAATATAGATAATATATTACAGTTTATTTATTTTTATTTTTTATGTGTTTATTATTGTGTAATTATTTTTATTTATGATATAAAATAATAAATCTATATCTAAAAATAGACTATAAAAATTTAAATAAAAAACAAGAAATAAAAATAGACTGTGTATATCACCTTTTTCGAACAAGAAATAAAAAAAAATTAAATCTTTTATTTTTCAAATTATATATTTTTAAGTAATGTCAAAATTTTGCAAAGACTAGTGAAGGTTCAGAGAATCCGATGCTGAGAAATATTTTTGTGGGCGGAGAATTCAACGTTCGAATCATAAAAATTTGGGAGTCTTCGGTTGTTCACTGACTTTTCTGAAAAAGAAAAAGAAAAATATAAAAATAGAGCTTTGCACGTGTAGCACCCCCATTCACCTTTCTCCCCGTTCCAATTGTACTGCAAAATAAATCATAGACGGTGAATTCATAAATGCTTAAACGAATGGTCATAAATCTATCTATGATTTACTTAAAATAAATTCATCCAATTCCCCCCTCCCTCTTCTCTCTCTCTCTCTCTCTCTCTCTCTCTATGTATATGTATATAAATATCGTGCTCTGGGTCTGTTGCTCTGCTTCTTCAGCATCCAGCAGTTTGTCCTAATTCTTTTACTGTTTAATCTTTTAGCGGTCTTGGGAAAGTCTTTACAGAATTTCTCTGAATGCTTTTCATAAGCGGCAAAGTGTTTGAAATACACCCACAGAGAAATCCGCTTTGAGGAGAAGAGTGGTGGTGCGTTGATTTGGTCAGAAAAGAGTGTAAAATCGAATGGGTATTTGTTATTCGTCGATTGGTGTTAAAGGAAATGCAGAGAAGAAGGGGGACGGGGATTGTTGGTGGAAGGGCAAGGACGACAGGAATCGTAAAGCGACGAGCTTGGATGGTGTGTCCAAGAGAAGTTACTCCGGTAATTTCTCTTCTTTTATTGGAAAATTTGGCGGCGGCGGTGGACGACCGGTGGCGGAAGAGCGTCTTCCGCTTCAGATTCCGGGGAGGCTTTGTGCCAACGGCTCCAGCGGCATCTCCAGCTTGTACACCCAGCAGGGAAAGAAAGGAACCAACCAGGACGCCATGATCGTTTGGGAGGTTAGTTAAATACCCTTGTAGATGCATACAAAAATGCATACATACGTAGATGTATATGTGTGTGTATATATATATATTTTGATGCTATTTCATCATCCTGAATCCCTGATATAGCTGATAATCATCCAGTAGCTTGGTGTTTGCTTTTTCAGCATTGTCTAGTTTATAGAGAGAGAAAAAAAAAAGTTCCTCTTCTTCTCTTGTTCTATGTCTGATTGACTGTCATATACTTACATGTTCTGCTTTTCTGTTTCTGCTTTGGAACCCCATAGGAACGTGAAACTGTAGCTCAATGTGGCTTTGGAATCCCCCTTTTCGGTGGGTAAAGAAAGTGGGACGAAGACAGGATTTTTTTGTCCCGGAAGATAAATTTAGGTTTTTTTTTTTTTAAAGGCAAATATAGACCTAAAAAATTACAACTAATATTACCAATTTTATTTAATATTTAATAAATAAAAAATATATAAATCCTAATCAATATACAACATTAATCCATCCCCAAAAATAAGTTTTATATATAAATATTCACAAACAAAGTTAACCTATGAATTTTATCAATTGAAGTAACATTCTAGAACTCTCAAGTCACAAAACTTGTCAACTTACGACTTTCAAGTCACAAAATTTATCAACAATTAAATCTATATTGAATTTCTCTGTGATTTCTCTTTCATCTTGTTCTGAAACTTTATTTTAATAACACTTATAGCTAGAAATACACGCTTTGTAATTGTAATAATTTTTTACATTTTTTTGTTTTGCAAGAACTAACCTTGTAATTTTTTTTTTTAATTTTTTCCCTATTCCGTAAGTATATTTAATATTGGGTTCTTTATAATGGTTAGTTTTAACATATTTAGAATAAGGGCCTGTTTGGCCTACCAAACTTTACCAAAAGTTACCAAACTTTAACTATTTTTTGTACTTTCTTCCAATAAAATTTTAACACCTATCACCTTTATGTTACATTTTCCCATTTTTATTGTACTTTTTGGCCAAAATTTGGCCATCCAAATAGGCCCTAAGAATATTTTTATATGCTTAAATCGTGGGCTATTTAAATTATAGTATTTAACTTAGTAATGGATTAACAGTTTATATATAGATGAAAATTAGTTGGGTTTGCCAAATTTTGGACCATATACAATAGGTAAGGAAAAAATATTCAAAATGTAGGGTGATTAGTCCTATGTTACATGGACTTCTCTAAATGTATGGCATACCTATATCGGATATTTGACAGTTAGACAAGAATATTTGGATCAGGGTATAACATATGTGTCATAATGTAATTGGATACAAATTTAAAAATTCATTTTTTTCACGTAATTATATATAAAATTTGTATTTTATGCATGAAATACTCTGGTGAAACCTTGTTAATATTGTATTATTCTATAAAATAAAAT
Source organism: Vitellaria paradoxa (assembly GCA_019916065.1). Classification (NCBI taxonomy): domain Eukaryota; kingdom Viridiplantae; phylum Streptophyta; class Magnoliopsida; order Ericales; family Sapotaceae; genus Vitellaria; species Vitellaria paradoxa. The sequence goes on along the minus strand of CM034234.1, from coordinate 19,052,884 downwards.
AATTAAATTCAATATGTGAATATTTTTCCTTGTCTATGTATTCTTGAATAAGAGAACTAATGAATCCGACTCTTAGACACATATCCTTATTTGATACCCGTATACGAGTCCCGGTAACATAGAGTTAGTCCATGGCTTAATTTTTTATTTTTTTTAAACCTAAAAATTTATAGGTATTGGTTGTGTTTTTTTTTTTTTTTTGAACTGAAGGTTTTCTTTTTAAATTTTAGGGCGTTTGATAGCATAAAAAGTTTTTGACCCACAAATTTATATATACAAATGGTATTCTCCTAAACTCAAGGGGACCTCCCTTCAGCCCTGAAGAAGGGCAAGGGATAGGCACTTTGCACAAGATTTCACTATGACATAATTGATAGCTTTAAGTTTGTGTGGTATTTGATATTGCTAAATCTATTTTTTCTCATATTTTAGCTATTGTTTTATCTTAATCCATAAACTGCATTCATGGTGATGCATGATTGAGCTACAGGTAGCAAAAGTAAAATCAATTATTGTGTTGTGTAATTTCCATATCATCAAAGCAGAAGACTAATTATTGATTGGTTATTATTGCTTAGAATTTAATAAACGATTATCTTTCTCTTTCTCTATTGGGTTAGTTAAATGATGACTTGCTGGAATGTTTCTGCCATAGAATTTCAGCTCAAGAAGTGATACAGTCTTTTGTGGTGTATTTGATGGTCATGGTCCTTATGGTCATATGGTTGCAAAAAAAGTTCGAGATACTCTTCCTGTTCTGCTGTACTCTCAGTGGAAAGCTAATTCCAACAGTGACCAAAGTGAGGATGGAAATGCTACAACTAGAAGCACAAATTTTGAAGGATGCACGGACGAAGATTTGTGCGAACCTTTGGAGGTTGAGGAGAATGGAGAAATCCCTGAAACGTACCAGCCACTAAAGCAATCAATATTAAAAGCTTTCAAATTGATGGATAAGGAATTAAAGTCCCACCCAATAATTGACTGTTTCTGCAGTGGAACAACGGCTGTTACTTTGATAAAGCAGGTAACTCATCTTGCTGTATTCTCAAATTTTTTTGTGCTTAAGGCTTTATTGTTGATCTTTTCAAATATATATACCAAACCATGTGGGAGTGGGGACACATGGTTAGATATAATGTGTTTTGCAAAAGCAATAAGAAGATTGCCTTCTGAATCTATGATAATCCCTCCTATTCTTGCCTGTTTAGGCTGCCCTGGGTTTGATAAAACTGAGCCATTAGTGTTTAGTTTGAGAAACCAGGTGATCGAGGTTGCCGCTTGATAAAGCTGAGGCAATATTTGTTAAGGAAGCTTGTTGCATTAAATGTATGAAATTTGGAAAAAGGTGAATGCACTTGGTCGGATGCCTGGGATGGATGAAGAGGCTGAAGTTGAAAAAGAGTGTCATTCCTGATGTGCCATGTAGACCATAGTGAGAATGATAAGAGACTAACAGTGGTCTTCATGTGTGCGTCTTTGAGTAAATGGTTAAAAAGAATTGAAACAGACTGAACATTGGGATGAGTGATCCATGGCTTATGTTGGAAGACTGGATATAGCTTTGAACACTTCAAAAAGTATTTGTGTTGATGACTGAGGCCACTCATGATAAAGTGAGTAAATTTCATTAGGAATATCACCTCTTTGTGCTAAAATAGTAGTTGTAGGGATCATGACTTTCCAACCAAAGAAAATACTTGAGTTTGGTGTGGTGGCAACTTCCAAATAAACAGCCATCGCAATAAGCTGAATTTAAGGAGAAATTTCCAACTGCTTGGAGTTTCCAAAGTGATCTGTCTGGTTGTGAAGAAAAGGGTAGGATGATCCCCTTTGTTCGCCTGACAATGTAGAGGTATGGCAAATGCTTAGCTGGATATTTCAAACAGTTATTTTCGTGGGCAAGGGAGTAGAAGCTTAGTGAACAACTTATCATGCATGAGGTGCAATGACATTAGGGGGCGTCTGGAGTGACAAAAAGTGAGATAGTTTGAGTTAATTTGTGAGTTCGTAATTCGTGCGGTGAAATAAAAAATAAATAACTTTTAAAGATTTTCAGAGTTTTTTAGTGTTTTTCATTTCACCAAACACACATAATGGTACAAGATTGGGAATTTTTTTTTTAATTTTTTTGGTGGTATCAGGTTCGTGACTAATTGTATTTGTATGGTATGAGAAGATAAGAAATGATTACGTTGAGTTCTGCCCATGTCATGTTTGTGTGCAGAGTGTCCACTGATCGATTTGTTCATGACATCGGATGAATAAAATTTATTTTACAGCTCAGATTCTATGTCAGGTATATCTATAAGCTGTAGTGCAGGGCTATGTAGTGAAGAAGAAAGTAGTTCACTTGTTGTCTCTGATTCAGCTCTTCCAATTACAAATGAATCAAAATCAAAAAATCCTCTTTTCTTCTGGATTTTTGTGTTTCCAATTTTTCTGAATAGGTCAGATTGATTAGCCTAATCTGAACATGATTGTCTATGGTATTGTTAATGCAGGATGCTTGAAACCAGCCTCTTGCACATTTGCAGACTTCTATCATATATAAGATGCCTTAGATTGATCTTATGACCAATGTTTTGTTATCAATTTGGTTTTTCAGGGTGAGGATCTTATAATTGGAAATGTGGGCGACTCAAGAGCTGTTCTGGCATTGAGGGACAAAGACAATGCTTTGACTGCTGTACAGTTGACTATTGACTTGAAACCTAATCTTCCAAGTCTCTCTCTCTCTCTCTCTCTCTGTCTCTATATCTCCCCCCCCCCCCCTTTTCCTGTAATATGTGTGTGCACAAACTTAAAAATTGTTTTCTGTAGGGGAAGCTGCAAGAATACAGCAGTGCAAGGGAAGGGTCTTCGCATTGCAAGACGAGCCTGAGGTTTCCCGTGTGTGGTTGCCTAATAGTGACTCACCTGGTTTGGCTATGGCTAGAGCTTTCGGAGACTTCTGTCTAAAAGATTTTGGTTTGATATCTATCCCAGATGTTTATTACCGCCACCTTACCGATAGAGATGAATTCATTGTTCTTGCCACAGACGGGGTATTCTGTTATTTCATGTTATTAGAGTATTAATCAAGGAATTAGTACTTTTAATTCTGATTTGGTTTTTCCTCATGTTGTTTAGGGCGATAATTAAGTGGCTAAAGCCTTATTTTCACAACAATATCCCTTGTATATTTCCTTTCTCTTCAGTTTGTTATGCCTTCTTCTTCTTCTTCCCCAACCCCCTCCCCGCAGCCCAAATATATATATATATATATATATATATATATATATATATATATGCTAGATGCCATGTTACAAAGACTTCTCTAATTTCATTAAATTCGAAATCCAGCACTTGGGTTAAAGGGAATGGAATATGTGTCCAACTTGTCTAGTTGGACATGCACCCAACAATTATGTATGGATGGTTGAGTTTTGCTATAGAATTATGTTCAAGACATCAATTCTATGCATAACGTGCTCTATATTACCTTATAACTACAAATTTTTTCCCAAAATAATTATTTAAGACTATGAAATCTGGCTATGTCATGATGCTAGCCCACACTAACACCCTTACATGAGTCCATATGACATGGACCAGATGATAAATATTAAATCCTTTCCTTGCCTCGCCTTTGCTCATTCTACTATCCTTCTGCTATGTTGCAATGGTTTGAGTTCCCTACTAAGTATAAAGCTGGTATTCCTTCAGCTTAAATTGGTGTTCTAAACGCACTTATTATCATGACAGGTTTGGGATGTCCTCTCGAATAAGGAAGCTGTGGATATAGTTTCCTCAGCCCCCAGTCGTTCAACGGCTGCTAGAGCTCTCGTTGACTGTGCTACTAGAGCATGGAGGCTCAAATACCCCACTTCCAAGATCGATGACTGTGCTGTTATATGCCTTTTTCTGGAACATTTACCAGCAGCTCCATGCGCAGAGAGTGATTTGACAAATGATACGGAGGAGGAGGCAGTGAAGAGAGTCCCTGTGACGAATGGGGACACTTGCAGTTCAGATATTGTTAATGAATCGGCTTCTCATGTTTCTGTTATTGAGGATTCGGGTACCTTCAAAGACTTGGGCGAGATTGTGCCTGTTCTGGAGTCAACAGAGGAAAAGCTCCCTGAGAAGAGCCTGGGCCAGTCTAAGAGGAGCCTAGCTGAGTGCCTTTCAACTGTGGATGACGACGAATGGTCGGCCCTCGAAGGTATTACGAGGGTCAATAGTCTGTTAAGTCTTCCGAGGTTTTTGTCCGGTGATAAAAGAGCTGCTAGCTGGAGAAAGTGGCTATGAAACCTCTGTAGAGCTAGCATTGTCTGGTATTGGTTTCGCATGCAACCAGGTAGAATTATGACCTTTTTTTTTTGCTTTTTTGTTATATATCTCAAAACCATTTTTTGCCCGAGTCTTGGATTTCAAAGCAGCAGGGGAAGTCTCTGGATTTCAGCTTTCAAGTTGCCAGACAATGCTACTGAAATCACGGGGCAATATATCTCTGCAAAGACTGCAAGTTTGAGGCTTCGTTTGGAAAGAGTAGCCGGAAGCTGCCACTTAACTTTTTGGTTTTTTATGAAATAACCAACTTTACCCTCATACATTTTAAAGTTAGTTACTAAAATGTTATTATTATTATTTTTTTCCTTCTCAAGCACCAAAAAAAAAAAGAAAAAAAGTTAGTTTTTTAGTAGCTTGTTAGTAGCTAGCTACAAAAAAGCTGGCTTTTTTTTTTTTTTCTTATCAAAGAAGCTTGTATTTGTGAGATGCAGAAACAATGGCAGCATAGAGCTAACAGATTATCACTGTACATCGGCAGCCATAGTGATTCAACTAGATTTTGTGCATGTTTGTTGCTAGTTCTGTTTGTAGAAAGATCATATACAGGTTGTGTGTATTTTTTGTGCCCATTGAGAATGAGTTTTTTGGGGTGTCATTGCTTCAAAGCAGCTTCAAACATCTGGCTGTGAACTCTCTTTGTTCCTGAACAGAATTGACTCTTTTTTCTCCCTCTTTGCCATGTTGGAAAAGACATGTTTATATGCCTTGTCTGATGGCTGGAATGGGTCGTCCATTTCTATTATGTAAGCCGGTAGTCCACTTCTTATGTCTACTGAGAGCTATTGAACTTCTACTTTTGCATTCATCAACTTCTGCTTATTGATTTCCCAGCTCACCTTAATAATTACATTTCATTGTTTTTGATCCAATTCATTTTGAAATTATACTTTGGCACCATTATTATTATTATTATTATTATTATTATTATTATTATTACTTTTTGCCACCGATTGTCTCTATTCACTTTGAAATTATACTTTTATTCTATTTTTTTTTTTTTTTTTTTTTTTGTGCTTTTTCTTCTACTCAACTGAGTTGGGCTAAGAATTTTTTTTATTTTTTGGCCTATCGGGTTTAAGTTTAATTTTTAATTTTTAACCTTATAAAAACTCATTTATTTTTTTGAAAATAATTAAACTATATTTTTAGGTCAAAAATAATATTTATAAAAAAGAAATATTAAATACAATTTATTTTTGATTTTGCACACTATCATTTTTTACACTGCACTTTTAAAAGTCAGAATTAATTCTTCCCAAACCACCCTTCGGTGGAAATTTCTCCTTTCTCACTTTTCTTAAAGTTTGAAATGAAATGGCACGTCATGGAAGATTTTTTATTTTTTTTATTTTCTTATTTCTTTTTTCCCGATAACAATAAAAGTAGTTTTAAATGGGCCACAAGGCCCACAGAAAAAGCCAGACCTTTTTTTTGTGTGAAACAACTTTGTCAAGGCCTATGCTTCCCCCTTCCAGCCCTTTTTCATCAACCGGGTCCTTGCAAGGACTAACTTCTAGGGTAAAGAAAACAAAATTTTGCTAATAGTGTTTTTCAATTGAGGACTTGGGGAGGGACAGAAAAAGGAAGAGAAAGAAAAAAATAATAATAAAAAGAAATGAAAGAAAGACAGAGAGAATGAAATAAGAAAAAGAAGAAAGAAATTACAAAATTTTAAAATCATGTTTTTTATTTACATGAATTAAAAATATAATAATATAAAAGGTATTCATTAATATATTAATTTTTTTAATTCAATAATTTTAATTTTCTAATTTACATGTCTTTTCCCTTATAGTCTTATCACAATTCAAGCCACAGAATAAATTCTAAATCGTATTCATTTTCTTTCCTTTTGACAAATTCTTGATTTAAATATAAACTGATTGAATATAAGTTTAATAATTATATTCAAATAAAAAAAAGAAAAGAAAAGAAAAGAAAAGAAAACTACCAAAATAGAAAAAACTAATATATAACAAAAAAAATTAATTTTTAAGCAAAAATTTTAGTTTTATTAAACAAGTCATAAGTTTATTTTCTCCGAAAATTTAATTTAAATTTTTTATAATAAGAATACCTTTTTAAAAAGAAATTTAGAGTTCAAAATTTTTATCATCATAAAGTAGCTCAAATGCTGCAAGTGGATTTTCAAAAAATTAGGCCGGCTTATCCATCAAAAATTCTAAAAAGATATATATATATATATATATATATATTTTAAGAATTGTAGAGAATTTAACCATAAGAACAATTATGATGTTGTAATATTTTGGATTAAATTTTCATAAGAGAGTACTTATGGCATTATAATTATATATATATATATATATATTTTTTTAAGAATTGTAGAGAAGTTAACCATAAGAACAATTATGATGTTGTAATATTTTGGATTAAATTTTCATAAGAGAGTACTTATGGCATTATAATTATGCAAAATATATAACGAAAAATTAGAAGGGCAAATGTGGAACATTAATTAACGAAAAATAAAATGAAGCAGAGGAAAAAAAAATTTATGAAGTAAAGTAAACTCACTCATCTTAAAATTAAATCAATGATTGACATATAAGCTTCTTTTGCTTTTAGGTATCAAAGGAAACTATTACCTCAATGATTTAACTTAACCTAATTAAGTCGTACTTGCTTTAAATCAATCCAAATTGATCCCAAGCTCATTAACCACAGGGGCCCCCTTAATGATCACCCAGATTTGAAATCTCCTCCACACTCATTGATGACCTTGGATAACAATCCCTTTCACCATCAGGTTGGAGATAAAATTTACCCCAAATGATAGGGTTAACAAAGTAAATTTAAACTAGGGAAGAAAAAAAAGTGATAATTGCCTCTGCCTTTGCGATTGCTCTGCCTTATAATTTGGTCGGATGGAAATGTCAAAAAAGCAGAGGAAAATTTTCAAAATTGCATTTGAGTAGGTAAGTAAAGAAAAAGTCCAGCCAAAGCACAAGTCACTTCGCAAAGAAAACGTGGTGGCAACATTAAAAATTCCCGTCTCTTTTCAAACACTACAAAATGTAGCCCCCTAATCCCCATATCCTAACCTAATAATAAAAATTTAACTACTGAGGAACCTTTTCTTTCTTTTGTTTTTGTTACCCTTTTTTTTTTTTTTTGGCCTTTCAAAGTTGGCTACTCTAATGAAACACGTACACTATCTTGCAAAAATACTTACAACTTTATAAATAGAGTCAAACTTAGGAAGCGTTTATAGACACAATTTTTAATAATTTTTAATTAAAAGTTATTAATTGTAAATTTTGATGTGTTTGATAAAAGTAAGTTATAATTTTTAGCAACTTTTTATAACTTTTAGGTATTGGTAAACTTTTTAATAACATTTAGTAATTTTTAACAATTTTTGAGTGTTTGGCAAAATTTTCGACAATTTTTAATAACTTTTGTATATTTGGTAAAATTTTTAATAACTTTTGAGTAGAGTAAATTACCGTAAATAAACAAAAAAGTGACAAAAATTGAGATTTTACCAAATACCTATTTTGTATTTGTAAGTTTTAGTAGATTGTTACAAATTTTTATACTACTAAACGGGAGTTTAGTATTTACCGCTAGGGCTGACATTTGAATGTCACTTCTTGCATTAATTTTGAACGCCGCCGCAACAAGTTATGTTTGGACATGGTTAATGACGTTTAAACGTGAGATTTGAAACAAAATAATGTCTAGACTTTTAATTTATGACATCCAAACATGGGATGTAAAGAGGCCAGCGTCCAAACGTGGATGTGGTGCGTCCGAATGCCGAGCTACGCTAGAGCTCATGTTTCGCTTTTATTGGTTCCGTTTGATTTATAAATAAATTTTAAAAAATTTTATAAATTTTTATTAACTTTATATCACATTAATTTTTTTTACTACACGTATTACGAACTCTCAATTTATATTACTCCAAACTCACTTATTATTGCGGCTATTATTGATTAGATTTGGGCTCTATTGCAAATATTTCCCTACAATTTTTAAACTTTGTCTTCGTCTTAAACTCACTCCTTTGTATCCTTGATAATTTAGAAGGCTTAAACAATTTTTTTTTTTTTTTATCTCTAGAAATTACAAAATATCGTAAATGCACCACTGCATAAATTATGTACTAAAAAGTGAATAAAAGCATACATTAAACAAACTAAAACTATAAGATAAAACTAGACGATAACACACAACATTAAGTGTCCGTCAATGTACAATTTCGTATATTTAAAATTTAGTGTTTTAATAAAATTAGTGTCTCACGCTCATAAAACCCACCAAAACATCATATGGTAGGACATAATTTTCTACTTTACTGAACAAACACGGTACGAGTTAACTTGGACAATTAAAAACTAGGGAGATTAAAATAAAACTAGATATAAAATTTATATGTGTAAGCTTTCTTTTTAACAATTAAGGGCTCATTTGGTTTATTTTCTTATTTTTTGTTTTTTATTTTTTTTTTATTTTCTGTTTTGAACTCATTTTTCATTTGAAAACAAAGAAAAAGTTCAAAACGCATTTGGTTACTTATGTTTTTAAAATTTGTTTTAAAAAATAAAAAATGAACTTACAAATAAAATGAAAAAAATAACAAAAAATTATTTTGAGCGTTTTTAATTCAAAGTAAATAAAATTTCAAAATAATAAAAATAGAGTATTTCTTATTTATTTATTTTAAAATTTTTAAAACATAAAATAAAAATAAAAAATAAAAAAATAAACCAACTATCACCTAATTTTTTTCATATTTGAAATGGTTAGAAACGGAAAGATTTTTGTAGTTGAGATATTATTATATGAACAGGCACTGCCGCTAATGATTGATGCATGTGCATTTGGACGTTCCCACGTGTGGAGATCTGTGTGTGGCAAATGCGAATCTCAGTCTGTAAACGAAAATTCAAACCAATTCACCAACCAAACACCAACAGCTAACCAAAAAGGGCCGGTTTTAGCTGGAGAGGAGAGGGAAGAAAATGCAAAGTAGATGTGTGCGTGTGTGTATGCTTGTGTAGATTTTATTTGGTTTGTTATAAATTCTTAAAAATTTTTAAAAATTTTAAAATATTATTTAATTTTTATTTTACTGTACGGATTATGAATTCATATCTTATCTTATTTTGAGATATTTAGTTGGTCAAAATTAACTAAATCTATTAATTTTTACCAACTTTTTATATTTTTTTTCTAATCAAATTTTATTACATATTATTTTTAAATTAAATCTTTATATTCTAACTATACTTTTTGATCAAAATTTTATTAATTAAATAATTTTTTTATCTCATTATTTATTACTCTAAACACATTCGTAACAATGGTTGTAAAAAATATTACGAAGAGTACTCCAAACATATTCATAATAGGGTTGGGGATCGTCTGGTCCACCGGACCTATCCTTCCCTTCGTAACAATGGTTGTAAGAAATATTATGAAGAGAGGGCCCGCTTTGCCAACTGGCAGAAAATTAAGTGAGAGAGTCCTTTGCTGATTTGATTTTGCTCCCCCGTCGGATGAACTGTCAGTTGTCCAATAGATAGGAATATGAAAATGGATAAAATGGATGATGACATTATTTTCCTTGCCTCCAAAGCATATATCATTCATGTCAGGGGCATCTACAATTATTATACCATACAAGAAAAGAATTTTTATTTTGAAGTGAAAGTCAAAGAATTTTTATTTCGACCTAACCTCTTCTCTTAGTTCAGTAGACGAGACCCTCATTCGATCACTTATCATTTGAGTTCAAAATCCGAGACCCTTCTCCACTTAACTATAAAAAAAAAAGTGTGATTAAAGTCTTATAAAATATAATAAATTTTTATAATTTATATAAAATTTAAATTTTAAACTCATTGTGTAAATTATGAATCGATAATTTCTATAAATCTATACTAATTTTTTTCACTTCAAACATTCTCTATGATTGCGTCTGAGTACTAAAAAGGTAATTTTTTTAATTTTTTGTCTCATATAATTTTTTACTAAAATTTAATTTAATTTTAAAAAGTGTACCTTTTAAACATGTTAATCGTGTTAAATCAAAAAATTTATCTTCATTTGGATAAAAATAAAATAAAAAAATAAAATCATCCTTTTTATTACTTTTTTTAACAGATAACTTTTACACAAACGAACGTAAATGTTTTTAATTTTTTACAAATATGATTAACACACGAACGTAAATGTTTTTAATTTTTTACAAATATGATTAACACGCCTAAAAATTATAAGTTTCTAAAAAAAATTAAATTTTGATAAAAAATCATATAAAACAAAAAAATTTTAAAAAATCAAAAATCAACTTTTTCATACACAAACCAAGCTAAACTACAACACCCGATCAAAATAAATTTTGACTATTTAAATTAATATGATATAAACAAATATATAAAATTGTTAGTAGTTTTTATATAAAATGATGAATAATAGTAATAATTTTTGCATAAAAAAATAATAATATGCGACCGTGAGCTAAATTTTATTTTTATCAAACAATCGAGTCTCCAATGTATAATTTTTTTTTTTTTTTACCACTCCTAGATGATAGATTAGATGTTGGCATTTTATTCACAATAATTTATCTGTTTACTTATTTAATTTAAGCACTTAGAAAATAATAGTAAACTATTTATGGTCAACTATTATAGTCGTTTTATATGGCTAGATAAATATTAAAACCAAACTCCTACGTCAACTAACAAAATAGTATAGGAAAAAAACAAATTATTAGGAGCAATAAAAAATAAACAAATAATATATATATATATATATATATATATATGCTAACAATATTTAAACTAAAGTCTTATTTAAAGCGTTGAAAAATGTTAAAAATATTAAAAAATTATTCATATTTTATTTCGTTAAATAAATTAATTCATAACTTTTATTAAATTTTACCATTTTTTATGATCCTACTCTAAAATAAAAGGGAGAGGTGACGTACGTGTGCTGCTTCTGGATCGGGTCGGATCCGGTCCCATCTCCTATTTTATATGTAGGCCATAGGTGTACAAAGAACTAAAGGACAGTCCAAAAATCTGACCTGCTGGTTTCCTTGCGAGGATTCCGGAGTTGTTTTATGTATAATCAATATATATATATATATATATCGAATGATAAAGCAGTTCTAACAAGTCGATAAAAGAACAGCCCTTTCTTTCTCTGACTTTTTGCTGTATCAAAGTTACTTTGGACGGGCGCTGCTTATTGCGAATCTAATGCAGGAGGCGAAGATCGGATAGGATGCACTCGTCTATTCCGCGTAAAATAAATATACGAGAGTCTTTGATTGGTCAAAAAATATAATAAAAATATAAAAATTTGGTGCAAAAAAGAATATGTGACAAAAATTAATTAAAAGAAAATATAAAAAAATTAATAAAAATTAATAAATTTTGATTAATTTTGACTAATCAAACACTTACAAACCCAACAAAAAACTCAAAAAGGTCCCCCCTCTTGAGTTCTAGAATCTTCCCCGCCCACATATAAAATATATATATATATATATATATATATATATATTATTTGTTAAATTCTTAATTAGGCTCTATTTGAAACTATGAATTTGATAGAATTTAATTTTATTTAATAAAAATTTTTATTAATTCATATGTTTGAAATTAAAATAAAATTTTATGAGTTAAATTTGATTTCATTTTATAATTTAAACTTTGAAAGTTCTATATCACTTAAAATTTAATAAAAAATAATAGAATTTGATAGAAAGTCATTCTTTTTTGAGACCATCTAAGTAAATATAAATTTGCCGACATATATTATATTTATCATATTTTTTATTTTCTATTGATATGATTAAATTTGATATTTCTATTAAATTAATTTAATTCAATTTTTGAACTCAAACATTTGTTTTAAATATAAATTTTTATTTTTCAAATCAAATCAAATCAATTTTTTATTTTAAAAATCAAATCAATTCTAAGAGTAAAAAGTTTTCAAATGAAGTGTTAACACAATTTTGAGTGAAATAAAAAATTACTTCAAAACAAGTTAGGCAAATTTGTATTTTCCACTCTTGACTATTTTATTTTTATTTTTTTATTAAATTCCACTTGAGAACTTAATCTTTTAATTATAATAATTAATGGGTTAAGGTTTGACATTGTTACAACAGTAACCTTATTAGAAAATCTTTTGCTAAATTGCCATATGGTTCATAAATGACCAAGCAATGCTATTCACGCACCCTACTATTTTTATAAATTCAACTTTAAAATTTGATCTTTTAATGGTAATAATTAAGGATCTGAATTTAAAATTATTTACTATATTAATCCTACGTACGATAATAAATTTTCCGTTACATAAGTTTATCTAACATCTTAATATATGGTCACAGGACCATTTAGGCTTCGTTTGGTTTGTAAATAAATTTCAAAAAATTTTATAAATTTCTGTTAATTTTATATCACATTAATTTTTTTCTTTTACTGCACGCATTATGAACTCTCAATTTATCTCACTCCAAACTTACCAACGGAATATTTGTTAACATGTGGTTGATATTACTACAAATTAAAATTTTTGGTCCTAAATTGTTACAATTAAATGGTTAGACCTTAAAATAAATTTTGATAAAAAAAATCAAGCATGCAAATTATAATTTACCACATAAAATATATTGTTAGTCTTTTGTTATAAGATGATTAGTTCAAAAATATTTCGATTCAGAAAATTTCCAAAAAATGAACATTAGAAATAAAAAATCCATTTTAAATAATTTAATATTTTAAAATTTCAAATAAACAAACCCCTTCCCACTTAGTTCATGTATTACTTTATGGCTTCGTTTGACAATGATAGCTGGTGACTGGAGTTATCGGCTATTAATGTTTTTTTTTTTTTAATGATTAAAGTTATTTTTTTATATTTTATACTTCTTTTAAATATTGAAGGATAAAAATATTAAATTGACAAATAGATAAAAAGTTAGCTACTAAAAAAATTAACTTTTTTTTTCCTTTTCTAAATATAAAAAAGTTAACTTTTTAGTAGTTAGTAACTAGTAGGTACTAACTTAAAAAAAAAGAAATTAACTTTTTTATCCTCAAACCATGGGCGGATGCACATAGGGGCAAGGGAGTCAATTGATCCTATTGGAAATAAAATTCTTGTAGAAAATAGTATAATTTTTGAGATTTTTTTTGTACTTTTACCCCCATAAAATATATATTTTAAAACAAATTGTCCCTATACTTTTAACAATTTACAAGTTTTGCCCCCACTAGAATTAAAATTTCTTTAAAAAATAGTATAATTTTTGAGATATTTTTATATTTTTACCCTTATAAAATATATCTTTCAAAACAAATTGCTCCTATGCCTCAAGTAATTTACAAATTTTGTCCCCATTAGAAGCAAAATTTCTTTAGAAAATAGTATAATTTTTGAGGTATTTTTGTCCTTTTGCCCCTATAAAATATATTTCTCAAAACAGATTGTCCATAAGTCAAGTGCATTATTTTTATTTATCGGTTTGATTCAACTGTAACAAAATCTTAGATCCGCCACTGTCTCAAACCAAACCCATATGTAATTAGGTTTTGCATCAGGTGCAATTAGGGTGTAAAAAGAAAAAGTTAATGTATTAAGAATTTTAAAATTTTAATTCATTAAAATGAAATTTACAATAAAAAAAGTTTAATTTTTTTATTTTTTTCCTTCCGTAGTTATGTATTAATATTTTTTCCTTCTTTTCTGATGATTGGAATAATTAATTTGTCGTTACACCATTGAGATAATTTTATATCATTATTGCGTTTAAATAATTTATGGGGAGGAGAGAAAAGAGAAGATTGGAGGCGATCCACGACAAACCCCACGCGAAGGCACCGAGCCCTAAATCCCGCGCCCCGTGCCTCATGTCAGATTTTGAATTTTAACATCTAGACTTGCGCCGTCCACTTACCTAGAGTTATCAACAACCCTAAGCTTATATATATAAAGCAATGCTGCAGACTGAGAATTCAGGAGACGCTGGTAAATTTTGTTACTCAGCGGTATTGAAACGAAAGATCAATATCTAATCAAATAAGTTCAGTTCGATTAATAAATACTATTTGATAAAATTAATAAATTTTGACTCTCCCTCCAAACAAGACAATAAGAATTACAGTTAAAACTATGATTTGAGAATTATTCTTACGTTTAATGTGTAATTATTAAATTATATTTTTTAATGATGAATAATATAAATTTTTTATTTTTATGTTAATTTTTTTGAAAGAAAAATTGTCTAAAATTTTTTTAATTTCATCAGAATAATTTTATATTACAATTTATTGAAAGTAATTAAAAAATTTTTAGAATTTGTAAAAAAAATTACTAAGGTTTGTGAAATGTTATTTGAATTTATAAAAAATTTATTAGAATTTGTAAAAATTCGTTGGAATATATAAATATATATAAATTTATAAAAATTTTATGAAATATAAGAAATATAAAATGTGTTAAAAATTTTTAAAAATTTTAAGTATTTTATTAAATGTTTTGTTTTGGGAAACCGACCCTTCATTTCTTTTCGTATTTGCTGTTGAGTTTGAATTACTAGTCAACTCAAATGGCTTCTGATAATTATCATTTTCTTTATTAAATTTTTTTATATGATTACCAAACCATCCACGGGTCAACCCCCGCCTCCCAAACAAATTCCTCACATAACAAATTTAAACACCTCGTAAATCCACCTGTTACTCTTTCACAAACCCCTCACGCATTAATGGGTCCGTTTGGAATTAAAATAAAACACTATAAAGTTCTACAAATTTTTACAAATACGAATTACGAAATAATAAATTTAAATTCTTCACTCACTGCATAAAATACGAGACATTAATTTTTACAATTTTATATAACTCCAAACACACTCAATATATTAGTATAAAAAAGTCATATAAGAAAAAGTTCTAATTAAAATAGTTTACAAGTACGATAAGAGTCAATTATCCTAAAATAAAAGATCTATTAAAGTGATATTTTATTTTAAAAACGCTATTACCCCATCATGTTGATACAAATGTTTTGTTAAAACTTTTGGTGAATACAATTTCTTTTGTTAAAATTTTTTGTAGAGTAATATTTTCTATTTTTTAAATATGGTTTCCGTTCAATTCAAAAGATTTTAGATATCATAAATAGGAGTAATTGTTCGATTCGGGTTCTAACTAAATTATTTGAATAGAAAGTAGGAAATTAAATCTAAATAATCAAATAATTCAGTTCAGTTTCAACTAAGGACGAATTAACTGTATTTATATTATTTTATTTTTTATAAATTTATTATTATATTAACTAAAATCAAATTTACTTGCATATATAAATATTTAATATTTAATTTTATTTTTGTACAAATTTGTTATTACTATATATATATATATATATATGGAGGGGCCGTTTGGGGTCCCCAAAAAACCAAAAGTGAAATTTTTTTGAAATTTGAAATATAAAAAGTTATTTTGAAATGATAATTAGATGTTTGTATTTGATTTGATATAAAGTTATTAAAAATTATATAAAGTGACACATGGTAAAATTTTAGTAGAGAATCTTTAAAATTTTTAAAATTTTGTGAAACTTTTTTGTACAAATATCAGTTCAATTTAAAAAAAAAAACTAGCAAAATCCGTTGGAACGCACCATTTTAGTTTGTTCCAACATATTTTGATAAATTTTCTAAAAAAGTTAGAATTTTTGGGAATTTAAAAAAATTAAAACTTTTAAAATTTTTTAAAATTTTTAAAATTTTGTTGGTGCTCCAAACGGCACCATAGTCCGGATTTCGACTCTGTAAATACAAGAACATGAACCGAACAAAAATATAATTTTGTTCTAAAAACTTATAGAGACCGGATAAAAAAAATCGAACTAAAGAGAAATCAAAAATAGATATTTGAATTCGATTATTGAATTTTAGTTCGAGTTATCGCCTACACAACCACTATAAATAAAGAATAGCTCCGTTTGGAGATCTCAAAAAAAAAAAAAAAAAACTTACAAATCTCTACAAACACAAATTATGAGATAATAAAATTTAAGTTCTTCACTCACTGCATGAGTTATGAGACATTTACTTTTACAATTTTATACTATTTTATATAATTTTATACAATTTCAAACAAACTCAATATTCTGCTGTGCTCGAGCTTGAAAATTTTCCCCGCATACCAAATTTTTTTTTTTTTTTTATGTTTAGATTGAGGGAACAAATATTACCTACTATATATAATTTTTAAAATATAGAAAAAGTATGTTGCTTGAGAAAGAGGTGTAAAATAATATTTTATAAGGTAATGAGATTTTAAGAAAATTGTACAATTTTTTCATTACTTCCTGTTACTTACCTCTCCAACCAATAAAATAAATTTATGCCCATAAAAAAATAATCTTTTCCCTTGGTGTAATTGTTAACCATCCTTCCAAACTAAGATAATGGAATGATTATACCCCAATAGAATTTACCTTATAATATCGTTTGAAAGTCCAAATTTTAGCAACTTTTGATATTTTTGTCAAAAGTTAGTTAGTGAAATTTTTGGTGTATTTGATAAATAAATAACAATTTTTAATAATTTTTGACAACTTTTAGGTGTTAAGTAAAAAAAATTTGATAATTTTTTAGTTAACAGTCAATTAAAATAACTATTTTAAAGCTCGAAAATTTTGATAACTTCACTGTTACTATGAAGTAAAAATACCAAAAATTAGTGTTTTATCAAACATCCAACTGGAGAACTTTTAACACTATTTTACTAATTTTTTCCTCCTTTAAACTGGGCCTTTGTTACCTATAAAACAAACATGCCCTTAGTTTAGTGTGACCAATGCCACAACCCCCCGCCCCTCAATATCACGACATTGTTGTAAAAAATAAATAAATAATGTATCATACTTACTAAAAAAATAAATAAATAATGTATCATTTGGTTTTTTTATTTTTATTTTTTATTTTTATTTTTTATTTTCTGTTTTGAACTCATTTATCATTTTGTCATTTTTAAAAATAAAGTAAATAGTTCAAAACTCACTTAATTACTTATATTTTTAAAATTTATTTTAAAAAATAAAAAATAAGTTTATATATGAAATAAAAAATAACAAAAAATCGTTTTGAGAGTTTTTAACTTAAAATAAAAAAATAAAATATTTTTTATTTTCCCGTATTGGTATTCTTAACAAATAAAGCAAAAATAAATAATAAATAATAAATCAAATAACACCTAAATAAATAAAAAGAGCTGGAGCTGCCTCTTGGTGCGCTCAAAAAAACTCAACGACCTCAGACTGCAATTATTATATCGGATCATCTCCCTTGTTCATTGAAAAATGATTTTTATTAGCAAATGTCGTGGATGCCCCCCAACCCAAAAAAGCTTCCAGTTTTCTTTTTCGTTTCTTTTTCCCTCTTTTTTTTTTTTTTTTCTTTTCTTTTCTAATTATGAGGTAAAAGCTTCAAGTTTTAGGTGCGAGAGAAAAAGACAGCGTCAAATCCCTCTCCAAACTTTGACTGATATCCCCCCCCCCCCCCCAAAAAAAAAAGCCCAACTCTATTCTCTTTTTTACTTTCCCACATGTCACTTTTTACTACCGTCTGCTGCCTCTGATCACCGCTCCTTTGTATCATTATCAGTCCATCATCTTCTCTGATTCATTAAACCAGTGTAAATAGTACGACTGTTGCCGTGTTTCAGCTCCGATCATCGGGAATTTTCTGGGTTTTGTTCAGATTCGTTTTCAGATGTAAGATCCCTTTCACGGTAAGCGAAATTGCTTATATATATAAATATATATATATGTTACATGTACGTAAGTACATAAATGCATAAACACCCACATAAATTCACTTCACTCGTTTCCTGTGACGGCCGACAGCTCTGAACATCGTACCCAACAAGTCCAACCCCACAAAATTACAATCTTTTACTTGTAGTTTTGGGAAGACGACTCTAATTTTATTTTATCTTTTTGTTCTTTTTAGGTCCTCCGTTGAGACATTACTGTCAGATAATATGTTATCTGATAGCGATTTTGTAAGCCTCCTAACTGTTTGTTTGTTTGAATTTGCAGGTTTCTGACGAAGAAATGTGAAGTACCCAAAAGAAAGAGAAAGAGTTGTTGTTTTTTCCCCTCTTATGTAGTTTGGTGGTGTTTGATTAGCGATTTGAGAGATGAGGAGAGAAGAAATTGAACCAGCTTATTTGTTGATGCTTTTTGTTTTTTCTTATTGTTTGATTCTTGGATCAAAAGCAACAGAAATGTCTTCTCAGAACGACGACGTTGTTGCGTTAATCGCCTTCAAGCAGTCCTCTGTTGAAGAAGATCCAAATGGTTTTTTAACCAACTGGGTGCCCGCTGATTCGACCCCTTGCTCGTGGCACGGCGTGTCCTGCTCCTCCGGCGGACGTGTCACGGCCGTTGACCTCACCAACGCCGGCCTCATTGGCCGCCTTCAGCTCAGCCCCCTCATGTCTCTCCCCGCTCTCACCCATCTCTATCTTAGCCGCAACAGTTTCTCCGGCAATCTCTCCACCACTCCTCCTCCGTCGTCGTCCAGCTGCTACTTTGAGACCCTCGATTTATCGACCAACAACTTCTCAGAACCAATCTCCGCGCAGTCTCTGCTGCGCTCTTGCGCTCGACTCCTCTCTCTCAATCTCTCCGGCAATTCCATCCCCGGCGGGAGTCTAAAGTTCGGGCCTTTCCTCGCACAACTCGACCTCTCTCGCAACCGGATTTCGGATTCAGCAATCTTGGAATACTCTCTCTCCAATTGCCAGAACCTCAATCTGCTAAATTTGTCCAACAACAAACTGAATTCAAATCTGGGGTTCCTCAGTACTTCATTGTCTTGTCCAAACCTCTGGGCTCTAGACCTCTCCAACAACCTCCTCTCTGGGGTGATTCCAACAACCTTAGTCTCGGACTTGTCGAATTCCCTCGGAGTTCTCGACCTTTCCCACAATAACTTCACCGGAAACTTCTTTAGTCTTCAATTTGGGAGCTGCCTGAATCTGACATCACTCAACCTCTCCCACAACAGCCTCTCTGGCACCGGTTTCCCGGCTAGCTTGAAGAGCTGCCAACTTCTGGAGATGCTTGATTTGGGGTACAATGCACTTCAATCCAAGATTCCTGGGGACTTGCTAGGGAACTTGAAGAACTTGAGAGAGCTTTATCTGGGTCGGAATCGGTTTTTCGGAGAGATTCCCTTGGAGTTGGGACAGACGTGTGGGACTCTTGAAGTGCTTGATCTTTCTGGAAACAGCCTCACTGGTGGGCTTCCTTCGAGTTTTGTAGGTTGTTCTTCATTGCTCAGCCTCAACCTTGGAAACAATCAGCTCTCAGGCAATTTTCTCAGTAGTGTAATCAGTTTTATCCCAAGTGTCAAGTATCTCTATTTGCCATTTAATAATATAACTGGTACTGTGCCACTGTCCTTGGTGAATATAACGCAGCTTCAAGTGCTGGACCTCAGTTCTAATGCTTTCACAGGGAATATACCTTCTGGGTTTTGTTCCTCAACATCATCCTCCACTGCCTTGGAGAAGCTGTTATTGTCCAATAATTATATGACAGGTAAGGTGCCATCTGAGCTTGGGAACTGTAAGAGCTTGAAGACAATTGATCTTAGTTTCAACAACCTTGTTGGCGAAATCCCCTCAGAGATTTGGAGGTTGCCATATCTTTTGGACTTGGTTATGTGGGCTAACAACCTGACGGGGGAAATCCCGGAAGGAATTTGCATCAATGGAGGGAATCTTCAGACTCTGATTCTCAATAACAATCAAATTACTGGAAAACTTCCGCGGTCCATCACTAACTGTACGGACCTGATCTGGGTGTCGCTCTCGAGCAACCGTCTGACTGGGGATATACCTTCGGGTATTGGAAATCTCCTGAAACTCGCTATCCTCCAATTGGGTAACAATTCGCTCACTGGAGAGATCCCTCGGGAACTGGGTAATTGTCGGAGCCTCATATGGCTTGATTTGACCAGCAACAACCTGACTGGCTCCGTCCCACCCGAGCTTGCCAACAATGCTGGCTTGGTTGTTCCTGGAATTGTCTCTGGGAAGCAGTTTGCATTTGTGAGAAACGAGGGTGGGACGGCATGCAGAGGTGCTGGAGGGCTGGTTGAATTCGAGGGCATTCGAGCAGAAAGGCTGGAAAATTTTCCGATGGTACACTCTTGCCCTTCAACTAGAATCTACTCCGGTGTGACAGTTTACACCTTTGCAACCAATGGAAGCATGATCTACATTGATCTCTCCTACAATTCATTGTCAGGAACTGTCCCGGAGAATTTTGGTTCGATGAACTTCTTGCAAGTCTTGAATTTGGGACACAACAATCTAACTGGAAACATTCCATCCAGCTTAGGAGGTTTAAAGGCTGTTGGAGTTCTCGATCTTTCTCACAATAATCTCCAGGGATTCATTCCAGGTTCATTAGGGGGTTTGTCATTTCTCAGCGACCTTGATGTCTCAAATAACAACCTCACCGGTCCTATTCCTTCAGGTGGTCAGCTGACTACTTTTCCAGCTTCCAGATATGAGAACAATTCTGGTCTTTGTGGGGTTCCTTTGCCACCTTGTGGCTCTGGAAATGGACCACGCCATCTGCCTATCTTCCATCATCGAGGAAATAAGCAGGCTATGACTGCAGAGATGGTCATTGGCATTGGGGTATCTATTTTCTGTATCCTCGTCCTCATCCTGGCCCTTTACAAGATAAAGAAGGATCAGCAAAAGGAGAAGAAGAGAGAGAAGTACATCGAAAGCCTTCCAACTTCCGGTAGCAGCAGCTGGAAACTATCCAGCGTTCCTGAGCCCCTCAGCATCAACGTCGCGACATTTGAGAAGCCTTTGCGGAAGCTGACCTTTGCTCATTTGCTTGAAGCCACCAATGGCTTCAGCGCTGACAGCTTGATTGGCTCCGGAGGGTTTGGAGAGGTCTACAAGGCCCAACTGAGAGACGGCTCGGTGGTTGCAATCAAGAAACTTGTTCACGTTACAGGCCAGGGAGACAGAGAATTCATGGCGGAAATGGAAACCATAGGGAAGATCAAACACAGGAACCTTGTCCCCCTTTTGGGTTACTGCAAAATTGGAGAAGAGAGGCTTCTGGTGTACGAGTACATGAAATTTGGAAGCCTGGAGTCAGTCCTTCACGATTGGGCCAAAAGAGGAGGGGGATCGAAGCTTGACTGGGAAGCGAGAAAGAAGATCGCAATAGGGTCAGCAAGAGGACTTGCATTCCTTCACCACAGTTGCATCCCTCACATAATCCACAGGGACATGAAGTCAAGCAATGTCCTTCTGGATGAAAACTTCGAAGCCAGGGTGTCTGATTTTGGTATGGCGAGATTGGTGAATGCGCTCGACACTCATCTCAGCGTGAGCACACTTGCAGGGACTCCTGGCTATGTTCCTCCGGAGTACTACCAGAGTTTCAGGTGCACGGCGAAAGGGGATGTCTACAGCTATGGTGTCATACTTCTGGAACTTCTCTCGGGCAAAAGACCGATTGATCCATCGGAGTTTGGTGATGACAACAACTTGGTTGGATGGGCAAAGCAGCTCCAGAAAGAGAAGAGAAGCCATGAGATTCTAGACCCTGAATTGGTTCTAAATGAATCTGGTGAAGCTGAATTATACCAGTTTCTAAGGATTGCCTTTGAGTGTCTTGATGATAGGCCTTTCCGGAGGCCAACCATGATACAGTTGATGACTATGTTTAAAGATCTTCAGGCCGATTCAGAAGGTGATATTCTTGAAGGCATCTCATTGAAAAGTACGGTCATTGAGGAACCACAAGAGAGAGAAGCTTCTTAGATGATATTTGGTGCTTTTTTTTTATTCTCTCCAGCTTGCCTATTCCTGGACTGTGATTGCATAGATGCTTACAGAGATTCTGGACCTCAGAAATTGGGAATGGGGTATATTCTATTCTTCATGTTCTTCACCTGCTGTAAATATTAGAATTCTGAAGGAGATTGAAGTTATGGAAAAGGGTCGGGCAAACAAACAAATGGGATCTTCTTTGGTTGCTTTAATTGGTGCATCTCTTCATCTTAAATTCTTTTCTTGGTCATTTTGTCTGTTTGGTATAGACTTGGAAACTCTGTTCCTTTTCCATTTGCTTCTGTGTCCTGCCACAGTTTTGGCTAACTTGATCTTGTTGCTTGTTTGTTGCTAATGTTAATAGAGAGCTCGGATTTGAGAAATCGGAATAGCTCTTGGTTGTTGTAAAGTCGAAAGCCTTTTTTGCACTTGCTTGTTTGATCTGGAAAATGTTTGTGCCCCTGTGATTGTGATGATCATTGAAAATAATTTTAAAAGTTTACATGATCATTCAAGAATAAAAACTTATATTACTGAACAAAGTGTTCTCTCAATATTGTGTGATCACAGAAAAAGCCTATGTTGACTGTCAATTCGGTGATTTTTAAAAGTTGGACACAATACAATCAGGACTTAACAAAGTTGTATATATTTTTTATATCTTAGATGTTAATATTTCATTTAAATAATGTAATATAATACTAGTTAAAATTAAAAATCATGCATTTTATAAATTAAAAGTCAAATAGAGATGTGACATAATAATTACTAGTAATTGTCTGTGTCTAAAGGCACAGAAATATAATTTGACATGTAAATAACTCAAATTTAAATTTATAAAGTAAATTTACATAAAAAAAAGTGTAAAAACAAGACATAGGAATATAATTTGACATGTAAATAACTCAAATTTAAATTTATAAAGCAAATTTACATAAAAAAAGTGTAAAAATAACTTATAAAAATAAAAATCATTAATCAAAAGAGATTAAGGAATAAAATTTTATTATTTATTATAAATATTATCACATTTTTTAAAATATTAATTTAAAATCTTTTATATAAAAAGTATTCAAAAAAATATGGGAAGAGTGAAAGAAAAATAAAAATAAAAATAATTCTGACTATTTAATAAATTTAACAGTTAAAAATATCTTAAATTCAAAATTTTAAACTTCTTTATTATATAAATGACATTTTTTATATAAAAAGTCTTAACAAATTATGGAAAGAGTGAGAGAAAAAGAAAAATAATCCTGGCCATTTAGCAAAACTTCCTTATTATATAAATGACATCTTTTATGTAAAAAGTATTAAAAATTTATAGAAAGAGTGAGAGAAAAAGAAAAATAATTCTGACAATTTAACAAATTTAACAGTTGAAAATATCTCAAATTCAAAATTTTATACTTCCTTATTATATAAATGACACGTAGTGTAAAAGTGTATATATTTAAAATTTAAGATTTAAGCATTTAAATTTTAAGTTTTAAGTACATTAAAATT
This sequence comes from Vitellaria paradoxa, assembly GCA_019916065.1. Lineage (NCBI taxonomy): Eukaryota > Viridiplantae > Streptophyta > Magnoliopsida > Ericales > Sapotaceae > Vitellaria > Vitellaria paradoxa. The sequence continues at coordinate 19,029,158 of CM034234.1, read as the reverse complement.
GAAATTTGAATTTAAATGTTTAATTTTTTATAAAATTTTTAAAAATTTAAAATTTAAATATATATTTTTTAAAATGAAAATTTTAGTTGACTTTGTCTAATAAGTTTCCATATATTATTTAATAATAATAAATAATATAAGTAAAATATAATTTGTATAATTTTATAAAATACAATATATATATATATATATATTTATTTGACTTTCAAATTTTGAATTCAAATGATGTGTTTTATTATACAAATATATAATAAGTAATGACTTGGTAAAATTTTATTGATGACTGGGATAAATGTCAAATCAAAAGATGTATTTTATTATATAGATATTTCATCTGGAATCATAATTAGCGCACCATTTTAACAAAAAAAAAAAATATTGTGTAAATTCCCAAACTAAAATATTATTATATTTCACCGAATCATTCCAACATAGAATTAAAAAAAGAAAATTAAAACGGGTTTAAAACGTATCTAAAATAAACTCGGGACGTGTTCAAGATGAGTTCAAAAAAATAAGAAGAAGAAGAAGAAGAAAGAAAAGGTGAGTTCAACTGGCAGATGACAGTGAGTCGGTGCTTTCCAGGCCTTTAAGGATTGCAGTTGCCGCAAAGAGAGTTAGCTGTCATTGACTCATATTTGTAATCCTCCTTTGATGGTCTACTTTTTGGGTAATATTTCCGGATTGCTTTATCACAATAACCCATTTTCCAAATCCATTTTAGCCATAACAGGTGATCATCATTTGATGCTTGAATAACGTTCTTTACCATTAATCTCGAAGTTTTATTTTGATGATATTTATTCATGTAGAAAATTTAATTGGACAATCCTGGATTCCTTAATTTCCTTTGGTACCCAATCCTCTCTCTCTCTCTCTCTCTCTCTCTCGATATGTATATATATATATATAGATGTACTATTTTTGTCTTGGTTTCATTTAACTCCAACACAGCACCACGCACTCAAAATCTGACATTTTTTTTTTTACAGCTGATGAAAAGCCCCCGTTGCATCATTTATCATCAAGGATTTTCTAGTGTGTTGAGGGACCCGTTTCTCTTGTACTTTTTCTCGTTTGCTTTTGTTATTTCATTCCAATACTTATTTCCTTTTAGTGAATCATAGTGCAATCTTTTGTGGGTTCCATCTTTCAATATTCATATCTCCATTATAGCATGAGGTGTATAGCCCAGTGGTGCGAGAGACACTTATGAATATGAATCGTAACTTCGGATGGCTATCATGGATTGTTTGCTTGGATCTTCACAATTGCTTTTATTTTCTGAGCCACTCCAGCATGCTTTACTGCTTGTCCGATTTGTGGGTTTTTTTTTTTTTTTTTTTTTTTTTTTTTCCGATGTGATTCATGGGTTTTGGAATTTTTTGAAAGTGGGTGATGCAGCCCAAATTATATTAGACTACTTGAAAATGATAGATTTTGAAAAAAGCTTGAATAATTCTTGTTTTGCCTATTAAATCTAAAAAATGATTTTTAGAAGTTGAATTTTACAGTTTTAGGCTTGGATTATTTGTTTTAGAAATTATAATTAACTTATTAATGAAATTAAAATCTTTTTTGCTTTTAAAAGTTATCTTATTTATTTATTTATTTATTTGCCCCAATTATGGTTGTGTCATATTAAAATTTTTCTTTTGAAGCATTGTAAAACCTTCAGTCTAGATAATTGTATTTGACTAAGAGTTTTGATTATTAGATAAAGTATTTTTAGAAATTTCCTGTATTCCTACTGAGTATTCTTAAACGAAATAAATATTTCACAATCCACTAATACTCTTCTATTATTCATAAGCTTCCTGTTTATCAGTGGGTCTTTTCAAGGTCATCCAGACATGCTTTAGTATTTAATTTAATTCTCAAGTTTTATGCAATAATTTACAGGCTAAAAATTTACTCTCTAAGCCTTTGTTTGGAAAAGTGAGAGTAAAAAAGAATAAAGATTAATTATTTTTTATTATTTGGGAGGGATGAAAAGAAATTGGAGAGTAAGGTAAATAATATGATAAAAATACTATTACCCTTTAAATAGATTTATTTGTAATAGACACTTACGAAAATAATAAAAACTTCCTAGGACAGAATAAAAAAAATACATTTTAAAATTTTTTTATATCCATTCCACCAGATTAGGAGTAAAAGAAAGTTGATTAATGGAAGTGCATGAAAGTAAATGAGTCACTGAGGCATGGTTTGGGAACTGATACTAAAAGTATGCTTTTTTTAATTTATTGTAGTATGTGCTAATGGCTAAATTTAAAATTACGGAATTATCTTTTTATTGGGTATTTGTGTTTTCAAGGTAATTTTGGAAAATAATATAAAGCAACGAGAACAAAAATGTCAATATATAAAAAAGCATGCTTTTAGCATACTTTCCAAACGCAAAAAAAACAAATGCTAATGGTTCCCAAACCATGCCCAAAATTTACTTCATTTCACTCCTATTCAACCCCTTCTGAACAACATAAAAGTTCTCTCTCTCTTTTTTTTTTTTTTTCATTTACTTTCTTTTGCTTCTATTCAACTCCTCTCAAACAAGGGTTAAATTCTAGTGGCAAATAAAAGGAAACGATAATGATTTTGTGAGTATGCATTTTGCATCCCTATGGGTCTTAATGTAGATGCGGGTCCTAATGTTGTCGAGAAATTAGCAGTGATGATGAGTTGCTTTGTCGCCAAGTGTGGCAAAATCTCTGTGATCAAGTGATCTTTTAATTTGTCTATAAATGGCAATGATGATCCATGAAATTTCATATTCAAAATTTCTCTCTTGTCGCTTGGTCTGTTGGATGCATTACTCTTCCAATATTATGCTTTTACCCCTAGGGAATATATATATATATATATATATAGTTATAAATTTGTCAGTATCAACTATTATATATTAGATTTATTACTAAATAGAATGCAGTTATTATCAAATATATATAAATTATGTTTGGAGATTTATTAAATTTATTAAAAATTTTTATAAAATTTAAATTTTATGCCAACTGTATAAATTATGAGAGTGTAATTTTTATAAATTTATAACTTATATAATTTATTGAATTGGAAGTTTGGGTATGCGGCCCATCAATACGTATAAATATATATGATTTATCAACTTGCCTTTTGGGCTCAAGTAGGGCCTCTATGGTAACACTTTTAGAACTCCTATTGGGCCATCGTTTCCCGACCCATTTGCTGTCCTTACCAAATAATTACTTTATCGGATTGGGCCAAGTGTAGTTTTACGTTCGAATCACAAATTTGTGAAAAAAGGGGAAAACAAAGAGAAAATTGATTTTTTTCCCTTAATTTTCTTTATTCAAGTTTATTCTCTTATTTTCTTTTACATATTAAAGATTATATTCTTTCTCTAATTTTTCTCCTAAAATTTATAATGAAAACATTGTATATAAGGGCTATCCACACTAATCTTTTTTAACATATTTTAAGAAAACGTGTCTCAATATATGCTGCTCAATAATATAGATAAAAAATATCATTTGCCTGTTTTGCAAATTTTTTTTTTAATAATACTTTACATCAAATTCTTTAAATTGTTCTTTATAATAATTTCCTATGTTTTTCTATACATGAACTCAAATATGTGGACCTAAGTGAAAGGAAAAAAAAGAGAGAGAAGAAGAAAATATTAGAAATAATAGTTTGGAGCAATATTGTACCAACCCTGTAGTGTCACTCTAATTTAGAGAATCAAATGTAACACATTTCCTTTTATGCATCGAAATGAGGAGTGGGGCATCTTAAAGTATTGTCAGTAGGTTTCTCATCTCAATTTTTATTCTTAAATATAAGAATTATCAATAAAAAAATATTTTCCAGTAATGTCTTTATCTATATACTCCTACCTTATTTTATTTTTAATAACATATTTGGTTCTAGTATTCACGGAAATAGAAAATCGGTCCTTATACATAAAAAATTAATTTTTTTTAAGTGGTCCTCACTGCCACATCAGCAAACAAGGGGGTCACATTAAAATTCGAAATGAATTTTGAAAAAAATAATTATTGCATTTTGAATTAAAAAAAAAGTGATCGATGCATTTATTGATAATAATTATATTATTTTGGAATATTAAAAATTTGTCACATCAACAAATAACAAGAAATAAGTGTTGAAAATTTGGTAGATGTAAAAAATTGAATATTGACTCCCCGTATTACTAAATGGCATTGTAGCGCTGCAGAATAAGAATTAGGTTGGGAGAGCTACTAGCAATACTCTTATCACTATTAGTGAGGATGCTCTATGACTAGAGTATGCATAGTCACTTAATCGCATGCCAACACAAGTTTGTATGACTTTGATACTTCATGAACTATAATTCACATTTGAACTCAAATACATAAATAATATCGTATAGTATACGACCGTTATCATTACACATAGAGGTGATAGTCATATTGCATGCATTCAAATTTGTAATTTATATATTTGTGTCGAATTGTGTATATACTTAAATATTTTAAAATTAAAAAAATAATACGTAAATAAGTCTCGAATTTATACTCAATGTGTAAATACGGCTTTATATTTCAATTTGTAACAATTTCATCTATGAATTAAGGAATAATGTAAGACTAAGTCCCCAAACTTATATCCATTATGCAAGTATACCCCTATTATTCAATTTGCAATAATTCTATCATCTGCTTAAAATTCAGAATATATTTTAACATGGATCGAGTTTTTATTGTGTCAGTTTGGCATATGGATAGTTGAGGAAAATTGTTTCCTAAGGGTTGGACACCTTCAACTTTCTTGTAGGCAAAACACTATTAGTATACGCTTGATAAATTTGTTAGACTGAATTTGTTTTGGTTAATGTTAAGGTTTTGATTGTAGAGATTTAGGAAGTGCTAAAAATTAAGAGGAGAAGATCGTTATTTGGCTAGATATATATATATATATATATTTTAAGTAGGTCTCACATTCTCTTTTTTACCGCCCAGCACCTAAAGGTATATACATATATTAGACATCAGTTGGGAGGTTCATTTATTGGTTATTCTTTAATTCAAAGATCAAATTGATATCAATTGAACTATAGGAATGTATTTGTATATTAGGTATAAGTTCAAGAATTTATTTATACATTATTCTAAGTTTAATAAATAAATCAAATTATTATCGTATTTTAAAATCAAATAAAATCGTGTTGATTTTGAATTAGTGTACTAATATAATATGTTTTTTTTATTATGTCTAACATTACAACCACAAATGGACAAAAGTACTAAGGTAACATGCTTGGAACAATTGCAAAGCCTTGAATTCAATGACTGAAAAAAAATTGTTTAGGACCCGTTTGGTAAATCTATCAATTTTCAGTCTTTGTATTTAATTTTTCTATTTAATTCTTAGTTTTTTTTTATTTTTAGTTTTTATTTTCATAGCAATAGTTATTAATTAATAGTCATAGTGGTTAATTAGTTAAATTCATTATTTGTTAAAAACAATTTAATAAAAATAAAATAAAATAAATTTAACATAATTTATTAAATTATTTTTTAATATATTCATGTTAATTAAATTAATTAACTTAAACTAATTTGATTTAATTAATTACTTAAATATAATTTAATAATAATTTAATTCAATTAAAATATAATATAATAAATTTAATTTAATTATATTAGTTATTAAAAATAATTTAATAAAATATTTTTTAATTAATTTAATTGATTATATTTAATTATAATTAATTTAATTTGGTTAATTATTAATTAAATTATATTTAATATATTAAATTAATTATTCATAAAATTAATTATTAACTACATTATATTTGATATATTTTTAAATATTAGTGCAATATATATGAAATAATTTATTTATATATTTTTATTAGAGACAGTTGGAGGTGATTGGAAAAGTAGCAGTTAGTGGTAGTGATCGGAGGTAGATGGGGACAGTGGTGGCGGTAGTTGGCGATGGTCGAATGTGAGTTGTAATCAGTGAATGGTAGTGACTGATTGTGGGTGTTAGTTGTAATTGATAGTAATTGTAAAAAAAATGAATAATTTTAAAAATAATTTTATTTTTATGAAAATTACAAATAAATTTGTCAAATGAATTTTTATTTATTCAATTTGCAAAGAAAAGAAAATAAAAACAGAAAATTAAAAACAATATAATATAGTTGCCAAACACCTTATTTCACTAGAGAATTCTCTATTCGGTAACTTAATCAGAAAATTTCTTTGTTTGATTGGTGCCCACGTGTATGAATCCTTCAGGGCAAGTGATGCTGTGTTTGAAGTCCCAATTTATTTTTAAAAAATTTCAAAAATTTGGAAAGTTTTAAATTTCTTTCGATTAAATTTTATCATTTGTTATTTTTATATTACTTCAATATTAACTTTTGATTTTTTTTTTTTACTTTTTTAAAACTCCAAATATCCCTTAAATTAAGAGTCTCTTTAGAGTTATTAACTTTTTTTAAAAAAAGTTTAAAAATTTTTAATTATTTTCAATCAAATTCTGTCACTTTTTTATTAATTTTTTATTTTTATTTTTAACTTTTTTTTTTTTTCCAAATGTCTCTTAAATTAAGAGTCTGTTTGGAGCTATTAACTTTTTTTCAAAAAAGTTCAAAAATTTTTAATTATTTTCAATTAAATTTCTCTCAATTTTTTATTTTTTGTTTTTCAAACTCCAAACGCTTCCTAGTAGCCTGCCCAACAACGGGTTTGGAAGCATAGAAAATTAATTTAACTTACAAAAAAAAAAAAAGAAAATTAATTTAAGGACTAGCAAGGCTTAATGGCACGAGGGATGGGCCCACATATTTAATGTGGGTCCCAATTGGGCCAAATCCCAATGTTGAGCCACGGCTAAGATTGAGCAAAAGTATTGGATTTCAGTCCAAAAAAGAGTTCCATTTGACTGGAAGACCAGATGGGTTGATACTTGCTACTGGGAGTTCCTAGTGGCAGCCAGAAAAGTCTTTTCCTTTTTCCTTCTTTTTCCATTTTTTTTTTCAAGTTTTTCAATTTTTTTTTTTTTTTTTCCACATTCTTTCCCACCTTTTCCGGAATCTCCAAGGTAGCCCTTATTTTCCTTGACAGATAAGGCGTGAGAGTGACAGGTGCCGCCCCTCTCCCTTATAAAGGGAACCGTTTTGGACGTACTAGAAGAAAAAAAATAAAATAAAATAAAACACAAAAATAAAAAGGTACAACTTGCTATTTTTTTTTATGTGCCACTCTAGTTATTAGTTGAATATTTGGTAAAATTTTAAAAAGTTAAAAAAATTAAAAAATTAACTTTGTATTTGATAAAAAAAATTAAAAAAATTAGTAAAAGTTATTATTATTTTTTTTTTGAGTCAAACTCCCTAGAATATATAGATTTCTTAATTTTTCCTTCCTAGCCACTAAGGTGGTGTTTGGTTTGTTAATAAAATAAAATAAATAAAAGTTAGTGTAAAAATAACACATAACAAAATTTATTTGTATAAATTTAAAAAAATTAGTAAAAGTTAATTTTTTTTTTTGGTGTTTCTAGGGATCCAAACAGCCCCTAAATACAAATTAAAAATGTTTTTAGACTTGTAAGTGCTTGGTAATTAATTTAATATATTAGCTTATTAGAGGAAAACAATAATTTGGAAATCTGTCATTTTTTCCCCTTTTGAATATTCTAATTTTGATTATTGGCTATGTTATTATAAAATAAAATAGATACATCAATAAAACAATTTAAAAAAAAGTAATATTATATTATATAATACCATTATTTTTTCATGTTGATACCAGAACGATGTTGCAAACTTGTGAGTTTATTATTTTAATAAAAAATATTATTATTATTATTATTTTTTTATTATGCAAGTGCAACTATCACACATGCATGCCATTTTTGTTCCACTTTCTATAAGAAATTTAGGCCGGTAGAATGGTAATTAAAATTTTATTTTAAGACAAAAATAAGAATTTTCCATGCCTCGACGAAGAAACTAACAAAAGTGTAAATAAAAGTGAAAATGAATAATGTATGGAGTTAATTCATCTCTTCAAAATCTCGACACAGATATTTAGTAGGTATTCTATAAATAAACGAATATCAGATATCGAGTACCCTACAGATAAATTTTAAATCCGTTCTAAATCTATATGAATATTAAATTTCAATCCCAAACCCCTATTAAGGTATTTCTTAATAGATTCTTAACTAATTTAGTCAGATTGGATACTCTTTTATATTTGTACCATTGACATGTTTAATTAGGCGTGTGTAATCCGTTAGTTAGACTTGGCCAATTAGTCCAGTCGAGTTATATAGGTCTAGATTAACTTGCACATTCTTAATAAGTGTGATAAAGTTGGTAAAGTGGATCAAACTATTTAGATTGTCAAACTATAATGAATTTTTGGATGTGAATTTGAAACTCCAAAACTACCACAATTTTTTGCTATATTAAGCCTCCGCTTGGAGTTTCAAATTCTTTTAAAAAGTTCTCAATCTTTGTTCAATTAAATTTTATTACGTGTGATTTTTTATAGTAAATTTAAAATTTTTTTTAAACTTTTTCGAAACATCAAACTTTACTTCCGTGGTGCCAGCCAAATAGAGTTTATGCTGAAAATGACATACAGAGAATCAAGCTGACTAGTCAGCCTTTGCAAAAGTGAAAATGAAAGAATATAAACAAAAATGAAGCGAAGACCATGCCAAGCCAATTGCCAACTCTTATGCTGGCTTAGTTTCCAAGGATATTTTTGATGATGGTGATTCATTCATGCATTGTAAACTTACTTAGTTACTTTGATTGGTTCTCCATGCTTTATGTCAAATTTCAACAATCAAAACAAACTTATTCATTTATTTATCTTTAAAATCTATTTAGGGGACTCCCTTTTAGTTGACGCCTTCACCTAATGAAAGTTTTGGGTCCCTAAAAATGAAGTATTTTAATGGCAGAATTGTTTACAGGAGGGGAAGAGTCGGTATCAAACAGACAAAGACTTGGTCAAAGATATCTTTTTTGACTGGGTCTGGATAGAGTACATGCAATAATCTGATATTAATATATATATATATATATAGAGAGAGAGAGAGAAAGAGAGAGAGAGAGTCTCACATGAAGAAGGGAGAAGAGAGGAGAGTAGTGAAGTGTTTGTTAGCTGTTAAAGATAATGAACAATTCTTTTCTCTCATCTCATGCGTCATCCTCCATTCCCCTCCACCCCCATTTGGCAGCTTCCCACCAACTCTCAGACAAATTCTCAATCCTCTGCAGGGGTGCCACATTTTGGCTTTTTTATGTATGTATATTTATATGTATGTATCTTTCCCTAATCTGTTAGAGGATTTGAGGACTAAATCAACTCACTGTTATGGGTTTTTCAGAGTTCATAAAATTTCAAAGTTTTTCTCAAAAGCAAGTCTACCTGCAATCCCACTTTTTGGGTTTTATTGCACTCACCTTGCACGTAGGGATGGAAAAGGGTCGGCTTAGGCTTGACCCGCCCCTTGACTTAGGGTCAATCCAACTCGATGTTAACTTGCCCCACCTATTCTTCTGATTTTTCGGGTTGGGTCAGGTCAGGTTGGCCTAGGGTCACCAATCCCTACCTTTAACCTGTCCTAGTTGATTTAGTCTATGTCTAAATAATTTTTATTTTTCATAAAGTAAAAAAAATAAAACTCAAACAAACATATTAAAAAAATTATTGACAAAAACTAAAATTTATTAAATAACAAGTAGTTACATAATTAACATTAAATCAAAAATTACGAATGTAAAATTATAAAATTGGTGTATCACTTCACTCTTATACATTCCAATTAAGTTAGCACCTGTAAGACTGACTATCATTTGTAAATACTACTTTATTTATACATTATTATTATTTATCACTAGATTTATTAGTGCGTTCTTATCTTTCACCCAAATACATTACATCAAAGTCAAGGTAAGTTATTTTTTTTTTCGATGGCTTTCTTTTCTCGGCGAGATACCAATCCCATAAACATATTAAGGCATCTACTGTTTGAGGGGCCAGTCGACTCCTGAATTATCTTATAACATGCCCATTTGTGTTAAACGCTTGCTCGAATGCTACGGTAAAAACTAAAAATGTGAGGATATCACGAGCTAAAATTGAAAGGACTGAAAATTTAGACTGTTCTCCCTTCCACCAATCTAAAAGATTGAAGTCGTCTTCATGTTCTATCGGAGGTGTACCTAGATAACGTTACGGGTCGAATGAAGTTGAACTACCACTCATTGATAAATTTGTCCGTCGAGATTTCATTCTTCTCTAAAAGGAGGTATTGCTAATGTCACGGTAAGAGGATGTTGTTGTGGCAATAGTTGTTTAGGCAGTTGTACGATTAGTATTATACCGACCCATTACAACTTACATTTTCTCTTTAATATTATTGAGTTATTCTTGGGCACTTTTAGGGCCATATATCATCTCTAATAATTGAACAAAAAAAATCTTCTTTATATCTAGGGTCTAAAATAGTAGTAATATCAAAATGTATAGGAAGTAGGTTAAAATATTTATTAAAGTTTTTCTTTATTCTAACAACCATATCAGTATAATATTATTAGACAATATATTTTTTGAAAATATAATCAATTACCCTCAGTTGATAAATAACAGTAGAAGAGGTAGGATAATAAATCTCACAAAATATTTCAGTAGCAATATAAAAAATATATAAAATTTTTTTATAAAAAATTGTATTTGCCCAATCAATTGGCTCAATAATTTCTAAACCAATAGTTTGATTATTTAAAATAAATAAATCAATTACTTTTTGATATTTAATAGCAACTTTTAACATAACATCAGTTAAATTCCATCTTATATTAATTTCCATAGGTAATTTCCTAAGTTTTAAATCAATTTGAGTACATATGCTGGCAAATAAATTAATTCGTTTTGGAGAACTCATAATACAAACTATAGCTCGTTTTATTTTAACAATAGAGGATTCATAAATATCCAATCCATCTTTTATGATTAGCACAACAATACCCATGAAATAATGGACCCTTCGTAAGCAAAGCATTAAATAAGTAATTAAAACAAACGTCATTATATGAAACATTATCTAAAGTAATAAAAAATATTTTTCTGTATAATTTACATGATGCAAATTCATTAAAAATAAGTTTTCCAACACTCAATCTAGTATATGATTGTTTAACTAATTTAAATGAAATAATGTGTTTATGTAATTTCTAATTTTCATCAATGTAATGTGCAGTTATGCAAATATATTCAATATATTGGCAAGACTTTCACATATCAGAAGTCAAATAAATATTTCCTTCAAATTTGTCAAAATAAGTTTTTAATTAATATTTTTTTTCAAAATCTCGTAAAACTTTAATTTTTGAAGTATTTCTTGAAAAATCGCGATATTGTAGTGTAAAACTATCGCAAATAAATTGTTCAAAATTTTGATTTTCACTCATTGTGAAAGGTTATTCATCTTTAACAATAAATCTAACTAAATTATTTTGTATTCTTGTGAGGTCATAAGAAAAAATATTTAAATTACCTAATTCATTACCTAATTGAGTTTGTGTAACGTATGAAAAAAAATTGATCAATTATAAAATTGATGCGGGAATCGTGTCGATATTTTTTATTTAAATGTCTTTTTAGGTGAATAGTTTCAAAAGTAGTCCTACCCTCTAATAAATCGCTACAAATATTAAATTTGGCCTTATCCATTCTATCATTGCATGGCATTCAAGTAAAAATGTCCCACGCTTTTGAAAAGGCATACTGCTGGCCGTGCCACAATGATGATGCACTAATATCATTACTTGTGCTAGCAGGTGTTAGTGTTGGTGATACAAATTGTTCCATTTGTTCCTGAGAGAAAAAAGATATTGAGTTCTCATTCTCTAAATCGAAAAAAATAGGAGTCTTTAGGATCCATTTGGAAAAAAATAACTTGATGGAAAAAATTAAAGAATGTAAATTAAAAAAAAATTATGCATGCAAATTAAAAAAAATAAAATATTAACTCGGAATAATTTAAAACTTTGAATCACTTAATCTTTAAATATTAACTTCAAATTTGGTAGAATTGTATGCACTTGAGCGCAGTTGAAAAATATACTTGAGAGTTGCTAGTTTGATGGTATAGAAATTTGAGAGAGAATTGGAGTTTTCGAGACTTTGGATGAATATGTGCGTAGGGTATTTATAATGGAAGCTTGGAGGGTTTGTAATATTTTTTAGGGGATTTTGCAATTAATTTTATTTTTTTAACTGTTGGTAGCCCCAACGAATAAGAAGAAAAAAAAGGGCACAATGGTCGTAAAGCAAAAAAATAAAAATTTAAATTCCCCCCAAAGGTCAAAAACAGAGGCGGGAGGGGGATTTGAGAAAGGGAGGGGCACAGGTGAGGTAGGGCAGGGTGGGGTTGCAAGGCGGGTCACGTTGACCCAAGAAACCAGGGGCCGGTGCGGGGCAAGGCGGGTCACGTTGACCCAAGAAACTAGGGGCTGGTGCAGGGCAGGGCAAACTCCAAGGCCGGTCGTGGGTCGACTTGACCCACTTGCTTCCCTACTTGCAAGGGAATGATCCTCAAATCCCACAATAAATTCGTGCATATATTGTACATCGTACATTTTTTTTAACTATTTACAAATTGAAGTAGTGTTCTTATTGATTTTACTCATTTTTGATTAATTTGAGAATTAACACTATGTTTAAAAACATTCCCATGTTAGAATTGATTTGATTTTAAAATAAAGAATTGATTTGATTTGATAAATAAAATTTTGTGTTTAGAATACATTTTAAATTTAAGAATTGAATTGAATTGAATTGATTTAAGAGAAATACCACATTTAACCATGTTAATAGGAAATAAAAAATATAGTAAATATAATATATAAGGATAAATTTGTCTACTTACTTAATTGACTTAAGAAAATAATAAATTTTTATCAAATTCTATTATTTTCAATTAAATTTCAAATAATATAGAAATTTAAAAGTTTAAGTTATAAAATGAAGTCAAATCTAACTTATAAATTTTTATTTTAATTTCAAATATAAAACTAGTAAGAATTCTCATCAAATGAAATTAAATTTCATTAAATTCATTATTCCAAACGGAGGGTAAGAATGAAATTAGAGAGGCTTACCCTACCTTCGTATGCACAGGGAAGGCATGATAAGGTAGAACAATGAGAATGTTTGATTTATTAAAATTTACTAATTTTTATTAATATTTTTTATTTTTTTTCACTCAAATTTCGTTATATATTATTTTTCATCAATTTTTATATTTTTATATTTTTATTGTACTTCTTTTTACCATCCAAATACCCCCTATATATACCTTTGATCAATATAATCGAATGACACTTCTACTAATATTCTATTGATTCGGAATACAATCAATTTACAAATACCCAATTAATTTAGTCTGGATTTGGGGATTACGTTTGGACAATCTGATAAATCCGAATATACATATATGTATATATATGTGTGTATATTTATATAATATATACAAAAGCTTTTTTAATTATTTCTTTTATTTATTTATTTATTTTTGTTAGTTATTTAACGTGTATCCAAATTTTCTTCTATTTTCCACTCACCTTTCTCGTTTAAGTCAACAAGGGTGAGTTTAGAGTAAGATAAATTGAGATAAATTGAAAGTTCGTAATACGTATAGCGAAAGAAAAAAGTTGATGTGATATAGGGTGCGTTTGGAGTTGTATAAAAGTATATAAAATAAAATAAAATTATAAAAGTAAATATCTCGTAATTCGTGCAGTGAGTGACGAATTTAAATTTTATTATCTCGTAATTCGTATTTGTAAAGATTTGTAAGATTTTATTTTATTTTGTAGGGCTCCAAACGCAGCCATAAAATTAACAGAAATTTATAAAGTTTTTTGGAGTTTGTTTGCAAACCAAACTCGCCCCAATTTTAATATTTTAAAAACTCAAACATTGTATTTATTTAAATTGTGTTTGAATTAAAAATTTGTTAATAATAAATAAAATTAAAGAAAAAAGATAAAGATTTAATAAAAGTACCGTTGTGTCCTACATGTCTCCCCATGCTTGCTTAGTTTTCTTTTTTCTATTTTTTTTTCTCTCTTAAGAATATCAGGTATTTTTAATTATTTTATTCAATATTTATTGAATTTTCTTCTCCCTCACTCACGTCTCCTTTTCGAGATAACAATTTTAATATTTTGAAGTGTCAAACATATACTTATTTAAACTATATTTAAATCAAATTAAAATTTGTCACTCAAAAAGGAAAGGAATAGGAATTCAAAATTATTTATCTTTATTTAGATTGTGGTAGCTAGAAAATAGAAGAAAAATGAATAGAATTTAAGAAATAAAAATTAATTAAGTAAAAAAATTAATATATTGATGACCTCTTATTTTAATATATTCAAATAAGGATTTTTTTTAAATTTTATTTTTTTCCTTTTTGTCTTATATTTTTTTTTCTTGTTTTCATTCCTTTTCATTTTCCTCACCAAATTTTTATTTCAAACACAACCAAAGAATGAAAGATTTACTAAGGAAAAAGGAAATAGATAGTGATTCAAAATTCTTTTTCTTATTTATGTTGTGTTAGAAAACAGATAGAAAAGACAAGAAATTTGAGAAATTAAAAATAATTAAATTAACAAATTAACGAATATATTTTTATTATATTTTTTAACCCATTCAAATAAGGATGTTTTTGAAATTCTATCTTCTCTCTCTTTTGCCTACTTTTTCTGATTCTTTTTAAGGCATTTCCAGCAAATTCCCTAAACAGATGTCTTTAAATATATTAAAAAATACTACTCTTCTGTTTTACATTTTCTTTATTTATTCAAATGACTCAATGTTAGATTCATTAAACCATCCGCTAGCGCATTAAAATATTCATTCTTAAATCTTTCTTTATTATTTTTATTCTTAAAAAATTTTCTTTCCTTTCAACTGAAAAATTATTAAAATAATAGTTAAGGGCATGTTTGACAACCATTTTATTTTTAGTTTTCTTTTTTGCTTTCTTTTTTTTTTAAATTAAATATAAGAACTCGTTTGGCAAATTTATTTTTAATTTTCAATTCTTAAAAAAATGAAAGTTGTTTTCTAATTTTTTAAAAATTATGAAAACAAGAAAAATATTTTTTCTCAAATTTTTATTTTCAGGTTTCATTTTATTCTATAATCACTACCAATCACGATCATCATCCACAATCAGCCAACATCATCCATTGACCGTCACCCATATTTAGTTATTACTACTTTCGCCATTATTACTCCCACTCACCTCTAATTACCGCCAACAACTGTCGCCTTTCGAATTGTCTTAGATTACCGCTAATATAAATATATATATATTATTTCATATATGTTACATTAACATATTAAATTATATATTAAATACAATAAAAATATCTTAAATATAATGTAATTAATAATTAATTTTATCAGCAATTAATATTAAATTATATAATTTAATACAAATTAATTCATAATTAATAATTAACCAAATTAAATTAATTATAATTAAATTTAATTAAAAATTTAATTGAAAAGTATTTTTTAAATTATTTTTAATAACTAATATAATTAAATTATATTTAATATATTTTATTTAATTGAATTAATATAATAAATTATATATTAAATATAATTTAATTAATAATTAATTTTATCCACAATTAATTTAATAAATTAAATTATATCTAAATATAATTTAATGACTAATTAATAATTAACTAAAACAAATTAATTATAATTAAATTTAATTAATTAAATTAACTGAAAAATATTTTTTTATTATTTTAAATAAATAACATAATTAAATTATATTTAATATATTTTATTTTTATTGAATTAAATTATTGTTAATAAAAAATTGATTTATTAATTAAATCAAATTAGTTTAAGTTAATGAAATTAATTAATTTAATTAACATAAAATATATTTTGTTAAAATATTTTGAAAAAATAATATAATAAATTATGTTTTATATATTTATTTTTGTTATATTAAATTATTTTTAAGAGATAATATAATCAAAATAATTAAATTTGCTGAATTTAATTGATTAACTGCTATAACTATCAATGAACAACAACTATCGCTATCAAATGTGCTTTTAAGTTTTGTTTTCTATTTTTGGTATAAGAATGAAAACTAAAACACAAAAACTGAAAATTGAAAATAAAAACTGAACACAAATATTAAAAATTGACATTTTTAACAAATGAGTCCTAAGAAAGCTACCGTGATTCTTAAATATAATGTTCATTTTGGTTGATTCCAGTTTAAGAACACAAACATGGAATCTGCTGTAGCCCAAAAAATGATCATTTCCTCCTTAATTATAAATAGAGTAGAGATATTGCTGAAGATATTCTTACTTTTATTTATTTTCCCTCTCTTAACAAATGCCCACTCCAAATATAACTTTAATAAATCTTTATTTTCTACTCTAAAAGTTATCCCATGTCTTGTGGATCCAAGGGAATAGAGATTTGTTAATTAATTCTTATGCACTCCTTACTAGTTATAAATTAAAAAATAAAAAAATAAAAACTCAACTTTAGTCATCACTTTATTTATTTTTTATTTTTTTTTTCATTTATCCATCTCTCAAACGTCTTTTTCTATTCAGTCTCTCTTTCGACTCTACTATTTTTGTTAATTCTTTTTTTTTTTTTATGGATCAATAATCTCATATATATATATATATATATATACAGAGATAGCAGGTTGATGCAAATGACCTGAACATTATATATTCATCATTCAATGAGATTCAATCACAATTTTTGCAACTCGAACTCAACTTAATTTGGATTTTGATGAACCTTTGTAAACATTATTTTGGGCATTACAATCTCTAATTTTCATTAAACCGCTTGAATTGCATTCCCTAGTGTTCCATATATGGAAACAACATAAAATAAAAATTATTAAAAAAATTAATATAATGAATTGCATCATTGAGGAGGTAATTTGGTAATTTAATATCCATCGCAATTTTTTACATTATTTACTCCTTTAAAATTATTGAGCCCTAAGTATAAGAAATAAAAAAAAAATGCTCTGAACTATATATATATATATATTGCAGCAAAATGTGAAATAAAAATGAAATGGGTTATGAAGTGTCCAAAAATCAATGGGGTCATTTGCTGACGTATCTTAATCTGATCATGCACAAGGGTGCTTCTGTTGTGGTCGGACAAGAGTCTGCCAATGATGGTGTCTCATGTTTCTCGACTTGTGATCATGAAATAAAAACTGCCAGTCGAGTAATACTCGGCTTGATATCCCCCCGGCGATTAAATTAGAATATATAAAAAAAAAAAGAAAAGTTTGAAAGTAACTTTATGTAGAGTTTTCTTAAGCAAAATGACCCTTTATCTCTCTTCTTCATTCTTTCTTGACACATGTCATCTATATTCGGTCATCATGAACAATAGTGTGGTAATAATCAGAATAATGTCATATAAGTGGTTTGGACATGATCGGAGTCGTAATTGACAGTCGATGTAAACATGCCCCTTTATTAATGCGACACAAAAAGTAATCGTTCCCCCAACTACTAATCTACTCTCCTTTCAGATATATGTCACGTGTCTAAATCGAATGGACGCTATGTGTCTAAGTCGAATACGCACCGCGTGTCTGAGACACCCTCCAGGTTGTATCAGTCCATCACTTGTCATGTATATAATATTCCCATCATGAATTGGGTTTGGAGATTTAAACTTTAGTTATGCCAATTCTGGTTCTTATTCTGCACTACACCCCAAACTTGGGATTTTAATTACCAACTTTGGGGTTTAATAAAATTTTAACATTAAAAAAAAATCAAACTTCCCAATCAATACAAAGAAAAAACAATAGTACCATTATTAATTATTATTTTTGTTTTGTATTTTTGGGTAAGCAAGGAAACATCATTATTGCATTGAAAATTAAGAATAAGCATCATAGCACCGGCAACAACTTCACATAGGGGGCAACTCCCAAACAAATACAAACCAAATAAAATAAATAAATAAATAAATAAATAAAAAGAAAATGACCCAAGAAAATATTAGAATGGACTAGAACGAGTTCACATTAAAAACACACGAGAGGTCAATCCCTTTTCAATCAACCCTTCATCTCTCCTAATAAATTATTCCATGATTTCTCATCCCATGTGGGTCCCAAATAAAAGGTTACAAGATAGCCTGTTCTATCTTTGTCCTATTCCAATTACTTGCTTAGTCACGATATGTGGACAAATTAATAGTCTTCAATGCTCTCCCTCCCTCTGTCCTACCGTAATCCACAATTGAAATTAAATACGCACGAATTTAAAATTAAATTATATTAGTGTATTTTTTCTTTTCAAAATTTTAAAATAAATTTTCTTTTAGAAAACTAAAAAATTTTGTATTTCTTAATGCCATTTTTTAAATATTATCATTAAATTCAATTCAATAGTTTATCAGAATGTAAAATAATCCAAAAATTGAACAGGAGATTGAAAAAAAAATTTAGTTTATAAAAGATTTCAATTATTTGTCGCAAAATAAAACTTAATCACAGTTTTAAAATTTTAATTTGTGAGAAATATATTTTTAAAATATGTTTTATTTTATTATGTAGACACGAAAAAAAGCAATGCAAACCACTAGGTTTCACTTGAAATAATTTTGTTCGCATCAAATTAGGAAATAATTTTGTTCTCATCAAATTAAGCATAAAAAATTTGAGTGTAAATTTAATTCTCAAACTCATTCATGTAAATTTATTTTTTTTAAATTATATTATATTTTTAGATAAAAATGAAAAAGAAAGTAATTTAGTGCTAAAATAAATATTTTTATAAATTATGAAATAAAAATTATTTTTTATAAAAAAATATAAATAAAATAATATATAAATACATAAATATATAAAAAATTATTTGTAATATTTTCACCAAGGCCGAGATGCTCAATTCAAAGTCCGTCTAAATAACTAAACTAGATTAAAAAAAATATAACCTTAAAAAAAAAAAACTAACTGGAACTAATAATATCTAGCACTAATAATAATACCATCGCGGAAAACCCAAATAATTTGGGTTAAGATCGGGAAGAAAAAAATTCAACTTTTTTAAAATTGATTACTAAATAGTTATTAAAAAGTTAATTTTTTATAGTTAATTTTTTAATTCTTTGTTAATTTGATATTTTTGTCCTTTGATGCGTAAAAGAAATTAAAAAATGTAAAATAGTAAATTTGACTATTTTAAAAAAAGTCAAAAAATTAGTAATTGATAGGTAGAGCTACCAACTAGTTTTGCCAAACACAGCCTAGTACACTTGTTAGTTGTTTGGTTGTTTGTACAAACTTATTATTATTATTTTTTTACTTAATTTAGCAAGGTATAAAACCTTAAATTTTTGCCTAAACTATTAAAAAATTAAAAGCCTAAAAAAAAAGAGAGAAAATAAAAATAATTTTTAATTAAAATACTAAACATTGGAAAAAAAAATTAAGGCCTCGTTTAGAAAGAGTTGTAGCTTTTGACTGCACAGTGTTTTGATTTTTTTTAAATAATTAAATTCACTCTCTTATTTTTTAAACTTTTTAAATTATGAAGATAAAAATGTTAAATTAATAAAAATTTAAAGCACTAAGTGCTAAAAAGTTAATTTTTTTTTCTTTTCAAATATAAAAATTGATTTTTTGATAACTAATTATAAAAAAAAAAATTATTTTTTTCCCAATCTTAGCCTAAATACGATAATATGCATGATCATCAAAACAACGCTTTAAGATTGGATTAATTCGTTAGTTTGTGTGTAATTTGAGTTTCTGGGGTCTCAAGTCTTCGTAATTTCGTGCCCATTCCCTGCCCTCTAATTTCTTCTTCTTCTTCTTCTTCTTTTTTTCAGTATTCTACTTTATTTTAAATTTTTAAAAATGTTATAAAAAATTTTTGAATTTCTTATTTATGTTTATTTCTTTTAACAAAATAATGGGATTTGAAGTTTAGAAAATAATTCAAAATAGTTTCAAACTAATTTTATATATAGGCCAAATTATTCACTTGAATAAAAAAAATAATACAAAATAATGTGTGTTTTATGCCAATATTGGTGTCACTTCGTACTTCTCAGGTTTATAATGAAAATTTTCATAGCACACTGAAATTGTCACGTCCCTTAACTTAATTGTCCAGAACGGACAACATGAGTATATGGGAATTAATTAAAAATAAATAAAACTTGTTCCAAAGTCAAGTTATAATTTAATAATAACTATCAGAGCATCTAATATCATCCTCTTATTCTCATCTAGAATAATCGAAATAACATTAGAATAATAAAAACTGACGTCACACCTTAGTGACACAATCCAAAACTTACACGGCCATTATAATATATTAATAATACAACCTCAAATATAAATAAGTTTGGACATATATCCCGGATTGCACAATTAAGAATACAATAATTTAGAGATTAAGATAAAATATAGAACTAAGTCAAATTCATCGATCTCAACTCAACTCGAGTTGGCTACTCCTTAATCTCGCCCGATCACCTAAAATATGGATGGAATGAACAATTTTGCGCAGTAGGTAGGACCATGCAAGTGTTCACGGGTGAACAATAATCGAGCATATAACATAAGTCACAACAATATCCACCAAAATATAATACGATAATGCACATATGATGTAATGCAATGGCTAATTCATTCTCTAATCTCCATCGACTCCCAATCTTATCCTGGGACGAGTGATACTTAGCAAAGCATGCGGGGTCATCCACCGCATCATTTATACTTATGGCGAATGTATATTTCAATATATATCACAAGTGAAGAACTGAATTACACTCCTATAAGTGTAAGACCCAGGGAATCAAGTTACACCCCCTAGCTCATCTGTTAAGGAATCGAGTTACACCATTCGTCAGGTATTTGCTTAGCTCAAATAAGGTTCGACTATATTCCAAAAGAAAATTTCATAGTCATATCTCATAATTAACATCCCAACTCCACATGGCTAAGCTTTAGTCATATATATCGACTAGAAATCATTCGATATTTTCAAAATATCATTTTATCATTTTTCTTTAAATCAATGATCTTGTTCGTATATATAGCCTGTACCTCGGCACGCCAATAATATCAATATAATACTTTCAGCCAATTAACAATCACAATTCTTATCCAAATAAAACCACCCTAGCCTAATGCACATGATATGCTCAATTGTGTATAATCAACATTAATATCTCAACATTTAAATAAAAGCATGCTATACTCAATCATCAATTAAATCCCACATAATTCACAAAATTCTATTTTCAACATGTTCTACACACATACATATATCAACCCAAGAAAAATGATGTCAAAATAACCTAATCTGAAAAATTCAGAGGAGGTTGCAACTTGCCCACAAGGAGCTCTCGGCTTTAGGTTGACCTCACACCTTGCTTGGTGGGAGCTCGCAGGTTCGAGCTACCCAATTTTAGATTTTGACAGTATGGATTACAGGATACCCACAGGCAGCCCACACTCTTGGGCCTCAACTGACTTGTGTTCTAAACACTGTATATTGTCTTCTCCAATTAATCTCGACCAAATACGACCAACTCGGATCTAATATTCATTAATAAAAACAGGAATATGTATCAAAATATCACCACAATAATTTCTATAAATCTTATTTCAAATTTTAATTTAAGAAAATGTCACATTCAAGCATATATATACATGTATACACACATATATATACATATACACTTATATCATCCGAAACTCAATAATAATCAATAAATAATACGTCAAAATATTTTTAACAATGAGTAAAACACAAATCTAGGTCCCACCTACCTTGACTCCGAAGAGAAAAGAAGAAATGAAAAGAATTTGGTTTTATCTCCTGAACTTTTGGTGTCGATTTTTCTTTCCTCAAGCATGACTACAGAAAAATAGGCACTATCATGATATTCACAACATCGAACACTATCTCGATCCGTCGGCCTTCCTTCTTGAAGTTCACTATCTCTCTCTATCCTCTCCCTCTCTCTCCTCTCTCTCTCTCTCTCTCATCTAGAATGGCTGAGAGTCACGGAAAAAAAAAAAGAAAAGAAAAAGAAAGAAGGAAGAAAAAGGCTAGGCCTTTGGCCCGAATGTCTAATCCAACACCATTTCGAGCCAAATTTGGCCTACGACTCAATCTTAGTTTAAATATTTTATTGGTTTAAAATAACATATAAATAACCAAAAATAAATACTAGGTATTACAAAAATTTTTAAAAATCTAACAACTTATTTTTCAAAATTCCGATGTCATAGAGTTTATAAATCCAAAGATAAAAAACAAAAAAGTTTTTTTCTCATTTCTTAATTAACTACTCCACATACAAAAAAAAAAAAAAAATGGCATTACCTTCCATAAAATTTGAAACAAGTAAAATAATATATAATTTTTTATAATAATAAATTCAAAATAGTACTAATATAGTATAATAATAATAAAATCAATATATTATTTGGCACACGGAATACAACTATAGGCCAAGTAAGGTAATTTTTCCAACACATATTGTTATAGCCTTTTGAATTTTTTATTCATTATAAAAAGGTAATATCTAAAATTAGCTTCCAAAACTAAAATGTGCATAACTTTAGCATCATTATCAGGGTGGTTTGGAAACGATTAGCTTCAACGCTTTTTTTTTTTTTTTTGGTTTTTTCTTCTATAATTGTTTTATTAAACTTTATTTTTTTGTTTGACGACTTTCAGACATATTATTTATATTTATAAAAAATTACAAAAAATGCTTCTAAAATAAAAAATTTTGAAAAAAATTAACCTTTTTCACTTGTATGTGATTTTTTTTTATTTTTAATCATTTGTTTTGTAATTTCTTTTATAGATATGTATAACATGTCTAAAAATTACCAAATAAAATTAAATTTTAATAAAAAAATCTCATAAGCCCAAAAAAAAAAAAAAGAAGGTTCAGAGTTTATCCTTCCAAGTCACCCCTCAGTCATCTTCTCAACTAATTTGGAAAAAAAATACCCAAAAAAAAAAAAATTCACCAATTAGTTATCCCATGCTAGAATAGGAACCAAAATTATAATTAAAAATAAAAAAAATAAATATCATTAACTCTACGTTGTACCAAACTTCCTAAAATATTGCATCTCTCCTCATTACATAATAAAAATTCCAAAGTCGGAAATTTGTGCATTTGCATTTTTTTAAACGGTCACAATTATAATTAAACACTTGCTGCATCACCATTATTTATTTATTATAAGACAAAATTACCCTGAAGTCAATTTAAATTGGCCACAAGGCATGCTCTGATTGGCCAGTCAACAGGAGCATGCGGCCTACCTTACTGGATATGGTAACATCCAGAATAATATACAAACCCAAGCAGCATCGTTTGATGGCTGCAACAACGGGAAATTAATTTAACCCTTTATATAAAATATTATAATTTATTAATAATTTCATTCTATAAATTATAAGAAAAGAAATTTTGACTAAATTGTATAAAAATATCGAATATAAATAAGATTTTACGAATTTTTTGATTTTTGTAAATAATATTATAAAATTTATTAAAAATTAAAAAATAAAAAGATCAGAACAAAAAGTGTTATTTAATTTTTTTCAAAAAATTTAAGAAGGGTCATGTAATAAAATAATAATTTATTTATTTAAATCAAGGAAAAGAGAGGCTAGTGTATGAATGTGATGACCTTCTTCTTCTCCCCTTGTCTCTTCCAAGATTCCATGCATTTCAGGTCCACCATAACACTCGAAACATCCACTTTTTCTCTTTTTGTTTTTTTATTTTTATTTTTTAATTTTTTAATTTTTATCTTTTTCATTTTATTTCTTTCTAAATTTTCATCATCAGCCATATTTGCGGCAAAGCATCTAGAGGGAGAAGGAGAGAGAGTGAGAGAGGAGAGTGGGAGGGGGGAAATTGGCAGGAAGGTGAGATGGGTTCTCATTTTTCTTCGAAGAAAGACTCATAGAGAGAGAGAGAGAGAGAGAGAGAGGGGAAATCAATTAAGCAGAATTTAACAGAGGTGGTCAGAGGAGGGGTCTCCTTCATACCCATCTTTGCTTTGACTGCCGGCCTTTATCTGTTGTTATCAGGTACTTACCTAATAATCTTACTCATCATTTTTTAATGATTGAGTCTTGTGTTGGGTTTTCTTTGTTATTCCAATTTACTCTTTTTTTTTGTGTCTCTATTTTGGGGAATTTTCTTTTCTGGGTAATCTATGGCTTCCCTCCCTAATTTAAGGTATTCGTTTTCTTCAATACTTGATGGTCCATGTAAAGATTTCTTTTTTTTTTCTTTTTCTTTTTTTTTTTTCCCCTGATTTTGATTTATATGATGGATCATCAAATTTCCCTTTGGATTAGATCTTGAGGAGTTCTGGGATTTTAGCTGTTTGCCTAAAAAGGTGTTGAATAAATCGACAGAGTCGATTTTATCTTACTTTATGGGTTGTGTTACTTGAGATCTTTCTTAACTTTCATATTTTGTTGATGATTTTCGGCTAATATCTTTGCTAAATGTTTAATTTTTGAAACTATGGATAACATCAATTTGGAAATAATTCTGGGATTAATTAAATTTTCTTGCTGCTACTACCCCTGAAATTGAATTGATAGATCATGAATCTGGGGCCTCTTAAATGGTTTTCATCAGTTTCCATTTGTTGATGATTTTCGATGATTTTTTTATTTAATTTTTTTAACTGATTCTGTTACAGAGTTGTAGTTGTTGCTCTCAGAAACTTCGCAACACCCAGAATCTCTATTTTAATGAGTTAGATTTAGGAAAGTTATCTAATTTGTCATGGGAGGAAGACATTGGCGAATGAGATGTTTATTGAGAAACTTTTGTGGGTTTCGTCATATTACTTGATTTTTATGGGATTGCCGTCAATTAAAGCCTTAAATTTTGTTTGATTCAATGTGAAATCTCTGAAATATGTTCAATTACCAAAAGATAATCGGTAGCTAAAAATCAAAAGAAAACAAAAAGGAGAATCCTTTGTAGATAAGATTAATTTAATTGAGCTAGATGGAGTTGTAGATTATTATTATTATTATTATTATTTTTAATTTGATATCCTAAAAATGCGTTTATATAAATTTCTGTTCTGCTACAAACTAAGTATTATATTTATATGCTATTCTCGAGTCACCGCTAAAGATTAGTGGTTGCTGGCTTTCACTTGTGATGTGAATCAGGACTTCTTCAATTGCACACGCCGCCTTGATTTTGTAGTTGGCCTGATTGTGAGCTGATAATAGCAGACCAAGGCTTACAAATTTAGCATGGGTGGGTTTGATGACCATGTTGCCATTATTGGAGACTGGATGCCCGCTAGTCCAAGCCCAAGAGCTTTTCTCTCAGCAGTATGGGGCGATGACTTTGGCTCAAGGACAATCTCGGAACCTCCTGTGGAGAATAAAACTGGGCTGCTTTTTCCAGGGCACGAAGAGCAGAACATGTTGGGGAAGACCGATGAGAAGAACGGGGCACTGGATGGTCGAGCTGGTGATCAACTGACTAAATCAAATGTATTTTCCGAGCAGAAAATGGGCTCGCGTGGTGGTCTTTTGGAAAGGATGGCGGCTAGAGCTGGGTTTAATGCTCCTAGGTTGAATACAGAAAGCATTAGACCCACTGACCTTTCGTTTAACCCAGATGTTCAGTCTCCATACCTGACAATTCCTCCTGGTCTCAGTCCAACAACCCTGCTAGAGTCACCAGTTTTCCTCTCAAATTCACTGGTAAGGTTATGATTTGGGTACCATTTGTTTAGCATTTTTATGAAGTGTTTGCCTTCCCAGTCACCGCTTTGAGGCCAAGGTATAGGCACTCTACCTGGCATCCTTCTGGACCATTGAAGCGAGGGAGCTTGCCTATAATAATCTCTTATTGATACTTTATTCACTGCTAGCAATGTCTCGGAGCCATATAATTGGGTTTTCTTCTTTTATTATGGGAGTTGACAACAATTGCTGCATGGATGTTTGTCTAATGTGAACTTGAATATGATTTCCATTTGCTGCTTTCCATAGAATCGTGAGCCTTTGCAATGGTAGACATGTTAATGTACCATGATGTTGGTAAAATATGACTGATCGTGTGTTTAACTTATTCGTGGCTTTATGACATTTTATGTGTCCTGGATGGGATGGATTTGTGAGGTTGACCTATATGAGTCAATTATGAAGTGCCTGATAATGTGTCTTATGAGGAGAAGCCAGGGCTGTAAACGAGCCAAACTGAGCTGAGGAGTAGGTTGTTTAACCTTGGTTTGAAAACTTTATTGGGCTTGAAATATGTCCAAGCTTGGCTTGTTAAGCTTTCAAGTCGAGTTCGAGTAGCTTAATTGTTTTACATATATTTGAGCTTATTGAGCTGTGCTTGAATCAGGCTCGAGTTACAATTTGTGTTCAAGCTTTGCTTGATTTCATAACAAACTGATCTCAAACAAGCTTTTAGCGAGCTGAACACGAACCAAACCGAATTTGAGCTATTTGGTTTGTGTAATAGTGCTAGGAGAAGCGAAGAAGGATCTCATCTCCTATAGTTTTTTATCAAATGATGTTAGTATATGCGTCCTCTTTCTATAATTGTCACAATTGGATCCTGCTGTATGAGTTCCTTGAATATGTTGTTAAGGGTTTTCCTTGACTTTAGATGAAAAATTCCACATCAGATTGCATAGTCCAGTAGGGGCGATACTGATTACTAACAATTGAAATCACTCAGATGTGATATTATGCTCCTGCTGAAGTTTTATTTGCCGTTCAAATGCAGGTTCAGCCATCTCCAACAACGGGAAAGTTCTCATTTGCCCCAGGTGGTAGCACCTGGAGCTCTACCTTTATGACAGAGGCCCCCGATAAAAGTAGAAATTTCTTTGAAGACGTCAATACCTTATCCTTTGCGTTCAAGCCTGTTCCTGAATTGGGTCCCCCTCATTTTTTTGGTGCTGCGGGAAAAGTACGCTCCGGAAATTCCTTCTACATTTCAATGATGGAAAATATATGTATATATATATATATATATATATCT
Organism: Vitellaria paradoxa; assembly: GCA_019916065.1. Taxonomy (NCBI): domain Eukaryota; kingdom Viridiplantae; phylum Streptophyta; class Magnoliopsida; order Ericales; family Sapotaceae; genus Vitellaria; species Vitellaria paradoxa. The sequence goes on along the minus strand of CM034234.1, from coordinate 19,002,012 downwards.
TAGAACTCTTGTCTTTCACAGGCACGCACAAGTGCTCACTCACACGTCCCCACATTGCAACCACTGGCCGTTTTTATGTAAATAAGATTTAATGCTTAAATTGCCTACACTTCATAAGCAGATAGAAAGAATAATAACTTTCTTTCTCTTTGTTGGTGAGTTGAAAAGAAGTGGAAGGAAAAGAAAGGGTAGATGGTTATTTTACCATTAAAACCTATGAGAAATTAGTGTGCGATAAAATGATTCGTAAGCAGATAAAGGGATTCATGACGTAAATATATACATATAGAATTATCCATTTTCTTTTCTATGTCTAATTTGCCTTTATGTGTGCAGATAACTCCATCAACTCTTCCTATGCAAAACTTTCCTAATATTGAGGTTTCTGTTCAGCTCGAGAACTCTCTTCCATCACAAAGCGCAGAACCTGCTAAAGCAAAGTCTCAAAATGGAGCTGCAGTCCATCATCGGGCCGACTTTTCTAGACTCTCAGGTGAAACGGATTTAGCAGGTAGCACCATTGTGTCGGAGCCAAGGACTGTTGATAGTGTTGGTGGAAGTGTAGAACATTCACCACCGTCTGATGAGCAACATGACGAGGAAGGCGATCAAAGAGGTGGGGGGGATACCATGGCTGGCAGTGCCCCAGCTGAGGATGGATACAATTGGAGAAAATATGGACAGAAACAAGTAAAAGGCAGTGAGTATCCGCGGAGTTATTACAAATGCACACATCCAAATTGTCCTGTCAAGAAGAAGGTTGAACGATCTCATGAGGGGCACATTACAGAAATCATATACAAGGGGGCACATAATCACCCCATACCCCCACCCAATCGCAGATCAGGGATCGGATCAACGAATATGCTAACAGACAATCAACTTGACATCACTGATCAAACAGGTGCCGATGGTGATCAAATTTGGACAACTGTTCAGAAGGGAACTGCTGCTGGAGCCCCCGACTGGAGGCATGACAATCTCGAGGTAACATCGTCAGCATCTGTGGGTGCTGAATACTGTAATCGACCTAACACTTTGCAGGGTCAGAACGGCAACCACTTCGAATCGGGCGACGCTGTGGATGGCTCTTCTACTTTCTCCAACGATGAAGACGAAGATGATCGAGGGACACATGGAAGTGTATCGTTAGGTTATGATGGTGAAGGAGATGAATTGGACTCAAAGCGAAGGTTATTTATTTTATTTTCAAAGTGAAGGTTATTTTATTACATTTCTTTGTCATACGCTTGAATGTTTTCCATTATGTTGTTGCTATTGTTTCCTGGACTTCTCTAAATGTATCCGTGTCGGATACTTAGACACTTGAATAGCGATAAATTGTAAGGATATGATATACATGTCCCATATATCCAGGAGAAAATAGAAGGAAGATAATGGATGATATAGATGATATTGATCCACTTTCTCCTGTACGCCTTGTCCCGTATATGCGGCTCATATTATCCGTACATGTATCATCCATTATCTTCTTGTTGCAGGAAGATCGAAGCCTATGCAACAGAAATGAGCGGGGCGACCAGAGCTATCCGGGAGCCTAGAGTTGTGGTCCAAACAACTAGCGAGGTGGATATTCTCGACGATGGCTATCGCTGGCGCAAGTACGGTCAGAAAGTCGTGAAAGGAAATCCAAATCCAAGGTCATCTCTAATCTCCGCCTTCGTCTCCATCTCTTTAGGCACGAAAGTGCAATAAAATGAATTCCATCGCTGAAACTACACACCCTTTTTGTCGTGGGCTTTGATGCAGGAGTTACTACAAGTGCACCAGCGCTGGCTGCACTGTGCGGAAGCACGTGGAGAGGGCATCGCACGACCTGAAGTCAGTGATCACTACTTATGAGGGTAAGCACAATCATGACGTCCCCGCTGCTCGGAATAGCAGTCATGTTAACTCAGGCACCGGCCAAGCAGCTGGCGGTGTTGGCGGCGGCAGTGGCGGTGCCAGTGCTGTTCTCCACCGGCCAGAACCATCTCAGGTACTTCACAACACCATGGGTAGATTCGATAGGCCATTTGGAATGAACCAACCATCAGCTCCGCATGGCTTTGCATTTGGGATGAACCAAGCTGGTTTCACCAATTTGGCAATGGCTGGGTTGGTGGGGGGTTCGAATAATAATAACCAAGGGAAGCTGCCTCTGCCTATGCCGCCGCCACCTGTTCATCATCATCATCCATATTTAATACAACAAAGAGCAATGAATGAAATGGGTTTTGTCTTCCCTAAAGGAGAACCAAAGGTGGAGCCTCTCTCAGAACCTCCCCTGAATCTCCCCAATGCTTCTACAGTTTATAGTCAGATTATGAGTAGTAGGCTACCTCTTGGACCTCAGATGTAATTTTATTTTAATTTATATATATCTTTTTTGGTTTTTTTTTTTTCTTTTTTTAAAGAAAAGGAAAGTAGAAAGAATAACTTTTCTATATTTTAATAGAATTTTATTGGTGATGAATTTTTGGTATTGATTCTTTATTCTTTATTTATTTTTTCTTTTTGTAAATGGTCTCCAGCTTGCATTATATTATAATTTGTTCTATATTTTGTAATAAAAGTACATATTGTGCTGCAGGAGGGAAAAACAATAGGGGGTTGAGGATGATGTAAATTATTAAATTAACTTTCAGCTTCTGGGATCCGGAGGAGGACCGGTGCACTTATGCACCTGTGCATGACCAGTGCACTTTCTATCAGTCGATGTTTGAAGCAGGAAATAATTATATAAAGATTTTGGTGATTTGAACAATTTACATTAGTTTTTACACGTAGGAATCAGTTAAAAAATGCACTAGACATGCAATTGGTGCAACTGTGCACCGATCCTCCCTCGGATCCCAGGTTGTGTGCAGAGATTGGAAAAGGGACCTGGCACCCCGGTTATTCTTTTTTTTTTTTTCTGCTCTTTTTTCTGTTATTTTACATTTTAACTGTACATTTTAATCCAAGGGTTAAAATACAAACTTAATTTGTAATAAATGCAAAAATAATTAAATGTAAAAACTTAATTTGTAGTAAATGTAAAAATAATTATAATGCAAGAACTGAATAAGAAAAGTCAATACAATAGGATTCACTGAAAATATAAATTTGATTTGTAATAAATACAAAGATAATTATAGTACAAGAACCGAAGAAGAAAAAAGTTAATGGGATTTATAAAAATTGTATTGTTAGTTCTTGGATAAAATTGAACGGCTAACATGTTAAACAACCAAAAAAGGGGTTCAAGGGGGTTACAGTAAAAATATTTACTGCAGGGATTGTAATGGAAAATGAAGGGTGGATATTTGTTTGCATTTAATCTAATGGTTCTAATTTATTTTAATTAAAATTATTTTCAAAATAAAAATAAAAAATTTAAAAATCTGATTGGAGTATAATTAATGTGGAATGTCAAAAGTTACGTGTCATTAAAGTGCAAACAAATTTTCACTCTTCATTTTTCTATTGTAGTCCCTGCGATGGATATTTTCACTGCAATCCGCTTGAACCTGGGAAAAGAGCAGGCAAAAAATTTGGGAGATGGTCGGACTAAATTGAGGGCGTCCAATTACCTCTGATGTAATAAATTGGTAATGACCATTAAATATATTAGAAATCCAATTTCGTTTCAAAATTCAATCAACTGCAGTATAGTAGTATAAATCTCCGTCACATAATTCAAAAGCAAAGTGGGGGATAAAGCAAAATTGCAAAAGCTGCCGACTTTTAAACAGTTAGTTCCAAGAGCATTGTCAAATAAAGTCTCTTCAAAAAACATTTAAATATGTGCTTTTTATGTAAAACAATACTAAACGTAGAATATATTATTAATTTTTCATGAATGAGATTTGATTCCATAAATTGTTCGCTCGAATTTCATTCGAAACAACGAGCCGAACTTTAATTATAATTTTAAGTTTATTATACGGTTGAATTTGATAAGAGTTTGACTTAATTAAATAATACTCGATAAATATAATGTAAATTATTAAATTATTCAAGCACAACGCGCGTTTGATTTGATTAAATAAGTACTTGGGTTCAACTCGAAATATTATTAATTCAAACTTGAATTACTGTTTAAATACGTTAAATTTAATAAATTTAATTCAAACATATCAATACTTAACTTGATTTGGTTTGTTTACATTTTTATTAAGAATTTGATACAGAAAATATTATTCTATATATATATTTTGTACAATAATTTCATGCATAATCAATATATTTATTAACAAATTATTGCAAGATTATTCATAATAATTCAATTATTTTAACCATTATATTATTACACGACTTCTTAATAGTGAAAAAGAATTGAATTCATTTTTAATTTGGGAATTTTTTTTTTTTTGGTAAAAGGAAACTAACGCAGCAACCCACTGCCACGGCCCCCACTTAAATCTTGACCGCTCCAGGTGAGAATCGAACCTACAATCTGGGTATATCACATAAACTTTAAGCTTGACTCCTAGTCCATTGGACCAACTAAGGGTGGGTTTCACTTTGAGAATTTGACAGCCTATTTAAGAATTTGACCAAAATTCGTTCTTAATTCATGAATTTGAACCCAACTCCCAGTTGCACTTTGAGAATTGTGTTGTGCAAACACAATATCACCATATACCAAATGAAGCCTCACCTAATGGAACAAGTTTGTTTTATTTTATTTTTCTTAAAAGGTGAGAAATAACTTACACTTGCTAACAAGGATACACTGTAATGTACAATCAGGGTCTCGAAACATACAATGCAATAATATTGATTTCTTCTCCCTGAGCATCCAACAAAACTATTACCAAGTAAATTACAAAATGACATGGACTACGAATTACAGATACAAGACAGACGTTGCTTAACTCAGCTTTTAGCATTTCTTGAAGGAATTCCAAATCAACACTTAAAAGAGGAATATAACAAAAAATTTCTGCCCATTTGGCACCGCCGTAAATTTGACTCCAAATATCTATTTCATTTTCCCAATCAAATGTTTCTCTATTAGCTACTGAATTGGGTGCAAACTCCCATGTACAAAATGTGATGTGCTGCTAAATTTATATACTTTGTTACCAACTCTGGATGCCACAAAATTGGTCAGCATTGGTTTCACAGCGGCAGTAATCAAACTCGAGTCTCAAAAACCACTCGCATCGTATTGTCAGTGACCATTTGCAATTATCTCCACAATATTGTCTTCTTTTCTCTCTTGAGACCAGTGGTTGATCTCCTCTCTGCGTGCAGATACAGAAATCAATAAAAAAGTTCATTTGCATTTCTTCAAAATGATTAAGAAAAGAGCATGAAAAGAGTACACTGGCACAGACAGACATCTACTACACAGAGTCAAAACATAAACTCATATTTAAATAAAAAAATAAATAACAACGAAGCGGTCCTCATGCTAGACAACCTGGTTTATTGATTTCTTCCAATTTTCTCTCATCCAAACATCATTCCAAGAATTCCCCGACAAGATTCAACAAATGGACCCTATAACTGAAAGTAAAGACCACAACCAAGAAGCCAAAATCATATGGTTTTGAGTCATAGTCAAAGCCATGGCTCCCCCTTGTTAAAAACATACTTTACTGATCCATTTGTTGAGAGTATTAAAAAACTTATGTAGGATTAGATTGGCAGATGCAACAACTTGCCCAGAACCCGGCTATTCCTTATATGGTTCAATTTGAACCACAGAGGTTTGTGAGTTCAGGTTTGAAATTGCCGGCTCTAATGCCAAGGAAAATGCAATATGAATCATAAATGAGTCCATTCAAGTTTGAATTATAGATCCAATTTCAATCGAAGCATTTCCAAAGTCAAAGATATATATTGGGCTTCTCAAATAATTCTAAGAGAGACTAATAAATATACAAACTACAGTCGCAGAGAGAAAAGAAGAGAAGTATCAAATGGTTTAAACAGAAAATACAAAACAATATTTCATCAGTAGAAGTAGTGATAACCTTAGATACTTCCAGATTGAATCGTAATAGAGAATGGCAATAATTTTGCGCTTTCTTTCTCTTTGTAATTCTCCACCACGATTGACTACCGGAAGTTGCTTTATTCCCTTGGCCTCCATTAGCTTCTTTGCAATCGCTAAATCAGTATCTGGATAGCATGTTAGAAGTCCACACTCACGTCCACGATAGTTTATCCCTCGAGTGCATATAGAGGAAATAAGGCATGTATATACCTGTCAACAACTCAAGTTTAATCATTATTAGAAAAGACTAAAAGAAGAGTGAAGATGAAGGTGGATTAAAAATCACAAAAGAAGGGGCAGTAGAACTTTGAAGCATAAAATATTCACCAAGTTGGAAGTGTACTAAAGCATATCATCATATGAATTGACATTACATACATCCTGAAGTGATGAATCATCCAAAGTATCAACAGCTTTCCTTGACAGAAATCGCCTTATGTCACCGTAAGTTAAAATTCCTTCAAGGAAATCTTCAGCCTCAACCACTAGAAGACAATGCTGTCGGTTATCATGCATAGACGTTATGGCCTCTTTCAATGTTAGATTCAATGGAACCTTCACAAAGTCCATTGACATGGCCTGAGAAACCTGATCAAAGCCAGTACAGTGCTGTAAGTTGAGCCACATACAAGATAAAAAATATAAACATATATCAGACAACTGAGGAAATTGATCCACATCTTAAACGAGTCCCAATCAGAAAATAAGATAAAAAATATAAACAAACCTTCAGCTCTTCCAGAATAACATCTTCATCGATTGCCTCACGGTTTTCAACATTTCCTACTACAGAGAGTTCTAACCCATTCCCATCATGAGCTCGTCTCCCAATACCCATGTTTTTGTCTTCAGTGGGTAAGAGAGCAGAATAACCTTTAGCTGAGCTCCTTATATCAGATGCCTCAGTCTCCTTGGACTGGTTTGTTACAGAAGGTACCCATATCGCTAACCCAACAGCCCCCTGCATGCAGAAACTAAGTCAAAAAGGTATGTATTATTTGCCAACCTTACAAACCATTCCTCAATCTGCTTGAACCTTTATCAGTTGTACAGCTTGATTACAAATTTACAAGCCTTAAAATGACATTGATGTGTTGCCACTGCAGGAACTTTTGTGGTTTTAGGACTAGGATTTTTTGCTGTATTTCTTACCATAGGGGACATTTAGGATTTTCTAAAGCTTGTAAATAGGCCTTGCTGCCATAAAACAAGGCAGCCCTGTAGATCAATAATAGGACAATTGCAAGAGCACCTAGCCCCAACTTCGTCTTTTGCTTCTCATCACCAATACTTCTCCCTCTCATACTTATTTCTTTTATGTCTCTCTATTGCTTTTCTCACCGGCTATACTTCTCTCTCTCTCTTTCTATCTTTCTCTCTCTCTCTCTACTGAAACTCTTCTTTTTCCCTCTCCAATTCATCTATCTTCTCTAACTTTCAAAACGCTAATAAAAACTATCCATTTAAAGAACCCTTTGGAGGCTGCATTAGTTTGACATCAGAACAAGTTCTTTCTAAGGATTCGTGAACCTACAAACAGTTTGATGAAATTTCAATAAACATAACCTAGCTTTACATTTTAGTTTTCTGCTACTGTATGCAGGATCATAGATTTATGAAATTATACTTCTTGAGCTCAAGAACAGCAAAAGATGCTTGCATGGAGCTAAACACAAAAACATACTGCATTTAGTTCTTTGATAAGAAAATAGAGCGCACGTTGCCTTGGCCTGACTTCAACAGTCAAGATGGCGTTCTATATATACACACACATCAATAAGCGCAACTCAATCCTTATCAAGTAAGGTTGCGAAGGCATTACCATGAGAGGAAGCAAGATCATGTAATCTTTCGTCAGCTCAAATAGAAGTAGAACAGACGTCAATGGTACTGAACAAACTGATGCTAATGTAGCAGCCATTCCAACCTGCAGTGTGAATAGGATGTATTATCGTTCATCAGTAACAATCGAAAATCATACATGTATATGGAAAATGATACAAAAAATTGACTTGTTTAAGCAATTTTGGGCCTGTTTAAATAGGAACGCTCTTGACAACTTACCAAAGCATATGCTTGCGGTTGGGCAACAGCAACATTTCCTGGAATGGCTGTATTAATTAGTTCTGCAGCTGAACCACCAAATACAGCTCCCACCGCAGCACCAATCATCAAACTTGGTGCATAAAGCCCACCAACAAGCCCAGATCCCTTGCACAGAGCTGTGGCAACAACTTTAGCAGCTGCTAATTGAGTTAGCAGCCAGATTCCTGGCGCCGAAGCACTCTTTCCAGTATGAAGGATTTCATCAACATTAGTGAAACCCCAGTAGAGTATTCCAGGATACTTAAGAGCTATTATCCCTGCTCCTAAACCCCCCAAAGCAGGGCACACAACAGCAGGAACACCAAATTTTTCTTTGATAAACTCAAATACCTTACTGAACCAAGTGACCAAGCGAGTGAATACCACACTTACTACACCACATAGCATACCCAATATCAGGTATAGAGGTAGTTCTGAAAAGCAACAGCCGAGTATAATCAGGAGAGTCGATCACCATAAGTCCATAATACACAAGTTACACAAAGCATCAGTAGCCAAAAGGAGTTACTTGGAGACTATACAGGCATAAATTACTCAATGTTCCAATACTCCAACATTTATGCTGAATGTTTTTATGGTCAATACAACAAAAAAACAAAGATCAAATCTTAGCATTTAGCACCACCACAACAGACTAGGTGTTCAAATCGATATGTGCCACACTGAAAGACAAAAGACTTAAACTTGTTGATAACTTTACAGAATGTACAGTACATCATAGATAGGATTGGGCAGGATAAGTTCTAAACTAGGATGATGGTCTATCACTAAGAAATCTGCTTCCTCCTCACCATATCAGAAATTGTTTTTGGAAATATGAAGAGTAGGAAGCAGAATAAGTGCCCTGCAATTGAATTTATCAAAGTACACTCAATAGCTCATAAGAGAAGATATAACTTCTGGCATCTCCAAGTCACAATTCAGAACTTTTGGACAAAATGGCAAAGACAAGTAACTAGTATCAAGGCAAAGCAACTATTTCTACCCTCAATACAGCAGAAATAGTGATTAAATTCTTCAAGAATAAATTAGAAGAAAATTGTACAATCAGTTCAATACTTTGTAAATTATTTCAAGTATGCGAACAATCGAACATAGACAGATACACATGCACAAGGATCTTCTCGAGTTATGATAATTGAATAAGGATTAGGTAAAATACCAGCAGCAGATTTCAAATCATACGTGGGCACTGTGAAAGCCTGTTTCTCCCCAAGTATAACATTTGATACCGTAGATGAAATCACAGATGCTAATATTATCATGGCAGTTGTGAATGGAGGAGAGTTTTCTGCACGAAGAGGCCTCAAAACAGTTTCAATTGCAAAGAAACAGCCAGCCACTGCAGCATTGAAACCTGATAAAAGTCCAAAAAAAAAAAAAAAAAAGTCCATGATGCATCATACACCATAGAATGAAAAAACAGTAAAAAGATAAACACAATATCCCAAAAATTATAAGGGATGTGTACTTAGACTAACTGCTGAGTTCTGTTTGTTTTTCCTCCAAGAAAAAGCTCGTCTAAAGCCAATATCAGAAGAAAAGGAAAAGACGGTGAGTTCCAAAATACTCACAATAACATGATCTCATTACCTGAAGCTATCCCGGCAGCTGCACCCGCTGCAACAAGAGCTATTTTTCTTTCCCTGTTGTTTTCCATCATTAGAGAGCATCCATTGGCACATGATTTTCCAATATCTACACTAGGACCCTCAGGGCCCAGCGAACAACCAGTCCCTAACGTAACAGCAGCCTGGATGGCTTTTATAGTAGGGAAAACTCCTGCAAGCAAATCAAAACCTTGTCCTTGAGAAGAAGTGGACTGCTTTATTTGGTCTAATATTTCCAGTAAACCATGCATCATTCCGACAATAACTCCTCCTGTAACAGGTATTAAAAGTATCCGATGCCAAGTATCAGCTAGCCTCTGTAAACGAAGCCAAGCAGCACCCTCTGTCGGAGTACCTGCCCAGGCCCATCCATGTATAATATGCACCTATAATACATAAATGGAAATGTTGATATCAAAAATTGTCAAAGAATTAACTCATACTTAAATATGTAATGCTGCAGTAACCAAACAAGAATTTTGTTATGCTAACCATAAAACTAGTAAAAAATCGATCAAGCACATGCGCACACGAGACAGGCAAAATTTATGTGGTTTGATAACATGCGGCATATCTATGGTAATAGCCTGGGGTCTTTCCCAAAAATTTTCAATAATATTATTTTTATTCTAGTAAGAGAGAGACTTTCATGGCCATTTTCATATAAACATTGCCCGTTCTCCCCAAAGAAAAGGTCGGAATTAAGTTTACACCTTTTTTATGCTCCCTATATAATAGCAAAATTATGGCCACAAGAGAATAAGAGCCTTAAATTGCAGAATCAAAAAAGCTAGGAACATCACGATTGTGATTGAATCAAATTTAACTGCTGACATTTCAAAGAAATGGATTCATGCTAAATAACTTTACTTTTTCCATGCAAGCATAACGTACATTCTTTTTTTCTTCAGCAAGCATAAAATACACAATTTTAAGATAATTGGACCAGCATTATTAGGGCTTAGTTACAATAAACTTGCCAACAATGTAATATCTGATGTAAGTTATAACTAGTATATGAAGGATTGTTTGTCCATCAGAGTCCTTTTAGCTATATGGCCATACAAAAACATTCTCAAAATTAACAAGTTCTCTAATGCTAGCACAAAATGCATATTTGCAAGATTAAGAGAGACAAGTACACTGATGGATATAGAGTTTAGAAGTTTACAACTAATAAGATTGTCTGTAATCAACTACTTCGGAGTATATGGTCATTGGAGCTTGTGGGTACATGGGTCCCTTACCCACGATCCTGAAGCAACTCAGGATTTAGGTCTCAAGGATCCTCGAACCACAATCTTGGGTAATTGAGGATTTGACCTCCACAGACTTATTAGCCACACTCACTTAACCACATCTCCAGAAGATCTTGCTTGGGAACCATGCATTAGGGTTGTGGAACGGAGCACCAGCAATGGAAAATGGAGGTGATAATGAATCCTCAATAGCACCTCAACCCTCTGAGAGTGTGTATGTGTGTGTGTGTGTGTGTGTGTGTGTGTGTGAGAGAGAGAGAGAGAGAGAGAGAGAAAGCCACCTATGACGTTAACTAGCCTCGCTTACTACCATCAGGTGGCAACTCCTTGTTAGATCCCAAACTCTCACACCTCAAACTGACACTAGAGGATCTTTCACCATTCAATAGCAACCCAAGCTCTACCAATATCAATTTGGGCTCTATCACCCTCATCACTGTGACAGAAACATTCTTGACACTCCAAGTTGCAAGCATGCTCCCCTTACATTCAAGGATCCTACATCATGCCTTGTGCTGGGTCACTATCACCTATCAAGGACCCTAATTGACACACATAAGACATTCTTCCACCCGCCAAATATTCGATCGCATTAAAGCATCTATTGCTCTCTCTTAGTTGTCGCATTAAAGCATCTACTCCTCTCTCTTAGTTGTCTTGCTCTGCCCTCACCTCCCTTGGAAGTTCTTGCTGCCATTCAGCAATTGTCTCTCGTACGTCCCAAATCCAGTGGTCCCCAGTCAAGGGTCTAGCTTCCTAGAATTCTTTAGCACTTTCCTCTCCCATATCCATAAATTTAAATCAATCGCACGAACAAACCGTGCCAAGTCCAGCTTAACCTATTTAACAAATTTCCCCCGTAAGAGTTCTAATTCTAGAGTGAATTTAACCAGCCTTATTACAACAACAAACCTGACTGCATAAATTTGATTTTCTTGCACCTTGTGCAAGGTACAATTGCAGTCAGTATCAACTTTTCTTACTACAACAACTCTCTTTACGAGACTAGTGTCCCCCCTTATATTTTCCAACCATCTGTGGAGGCTTTCCGTATCAGGCTCCCTGGAAATCCCCATATCGTAAAACATGATCGCCTTCGCGGCACTGGAGTCTATTTCCGCCATTTCCAGAAAGTACATGGACAGCTGTCCATGGAGCTCCTTCAACCCATAACCAAACAACTCTTCCCAGGTGGCATAATCACTGGTCCTCATGACTTGCAGCAATCATTCCATCCAACAGATTCACAACATATCATTAGGTGTATTCATTGTTAATCATATGACTTGCTATTCCATTTATCCCGATCATCACTCTCATTTCATGCTCTGCAGAGTGCAGAACACCTCATTCCGTTCTTTAGTATCTATGCAAGAAATCCAGCCATGTCTTGGACTCTTAGGTGACCAAATATGTCTTTCCATTAATTTGTAACACTTCTATCAAGCAAATGCTGAATTAACTATATATAAGTGCTAAAACTTAAAATCAACATGAGAAGCAAGAGATATTGATTCACCTAAAATACCTAATTAGCGTAATTAAATTCCATTTCCAGGATATTATTACTTTATTCACATTATTAGTCGGTACTATCCGTTCAAATAGAAATAATCCATATCCAATACAGAAGGAATTGACGCAAGCAACGACTCACCCCACGGTTGAAGGCGGCAACACAGAGTCCAGTAGCAAGACCTAGAAGGCAGCCAATGAGCAACAACGCCCATTCCGGTGGCGCGCTATCCCCGAGGATGTCATCGCCGCCGCTGGCGGGATGATCTACGGAGGAGCTATGATCCCTTTCCGAACGCTTGATGCTGAGCCGGCGTCCTGAAAACCCTCGATCCAATCGCTTCAGCAGATCTGTAATGCCTCTACTACTCTTATGAGGTCCCTGACTTTGTATATCTCCATCCGAAGCCGACGAATTCGACGGCAACAGTACGTCGCGATCATCGTACTCGCCTCCCGCCATTTCAATCCCCTCTCACGATTCCATCCAAAGAACAACCGATGTATATGCGCGAGTGCGTATATATATAAAAGAAAGATTATTAGGTAGAAATTTGAAGAGGGTGAGGAGGCGGTAAAGCAAGACGGTTGAATTGCCCTAATTCTACTACATACGGTTGAATTGGCTTCGGATCTTTTTCCCGGCGACTGGGGAGAAAACAGACGTGCGAATATATGTATGTATGTAATGCGCGCTTCGGACAGTTTTCGGAGTTTTTCTTTTTCTTTCCCACTTTCTAAGATTCTTACGATATTTACTCGGCAACCAAACGTGCTGACGGAAAATTCAAACCCTTTCTATGACGCCTTCAACAGCCTGGCCACAGATCGGTAAACTTGAGGGAGACTTGCCAACGAATGAGAAAGCCAGACTTGACTTCAACGAGCCACAGGTGTAGCAGAATATTATAGATTCGATTTTGTCAAAACTAAAACGCTCTAAAGTTTATGAGCACTATGAAGGGTGAAAATTTTGTTTATTTCGCCAGCACCAATAAATTTTAGTTTTACGTATTAAAATTTTTCAGATTTTATAAATATATACTTAAATTTTTTAAAATTTGTAATATATTAACTTAAACTTCTTTTATTAAATTTTTTATTTAAAAAATAACTTTTAATCAATCTATTATTATAAAATTATCTTTATACCCTTATTATTAGTATAAAGAAATACATAAAAAATAAGTTAAAAATAAGTTTTTTTTTATTCCGGCTATTATTTGATACAAATGGAAAAGAAATAAAGAAAAAGAAGAAATTAAAATTTTATCTCTTCCATGATTAGTTTATTAGTTTAATAATAAAAAAAGTAATAATAATTTTTATATATGTATAATATTAATTTTTATATAATAGAATTTGAAATATTAATATAGAGTATAACAATTTAAAGTACTAATGTAAGAAAAATTCAAAAAAAATAAAATAAATTGACTATAATGTAATGTTTATAAAAATCAAAGATACACCATATTATGACATAAATATTTTTTATTAATGCTGAAGATATACAAATATTTTTATAGTATTTAATTGATTAAAAATTATTTTTTGTATAAAAATTTTAATAAAAATGATTGAGTGAATGTAATACAAATCTCAGGGGATTTATATGCTTATTTATGAAACCTTTGGGGTTCAATGGTTTTAAAACTCGGTTAACACCGTTATGTAACACTGTTACATAATATTTTTGAATCTTACCGTTCTTGTTAAATTTCTATTTTTTGTCCGTTATATTTTCGTTACACCTCATTATACCTTTTATTTTCTGTTATCGTTAACACTGTTCGTTATTGCGTTTGGTATACAATACCAAAATCATAGAAGTGTAGATGAAATAATTTAAAAAAAAAAAAAACGAAAAAAAGTAACGTAAGGAGATTACCGGGCGTATTCTCTTATTAGCTATTGTTGAGCAAATCTATGCACGAGGAAAGAGAGGAAGTACATTGTGTTCATAGGCATGAAACAATTTGTGCTCGCACAGTTGGGGGCTGTCTGTGGAAAATGATAGCATTCCCAGTACGTACAATTAATCTACCGTTGATTACAATCGCCTAGAAGTCTCATTGTTTCTTGCAAGAACCTGAACCTTTAAGATTCGTTCAAACAGCGGGACACTATCCGCCCTCACTATGCAATTGCGGGAACATCACCAGTGCAAATCGGAGATTCATCGGATAAATAGTCTAAAGATGAGACCACCTCAACTCTGGTGGACCAACTGAACAACTACCAATCAAACAGAGGAACATGAGGGGTTTTGAGAAATATACAGGGAAAAAAAATTATTAGTTTTTTAAAATTTATTATAACTTACTTCTTTCTCTAATATAATACAATTTAATTTAAAAAAAAATTAAACTGTCATTTTACCATGCACAGGATCTTGCTAGTTTAGAGTGTCTTTGACGTGTTGAAAAATTTTAAAAATTTTTAAAAATTATTTACTTTTTATTTTAGAATACGAATTAAAAATATATAAATTATTTAAAATTATTTTATTCTATCTCATTTTGTGTTACTCTAAACGTTCCATTAATTACGAAAAAGTAAGTTGGATAGGGGAGTGAAGTTCGTGACTTGTTAACACTGTTCGTGGCTAAAACATTTAAAAAATATATAAATATATTTATAACTTTAAATTCAGATGAATTGTTGTCTAACTAATATCAAATTTGATGGTAACCCTCGTTATTTAATTTGCGAAAAAACTATGGCTGAAACCGTCATTTCACACATGTATAACAAAAAATCAAGAATAAACTATAGAGGAAAAATGAGCACCGTAAGGTAGGTAAAGGAGAGAGGACTGTTTTTGTAGAGTTTTACAACAGTGTATCAATCTCGCGTATATTCATAGAGACTCAGAGAGGAGGCGAATATGTTAATGGTGCAAACCTGCTTTTCGATGGAAAGTAGAACCAGCTGATGCCCCCGTGATGTGTGAGTGCATGGTGGTGCTGTTATCGATCCACCGTAAATCTCTCTCTCTCTCTCTCTCTCTCTCTCTCTCCCCTCCTGGTTTTTTAGCTTGCTATCTGATATTTTCTCTCCTGGTCTCCTTTCCCATCTCTCATTTTCTTTCCAAACTTTCCCGATAAAGTTTGAGAAGAGATGGTTTGTGCTCCCGTGAGTTATACTGATTATTTCATTTCTGGGTCTCCTTTGTATTTCTCCGCGCTGTTTCTTTTTTCTTTCTTTTTCTCTTTTTTTCTTTTTCTTTTTTTTTTTTTTTCCTCTGGTTGTGATGTTCGTTTCGGGTTTCCTTCAGATTTTCTTCACGGGTTTTCCTCTGGGCGATCCAGTGTTGTGCAGGATAAAAGAAATGCCGTGCGTTATCATCACACCAGCGGGACTAGCTTAAAATGACCTGTAAAACAAAGGAAGGTTAGAAGTAGTGGCCAGGGAGGGTTCCAATCTAAGATTTTTCGATGCTAAAGTTAGTACAAAATTAAAAGAATAATTGTGTGAAATGTTAAAGTTTAGTTGATAACAGTTAGTATATCTTATTTTTTGTGTTATATGAATTATTTATAGGACAAGAGATTGAATAAAATAATTAAAAAAATAATATTATTATGAAGTATTTAGTTAATCAAAATTAATCAAAATTTATTAATTTTTATCTATTTTTATTTTTTTTATTTAAAATTTATCACATATTATTTTTATATTAAATTTTTATATTTTTTATTTTAGACAAATTTTTACTAACCAAACACAAAACATGTTTGGGGCCGGGCTCTCCCTTTCTCCGCGCGTATGTGCTCAGGGATGATGCGCGTGTTGTGTATATGTATAGATCTTGGTTTTTTCTTGTTTGCCTGGCTATATAAACATATATGGTTTTGTATATATCAACACGGTTTCAGCTAAGATGCATACGACTTAGGTTTGAACGCAGAAGTTCCGTATAATTTCATGATCTCTTCATCACCTTGTTTATCGAGTTCCCCCCCCCCCCCTCTTTTTTTTTTTGGCAGTCTTGATGAAGCAAATCTGGTCGTCTCCACTGTTCACCACGACCACCAAAGCTTTGATTTTGGGCTTTCTTGGTTTCTTCTCACTTTCTCAATCCTTTATACTTTGCAAAACACTCGCCCGTGGTTATGATTTGAGTTTCTATCAAACCATCCATGGATGTTTGAGATTCTTTCTATCCAACCATCCATCGATGTTTGAGATTCTTGTTCATTTGGTAATCTTTTGATTCTACTCCTCCCTTTTGCTTTAATACAGTAATTTGTTTGTAGATTTTATCTGTTAATTGAAGGAAAGTGAATAGTGTCGTTCTTCATCTAATGGAGCTTCGCAAATCACGCCCTTTTTCTGGGTTTTACCCACATAAAATAGCGCTTCAATTCCTGGACACTTCAAATTCCTGGACTCTGATCTTTACTCACATCTTTAATTCTTTGTCAATTTTGTTCTTTCCTTGTTCAATTGGACTCTTGAAGGTGTTTGATGGTTTAACACACACACACACACACAATATATGGATAGATGCTTTAAATTTACTCATTCCAAGGACATAAAATAATGTTGCAGATGGGTCAAGTATGCATTTGTCTCCAGTCTGTTTTCTGTGTTCTTCTCGAAGCTTTTTGGTGTCATTTCTTCTTGCAGGCTGATGGGTGAAGAAAATTAAGGGCCAAATTCAAATTTGAGGTGGGTTTGTTTGATCTCATCTCACTGCCCGGCTCCCGGGAGCTATTGTATTGGTGGTAGTGCTTTTGTGGCGGGGCTTGGAGTTTGGGAGGGGCTTGACGATTTGTTATGTATGCTGAAGGCGAAGGCTACGACGTACAAGGGCTAGCTTGGAGAGAGAAATTCTTGTGACTGGTGGGAAGACGGCACAAGAAAGGAGAAGTTATCATCAGATGTAGTAATCCACTTAAAACCTCCAGCAGATGCCCCTCATGTCCTCTTGAAACTAATCTCACAGCTGATGAAAAGTCAGGTCTTGATGACAACAACCCACTTCCCATGTTCTGCGTGTGGTGATTGTTTGCGCCAAAATAATAGACCATGAAGTAACGCATCGTCTTCGACGGTTTTAAAATAAATATTTGTACCGACGTTCATAGTCACATCCACTCAAAAGTATGTGGATGGTTTGGGCCTTATATGGAATTTTAAAATCGTAAAAAAATATTAAAAATTTTTAAAAATCATTCACTTTTTATTTCAATTCATTTGATTTGTTAAAATAAATTAAAAAAATAAAAAATTTTTTAAAATTTCAAAAAATTATTAATTTTTTATTTCACGGCACAAATTACGAACCCTAACTTATCTTAATTTATCTTATTTTTTATCATTTTAAACACACTCTTCACTATATAAATTACGAAATCATAATTTCTATCAAATTTATAATATTTTATCACTGCAAACGAATTGTGTGTCGATTATCCTTGCTTTGCATTGTCTAAGAACTTCAAATTCTTTCGTGATTATTCATCAATTCTTTCGTGAATAATATATGTGGTGAATGAGAATCCGAAGATAATAAGTGAAGTTTATTATATTACATTGTTTTTAAAAATTACAGTACACTATTATTAAATACGGAGATTAAAATTAAATTACATTCATAAAGAAAAAGAAATGACAATTGAAATTCGTTACATTAAATTAAAATTATAACTAAAGGTATATAATGGACATGGTGGTAGGAATCGAAAGAGAAGGCTAATATTGACGGAACCGTGAATACTTTTTCACTACTTTGTAACTTTCAAAAATGGTAGTCGCAACTATTAGTAATTTCTCACGAGTCTTTAATTTCGTTGCATTTGGAAAATTAGTATTTTTTTTATTTTTATTTTTTGGAAGACTGAAAGCAATATTGATTAAAGATTTTTTAAAAGTTTTTATTGTTTGAACTAAACATTGGCCAATCATTAATAAATATTTTAAAACTAATTAATATCAAGTTGCTTCCTGTATATTCGAAATAAGCGTATACGTACGTATATTTTAAATATTATGGACCCAAATTTTAAAGGCAATCTATGGCTTTTGGCTTTTTTTTTTTTTAAGTTATTAAGGGGTTATTTGGTTTGTTTTTTTATTTTTTATTTTTATTTTTATTTTTTATTTTGAGCTCATTTTTCATTTTATATTTTTAAAAATAAGGAAAACAGTTCAAAATTTATTTGGTTACTTGTGTTTTCAAATTTTATTTTCGAAAACTAAAAATAAGTTTACACATGAAATGAAAAATGATAAAAAGTCATTTTGAAAGTTTTTAACAAAAAAATAAAGAAAATCTCAAAATAAGGAAAACATGGCATTTTCTCTTTCCTTGTTTTGATATTTTGAACACATAAAACAAAAACAGAAAATAGAAAATAAAAAAGTAAACCAAATGCGACTTAATTTTTTAAGTAAATCGGAAACCATGAAAATTCTTGTGATATCAATATTGTTTAGGTCGATTTTGGTAATTACAAACATTGATATACATACATCTCTCTGGGTTCCAGAGGTTGAAGTATAACAGATCAATGGTTATAATTTAGACCATTAATAAATCATTTTGAAAAAATAAAGTTAAATTATGAGAATATGACACTGAAATTAATATGGTATACTTTAACTTTTTTCAGAGTTACAATAAATATGATGACTCCGTTTGGAGCTAAACAAAACAAAATAAAATCTTACAAATATCTTTAAACACGAATTACGAGATAATAAAATTTAAATTCTTCACTTACTATACAAATTACGAGACATTTATTTTTACAATTTTATTTTATTTTATACACTTTTATAAAACTCCAAACACACTTTATATTTCATATAAACATGGAAAATAATAATTTAAAACAAGAGGGACAATTGTTAAAAATATTTGAACAAAATGTAGCTTTTATAATTTTTAAATGACAGACGATGGAACATGTTGTAATGAGGTTTAATATGCAGGGTAGGCAGATATGTACGAACTCACTCTTCTTCCGAAGCCTGTGCGGGAGTGTGAATATTTAAATATTATTAAATTAATTTGGTTGATAATTCTGATTACACTGCTGATGATCCGTTTGGCATGTAAAAAAAATACTGAAAATTCCTATAAATTTTTGTTAATTTTATATTATATTAACTTTTTTTTTCATTACATGCATTACAAATTCTTAAATTATACTAATTTATCTCATTTTTTTTTATTTCAAATACACCGGAATGTGTGTGGCGTGGTTTGCGTGGAGAAAGCTCGACACCTCAGATATGGGGTCTCAAAAATGACGTAGAATTCTCCAAAGTGGGCCACACTTTGTCTCTTAGAATAACCATTAATTCATTAAAACGGTAATTCATTAGAATGACCGTTAATTTAAATTTAACGTTTTGAACATATTTATATTTATTTTAAATTAAAAATATATAAATATATTTAAATTGTTAAATTTTAATTTAATTAACAACCCCATTCTATTGTTACAAAGTGACTTCAGCGCCTCTAAATCCAATCCATTTAAGTACAATTTAATTTCTTCTTATTCACCTTGTACACATTACTTACGAACACAACACACACAACACGTGTATCATTTATACATATCAATATATCATCATACAACACCTTCTCCCTCCCGCTGCCATCGTCGGGCAACCCCATCTTCCCCTGTGAACCAACCACCGACTCGCTGCCATCCATCGGCACCGGTCAACCCACCATTCTTCTCCCGTCGTTGCAGTTGCTCAGTTGAACACCATACCCGTACACCGCTGCCACCAGAGGTGTGCATGGATTGATTCGCTTCTAGTTTATACTTGATTTTAGAACAAAGCCCATTTTTTTTTTTTTTATTCTTGAAAATTGCACATGAAACTAAACTAATTTCAATTTGAAACCGAACCAAAACTAACCGAAAATATAAGATTAAGTCAGTTTAATTTTTGGTTAACCTAGATCAAGTTAGTTCGAATTGACCTGATTTATTTATTTTTAAATCTTAAACATTGAAAAAAATAATATATTACGCATTAACATAAAACTATAAATATTATAATATACATAATACTATATGTTATAATATATATAATCATATACATATATATATTTATATCTATATATATTGTCAATCTAGTTACTGTTTTCTAAACAGGAACTATTTTATATATTAGTTAAAAAAAACTGTTTTATATATAATAATATAAAATTCTGTTTTATAAATGAAAATTTAATAAAGAAAACTGTTTTATACATATTATATATAATTATATATTATAATTTTCAGGTTAATTCAAGTTGAATTATTTTGGGTCAGTTTCAGTTCAGTTTGATTTTTTGTCTATTAATTCGAGAATCGAACTAAAAATATAAAATTATTATTTTTTTAATTTAGAACCGAACTGATTTTAATATAAACTCAAATTAAACTAAATTGAAGTGGACGGATTAGTTCGATTTTCAATTTGTTCGGTTTTTTTTTGTGCAATCCTAACCACTACGAGTAGTTCCCCGCCAAACCTCGCCAAACAGCTGCTTTCCCGGTGAACCTATCGGATCGACCTACCACAAGCTACTGCTTGCCCAAACCTAGCTCAGCTTAGGGCTGGGCGCAGCCTTGAGCTCTCCAAGTCGTAGTTTGGATAATTTCGCTTAATTTTTATTTTTAAATGTACCTCATCCTAATTTTTTTTAATTCAATTTATTTTATCTTTAAATTCTCTATTTAGTCTAAATTTTTATAATTCAGGACACTCAATTTTTAAACTTTTTATTCAATTTAAGTAAACTCCAAATCTTAAATCCAACGCGGGAGCAGACGCATCTTTGCACTGTCTTGACTGTGACCACCGTGTATTCCCGGTAGCATAGTAGCAGCTTCCTTCTAGCAACCAGCTCCAATTGTAACAACCTAACTTCCGTAAAAACACTAATTTCTAAGATTGGGAGGAATGAAAAATAGAATTTTTTTTTTTATCTTGAAGGATAGAAATTTTGTTACCGTAGAATTGCGGCTGCTAGGTCAAGTTATTTTTTTTGGAACTCATTTGTATACGTTGAATCATGATGGAAGTGGTTATGGTTTTACGTTTCTTATGGATTGACCCATTAAGTGGATCTTTGATTGGAGTGATACGATCTAGTTGTGCCTTTCAAATTACTCAATTTTTTATACATGTTTGGTGACCATCGTAATCCCTTAGAACATAGTTATATAACTTTATATTGGATAATCGACATTAGTCGCTCGTACAATTGTTATTTGTTTAACTGAATAATTATCCATTACAAAATTCATTGCGATACTGGATCATAAGTTATCAATTATCCAAGTAATATGACATTATTTACAGGATCGAAATATTTGTACCTCTTTATTAATTTTTCAATTACACAGTAAATTTAATAAAAAAGAGTAATGTGTAATGAAGAAATTAATGAGAGAACCTATTTATCATTTCTTTGAATATCAGATAGGTGAATGTATCTATACATAAATCATAATTTTGTGTGTGTGTGTGTGTGTGAGAATCTGCACACAGAGACAGAGAGCAGGGCTAAACTCACCTCTTTTTTCCGTACACATTGCCATATTCTATCATTTGCTAGTTACCCCCTTCTACTTTCTCCCTTCAGAGAATCAAGTCAGACTTTTCAACTAGTAGATGCTTGTTAAATTGCTTACAGCAACCAAATCTAAAATTTCTTTTACAGATTCATTGATTCTAATACCACAACTCTGTGTGTGTAAAGATTCCACATGAAGCAATTAATAATTATTTAAAAAAAAATACCTTATGATAGTATGACATTACCCAAAAACAAATTACTTCTATCATTGTTTGGCACTTTTCTGTAGCTATGATAGGTAAATTTATTAGATTGCTAGATAGTTATTACCTAAATTAATTAGGTAAAATCAGTTATATTCAGATATGTCAATGGGATGGATATACGAGAGTACCCGAGTCGATCGAACTTGATAAAAATTCGTTGAAAAATACTCTAATGGGATTGGGACGGGTTTGGAATTGAAATTTAATACTTGCGCGGGTTTAAGATGGGTTTGAGATCTGTTTGTAGGGTACCCGATACCTATTTATACTTATAGGTACTCGTAAAGTATCCATTTAACAAAATAAAATAAAATAAAATATATATTTATATATTTACATACAATTTTATCCCTAAAATAAAATTTTTAAACTTCTTAAGTCATAGTCATCTGTGCTTTATTGGCAACTGCTCTTGCCTTTATTGAAATAATTCATTTGCACTTGTTTAATTTATGATTTGTTATATGCTATTTTCACATATCATGAATTGTTCTAACTTCCATATTGGATTTGAAAGTCCTTTATAAACTGTTATTGTTATTATATTGTTCTAATGATATGCCCGTATATATTTTGTACGTTTATTTCTACTATTTATAGTATATTTCTTTTATCTTAAAAAAAAAAAAAAACTTAAAGGTCATTTAGCCAATAAATTTGTTCAATTTAATAAATTTCATATTTTTTTCACTTACTAATTTTTTTATTTTTTTATCTCAAATTGGGTATTTAACAAATACTTAATGAGTAATTTTGACCAATTAAACATAAACGGGTTTACGGGTTCGGGACGGGTTTCACGGGTTTGGGACGGGACGGATTTGAAATTTCAACTAGAAAAATAAACGGATTTGGGACAATAATGGTAAGTAAAAAATAAACAGATTTGGTAATAGGATTAACTAATTAGGCGAGTACGCTACCTGTTTACATCCCTAGTTATATTACCACCGCAACATAGGTTAAAAAAAAAAAATCTTAAACGTATTACCAACGGGAATTTGGAATATGTACATTACGACATTTTATATTTAGAAAGTGAATAAAATATATATTGTTGTTCTGGCAGTAAACATTAATATGAGGTATCAATCATATGCTCAAATGTCTATCACATTCTAAAATTTTCGGAAACTAAATCATGCAATAATTCAAGTTAATTGATCGTGTTAAAAAATTTAATAAAATCGATGACATAAAACACATTTTAAGAGCCTTATCACCTTACTTTAATAAAAATTCTAGGCAACAGGATTTAAGGATGAGAAAGGATCGAACACCAAAAATTTTTGAAACTAAAAAATTGTAATCTTTAAGCCCTTTCTTCTTCCTCCTTGAATTCACCACAAACCTTAAATTAAATTTCTAAGTCTTTTGTGGAATTTTTTTTTTCAAAATATTCAAATTTTCAACCGAAGAAGAAAAATTTTAAGTTTTTACCGAATTTTCTAATTAATGCCACCAGTGAAATAATATTAATTTGTCAAATAGTCGACTAAATTTTATGTATAAGAATTTAAAATACTCAAATACTGTGTGTTGGGAGTGACAAAAGTGAGAAGTTGTGGATTTGTAACTAGTGTAGTGAGATAAAAAGTGTATAACTTTTAAAGTTTTTTTAGTGTTTTTACCTTTTTTTAGATTTTATAAAAATTAAAAACTTTTTATTTTAAATTACTAATTTTATTTTTCATTGATTAATATCTCATGGTGTTTAGTAGAGGAAATAAAATAATATTTTCTTTCAACAAAATTTCAAGTTCTTTATATTTAATAATTATTTTGTTTAGAATATTCAATGCAATGTATCTAACTAGAGAGGGGAAAAGGGTAGGGTGTACACAGTTCATTTGGCACTAAAATTTAGATTGAATCACAAGTTTTTGATTTGTTGAAAGATTTTGAAACCATAATCAAACCATTCAACTAAAAATTCAAACTAAATCATAGCATTGATTTCAATTTGATTTGGTTTAATTTGACAGTTTTGTAAGATAAAAAATATATACGTATACCATATATAATTATGATATATTAATTATAAATTACAAAAATTTTTGTTTGTCTTAAAAAATTATTTTTAATATAGAGTCTAATATTAAAACAAATTAATTCTTAAAATAAAAAATTACATACTGATTCAGGTTAATTATTTTACAAATATAATTCGACAATTATAACATCTATCCGAGTATAGTGTTTTTTATGTTTTTTTTTAAATCTAATATATTTAATATATTATAAAATGTATCTTAATAAAATCAATTTGATTCGATTAATTAAATTCTCAAATTTTAATCGGGATCTCAAGCTACGAGTCAAATCAGATTGTGTAGGTAGTATTTGGTTTGTATTTTTATTTTTTTTTTCTGTTTTTACTTTCTATTATTTGTTTTATCTGTTTTATATTTTTAAAATTGTAAAACAAAAAAAAAAGAAAAACACATTTGGTTTGATTTTTTTTTCCGTATTTTGATATTTTTCTTACTTTGAAATAAAAATGCTCAAAATTATTTAGGCTCCGTTTGGTTTGCAAACAAACTTCAAAAAACTCTATAAATCTCTGTTAACTTTATATCACATTAACTTTTTTCTTTTACTGCACGCATTTCGAACTCTCAATTTATCTCAATTTATTTCAATTTATCTTACTTTATCTTACTCCAAACTCATCCTTATTGTCATTTTACATTTCATGTGTAAATCTATTTTTTGTTTTGTAAAATAGATTTTGAAAACATGAGTGACCAAATACATTTTGAACTGTTTTCCTTATTTTAAAAAAATGTAAAATGAAAAATGGGTTCAAAACAATGGCACCTTAGTTTTTTGATTTTTAAAATTATAACCAAATCGTTAATTTATAAAATCAAACCAAACTAAATCAAGATAAACCAATTTTGTGCGTGGATGGAGTGTCAAATTTGGTAAAAAAATCTCTAAGTTTTTCAATTCTTTCTATATAAAAATTTTTAAATTTTTTTTTTCAAAATTTTCATATTTTATTAACTTTTTCTACGTTCTTTAAAAAATACACCAAATACCAAATAATTTAAAAGTTATTTATTTTTTATTTTTTTATCAAAATAAACAAATATAAATATATATATTTTTTACTCTGTGCGCCAAACAAATATTTAATTCGGTCTAACAGTTTGATGGATTCAATTGTGGACCCTAAAAAGGAACTATCAGAACAAAACTTCAATGGAAAGCGGCGAGACAAGTTTAAATTTAGATTGAGCAATTTTGTTAATTAAATAATTAAATTATAATAAATTTTTTTATTTAATTAATTTATCGTCCATTATATGGATTTACTTCTATATATGTAAGCATCTCATTGATCACTAGAAGAAAAAATTCAATGTGTTTTATTTTTAGGTTTTCTATTTATCATTGTAAAACATTTTTGAAACCGTGGCAAGTGTTTGTGTTTGCTTAATTACCTCACTCTCAAATGTAAATAAAAATACAAATTCAGATTTCAAAGGTGTTGAGTAAGGAAAATCAAGACAAACTCCCCCAAGTGCAAGGTTTCATTGTAGCACAATTAACTAGTAAGAACCAGGTCATATCCACAGGGATCTAGGGAGCAAAATCATGTTTGAATTAAATGGATTAAAGAGGCAAAACATGGCTCACATGAATGGTAAATAGAATTGAAAATCTGGTTTGAAATTTTTGATGGTTTTGGAAATGGGTTTTGAAATGAAAACTAAACTTAACTAAAACTTGATATTAAAAAGATGGGCAAGACAATTCCAATAACTATCCAAATCAATCTCAAAATACCAAGAGTGAATAGATCATCAATTCTAGTTGCTCTAATGTTTGGAGAAAATTAATTTCAAATGATACAAGCCATGGATCAAACAAGTGATGTGCATAATCTATCATGAAGACTATAGAAGATCTAATTCTAGCAACTCCTATACATATTTGCAATAAGAGTTCTGAATTCAGCAACTTCTATGAACTCATTGATAAAATATGTAAACAAGTGTTAATCGGACATTGAACCATTGATTTCGAGAGTAATTAGATACAACTAAGATTGATAACCAAAGAACTCAAAATTAATCCATGAAGAACGGCATCTTGGAAATCATTGGACAGGACATTGTCCTTGCCTTGGCCCAAGAAAAACTAGCCGATCATCTTAAGAAAAATGAATAATAGAAATGAAAAACAGAGACATCACCTTCAAAGCTGGAAATGGAAATTTACTCTTTAATTCAAAATGAAATCTAATTACAGGAATGGAATTGTAAAGTGCTGTAGAACTAAAATCTAATTACAATAAACTAAAAATTAAAATCAGAATTGAAATCCAAATCTGCAGAATCCGAAAACCAGAGAAAATGAAGAAGAAGAAAGCTGGAAAGAAACTTGAAACCCAAAAAGAACTCTCTCCCTCTAAAAACTCTCCCCCGTATATCCCCTTTTTGTGGGTCATGTGATGCCAGCTTCTTTTCCCCTCTCTCTCTACTCATTCCTTCCGAAAAATCCTCATTCTGTTATGCAATCCCCCACCAAATTACTGATTTGCCATTCCTTGATTTCAAGTCCATGTCACATGGAGAGGCTGAAGCCACGTGAAAGCTGTTGCTGAGATGTATAACTCTTCATTCGAATGCTTTGTCCCTGTATTCGAATATGTACTTCCTTCCAATATGTAATTCAGTCACCAACAATATTCGAATATGCCAATCTACATATTCGAATATATTCCCCTGCTTCCAGAACTTCAAACTGAGGATTTTGATCCTCTTGTGTTGAACACAAGTGAAAGTTTCTTCATCCTCTCAAATGGCATCAATCAACTGATGTACTGCAACTTGATGTATCCAATGCTTTCATGACTTTTCCTGTATCTTCAACATGGCTCGGATTTCTTTCATTTGTGTATAAAATCAACACATGCTTCCACTCTGAGTAGTGGGAATAGATTCTACACAAAACACAGATTTTATATTATTTATGTGCTAAGTAAAGGTGTAATTAAATATATAAATGTGTAACAATTAAAGTTCAATCAGCAAGAAAAGATCATAATAAATTTAGATTGAGCTATTTTGTCAATAGAATAATTAAATTATAATAAATTATTTAATTTAATTACTTTTTTGGTAATTATTTAATTTAATTACTTCATCGAGCATAGCATAGATTTACTTCTATGCATGTAAGCATTTTACTGATTACAATAAGAAAAATATTAAATGTGTTTTATTTTTACACTTAGTTTGTATCATTTGTAAAATATTTTTTAAAAAAAATGTACTTATTTATATTTGTATAAAAATATATTTATAGTAGTTCAAATCTATTTAAAATTATTAGAGAGCATATTTGGTCGCTAACTCAAGAATTTTAGAAATTAGTCGAATTGTGAAAAATTGATCCCTGTTAAGACATTAGATTTACTCGCTAATGGTCACTAATTCGAATCTCCTCATAACTAATGAATGTTCACTTGATCGTTAACTTCAAGATTCTAGGTATTAATCGAGGTACGCATAAACTGACTTAAACACCTTGAAATATTAAAAAAAAAAAACTAAAAAATTGATCCCAACACCTTAAATTAAAATATACATATACATATATATATATATATATACATATTTTAAAATATATATAAAAGTATTTGTCAAAAAATATTTTGCAAAGGGTAGAGAGTACCATAAACTCCGCAACAAAAGCTAGTGGTGACTGTTCAAACATCAGACTTTTTGTCGTGTTGCGGAGGCGCAAACGTTTCATGGCGTAATTGGAGAAAAAAATGAGGGCTAAACTCGATATTTCACTTAACCATAACAAAAAAATCAAGAATAATCGATGAAGAAAAAATGAGCTCTGTAGGGTAGGTGCTTGGGAAGGCTTTGTAGAGAGCAAAAACTCTCTCTCTCTTCCTCTCTTTCTCTCTCTATATCTCAATCTATCTATTTTCTCACTCATGCATATTCACAGAGAGGAGGTAAATGTTAATGATACAAATCTACTTTTGGGTGGAGAGAAGAACCTGATGCCCCTTTTGATGTGTGAGTGGGTGCTGTTTTCTCACTGTAATTCTCCCTCTTCATCTCTCTGTTTTTTGTTTTCTACCCTATCATTTTCTTTCTCATTTTTTCTATCCAAACTATCCCGAGAAAGCTTCAGAAGACGAAGGTTTGTATTCCCACGGGTTATACTGATTATTTCGTTTTTAGGTCTCCTGCTTTGTATTTCTTCAAGCTGTTTTTTTTAACCTCTCTCTTTCTCTCTCTCTCTCTCTCTCTCTCTCTCTCTCTCTTTCCCCCCTTGTGATGTTCGTTTTGGGTTTTCTTTTGATTTTCTCTTTCATTTCTGTGTTTTTACTCTTCGATCCAGTATAACTGTAGATTGGATTTCGCCTGTGGTTGGTATTCTTCTTTGTTTTTTGGGACAATATATACATACGTGTTTTTGTATGTATCAACACGGTTTTCACTGGAATGCATACGGCTGAGAGTTGAATACTGAAGTTTCGTGTGATTTCATGTTCCCTTCACCGTGTTTATTAAGTTTTGCTTTAAATTTTTGTTTTTTTAACGGACTTCCAAGTCTTTCCTCTTCGCTCTCATTAATAAAATAAATAAATCTGATCATTCAGTTTATACTGATCTTGCTGGGTCATCTCCACTGTTCACCACGACTACGACCCAAAAGCTTTGTTTTTGGGGCGTTCTCGGTTTCTTCACTCTCTCTATTCTTTCTACTTTGCAAAACGCTCGCCACTGGTTAGGAGTTTGAGTTTATATCCAATTATCCTTGTGAGAGAGAGAGAGAGAGAGAGAGATTCTACTCCTCTTGTTTTAATACAATAATTTGTTTGTGGATTTGATTTGTTAATTGAAGTAGGCGAGTGAATAGTTGTTCTTCTTCATCTACTCGAGCTTCAAAAATCATGCACTTTTTCTAGGTTTTAGCCACATAAAATAACGCTTTCCTGGACTTTAATCTTTACTCACATCTTTAATTCTTTGCCAATTTTGTTCTTTCCTTATCCAATCGGGCTCTCAAAGGATGTTTGATGATGATTCAAGATATATAGATGCTTCAAATTTACTCATCCCAACCACATACAATAACGTTGTAGATGGGTCTAGAATCTACTTGTCTCCATTTAGTTTTCTGGGTTTTTCTCGATACTGTCTGGTCTCATGATCTCTTCTTCCTCTGTCTTGCAAGCTGATGGGTGAACAAAGGGGACAAATTTGAGGTGGGTTTGTTTGATCTCACTAGTCAGTTGTTGTATTGGTGGTGCTTTTGTGGTGGAGCTTCGAATTTGGGAAGGGGCTTGACTACTGTTATATGTATGTTGAAGGCTAATGCTAAGGCTAGGACAAGTGCTAGTTTGGAGAGAGAAATTCTTGTGACTGTTAGGAAGACAGCATAAGAAAGGAACAGCAGCTTGTCATCAGATGTTATCCATTAAAAACCCTACACCAGATCCCCCATGTCCTCTTGAAATCTCACAACTGAAAAAAAGTAGTGATGAGAGAGCTTCTGATGAGGTTCTTTCGCAAGAAGTAGATCTGTGTAAGTCAGGCCTTGATGACAACAACCCACTCCCCAAGTTCTACATAAGGTACTAATATACGTACATCTTTCAACTCCCTTCTGCTTTTACTTTTGATTGTTTTGTTATGGCCCCTCTCACTGTCTTTCCCAAACCTTTGCTAGGTTAGATCCACTGCTATTTGATGGTGATTTTTTAATTCAACCCACCTCAGATTTTATCAGCTCTTCTTATCTCCCAATTTGGTTAATTATGCTTGATTTTAGCTTGTGGACTATTATTCTCAGCAGCTTTTGGCTCTCTTATTGTTTTTAATGCTTTAGCAAAGACTTTATTTGTTTGTAACCAACTTACTTTGGGCAATTTTTATCATCTTTTCTTGGTTGATTTCATGAGTCCTTGTTACATGGTTAATTTTGTAGTTACTTCTATGGTTGATTTAATTCTAGTGTAGATTCTATGGTCTTTTTATTCCAGTCTTTAATTTCCTTTTCCTTTTTCCAGAGACAGTTAAGATGAGTTAATGGCTTAGTTATAGACTTTTTTTTGTAATGATCTGAAAAGAAGTTGTAATGTGTGATGCATGGATTAGGTGTTTAGTGCCCGGAGCAAGGACATCGAGACTAATTGGCCATTTTCTCGGAAAAATTTTCAACTTTGTTTGAAGCATGGCTTAAAAGATTTGTTACCTCCTTTCCGGCTTATTGATTCTGTTAAAAACCAGTCCATCAAAAAATGCACGGTTGAAAAAACTAGTTTGTTTGTCGACGAAACGGATATATGCCATTCAAATGGGGAGCCTTCTAGGACCAGCAATGATTTTGTATCCATGCCTGTAGATGGTGCTTTGATACCTCGTGTAGCAGTAGAAACTAATTCGTCATCCAAAGCATCAGGACAGAAACTTAAGACATTGAGTCCTCCTGCATCCCCGATAAGCGAAAGCACAAGCTAACTTATGGTCAAGAAGCACAGATTGATAGCTAGAGGGTTTAACGGAGCAAATCCTAGCTCAAACGAAGATACTACTACAAATTGTGCAGCATTTTCGGAACCAATGGCTTCGAAAGTGTGCCCAGTTTGCAGGACTTTCTCATCCTCTTCCAACACCACCTTGAATGCTCACATTGATCAGTGCCTATATGTGGAGTCAACTACCAAGTGGACAGCGGATTCTAGGGTGATTAAGCATAGAATTAAGCCGAGGAAGACGAGATTGATGGTGGATATCTACGCAACGGCCTCACGGTGAACACTAGAAGAGCTTGATATAAGAAATGGGACAAACTGGGCTATGAAATCTAGCTTGCCTACTCAAGAGACCATGGAATGTATTGAAGGGGAAAAGAAAAGACTTTTGCCTGTTGATTTCAAGGACAAGGGTGATGAAAGTGCAGTCTATATTGATGCCAAGGGCAAAAAACTTCGGATTTTATCAAAGTTCAATGGTACATCATCAGTGCCGAAAATTGAAGCAGGTCCCAGACCTCAAAAACCTTTTAGAAATAGCAGAAGCAAGTCGCTCTCAACCCACAAGAAGAGACATAATACAGAGAAACATCATAAACATCTGATACTTACTCCTCAGAGCAAAATATTTTGGTTTTCCAAGCCTTGTAATGCTGAGGTACATCTGTTTCTGCAGTTATTTTTCATTTTATTTGACAGAAATTATTGTTGCTTTTCCTTCCCTTTAATTGCTACATTAACTATCTTTTGTGACTGAATAAACTTCTCCACTTCGTGATCTGTCATATGAGAACTGTAACAAATATTTTGAAAAACTATTGAAAGTTCAAAAAAGTTAAATATTTTACTGGACTTTGTTTTATGAGCTCCCATCAGCCTTTGGTTGCATTCATCTGGTTGCTTTAAATTTTGTCTTTTAGTACTTAAATTTTTGGACACCTTATTTGAGATTTCCTGTATCTAGTTAACATTGGAATGATGCTCGCCTTGGATTTTTTGGCTTATTTTTTATTGCATGCTGATGCTATTCAATTTTGTAATTTTAATAGTATGTTGTCAAACAGGTTCCTGCAGATCTAAAAAGAAATTCTGAATTAGGAGAAAGTTTCAAGAGAGAGGCAAGCCTGATGCTACCATTCAAAGCTCAGGAGAATATCAAACATATTGATTTGGGAACTAAAAAAAATGGGCATGTTCTAAACGGACTGGCCCCTTGAAAAGGTGCAATCTTAAGGAAGGATTTTGGCAGGAATTTCCTGATGAAGGTGGTAAGACACCTTTAGGTGACTCCTACTTGCAGAAAAGTTGTGTTCAAAAAGCTCTAAAATCATCTGATTGTCTACTTTCTTTGCCCGAGAACAGCAAAAGGATAGATAATTCATCATTCCAAGCAGGCATTAATGAATGCAATGAGCAACCTCCTGTGAGAAAGAGAGTTGGGTTTTCTTTATTGGGGTTGGAACGTGGCAACGTGAAGAGGTTTATAGAACCCACGAACCACAATTTGAAGCAGTCGAGAAAAGACGGCACACCCGTGGATGGAAGTTGCAAGCATTTTGCAAATTATAGAGAAAATTATGTTCATTCTCCTAGAAAGAAACCAGTTGAGATCAATGCTGGTTTATCCAAAAATGGTTATCAAAATGCTTGCTCATATCTGCCTCGGAGTCCTTGTTCATTTTCATCAAAAGCCACAAAGTTCTCTTCTTTGATAAAGCACTTGTCAGTCAATCGGTCATCTGTTCTTGACTCCAAGTACAAGTGGAATAAGAAGTGCTCCACCGGTAAGAAGTTTGAAGTGCATTTCATGGAAGAATTCAATAAAGAAGTAGCAGCATTACCTTCCTGGGTTGTTGAAAGTTATGATTCTATGGAGAAGAATGCTGGAAATAAATTTAGGATAGAACAAATCAATGGTAAAGTCTCTTTTGGAAGATGCAGTGTCTTGAAAACCAGAAAGGAGGGGGGAGCATTTGATGACATAGAATCTGAAAAAAAAGGGCTTCAAAGTCATAGGGAGGATGTTGTGATCAGAACATCGTCGGGAGTGGATGCTGGGGGGAGTCTCTTGAGTTTGAGTGAATCGTTAGGTCCCAAGTTCCAGAAGATGGCTAGTTCTTCCAATACTCTAGCTGGCTCGTTTCAAACAGTTGTATTTAAGAGTTCTTTCGGCGGAGCAGAAACACTGTCAAGTCCTCCTGATCCAAGATTAGGTGATGAACGGGAAACACTTTGTATGGATGAAGTTGGCGGCAACACGATAGCTGAAAACACTCAAATGGGGGCATAAATAGATTCTGAAGATGGGCAAGGAAATTACTTTTCTGTGGTTGATCCAATACCTATTCCAGGACCACCGGGTTCATTTTTGCCGAGTCCTGGGCGCATGGACTCAGAAGATCTTCAAGGAAATTCATCGCTAACCACTAGTCGAGTTCAATCCTCTGAAGATCACCATGATCTCATTGATGGGGATTCATCAGATTCTCTTATTTCTGCAATGTCAACAATTTCTGACCCTACGATTCTGAGATCGAATTCAAAATCTTCTAGGAGATTATCTGTAGGAACCCTTGTTGCTCAAGATGAGATTAGGTCAGGCTTCTTTGGTGGTGACCATGATGCTGTCTCAGAAAATACTTGCCCAGTTCCACAGCTAACTTCTGTGCAAGCAGAAAGAATCAATCTGGATGAATTTGAAGTCAGCAAGATTGTCCCCATCAAGGGACCCAACGATTTTAGAAATGGTCAGCCTTGCTGCTGCTCACGAAAGATTGGAACATCTCAGGGTGTTTCTATAAATTATCAAGAGTCGCAACTTCTAAGTAGGCGAATCATTGGTTCAGTGCCACTTTCTGCCACTGGAAAGCAACTAAATTGTGATCCTAACGGAAGAACTGATGGTTTGAACTTAATGCCTGAAGTGATTTCTTTCAACAATATCCCAAGTTCAGGATTGAAACAGGCGGTAGTTCCACCAATCACAAAGACAGCTGTAGATCTTATTTCTGTGAAGGTTTGTTTCTGTTGATTGTGCACTCGAGTCCTCAATCCATGGCGATTGTGATTCTGTCAGTCCATCTGCCTCCAATCTGGTTCCCAGGCTGATGGGAAAAAATTTAATGGTGGTCAACAAAGATGAAACTGCATACCAGTAATTCAGACCGTCGCAGTCGGGTTCCCTGGATTACACTTCAAATCCACAATTTCAGAGGCTTTCTAGTGAGTTTCCTCATAGTGTTCAAAATGAGGACTTTGGTTCCCTTCATGGTTTTGGAGGCCATGTTCCTACTAGGATGCCGCAAACACCCTTTCAATCTCCTCTGGGCTTTTACCCAAGCAAGCACAGGGGTGGTGGTTTCACGGCATCCTTGGAGCCGCATGATCAAAGTTGACCCAGAAGTAGATTGTGTCCTCCCTTCGCATATAATGATGAAATGGTCCAAGTCTAACAAGTCTTGATACTGGTCGCAGGAATGCAGATTCTACCATCAATCCCGTGAAGGAAGTCATTATCATCGACGATACTTCTGAAGAGAAAGAAGCTGATTCACTCCCCGATGAACCATACCTGGAAAGACAGCCAAGTTCGGCTGGAATTTCTAATCCAACAACCGCTACCAATTATAACTCAGAGGCTTGTGAATCATTTCTATTGTTATCAGCCACAGCAGGGTTCTTCTCCCTTGCCTGTGCTACGAAGTGCTGGCTTTCAAGTGCCTTCTCACGTTAGAGCGAATGCTGCTAGTCCAATCAAGTGGAATTGCAGGTCAGAACAGAATTCAGCTATCCTGCCTTCAGATCCTTTAGCTGCTTCGTCGTCATCCCCGCTCATCTGAGATTTTTGTATCATTCTCCAAACTTTTTATAATCTCAAGCTTTGCTTCTATGCTGTTAGATTATATGTACTCAATATTTCGGTAGTTTCAATTGGTTTTTGAGGCTTCTGGGAAGGAAATGTCAAAACTTCCTGGAGATATATGTGCAAGCAAATTTTTTTTTTCTCAATACATGTTTCTACGTACAATGACTGCTACTGCATATATATCACCACCTCCTCCTCCTCCTCATTTTTCTTCTTAATTCTTCCTCAAGCATTATGATTTGTAATAAAGGGACCCACCAAGGTTGGTTGTTTATGCATTATGTATCCTTTCTAAGTAAGTCACTCTTTAGAGTATAATGATGTAATATGTAACCCATTTTCTTGGAGGAATGTTATTCTATTAATATTAAAAAAAATACTTACCAAAAAATAATATTAAAAGAAAAACACAATATATTCTAAATAACTACACAATCAATCACAAATAAATAATTTTAAAGTAGAAAAAATGAGGTACAAGATTTTTTTTTATGAGAAAGAACTTAAACCAGGAAAAAATTTTCCACTATGATATAGTCTTGCTTACAAAGACTCGACCTCTTAATAATTTTGAACATAAAAAGTTTTTGTATATTTTTTTAGAAGTTTTGGGCTTGAAAATTTTTTCTTATAAAAATATAAATAACGTGCTTAAAAGTTATAAAAAATAGAAATAAAATAAAAATTTGATGAAAAAGAATTATATAAAACAAACAAAAAGAATAGTCAAAATAGAAGTAACTCATCTGTCTATTATGAAACTAAACTTAATTAACTTAATGAATATAAAATAGGGTTAAATGCTTTTACACCTCCTGTACTTAAGTCGATTTGCATTTTACCCCCTCAACTTCAAAAACTAGCACTAATACCCCCTGTACTGTGCACAAAAGTGCAACGGTAGACGTCGTTATGTTAAGTGATTAAAAAGTTGTTTTTGCTCTTCTGTAACAGTTCAAACCCTCACCTGATCGACGGACCAAATTCTCGCTCGACAGACCAAATCCTCGCCCGACGAAGCAAAATCTCACTCGATAGAACAAATCCAAGGATTAAAACTCAGCTTGGAATGGTATTTTGGGTCAAATGGACTGTAATGAGGGGTTTTGAGAAATCATATGTCTATATATATATATATCTTTCACCGAAGGAAGAAGGAGAATAAGAAGAAGAAGGAGGAGAAGAAGAAGAGGAAGAAGGAATATATTTTTAACCGAAGGAAGAACGGCCATGGAAAAAACCCACCTAGGGTTATATATATATATATATATATATATATATTTGCGAAGAAGAAGACGAAGAAAAAAGGAGAGACAGGGGTATTTTCATCATTTAGATCAGACTAATGCGCGTGTAAGCCACGCGCAGTTAAAACTCACAGATTTACCTGCCGTTACACTTTTGTGCACAGTACAGGAGGTATTAGTGCTAGGTTTTGAAGTTGATGGGGTAAAGTGCAAATCGACTTAAGTATAAAGGGTGCAAAAGCATTTAACCCTATAAAATATTTACACCATTTTTCAAACAGAAGTTGGCAAGGTAAGAATATTTTAAATAGTATTTGAAGATAAGTGAATTTTATCTTAAACTTGAAACGAAATTGAAATATTTTAAAATTTTTGTCCAAAGATAATTCTTTTAACTGTTTGAGACATATTGTCTATTAAATTTTAATATATCTCTTTAAATAATAACTTGACATAAAATTATTGTTTCTATGAATTAAAATAAATTTCAAAACTATTTAAGATTAAGATAAGTATTTAAATTAAGAGATGATAAATTTAAAATAACTAAGCACGCATATATATATATATATATATAGTAAATTTGAAATGAATGAGATTGTAGCACCTTGAATTTTTATTTTATGCATAAAGTTTATTATTATTATTTTTAATTTAATTTCTATGATTTGAAATTTTAATTTCATAATATTATCAAATTATATAGTTTTAATTAATTAATTGAATTACTAATACATAAATAATTTATATATTAATTAATTTAATGGATAAATCCTAACTAAATAGCCACATGGCTACATGCACCCAAATGATTATGGGAGGGTTAGTAGGGCCACGTGCCCAAGTTGGTGACCAAGAAAAAAAAAATTAAGCTTGGCTAGCAAGCTTGGCCGGCCATGCGCGGGCACACACACACACACACACACACACACACACATATATATATATATATGTACGTATATATATACGTACGTACGTATATATGTACATATATATATGTGCTTTGGGTGCAAAAGGGAGGAGACCCGAGAGGAATCGCGCAGAGGAAAAAAGAGGAGAAAAAAAAAAGAGAGAGAAAAAGTGAGGGAAAAGATTAAGGAAATTTTGGAAAATTTTGGCGGGAGAATTGAGGTAAGTTATTTTGTATATATATATATATATATATACTTTTTGTTTTAGGTTAGATAAATTAAATATGAGGAGGGTAAGATGGTTATGTTTTATTTATTTTTGATTAATTCAGAATAAGTTTTAAGTATTCAATGTCTAATTTGTATATTTTATTGGGTTAAAAATTAGGACCCAAGGATAGTCAGTAGCCACCACCTCAGTAAATTGACTTTCTCAGGATATCTACTGTCCAAGTGGGTGTATTAAACTTAAAAATAAAAGTTATTAAATATGAATAGCTAAATTTTATTTATTTATTGCCGAATGTTCATATTGTTAAATTCTGCTTGTTACTTATAAATTATTGTATGTTAGTGGAGAATCGTGATTATTTGTGAGATAATAAATTTGGGAAATAATATTTTTCTTGTGGAAAAAAAATAATAATACATTGTTGCATATTAGTATAAGTTGTGTGCATTACACTTACATTATGGTCAGATGGGACCAAGCCAAACAGGGCCAAAGAAAAAAAAATGAGGCCAGATGAGGACAGAAATCAATAATATGCGATCAGATGAGGCTAGAGAAAATAATATAGTCAAATGGGGCTAATGGGACAAGCTAAATTAAAGTCACTGTCCACCGTTGAGCACTCAACTCATGGGCCAGATGGGAGCAAATATACGTTGCATGATTATTTAAATCATATATTATGCAAATGTGCTATGATATGGCTAGATGGAGCCTAGTAATGATGAATTGTGTGTTGAAATATAATTATCTGATGTGACACAATTGAATTGATTATGAATTGGTTGTGGAATAGTTACGGATATAATTGTTGTGAATTAAATTTTTGGTGCATATTTATTATCTTTTATTTTAAGTATAATACTTTCACTGAATGTGTGACACTCAAACCCAAATTTACACCTTTCAGGTTGAATTTAGAAGGGGTGCGAGTGATTAGAGGAGAACCTGAGTTGTTTATCTTATCTTTTAATTTTGTGTTTAATGTTTGTATAAGTAATCTAAGGCTACATGGTGTCAGATTAATACTTGATTAATTGAGTCTTATGGGTTGTAAGTTTACGTATGTTGAAATTTCATGGATAATTTCTGTTTATCTCTTTGTTTTAAATTTTACATGTTGAGATAATATTTATATATTATATTAGATAATTTGATAATATTCACCTTATTTAAGAGATTAAATGTAATCTAAAATAAGGGTGTGACAGGAATATTAGGAAATTGTCAAGTTTTCTCGTGCTAAAGCTGAGTCGGTGGTGGGAGAACGAGCTCTAATTGTGCTCAGTGGCTGGCCAAAGATGGTTTTGTTGCTCAATCACGCAGTGATTAGAAAAACTAGTCACTGGTTGCGCGGTTGAAGATAAAAAGAGTGCGGTTTGGTTTGGACCTTTTTTAATCGTTTTTAATTACTAATGAATTAACTACTAAAAAATTAATTTTTTTTATATCTAAAAAGAAAAAATTAATTTTTTAATAATCAATTTTTTACCTTTATATTAATTTAACATTTTTGTCCTTAAAAATTTTTAAAAATTAAAAGATAAAAGAATAAATTTAATATTTAAAAAAAAAAGTAAAAAATGGATGGTAATCACAAAAATGGATCGTACAATTTTTTTCTATAAAACGAGGGCTATCATTAGATATATAAAATAAAAAAATAATTTAAATCGCTTATATTTTTAAAATTTATTTTAAAAAATAAAAAATGAGTTTACAGTTGAGATACAAAATGGCAAAAAGTTATTCTAAGCATTTTCAATCAAAAAAAATTTTAAATACAAAAAATAAAAAATATTAAACCAAATGTATTTTTTGTGTTAAAAGAAAAGATTGAATGAAAAAGTTAGAAAAATTATGTATATTAAATTTGTATATACAATAGAATAGCAACTTTATTTATAGAGGTGTCAAAATAAAAATTAGAATAGAGATGAGAAACAAACTCTACTGTTAAGTCTACTTAAACTATAATAATAGTTATTTAACTATTAACCAAACTCTACTACTAGTTATATGATATACATTAATCTTCTGTTTTCTTTATTTTAAAATTTTTAAAATATAAAATATATAAAACAAGAAATAAAAAATACAAGTACAAATTAAATGTCGCCAATATTTTCTAATGGTGGCGATAGCGATCCCCAAAACAGCGTTGAAAATGGTGTTGGCTGAATGTAGCCCGTAGTTTGGTGTAAGTTTCGTATTCTGATGTAGGTGTATTTGGAGTTATATAAAAGTGTATAAAATAAAATAAAATTATAAAAGTAAATATCTCGTAATTCATGCACTAAATGAAAATTTTAAATTTTATTATCTCGTAATTCGTATTTGTAGAGATTTGTAAGATTTTATTTTATTTTGTTTCTCACCAAACAGAGGGACAAGAACAACGATCTCGGTCAAAGTTCACCTTCTGGGGTCGGGGAGAAGCCCGCAGCCGCTACTCATAGGTGCGCACTGGGTGAAACCCGTCCCGTGGCCCTAGCCGGCAAAGAACCACGAGGAGGTAAACCAGCCTAGGCAAGCCCTGGCTAACCGGCTCAGCCGAGAAGGCTGTTAGATGGCCCTCCACAATTAGAGGAAGGACTGCCCCCAACAGGAATAGAACCCGGGACTTATTGGTCTCAGGCCCTTTAGCCCGCCATCCGAACCAACTCGACTACCCCTTTCAGGGCCGGTCAAAGTTCACCTTGATCACTAATCTTATCGTAATTAACCAAAACGAGGCCACAGCCGAGTTTTGAATCGTTAAATTAAAATTAATTTAACAGTACAAAGTTAAAAAAATAAATCTACGAAAAAACCATAAAAGTTCCAACAAACTAGACCGTGAGATGCCAAATCCAAGTTCTCAAGCCCGGCGCATTAGCGTCATTGTGCACAACATAAAACTTTAAAATTGAGTCAGATTAAAAAAAAAATATTGATACGAGAGCTAAATCAAAATGATCAAATTGATAATTTTTAAACTTAAAATTGAACCAATCTTCTTATTAACTTCAAAGTGATCAAATTAATTAATTACTAACAAAAAGTGATCACATTAATTTAATTTTTATTTTTTTCTTTATATTTTGTACAACCTAGAGACGGGAAATAATACAAATTCTTAGCCGAAACTAGAAATGTCAAAATTATCCGTACCTAGCAATTATCTGCTTCATCCAACCCGTTCAAGAAAAGTATGTGATACTAATAACTGGTATGAGGACGGGTATAGAGGTTTAACATATTCCCCAATCGGGTACGTGGATGAGTATGACAATTTCCATCCCGCTCCGTATCTGTTTAAATATTTATTTATTAATTTATATATATTTTTTAATATTTATTCAATATCTATATAAAATATTTATTTTTATTTAACATATATAAATATTTTTAATATTTATTACATATAGGGTGCGTTTAGAGTGATAAAAAGTGAGATAAAATGAAATAAAATGAGATAATTTGTAGGTTCGTAATTTGTGCAGTAAGATAAAAAGTAAATAATTTTTAAAATTTTTCAGTATTTTTCACCATTTAAAAAAATTTTTTTGTTACCCCAAACAGAGCTATATGATATATAGTTTATAGTTGTATTATATTTGACAGGTAAACAAAAACGGGGATGAAGAATCCGTTACCTAGTGGGGAGTGGTATGAAAAAAATTTTTATCTTTAAAATAGAGATGGGGACGGGGAAATCCACACTTACCCCGTTAACATCCCTAGCCAAAACTTTATTAACATGTAATGGACAAGAAAAGGATTGTTATGTCAACTCATTGATGTAAATTTAATGGTTTAGATACATTTATATTTCCTAATTACAAGTTACTGAACTGATATAATGGTTTTGTTTAGAGTAACAAAAAAATTTTAAAAAAAGATAAAAAAAACTAAAAAATTCTAAAATTTATTTACTTTTTATCTCTCTACGAATTACAAAATTACAACTTATATCACTTTTTGTCACTATATACGCACCTCATATTGCTACATCAGCCCTCAAATCCAATCGATAGAAAGGCCATGTCCATGGGTTCAAGGGGGCTGCAGTGAAAAATAAAGGATAGAGATTTACTTACATTTAATCCAATGATTCCTATTTATTTAAATTAAAATCATTTTCAAAATAAAAATAAAAATTTTAAAAATCTGATTGGAGTATAATTAATGTGGAATGTCAAAAGTCACGTGTTATTAAAGTGTAAATAAATCTCCACCCTTTATTTTTCCACTGCAGCCTTTGCCGTGGATATCTTCACTGCAGCCCCCTTGAACGGCTGCAATAGAAGAATCCACTGCAGGGGCTGCAGTGAGTCAATCAACGATCTAAATGTAATTGTATTTTAATATGATGTGTCTTTTCATATTTTTCATTAATGATCTTCCAACCAGATTTTGTTTAACTTTTATTTTTATTTTGAATTTAATTTTATTATATTAAATTAAAACCATTAAATTTGATGTAATTATATCTAGACCATTGATTGACCCACTGCAGCCCTGGAACCCGTCCATTGCACTATCAAAACGCAAAGCCCGGCCCACCATTCAGTGTTTTCAGGTGATGATGTGTCGATAGCATACCGGTGAGCTTGATCTTTACTGGGTAGATCGTACCGCAGAGGATTTGAACTTCCGCATGAAAGCTCCAACTCAAACCTACTAGTCACGGGGCACATGCAACTTTGAGGGGTTGTTGGCGGTCAAATCAGTCAAAAGACACGAATATGCTTTCTCCGACCACCACCAGCACTGCCCCCGCCGCCGGCGGCAACGCCGCCGCGACGAACTACACTACCATTCCAATTCCCGGCGGTGATGTTATTTCCCGATCAATCGAAAACCTCTCCAATTCCATCTCTCGCCACCGCCCATGGGCGGAGTTCATCGACGCCGGCGTCTTCGATCGTCCGGAGTCACTCTCCGCGGCCGGAATCCGAATTCGGAGGAATGCAAAGTACTTCAGCATAAACTACGCCATCGTCATCTCGACCTGCGTCGCCTTGTCCCTCATCGTCACTCCCGTGGCTCTTATCGTCTACGCTTCGGTCTTCGCCCTTTGGCTGATCCTCTGGTTCTTCCGCGAAGATCCTATGGTGGTTTGGGGCCGTCACGTGAGTGATCAGGTCGTGATCGGGGTCTTGGTTGTAGTCTCCGTTGCCGCCGTTTGCGTCACGGGAATGGTCAACAATTTGTTGTCTGGCGTTGCCATTGGGCTTTTCCTCTCCGCCGTTCACGGCGCTCTAAGAAATCCGGAAGGACTCTTTCTTGACGAAGATGACGCCGTTTCTAATGGTTTGATCGGAGCAGCGTCGGCTTCGAATTCTCACAGAAAGGATTTCTGGATTTAGGATTGACTCATTTGACCTAGGCCTTTAATTTTTATTTTTATTTATTTTTTCTTCTCTCGTCAAATGCTCATCTCGACTTTGTGATTATAATTTGAACGGAATTGGAGTTGGGATGTTCGAAACTCTAATTTCATTGAAAAAAAACTGATTTGTCGAACATTGTTTTTAGAAATCAAAGTAGGTGGAGTTGTCTTGGTCTTTGGGAGTCTGGTGGGTGAACTTTGTTGGTTGTCAATGTTACTGGGAATTTGTTGCATGCGCTTTGTGACTTCTGTGTTGTGTTGTTATCTAATGTGGGATGGATCAAAGGAAATGATGTTTGTAATGTTGATTTGTTGATAAAGATTTGTTTTTGTTGTGTCAATGAAGAATTATTGAGTTCATTTTAAGTTCAGTTTGAAGGTTTTGTTGGTTTTACTTGGTGGGGAAGGTTATGAACTAATACAAAAAACTGACCTCCAGAATTGT
This sequence comes from Vitellaria paradoxa, assembly GCA_019916065.1. Taxonomy (NCBI): domain Eukaryota; kingdom Viridiplantae; phylum Streptophyta; class Magnoliopsida; order Ericales; family Sapotaceae; genus Vitellaria; species Vitellaria paradoxa. The sequence continues at coordinate 18,959,128 of CM034234.1, read as the reverse complement.
TCGAGAATGACATAACCAATGACATGCTCCGGTGCTGCTTGTTATCAATATATTTGATAACCCTTGATTTTAAAGATAGCATATATTTAAAAAATTCATGCTATACATGAATAAATCGATACGATTTATAATACACGATTTGATAACTATGGTAAAAGCAATCTGATGTGTTTGCTTCTACCTAGTGACATGGTTATAGTGTGGTGTGAACAATACTCAGCTCCCCAAGAATATGACTGAATGTTTGAAAGATAAGATTATATGTTACTCCTTAATCTAACTAACTTTGCTAATGTTTCTGGAGCAGCCAACATTGCCATCCTGATACTAATACAAGTTCTACAGAACTCTTTTCCACCATCAAAATTCCCACCTTTGTGTAGCAGCTTTGCTCTGGTCTCTAGTAGCGTGGTTTTCAGCATTGTGACATCTTGCCATACATACTCATCCACCCTCTTGTTTGCTTATAATTTTTTCTCCCAGCAAAGTGAGCCTTGACACCAATCCTGTATTTGAGACACAAATGACTTCTCAACTTTGTCAAGCACATTTGTGCTGACCTTTAGGAGTTCTACAGCAGTGCTACACCTTGAGAAGGTTGTGAAGGCTCTAATTGCTAGAGGAAGTGTCGTTTTCTTGATGAAGAGAACCACATCAATGGCCTTTAGTTCAGCTGGACTAGTGAAGGCTCAGATCTGAACACAGAAGACATGGACCTTACACCTTGAACTGTTGCCTTGGCAGCCTGTAAACCATATTTCCTTCCAGCAGGTATCTGAGTTGTCGGGTGGAATTGGATCCTACTCTTAGGCTGCCTGTGGGCTCTTTGCGCTAAACCTAGTTTGAGTAAGAGATGGGCTGAATCCTTATCACTCTTCTATGTCTCGCAATCTCGCTTGCCTAACAACTGGAGCAATAGCTAAGTGCAAGACTGAGGCACCTGGTCCACTTGCTGAACCAGTTTTCACTGGCAGGGATATTCTTAGCTGGAGCCGCTAGCAAATTTTCTGAAAGGGATGCTGGGGAAAACCAAGCCCCAACAAGAAGCAATCTTGAGGTAATGATGATGTTCTTTCTCCCACTGCCTTGCTGCAGAATTGCTTTGCAAAAAGCCTGGACTTTCATTAGGAATGGATTGCTTCCGCAGATTGTTTGTCAGCAATGCTCAAATTAGAACTACCAAAACCTTCCTCAATTGGGATTTGATTTACACTTTCAAAGAGAGCAGATGACAAAATTGAATGTTTATAGAGTAGTGAACCTACCACCCACAAACCAAGACTTGACCCATCCAATTTCTCATCAATTTTGCCACGAAATTCTACCTCCTTAGCTGGGTATTCTTTCTTAGGCCTTCCTCTGATCAAAATCATTGATCAGACAAGGACAGTGGCTGAAGCTGCATTGGATCAAAGTTTGCAACTCTTGGGAGCATGGTTGTGATAATGACACGGGACCCTCCAGTGTTTCTTGGCATTAGTTCATGCAGATCTTTCCATTCCCACCGTTCTTTCTCACTCTCTAGGTTATCAATTTTAAGTATACAAGGCATATCCTGAAATAGCTCCCTCTTTATTCTCTTGAATGCTTCTGCTTCCTGCTCCTCAAAGCTTCGAATTTTTCCTCTTTCCTTCTCTGCATCAGCACTCATGTCCAATCTTAAAATGAGGGGTTGGTTCAATATATTCTCTGTGAAATACTTAGCTCCACCACCAACCCACAAAATTATCTTGTCTCTCTGGGCATACCTGTAAGCAATCTCCAATGCAACCTGTGTCTTCCGTAATTTTAGTCTCAGACATGGCAGTGCATGAAGAAGCCAAACCCTCCTTACGATATCAATACGAACATGGCAGCTCTCAAGTCCAAGTAAGAATCTTTTACGTCTTATGATTTCACGGGTTGGCTAAATGATAAGCACTGCTTTTAGTGCTGATCTGTATTAATCAAGCCTAGTCAGATTTAACTTAACTGCCGGCCATGTCTTTTACATACATGATAGTGAAATGTTCATCAGTAAATCTTGATTGGAGGAGGGTTGAGTCAGCCTAAGATTTAAGTCTAAGCTTGCTTCTATCTGCTTAATTGTTTATTATATTCACACGTGTTATAGTTAGGCTGCTGAGACACCACCCACTAATTGACTGAATTTTCAAGTCATTTGAACTTGCGTCGACACCAGACCCTCAAGTTAGTTGCAATATATTATGGAAAATGATATTGCCAGAGCAGTTTTTATTCATCCAGCGCAATGTACAATTACCAATGCACGTAGTATAAGTGTTTTGATATGGCAGAAACAAAAAATGCTCTATCAATATCATTTGCCTGTATGATTCTATTGATCTTTTGGGATAATCATATTGGTGGGGTGGGGTTATTTGCTATTACATCCTTACAGTTCAATAGGGGCCCAATAAATCAGTGTATGGGCATCATAGAGCTGTTCGTGCAAGCAAGTTAATTGAAATAAGAATCTCATTTCAAGTGTATCCTAAAAAATCTCTGCCTCCTTGTTTAGTGTTGTACCAGGCTGGAAAGACATGCTGTCTTAAAATGCGTCAAGCCAAGATGATGTGAACCTTTTCTCCTTGATTCGGTTACTCTTATCGTCCTTTGAACCTTTTTACTTTCTTTTCTTCTTGTTCAAATTTCCATTTCTTTAATCTTCCTTAGTGTGGCTTCGAAATTTATTATTATTCTTGGATTAGCAAAAGCTGTTTTCCTTCACTGAGGCCCCATTTGGGGCACCAAAATCCACTAGAACTTACCAATTTTAACTAATTTTTTGTACTTTCTTCCAATCAAATTTCTCCACATATCATCTTTATGTCACATATTTCTATTTTTATTGTACTTTTTGTTCAATTTTTTGTCAATCAAACACACTCTGAATTTACACCTGTCAGTTTTAAAATTTCTTCTAGCTGTTAATAGTATGATGTTGATAGATTTTTAACTACTTCTTAAGAAAGAAGAAGAGAAGGTCCTTCGGGGTGTTTAAGAATACAAATTATTATCAACATCTTTTGGGTTATATATATATATATTTTACAATTTTGGAATCTCCACCAGATTTTTAAATGCGAAGCCTTCTTCCACTGTATCATTATTACATAACACGGCAAGAACACCCTTTCTGAGAGCTTATTCTCTTGCAAGCTAACTACTTTTCGAGAGCTTGTTCTCTTGCAAGCAACTATTTTCAATCCCACAATTACCATCCAGCATTTGCCTTGGAGTTAAGGTAAGGTTGTTACGTTAAGACTTGAGAGTTGAGGGTTCGAATTCTGACTGCTTATATCTGATTGTTCTAAACTTTGCAATACGATAGCAAAAAAATGATGAGCCTGACAAGTAATCGAGGGAAACACTTGCCAGTGACAGAGGGAGGGAAATGATAATTTTTGCAGCATTAGAAAGCCGATAATGGAATACAAGCCTGGCTATTTTTCTTATCCTGATCATGTCTTGAATTGGAATTAGAAAAGCTAGCCTGAACGTGCCTAGCCATGAAGCCATTGGATGTATTCAGACTGTCAAAACCAATTTTGCTGCCGACCCACTCCTTGAAGTTTTTTTTTTTGGGGTATGCTAAAAATCAGAATAATAAATGTTGTAATATGCACAATATGTAGTTTATTCCACTCGTGCAAGTTCGGCAGGTGATAACGAAGTACGAAGCGAGATTGATCTATTTATATATGGTATTTTTTATACTTTATACCAATTTTTACTCTAGAAAAAAAGATTGAAATGGTGGTAACGAATTGAGTTTTATTTAGTTGTAAAAAAAAAAAAAAAATTACGATCTTTGACTATTTTTAATCCAAGAAAAGTGTCGCTTGATTCTTTTCTTCAAATTTTTAGTCAATTCAATTATACCTTGATTTCAAATCAACACTTGAGTTTCTTACGTGGCATTTAGTTTTGTATTTTTATTTTTTGTTTTCTATTTTTTATTTTTTGTTTTGAGGTTCATATTTTAAAAATACTAAAAACGCATTTGGTTTGACATTTTTTCATTTTTTGTGTTTCAAGATTCTTCTTATTCTGAGTCAAAAAGGCCTAAAATAAATTTTGGCTATTTTGCATTTTATGTGTAGATTCATTTTCTATTTTCTAAAATAATTTTTGAAAAACGTGAGGGACCAAATGTATTTTGGGATTTTTTTATTTTAAAAAAAGTAAAATAGAAAACGAACCCAAAACAAGGATACCAAATAAAATCTTTGAAGTTTTAGTAGTTTGATTCAGTAGAGTTTTCTTATGAGCCAAAAAAAAAACTGTTATTTTTCTATTTGGGAAGTGAGAGATAGAGTCACAACAAAATTGAACTTTTTCAAAATAATCATTATATTATTTTATTTTTTAAGAGATAAAAATTAAGAAATTATAATAACAACATATATATATTAATAATTATCCCTCATTTATCTAATTTTCAAGAGATAAAGATTAAGAACTAAGAAGTATTAATTATCTTTAACTATGGGATCTAATTGCACCATTTTAGTGAACTTATTTTGAACATTTTTAATCCAAAATAAGAACAATCTTAAAATACAAAGAACAAAAAATGTCAAACTAAATGTATTTTTCTATTTTTCTTATTTTGAGATTTTTAAAATATAAAATACATAAAATAAAAAATAAAAAATAGAAATACAAACTAAATATCAAGTAGGATTTACATTTACAATTTGATGCAATGTTATTGTAAATGCAATGTTGACCTTCTACGACCTTCTATACTATGGATTTTAGGGCGAAATTTAATATAAAATGTAATGGTGCTGCAAAGTATAATTTAGCATTTATATCAATATACAAAAGGGGATCCAACACTTCTCCATCCTTACAAAACCATGCCATTTTTGGATTATACACGTAAAACGTGTTCTTAAAGAGTTGTTTATTACTTCTTTGGTATTCTTAGTTTCGTAGATATAAGAGAAAATTCAAAATTTTGTAACATCGACATATTTTGGCTCCGTTTGGAACTCTCCCAAAAAAAATAAAATCTTATAAATCTTTATAAATACGAATTATGAGACAGTAAATTTTAAATTATTCACTCACTACACGAATTACAAGACATTTACTTTTACAATTTTATATTATTTTATATAATTTTATATAACTTCAAACACCATTTGAAATGTGATTATAGTGACTCAAATCCATGACCTTTGATCAAGATGGGAGGCATATTTCCTATTTAAATAATTGTTACAAGAGAACCTTCCTTTTGCCATTTTAGTTTGACATATATCTTGTTCCGTGTTCTTAACTTTGAAGATAATTTAAAACTATACATTTTCTCTCATTTTTGTTTGCTCTCTAAAAACCTTACAAATAATTCCTCAAAACTATCATATTTTTCTCATTTTTGTTCCTTCTCTCAAATCCTTATAAGTGCATTTTAAAGGTTGTCTATTGTTCTATATTTTTTTTTCTTCACAAGAAAATAAAAGAACAATAATACGTTTACTCATTTAGTATATTTCAAAAGGTATTTACATAATTATTTTAAGTAAATTTAATAATCTATTGTTAAGTATCCCTCATTTTCTATTTAATTTTTAATTTCTACCTTTTATAATTACTCATTATAATTTTTACATAGAAGCAATGTATTTTTTATATTAACTTATTTTTTTGTTTTGAAATAATAATTAAGTGTAATTAATAAATTTAAAAATAAATAGACTAAACACTCACTCGATATAACATTATAAATTTAAATTGAAAAAAATATTAATTTAAAATTTAAAAATGGTATGTTCAATAATTAATTCATTTTATTTTATCTCTAATAGTTGATAGATTTTAAATATTGATATCGATTCAACAGTACTTACCAAATTTTCATCCCACACAAGACACTAATTACTTAATAACTATTGAAAAAATTTTATTATAATTACCACAGTTTAATGTTGATTTTAGAGAACGTATATCAAGTTAAATAGAAATGGTTACTTTTAAAGCATTTTCGGAGGACACTCATTAGAGACCAATGAAAATATGATATGTACTAATATTTTGCATTTTTTTCATGTATAATTTCATTATTATGTGACATGTATTAATTGGGCCATTTAACGAGACCTATAATATAATGTCTTAAAATGAGTTATCAAGTTTCATAATGGTTTGAGTCCGTAATCTCACTATGATACTAATTGTTCGGATCATTAATATTACTCTCCTAGAAGTTCAAGTTGTTAGAAATGCCATATACTAATTTTCTTAAACTATGGCTAAGAACGGATCTATGTGCAGAACTTGCCTCTTTCTCACAACTAGGAAGGTAAGGGATTGGATCGGAATTAAATATTGCTTATACCATCTCCGAATTTATTAGATAAAAAAAAATATTCGAACTAAGTGAGTATCCGATAGATATTTTTAATTGGCGATCATCTCCTAACTCATCGAGTAATCGAATACTCATTGGGTAATCAAGTATCTATAGCCTTCAAACATAAGGCAGTTAAATCAAGAACAATAATTAAAAAATTATTAGGTAAGATACAAAAACTACCCATACACTTTATCCTTGGTCTTATTTTGGTTCCACTAGTTTCAATTATGACAGTTAAATTCTCACACTTTCGGTCAAACAATAATATAGTTCTTCTGTCTGCTGCACGTTAATTGCAACCATTAACGCGAGGGTAAAATCATCATATTTCTAAAAAAATTTTTCTCCCTCGCTATTCTTCATTTTTCGACGCTACACGACCCTTTCTAGCAATGCCACCGAATTCCATGTTCGCTGGCCTCTCTCCTTCAAGCTTAGGTATTTGGGTTTGATTTTTCATCTAGTTAACAGCTACTATGGCTGCTGAAGAACTCACAAATCCACTGCTCAACATTCTGGATGATATGGGTGCAACTTTCGACCATGTTTTGGCCATTTCTAATCATTCTATGGTAATTCCGGCAGCCTCCTATGTGAATATTGCTTTAGCCGCCTCTTCTCCTTTTTTAGTTGCAATTCAAGTGAACCGTAACTCCATTCATGCCGCCAATAAAGAAATTAGGGTTTCTCTTGGATTGATTTATGCCCACTTAAATCAAGATGAAATTCCTTTTCATTTTGTGGATTTCTATCGAATTTCTTCAATAATTCATGCTGAGGTCGAAGAGATGCTCTCTATTTTTATTTAGTCAACATTGAAAAATAATCTCTGAACTGCTGGTGTTATTTCAGCGCCAAGTGGATTTGGCCTTAAAAAACTCTCCAATCAGTCTCCAAAGCTCTGACCTTTTCTTTCCTTTTTTTGGTGATTTCGACGATTACGGCGCCCCTTGCTTAGGCAACTAGTCTAGCTTCCAGTGCCAATGCCGACGCATGGCAGTAGGTCGGCAGTCCCACAGTTCCTCAGCTGCCACCCCCTTTTCCTCAAACCCTAATCCTATAGGGAAATGATGATTTTATCTTTACCTTAACAGTTGCAATTAATGAGTAGTAGATGAAAGGACTACATTGTTGCTTGGCTAGAAGTACGGGAATTTGACTATTATAATTAAAACTAGTAGGACAAAAGTAAGATCGAGGGTAAAGTGTTGGAGTGATTTTTTTTACTTTAACTCAAATTATTTGAATACAATAATTTTATAAGTAATTTTACAACTTAAAAGACTAAAAAAAATAATTTTCAATAAAAGTTTTTAAATATTTTTTACTTAGTAAAATTTATTAATTATATTACTTTTCTAAAAATAAAATTTTAAAAAATCTCATATTTTATTTCGACTTAAATCTCTACAATAATTAAGTAAAAAAAAAAAAAAAGAGAATTTATATCCATTTGTTATATCGAGAACCAAATTCTAAATCTAAAATAAATTATTTGGTATCAAAATTTTGAGTTATTGGATATTAATTAAATGGACTCTATAATTACCAAAAAAAAAAAATTAAATGGACTCTATTTTTTGAACACAATATATATATATATATATATAATTTAATATCTAAATTAATGGTATTATTTACATAAATTCGAGTATTTGATAATTAGGCTGATAATCGAGTATTTTAGATAATTTAGATGAATAATCAGGTAATACCCGTCAAGTATTCAATAAATGTGTAATTGATGCAGATAATTTGGTCGATAATGGGATAATACTTGTCGGATACGCTATAGTAAGGGTAATCAAAGCGAGTTCGGGTAATACCCATTGTGTACACTATATTTACCATCCCTGTATCTGATTTCTATGGTTATTTTATTTTTATATCCTAGCCTACTTCATTACCTGTAGATTTTAAAAATAATCGTACTTATCAGATGGGGTGAGATGAATATCCATCAGGACGGTTTAAAATTGTCATTCCTTCTCACAACTGTTAAAATTAATGTAAATGCCTTATATTTTGTAATTAAAAAAATAAAATATATATAATTGCCCCTTTAGAATTTATTTTAACTAATGTATTTTTGGTAAGTCTAGATATTTTGCCCTCTCTAGTCTCTCATCTAGCATTTTTAACTACTTTGTCCTTAGTTATGGTGACATAACACCCACCCTAAGTTGTAGATATTTTCAAAATAATGAAAAAGTGTGTTGCCCTAAAAGTAGGGATGTCAATGGAACGGATACACGAGGGTATTTGACCCTCCCAAATCTGATAAAAATCTATTAAAAAATACCCTAATGGGAATATGATGGGTTTAGAATAAAAATTTAATATTTGTGCGGGTTTAAAATGAGTTTGGAATTTGTCTGTAGGGTATAAACAGGTATCGGATACCCATATCCATTTAATAAATTAAAATAAAATAAAATGAAATATATATTTATATATTTACAATTTTATTCCTAAAATAAGATTTTTGAAATTCTTCAGCCAAAGTTTTATTATGTGTTCCATGCTGTGTTTGAAAGTCTTTTATAAACTTATGATTCCTATTGTATGTTCTAGGGTTATGCCCTTATATATTTTGTACATTTATTTATACTATTTATAGTATATTTCTTTTACCTTTAAAAAAAAAACTTGGAGGTCCTTTAACCAATAAATTTATTCAATTTAATAAATTTAATAATTTTGTCACTTACTAATTTTTTTTATTTTTTATCTCAAATTGAGTATTTAATGAGTATTTTAATAGGTAATTTGATCAACTGAACATAAATAAGTTTCGTAGGTTTGGGACGGGTTTCGCGAATTTGGGATAGGACAAGTTTGAGATTCCAACTAAAAAAATAAATAGGTTTAGGACAATAATAGTAAGTAAAAAATAAATAGATTTGATAATAAAATTAACTAATTAGGTGGGTATCCTATCTGTTTACATCTCTACCTACCAGGCAAAGGCAAGAGTCATTTAATGGATTTAAATATTTGAAAAACTCAAAATAATGGCATAATTGTAAGTTAAAATTGGGTGTGCTGATCCTTGTATTTAGCATAATGCTAAGGCAATGTATGTAAATTTTACACCCAAAACGCTGGCTTTGTCAGAGCTCACGTGTGTTCCAGATAAGCATAGCATGACGTGGGCCACCACCTCCATGTGGCCCATCTTCCTGCTCGGCCCAATCCCAAAATTAGCCACTTTTTATTTTTAATTTCTCAAATAATTTCCCAACGATAAAAGCCCAAATTCAACCTCAAATAAGGGTTTTCCATATTCTTCCGTTCATCTTCAACCACTCGAAAGCTCACATATCCCCTCAAATTAATCTTCATTTATGGCGAACAAGGTACGTTACTAATTCAATTCATTGAATTTACGCCCAATTTCTCATAAGTTAATTACAATTTTTGTACCTTAAATTTGTTTTCGTCGATTTCTTGATCTTCAACGTCGAAAACACTTAATTGATTGAATACAATCTGAATTGAATTCGTATGGTAATAATTCCCTAAATAGAGTAACTGATTTTTCTAGATTCGGTCCCCATGAGCTGGAATGATGGTTGGTCGTTCTCGTTCTCGATCTCGATCTGAATTGTTTTTTAAATACAAAGACTGTTGATTCTGTAATGGATTTAGAAAGTGAATCTGTGGAAGATAATGAAGCAGTAGCCGTTGAAAGATTGGCAAGTGTTGGTGGAAACAAGATTGAAAATAATGGGTCGTTGGGTGTTGAACATGGTGGTGATGAGTCATTGGCCGATACAAAAGCGAAGGATGTTAGAGTTTCTGAGTCAGTGAGTTCACCTCCACTGCTTACTAAGTCTCCTGCTGGTTCTTTAGGGTCATCACCAGTGGGGACTACAAAAGGGTATGGTCTGAAGAAATGGAGGCGGATTAAGAGGGAGTTTAGCAGGGAAGGGGGTGCTAATGTAGATACCGGTAAGATTTTGAAGCGGGGCCTTTCAACATCTGCTGTGAATTCGAGTAAAAAAGGTGACGGCTCTTTATCATCCTCTAATGCAACTTTGAAAGTTCTGGGTGTTGGTGGAGATGGTTTTCCCTTGCATGGCTCGAGTTTAGATTCTAGGTTGGCAGTTGGACCCAGCTTTGCTGCTGGGACTGATTCCGAGAATAGTGAGGATCGGAGTAGCAAGTCGTCCACAGCTGCCAGTGTTTCAAAGATGAGGCATGAAAACCCTGCATTGGTGGGACATGGACGCGACAAAAACCGGATGAAGACTTCAAGCGGGAAGAATTTGGGTAATTCAGTTCAGCGAGGCCAGCAGGGAAAGAGTTGGACTGAAACCAGTAAAAAGCCTAGAGGAGAACAGGTCAAAATTGAGAAAGAAAACTCTCATTCCAGCATGGAATCTGACTCGCGAAGCTCCAACTTTGTGTTTATGCAGGGTGCTAATACCGTGACTAGTAATGGGAGATGGAGTGGGAGGTCAATATATTTTGATGGAGAAAATGGCAAGGATGAAGCTCAGGGTGTTGGACGACACTTAGGCAAGGAACTTCAAACTGGTTATGGCAAAGAACATGGAGGAGAATTTGAAGCTCTCTCTAGAGTGGATTTAGCTGCTGAGTCTTCAGAGGTTAAAGAATCAAAAGTTGAGAACCATAGATCATCATCTACAGATCAAGATCCCCTAGTTGAGTCCATCCTCACATTGCAGTCTGCGCAGGAAGAACTTGAAAAAGGTGGGCTTACCTTCATATATATTGATAAGTAAAGATCCACAGGGATAACGTTAAGAAGTTACATGCTATGGCTTCATCCTTTCTAGGCCCATCATTATTCCATTTTTTTTTTTTTTAGAGGTCGTCATTATTCTAGCATGATTTGCTTAAAGAATTTGTTTCCCTAAAAAAACCCTTAGGGTGAGTTTGAAACTTGGTTTTGTGAGGGAAAAGAAAAGCAAAAGGAAAAAGTAGTAAAGCAAAATGAAATGAAAAATGTTAAATTTCTTTTATTTTCATAGTACAGTTAGGATAATGGATGAATTTTTTAAAATAAATTTAATTTTTTTATTTTATTAATTATTTATCATAAAAAATGAATATATATAAGTAATTTGATTTCCCTTCACTTTTATTTTCCCTCCCCAAATCCTATCTCCAACTTCACCCATAAGCTTTTGTTAGAAAAGTTCAGCTAGTTTTATAAATTGCCTTGTTTTAAAAGTTCAGCTAGTTTTACATTTTGTTGAGAACATGAGAATATAGCTGTGGATGGGTTTTGTATCGCTTTTGCTTTTGCACGGTTTTTTCTTAGTGCCGTTTTTTTAATATAATTCTTTTATTCATTAAAAAAAAAAGGTTGCCTAACCAGAATCTGTATTAATTTTTCTTTAGGGAAAGGGAAAAAAAAAATTTGAGAAAAGACTAATATATATGTTGCCATTAGGAATTGCTTTTTCCATGTGTGATATGGACTGACTTTAATAGTTGCCATTAAGAAACTGTTGAATAAAAGTTTAAATCCTTTGGCCAAACGAAGTGTTTAATTGATTAACCAATAACAGTTCACCGGGTGAGCTAAAGTTCCTTACTTTTGTTTGTCTAAAAAGAGTTATTGATAATATTCTGGTATTATTTTGTTGAGTTGCACGGTTTACATTCCAATGTTTTCTATATGGATGTGATAAGCCGAGATTATATGGTGGTTGTATTTAGGTACTGAATTTGCAGCGAATAAATGTAGGAGTTATTCTTTATTGTTATTGTTATTGTTATTGTTATTAAGGGCCCTGAAGGGAGTTACGAGTCTTTTGTTGTTTGGTGAAGCGAGGGGGTAGAGCCTATGGTTTTTCTGCATTTGTCAGTGTTTCACAAATGATTAATTTCTGTCTATATCAGCCTTCTATGCATAATATCTGTCTATGACCATAATTTACTTCTTTAATATCCTGTTCAAATTGCAATTAATGGAGCTATGTGTACCTTTGCAGAAGTTCAGCTATTAAGAGAGATAGGGACTGAACATATTTTAATTTTTGATGGTTCAAACCAAGGGAGTAGTTCACCATCAGAATTTGCTTCTTTTGATTCAAAAATCCATGAAGGCCGGCCGTCTGACCTGCTGCACTCTGGAGAGATTACAAGTTCCTCTTATTTCTTGGAAACTGAGGCAGTTAACTTAAAACAGAACATAAATCTTTTGGAAAGCAAGCTTGAAAAGGCAAATGCTATGCTAAAACTGAAGGAAGCCAAGGTTGTTGAACTTGAATACGCTTTGAAGAATAACGAGTCACCGAAGGAAGAAATATCAAGGACCATCAAGTCTCAAAATCAAAACAATAGAGAGATGGAGGCTGAGGTTGAGTGTCTCTTCGCTCAGAAGATTGAAGCTGAGGTTGAGTATCTGGCCATATCGAGAACAATCCAAAAATTGAAAGTCGCCACTGTGGATCAGGGCATGCTTGTTGAAGAACAAAAGGCACTAGCTTCAGAGCAAGCTCAGTTGTTGAGCAAGCTTGGTGATGCAGAAAATAAGGCTGCTGTGCTAAAGAGACGAGCTGAGAAGTTGGAGGCTCATTGTGAAGATATTGCGGAGACCGATCAGGTTTTGAAGCTACATAACAGGGTATGCAAGGTTTCTTGTTTCTTTGTTGTTCAGTTTTTACTGCTATTTGTAGTCCTTGTATGTTTTTACTTGCAGTTGTCTCCTCTTTATGCAGGGGTTGTACCCACCTAATTTTGTGAACTTTTAGTCCTTCTGTATTATTCCATCTCTCAAACGTTTAGTCTTTTTGTATTATTCCATCTCTCTAAACAAACGTTTGAAATTTGAATGCTTCGATTTGGTTCTTTTAGAAGTTGATAGATGGATTAGACATGCCAAATCTCACCTTTATTTTATTAATTTGTTTTAGTTCATTATATCTGTGATTTTTGTATTGTGCATTTGTAATTTCCTCTCTGTAGGCCAAAACCTGCAAAGAAATGACCAAAAATTGAGTGGTTAGCACTCCACATTGGCATTATTGCAAGAGAGGGATGCACATTATTACTATAAGAGAACCATTTTCTTCATTTTTCTAGTCTCTCTCTCTCTCTCTCTCTCTCTCTCTCTCTCTCTCTCTCTCTCTCTGCGCACACGCACACACACATATCTATAGATTCATGGGCTGGGTTGGTGGGTAACTTGTGACGCTTGGGTACCAGAAGTGTACCATCTTGAGTCACCCCTGATGACTGTCTATGGAAAGAGTGACCATAGTCGTTCATTTCAATAGATATTATTATAGTTAGAATCACAAAATCAACTACCATGATCATAGTTGCCGAGTCCTTAACAATGGCCCTAGGAAAAATAAGGGTGGGCCAATCTGTTGCATCACTGGGACGACCAGAGATCTACAAAGTCACCAACTACCAGTTCCTAAACTAATGACTCTATAAATATAACGGTAGTTGAGAACCGTTACCATTTTTTCCCGCAATTTGGATCTATTTCTGTCAGCTTCTCGTTGAAGAATCCATCTGTATCATCCTATTGTCAGAATAACACTGGCTTATGTCCAAGCAAGGCACAAGATCATACAGCAGCTCGGAAATGGAATTGTCTACACATTCTGATCCTGCTGGGGTAAAACCTAGAAAGTTTCTTTTTATCCAAAGGCAGTGGGTTTGGTCTTTCTACACCAATACCCTCGCCTGTTAAATTTGTTCTCAAATAAGTAACTGTGGATCAAGTTGACCATGTGAAATGACTGAGGTACTCTCGAAACAAACTCAAACAAATTATGCAATGTATATAAAATATAAATGGGCCTATTATTTTCATTTTATAATTTTAAATGAAATTATATGGTTCATTTAATATTCAAATTTCTGGGAGGTTGGTTTGTCGTCCTTTTTTTTTAATTCAAAAAAATATATGTATTGGTAGTGTTTCTTGAATTGACTATAGTTTTTTTTTTTTTAACCCAAAAAAATTGTATGTATTTGTAGTATTTTCTTAAATCGATTATAGCATAAAAAGTTTTAATCCAGAACATTTTTATATATGTTATGGTTTAATTCTCTTAAAATTTAAAAAAATGATATGCTTCAGTTCAGAAAACACTACCATTAATACATAAAAGTTTTTTGGTCAAAAATTTTTTATGCTATAGTCGGTTTAATAGAACACCATTAATACATACATTTTTTGGGATTTAAAAAATAAAATTAGGCTACAAGTTAATCTCCTTGAAATTTAAATATTCTTTTAATTTTTATATATATTAAGAGAATCATATACTTTATCTGAAAGTACAAAATGAAAATAATCTGCACGTTTCTATTTTGGGTCAGTTTTGGCATCACTATAAAACTCTAAAAATCACTATAAATCTCCAACAACCACTGTACCTTTAATTTTTCCGCAATTACTAATTTTAAAAAATTTTAATATTTCGCTAAAAAAAGAAAAAATCTGGAAGTAGGTTAATCGAATGTGTAAATTTTTTATACAAGCATATTCTTCATGTCGAAAGTTTTCAAACGAGTACTATTGTCGCTATTTTTTGTGAATTTTTTTAAATTTATGGGAACGGATTTGGAAAATCGTTTTCACGGTTTGCTACTTTTTTTAAAAAAAGTCCCGAAATTAATGTTGAACCACATTTTATCTCAATTTATCTAATTTTTTTTTTACTCCAAACGGAGCCTTTATATGTACGTAGTATAATTTGTTTGGCTTTTCTTTCAAGGGTAATCTGGTCATTATACATGTTCAAATTTGTTTGGCTTTTCTTTTAAGGGTATTCTAGCATCATACATGTTCAACTTGGTTAACAATTGCTTATTTAGGAAAATCTAGCAGAGGAGATGTTAGTGTGTAAAACCCAAAGTACAAAAGATCTTTCTACTTTATTTTTTAAATTAATTGGAGCTAAATGTACAAAACTAAAATCTCAGTAGTCTAATGAAAATTACCCTTAGAAATTTAGCCGGGAGACTTTCCCACACTTATAGTCTTCTAATTATTCCAACAATTATTGAGTCATTACTGCTAAATGTATGTACTATGTATCATCTTCTGCAGTTTATTTGTGCTAGGTGTAGAGTTTTAAGTTTATTAAGTTTCGAATATATGAATGAATTTCCTAATTATATGGGCCTATGATTTTCTTAAGTTTGCTTATAAATATAAAACTCGTAAGAATTCTCGAATTGATTTTGACGTGAGATTTCCTATGGAGGGTTGTGTCTCAGAGGGGACCTTTGACCAGATTTTTATGGATCAGTTTTGTGTTCATGGGAAAAGGTTTCTTTTGAGTTTTTCCATGGATGAAAGTTTGTAGTAGCGAGGGTGTTGGATTTGTACTCTTCCATGGTTATAACATAATTTATTCTCTCTCGACCATAGATGTAAATAAGTTTGTGTCGGAGCATGCCCCTTCGGGGGTGGCCGAGTGGAAGTCGGGCTTGCCTTAAGACCTTGGGCCTCTCGAGGTTCTGGATTCGACTCCCCCACGGGGGGTGGGTTACCACTGTAATGGCGGGAGCCTAAAGGCCTCCTCTCGGTCGTGCCGGTCAGCCAGAGCTTGCCTAGGCTGGTTAACTCTTCAGGGACCGTTGCCGGCTCGGGTCCTGGAGCGTGCTTCGCCCTGTGCGCACCCCAGTACGGGGTAACGGCTGCGGACTTCCACGTACCAGAAGTTTGTGTCGGAGCATATTAATTCTCTTCTTGTGTTCATTTTTATCTTATGTTGTGCATTTTTTATTTTGAATGCATTTGGGTATTCGATTTTAACAATTATCATAATGAACCAGTACATATTAGTGATTAAAACTACACAAGTAAAAGTTAATGATTGAAACTATTCAATCACGATAGTATATAACATTTTGGTTCTCTATCATTGTAATACTTGATATTTATTTTTAGCTATTTATGTGCAATTTTGAACCAATAAAATAATTATTATGAGATTTAATTGATTTATTTTATTTTTTTGGAGCCAGGAGTGACCTGAATTGGTAATTAATTGGACAACTAGACCAAGAGCCCAGCTATCTTTTCTTTCCTTTCCCTCATTTTCCTTTTTTTTTTTTGTTTTTTCTCTTCCTTTTTATTTTTTTACTCGGCTACTAGAGAGAAGAGAGAGAAAAGAAAATGGAGAGAGAAAGAAGAGAGAGAGAAAGTTGAGATGGGGGACAAAGATTAATAGATCGGGATAGTATTCAACGCCATGATGTCGTGGCAGTAACCATTTTCGGTGATTTGATATGAGGTGGGAGAAATCGACTTTTGAAGGTTAGAAACTCAACCAGTTTTTTCCAATTTTTTTCTTTTCTCTTCGGATTCAAGGAAAATGAGACTTATATTCGTATTTTAGATGTTGTTAGGATGATTTTAATATATATGTGCTTGATTTGGTGGAATGTCATGAGATGTGTGTGTGTGTGTATATATGTATATATGAATGTGGTTATGTATATGCATATAAATGTGAAAATCTTACATATATTTGAGTTATTTTTTGATTAAGTGTTGAAGATACATATGATTTAAGTGTTTAAATGTTTATACATGGGTTATTGTTGAGATTAAGGCTTGAATGAGTGATTTTGGAGATGATTTGGATTTGGGTTTCGGCGAAAACGAACGCAGGAACTAAACATTGGACTCTAGTGTCTAGACCAGCCAACTAGGGTGTCTAGACCAGGGGTGTTTGGACTGGCTAGTATGAGTGTTTGGACCGGGGTGTCCGAACCGTAGTGTCCGGATACTAGTATGGCATATTTTCAAAAAAATGTTAAAAGTGGTTTTTAAATATATTATTGTGCTCAGACTAAATTATTATGGATTTCTGATAATAGAATGAGTCCGAAATTATTATCAAACATAATGAGAATGTATTTTTATATTGAGATGATATTTATTTACATGATTGAGCATATCATATGTATAGGGCTGGAGTGGTATCATCTGGTTATTATTGTAATTATTGATTGGTCGAGAGCACCATATTTATATTGTAACATGTCGAGGCACAGGTTATATATATATATATATATATAGATGGGATTTATGATTTGGAAAAAATGATAAAATGAGATTTTGAAAATGCCGGATGATCCCCAGTTAATATATATGACTTTTGGAGTTGGGACGTTAATTATGAGATATATTATTAGATTTTTCTCAAACTGCAGGTGGACCCTGCTTGAGTTAAGCAGATGTCTGATTAGGGGTGTAACATGATTCCGTAGCAAAAAAGTTAAGGGGTGTAACACGGTTCTTTTGAGTCTTATACCAGTACGGGTGTAACACGGTTCATCTGAGTCTTATACCAGTGGGGGTGTAACACGGCTCTCAATTGGTGTGTGTGTGTGTATATATATATATATATATGAAGATATACATTTGTCGTTAGTGTAAACGATACAGTTGGTGACCCTGCGTTTGTGCTAAGCGTTACCCAACCCAGGATAAAGATGGAGCTTAGAGAATTACATTGGTCATTACATTGCATCACATGGGTATTACCATATCATGTTTTGGTTGATATTGTTGTGACTTATGCTATATGCTTGATTACTGTTCACTCGTGCACATTTGCATGGTCCTACCTATTGGACAAGTTTGCTCATCACATCCATATTACAAGTGATCGGTGAGGTCAGGGAGAAGCCATCTGGAATGGAGTTAAAACTGATGGATTGACCTAGCACGTGATTTTTTTTTTTTAATTGTTGGACTATTGCATTTCTATTTGTACGACTCGGGGTGTAAATCCCAATTTATTACATAAGAGCTTGTATTATTATTATGTTATTTTGGCCGTAAAAGCCTAATATGGGTGTCACTAGGATGTGATGTCAACTTTTATTCTTATAATGTTGTTTATATTATTTTAGTATAGGAATGAGAGATGTGCTTAATTACTCTGATAATTATTATTATATTATAACTTAACCTTGGGACGGATTTTTAATTAATTTAGTTAGTTCCCATATTTTTATGATGTCCGTCCGAACAATTAAGTTAGGAACTTAACAACCATCTACCTAATAAGACTCACACCAAGACTTGCGTAAATGAAACGTTTTATAGTGCACAACCTTTAGGATTGGAAATGAACTAAACTTTTTTTTTTTTTTTTGAGATATTTGAGTTTGGCTCGAAAAAAAGTTTAGCTCGAGCTCGGTTTGTGTTTAAAACGAGTTTGAATCAAGTTTGATTTGTGACTTATTTACAATCAAACTCAAGTTCGAGTCTAAAAAAATTTGGCCCAAAAATTCGCGACTCAATTGGATAAAATAATATATTTTTATAATATTTTTATTATATTTTTTATAATAACATTATTTTAATTTAATCGAACTATTCACGAGTTAATTTTGAACCTAAATTCTTATTTATCAAATCAAATTCAAACTTGAGTCAAATATTAAATCATTCGAATCAAATTCAAATAAATTAAAACTCGACTTGTTTCGGCTCAGTTTGTTTTCACTCTAACAACCACCTCATTATCAAAGGTGATCCTAACCCATTAATTGTATACGAGGCTTTGGAACAGTATGAGTTATATAATAGATGTATATGTATATAATATATATGAACCATGATTTCTATTTGCAGACAGAAGTGCTTAGGTGAGTTAAAAGAACAAGACATGCATGCTGACTTTGAGAAATTAATAATGCATGTTGACTATAGCTAATATGCTGAAACAAGCTGTCCTATAATAAACTTTTGAGTTCAATAGAAGAAAACAAATTCACATAGCCAGTGCCAAATTGTCAAATGTAGTGGGTATTGTTTTCAAGCTGTTTGCATTATAATCTCCCAACGCTAGATTTCTGAGGCGGGGGCTGATTTACGATAATAGATTGATGGAACTTGTGTTGGAAAAGTACATCTTTCTGGGTTTTCTTACTTAAAGTGCTTGGCCTACTCGTGTCATATCATTCTGGTCTGAAGTAAGTATTTGTGTAATAAGAGTAAATTTTAATAAATTTTATTATTTAAAGTAATTGATTCCCAAAGAGTCATATCATTTTATTAGTAATGCTACAAAATTAGACAAATATACTAAAAAAAGGTAAGCAAAATAAAGTGGTACACTCGAACGCTTGTCACTTAGAAAACAATAAATTCATAAAAATTTATTTTAATTATAATTTTGCATAATTTTCTTCACTTTTTGAACATAATGACTTCGTTTAGAGTGATAAAAAATTCTGAAAAATTGTAAAAAATATTAAAATTTTTTAAAAATTATTCACTTTTTATCTCACTATACGAATTACGAAGTCATAATTTATCTCACTTTATCTTACTTTTTGTCTTACATTCAATGTATATATATATATATATATATATATATATAAACCAATAATATTTTCTTAAAATAACCTTTTTTTACTATAAAAAGTTTTAGTTGTATAACACTATTCTCTACCAAGCGTAATACTAATTGAGTGAGCAAATGATTCAAATATATCCAAAAATGAAAAAATTAAAAAAATCCAACTTGGTTAATATACTGTCACATAACACTTCAACTAACCATAAAATTGCAAATGTCGACGTAATATTAAAATTAAGGTACCCTTTGACCCAAAAAAAAAAAAAAAAACAGCTTAAATTTACTAATTTTCATTATAAATTTATAAATTTTCAGCAAAAATCTACCAATTTTTAACAAAAAAAAATATATATCCAAAATTATTAAAAATTAAACTTCAAAACAATCTCTAATTAAATTGCCTTCACGGGGGTTAGCTTAATTCCATCATTACTTTTGGTTATATTTGTCCACCATGAACCTTTGCCTTAGGGGCAAAGCAAGACATCAATGCCCCCTCCGGGGGGCCATTAATCACAAGCTTCTCTGGCTGAGATATCTTATCGTCCTTGCAAATTGAAGTTTCCATCTAAACTATCATATCATCTTTGATTCGTTGGCTAGTAGTTAGAGACAATAATGCAGACTGAAATTGGCCGCTGAGCAATTTCAACACAACCATGTATCGGATCTGGAGGCGAATACAGAATTTTTGGTAGGGGGACACTGAACATTTAAGAAAAGGATAATGAATAACCTTAAAATTAAGAGTATAAAAAAAATAATATTACTTTTAGAGAGAGTTAGAATTAGAATTATTTATAGACATTTCATAATATAATAGTTTAATGGTTCAACTGGTGTTTTTAGAGACACGTAAGATTTAATAGAAATATCTCTTGTTACGAAAAGAATATAATTATTATTAAGTTATATTGTTTATAAAATTTATTATGTTATATATTATATTTTTTGATATTATGCACAAAAGTATTCAATAGTGTAGAGGGAGAATATACTTTATTTTACAAAAAATACTTTGATTTGATTCTTATAAACTTCTTTTATGTTGAAAAAATTTGATAATCTTCATTTTTTTAATAAGGCCAATATACTCTAATTTTAAATTAATTTAATTCTTTTAATAAAGCAAAAAAATCAAAAGTATTTTGGTAATTTTATATCCAAAATTAAGGAGGTCACTTGCCCCCTGCCTTAATGTATCTCCGTCCCTGATAGGATTGACACTTTAGATTTGGTTGGTCTAAACTTTTCTTGTATTTTTTCTTTTTTTTTTTTTTTGGGATTGAATTTTGTAAAGTCCAAGTAGGGCTCGAAATATTGATATTCATATATTTATTTGTGTTTTTTTATTAAAAATTTATTGCAGTTTTTATAAAAAAAATTGAGTTTGGAGTATTGATTGGGGGTGGGGACTAACAATCCCTTCCATAAGAGTCTAAATTATCACGTGGGAGGGGGTGAATCAACTAATCCAAGGACTACGTTGTGGGTTGAAATGTCAAGAGTATCCTTAGGCTCCATCATTCGTTCGTGGTTTATAATTTTATTTTTAATTATTTTAATTTTAAAATAAAATTATATATTTTAATAATAAATAACTCTATGATAAATTTTAGAATAATTGTATCGATTAAATAAATAAATTTTAAAATAATTTTATACACTTTAATAAAAATTTTATAACAAATAATTTCATTACTGTTAATTTTATTAAATTTATTTTCATATACTTTTAAAATAATTATATTAATGTTAGTTTCAGTTGTTACCTAATTAGGTTTGGTGCATATACTTTTATTAATTTTAACAATATTATTTAATTTAATTTCTATATAATTGTATTTATTATTTAAAATAACTTTATTGATTTTAATTTTATTAGTAGTATATACTTTTAAAATTATTAATTTTAATTTTATTTGTAGCTAATCCATGAATTATATAATTTAATAATGAAAATTATAACTTTGTTAAATTAAAATTTTAATTATTAATTTTTAAAACATCTTTGAACTTTACAATAGCTGTGATTAAATGTTTAAATGACATAGAAAAATAATTAAAATATGCATGTGTAATTTATCTTATTCTTTTAATACATATAAAAAAAATTATCTCAATTATCTTTCGCTCAAATTTTTAAGGTTGCGTTTGGAAAAAAAAAAAATTGGTAGCTCAATTACCAATTATTAATTTTTTGATTTTTTCTAAAATAATTAAATTTACTCTTTACATTTTAATCTTCTTTTAAATCTTGAAGGATAAAAATGTAATTTTTATAATTTTTTTTTAACTAGTAAACCAGTTAAAAAAATTTTTGACTTTTTTCTTTACAAAGTCTGCCATTAGATGTAAGAGAGACAGACAGAGAGAGAGAGAGAGCGCGTGCACTTAGCATGGCACATGCATCGGTAGCTTTCTCATATATATATATATATACACGTCATTATTACGTACATATTGCTTAAATTTCTCTAAAGCTTAATTGTTGGTCAGTCAAGGGGAACACTTTCCACAGCAAAGCAACAAATTAATATTCAAAACCATGGTGGACGGACTCACTTTCTCTTTTTCCTTCCTCACATTTCCGCTACAAATTAAGAGGCAAATTTTCATAGTGAAACAATATTGACAAGTGCAACGACATTACTTCAGAGAGTACAATGCATGAACTTTTGGCATTGTAGTGAAATTGACTTGAATGTTCCTCTCTTCAAGAAAATGAACTTCAAAGGAATAATAAATTTATATACAAATTGATAATATAATCAGTATAGATCAATACAATTAAGACCGTAAGATAAATTAGTCTGTTCGAGTTTTATTCAAGTTTAATTCGATTATAAACTTATTCAGTCTTGATTCAGATCAAATTTTAACTTCAATTTTAAATTTGTCATGCTATTTAAATTCAATCAAAATTTAGTTTGATAAATATAATATAAAATATCAAAATATTAGAATTCGACTTGAGATTGATTAAACTAGAGGTCCACTCGAATTTGACTTTAAAAAATTAATGAATTGAACTCAGACCAATTTTTTAAATTTGTTAATTTTCTTTCTAATTACTAATACATCTCATTATGATTGAGACAATTCATTTACCCCTAAATATGGTATCTAAGCATATAGTTTTATTAAGGGTGAGTCTATATTTGAACAAATCACCTATTGCATTTCACTTTACTTTTTTATTAATTAAAATTACAAATTAACCTTTTTAATTAGTTATTTTTATGTATAATTTAAAATCACAAAATTACTATTCATAAATAAATCTTTAGAAATTTGTATAAATTCTCTTAACCTTAGTTTGATACAATAGAATAGGAAAAAAATGTTTTGAAGACTAAAATACATTTTCTTTATATTTATATTTTTAACAAGTATATTAAAATAATTGTTTATTTTATTTTATTTTCTAAGTTAATAATCAAACAAAAGATTAATTTCTTTTGTTTATTTTCTTTTTACAACTTTTTATTATCACTCTCAAGTCATTTAGTAGGGTATATATGAACTTTCGAAAAAATCAGAATAAGTAAATTAATATATCAAAAAATTGACTTTTAGGCCAAAAAAAAATGATTTATCAAATAGAACATAAGTATCATGATTTTAAAAACTTAATTTTATTTCTTTATAATTGGAAATCTTTTTTTAAAAAATTTAGAATTAGAAATGTTTACCACAATAAGATTAATTACTTATATGCCATAATTGAATTTTTCTAAACATTAATGTGGGAATTGCCCGTATGCCAAAAAATCTAAAAAGATAAAATTATTTTTAATAAGTTATCTTCTTAATATTTTGTTTAAAAAAATATTTTTATTATAAAATAAGCATGTTTATGGTATTATAATTATGTCTTCGTTTGAATTTTTTTATAAGAATAATTGTGCTATTATAATTATATATAATAATTGATGAAAAGACAAAGACCGATTGTGTAATTTTAATTAATAAAAAAATAAATGAAATGTTGGAAGAAATTAGTAGATTTATACTCTTTTATAATTTAGCACTATTATTGAGCCTGCCAATATATCATGCGACACAAATTAAAAATGAAAATGATGTAATACACCCATGCATTACCACCACAAGACTGGTGTCATAAACGTGAGACGAATTTATGGCATCAAATGAAGAGAGAGAGAGAGAGAGAGAAAGTCACTAATATAAGTGGCATATGCACATGAAGATTACAATATTTACTTAGTAATATAGAAATATATATGCAGAGACAGATAAAAGATTCAGAAATTTAATCAATGATGACAAAAATTATTTATAGTTAATAATATAAAAATTGTTTTAAATCACAATCACTTGATAATCTATAAATGATTGTGAGAATAATTTAAAAGGTCTTAAAATTATTTTAGGCACCATTTGTTAAATCAATTTTCAGCAAAAAAAAAAAATATTAAAATATCAAACTTGCTCAACTCAGAGATTATCAAAAATTACTTAAAATTGTCAAAAGTTACTAAAAATTGTTAAAAATTATCAAAAATTATCAAAACTTTTACCGAACACTCAAAAATTACTAAAAATTACAATTTGTTTCATTAAATACACCAGGAATTACAACTAATAAATTTTGACAAAAAAATTATTAAAATTTGAACTTTCAAATGTGTTTTTTTTTTTTTGGGTTCAAACTGAGTTGCAATTTCCAAGTGAATAGAAGTTGAAGTGTCAACAGGAGTGAGAAGGTAGGAAGTGTAAGGCAAATGGTGTGAGAGAAAGCTGGAAACGTTTGGGAAATAAAAAAATAAAAATAAAAATAAAATGGTTTGTATGAAAATACCGTTGCTTTCATTTGGTCACGTGAATGTGTCATGAAAACAGTTGAGCTTTCCCTGTTTCAAATTCAGCTATATGTGTATGCAACGCCTACTACCCTCCTATTGGCGAAGGTAGTTAGGTTTAACCCGCCTCCACCGTCACTCATTTTGCTCCGATTCGACGAGTACCAATATTTTTTTAACTTTCCACGAATAATAGCACGAGTTAAGTTATAGACATAAAATATCTTTTAAATTCAATATACATAATGTACTCAATGAATTTTTCGATTATAAAATATCAAATAAATATTATCGGATTATCCGTCTAAATTACGTGATACGTGGTCTGAATATTTACCTGCCGTGATCCAAATATTTACCCGCCGTGGTCCGATGATTTTAAATATAATAAAGATAATAGCTGACCCTAATGTAACTAGTTGGACCCTCCAACTACTCCTCTCTTAAGAATGAACAACACTATGATATATATATATATATATATACTGCGTGTGATGTGTGTGTGTGTGTGTGTGTGTCTCAACAACAACTCATCAGTTTTTATTTTTCAACTCAATGAATCAATGATCGAAAACATATTGAAGCTTTTGTGACCTTGTCACAAGTCAAGACGTGGGTGGTGAGAACCTAGAACCAGATGTGGTTTCTTCTAATTCCTTCTGTATCATATAATAATATGGGTTTTGTAAGTCTGTCTATATATATATATAGTCTTGTCTCTATAGAAAATTTCAAGTAAACACAAACCCTCCCCCCCCCCCTCCAACCAACTTGAAGTTCTCTGTGGAGCTTGCAACTAGCTCCTAAAAACTAGCCTTTCGAGGGAGTTCATATTCTAACTTTTTTTCCCTTTTGAGTTAAATATTAGAAATTAAGATATAAAGTGGAACTAATTTAAATAAGAGATAGAGCTGATAGGTACGCTTGCAAGAAAAGTTCGAGAGATGGTGAAAGTTGGTGGTGATGGAGGGGTTTCTTGACTTTGTCCATCTCTCTTCTGTACCTCCACCACCCACTTTATTAATTAGCTCAGTTTTCTTGGTCTAACATCTTCTATAAATAAATCATAACCAAAGCAAAAAGTATGTACATACAATGAGAAAATAACCTAACATCCAAAACTCCGGACTCGGTCGAAATACAGATTAAAAAATAAAATTAAAAAAAAAAAACTCAATCCAACTAAAAAAAATCATATTGAAATAAAATTCGTAATTAGGTGTGTTTGGATTCCTAAAAATTACTACGAAAAAAATCAATTTCTAGCAACTTTCTTTAATTTTCTTCAATCAAATCTCATCATGTATTACCTTTACACTAACTTCTAATTTTTTTTTTTTTTTTTTTTTTTGAGAGGAGAATGAGCACCAAAATGTCTTAATTTTTAGGAGAAACATATTGTGTATGTAGCTTGTTTAATTATCTCATAATATCCTACCAAAGAAATGAAAAAAATTTGAACATCTTTCCTTCACAAATCATGCTTTCTACAAAGAAAATAGACAAATAAAGACAAAAAGTAACCCTATTGAGTACCCCATCAGAGGAAAAACAAATAACAAAAAAATAAAAATAAAGAAATAACAATAACAATAGATCACCCAAGATGCTTCTTCTACGCAACTAAAGAGAGAACTTGACTGAACTATTATCGAGTATCAACAGGCCAAATTCCTAGTCTGAATCAATCACAAAGATTTTCTCAAATCAAGAAATTTCACTTGATTTGTACAGTACGCAATATTCCTTCCCTGCAACTCATATCATGTCAAAATTTGAGACATTGTCACTGACCTATCAATGTAACTAAACTAAACTAAACAAAGCTAAGCAGCAAATGAAAATGGATATATACATATATATGTACGTATATATATATCCATTGAATTGACTTTAAACCTAATTAGCTACAGAGTTATATGAGGAAGATGCATGACCATACCCAGCTGCATGTTCAGACTCAGCACCACCTTCTTCATCCTCAGCAGGTGGGGGCTCATTGAGATCCAACCCTAGAACTTTATTACCGGTCTGGCTCGCCTCGCCGGCGGAGGTGGACGGAGCTACTACGGCGGGGCCGGTCCAGTGGCACCTCTTGTGACCCCCAAGAGCCTGACCCGTGGGGAAAGTCTTGTTGCAAATTGTGCACCGGTGATTGGCAGCGTTCGGCGGCTCTTCGAGTTGGGTGGTTTTTGGGCTGCCGTGATATTGGATTTGTAGCTCATTTTGATCAGATGAAGACTCGTGAACAATGGCGGCGGCGGTGTTGATAATCCTGACCTTGTTGTGGCTGGACCTGTGTCCGCCCAATGCTTGGTGACTTGGGAAACACTTGTTACAAGTACTGCATACGTATTTGTACCTGCACCGTTCGATCGGGGTTTGAGCTTGATCAATTACTGGAGGAGGAGGAGAGAGACCATAGCAATCTAAATCGGTCAACTTCATCTTCTTCTTCATCTTCTTCTTCTTGACCATTAACTCTTCCAATTCATCCTCTGTGAAGTTCTTGCAATCTGTTAAATTCTCAGATTCCGTTGAAGTTTTGACTCGTTCGGACGACTCTCCTTCGTCGAATTTTAGCTTCTTTGAAGAAGAGTAGTCCTCGATTCTTCGCTTTCTCGATTCGAGAACCCAATTCTTGCCCTCGATTTCAGCCTCGTGGGAATTGCTATTTGTTGCCTCGAACGACTCAACAACCACTCTGTGGGTTAGTCCAGATTCCAAAGAATCACCGTGAGCTAGCCTAATGAGCTGCTTCACCGCCGTCCGTAAACTCCTCTCCTCCTCCGGGGAAAGAACGACGGCGGAAGTGGCGGCCCGGGGTTTCCGGCCGCGCCTGTCCGTCGCAGACCACTTCGGTAAAAACTCTGCCAAATCGACAGCCGGAATCTCCATACTATTATCACTATCCGAATCACTCCGATCGTCGGAAGACGAGCAGCTGTTCTTCTCCTTCTCCTTCTCCTTCTCCTTCTCCTTCTCTTTCTCCTTCTCCTTATCCGCCACCACCGACGACGACGGAGGAGGATTAATTCCCCTCCATTCTCTATCCGGATGGCAGCGCATGTGGCCGAACAAGGACTTCATCGACGGGAAATTCTTGCCGCAGATCGAACAAGTGGTGGGCCCACTGGCGGCGGCGGTCGCACTGTTATTCTCTCTCTTCGCCCAACAATCGAGGAGGATCTGGTGGTCGGTTTTGTTATTCTTCTTGGCAGCGGCAGCGGTGGCGGCGGCGTTTTGGTGATTATTATCGTTATTGGACTGAAAGTGAACTCTCATGTGACCAGCCAGAGCTTTTCCAGAGGCAAACCCTTTGTCGCAAACACTGCAAAAAACTCGAGGAGGCTGATCGATCATCCTTTCACTAGTATTATTCTCAATCTGATCTCCTTTTGGAGCCTTAATCTTTATTATACACAGCTTTCCTTCTTCCGGTTTCTCCCCCGATCCAGACACCGGCTGTTTCTGATTCTCTTCACCATCCTCCATTCCCTCAGCTCTCTCTCTCTATATATATATATGTATGTATATATGTGTGAAGAAAAAGACAAAAGGGAGCTAATGAAATTTGTGGGTAGTTATTGTGAGACAGTGATGGCTGAGCTTTTGCAACTGCAGTGAATAGGATGGGTAGGTTTTACCAGTGCCTGTAGAGACTGAGAGAGGGAGAGCTAAGTAATGAGAGGAAATCCAAATCCAAATCCAAATCTAAATCCAAATTCAAATCCAAATCTAAAACAAAATTGAAAAACTGAGTCTATGGGAAGCGAATTCAAAGGGAGAGGAGGTTGCGTAGCGTGAAAGGAACTGGAGACGGAATCAAACAAGAAGAGGAAGAGGAAGAGGAAGAGGAAGAGGAAAAGGAGGAGTGCTATGTATATTGGTTAAGGAAGAGTCTTCTTTTTCATTCAGCTACAGTTGTGTGGATATTGACTGTCTAAAAAACTTCCCTTAAAAAGTCTTTTAACACGAGCGATTGAATTCAATTTAATGAGTGCTTACTCAATCGTGCTATTGCCAATTAGAGAAACACTCGAAAAAGATATTATTTCTCTTTTAGAGAGAGAGAGAGAGAGAGAGAGAGAGAGAGAGAGAGTGTGTGTGAATGGAAAAGATTTTCTTGTTTCAATTTATTGACGGAATTAAATTTCACTTAAATATTTTTTTTGGGGGGGGGGGGGGGTTAACAATGGTGTGACCTTCCTGGATAGCTTCCCTAAGTATCTCTATGTAATTAACTGCTAAGATTTCCATATCCTTTGCACAAAATAAAAGGATTTCTATCACAATTTTAATGCTTTCTTTTTATTTAATTTTAAATATTAAAAACTCTTTTAAAATCAGTGCTTATCTAGGTTCTCTATCCACGGTCAAAATTATTCTTTATTATCTTTTATTGTCTTTATTTCATTGTTCGGGTTATTAAATTAAAATTCAATATTTTAAATATAATCATATTTTTTAATTCAAGAAAAAAAAAGTACGAATGTATCTTAGGAACCTCTAAATCTAACTTTTTTTAGGTTTTTTTTTCGAAAGAGATATGTGTTAATACTGATATGACGTTTTGATTTATAAATTAAGCGTTAACTTTTCTAGAGAACAAATATAAGTCTACGAGTTCTCAAATAACATTTATTCCTAAATAGTGAAGAGTTGCTGCTACACCAAACCAATTGAATCTCCCAACTGTGGAATATTTACAAGTAGAAAAAATCAAAGCTGCTTTGGAAAATTAAAAGTAAACATTTAAATTTGAAAAAGAGTACGATGTGAAAATAGAATGAAATGAATTTAGGGTTCGAAAATCAAATAAAAAGAATACCTAAGTTATGTTTAATTAGTTGAGCATTGGATTCAGGAATTGGAATGGAAAATCCCTTTGATCAAATAATTTTCATATTTAGTTGATATTTCGTTAAGAAACTTGAACTAAAAAAATTATTATATTTGCAGAATTATAAGTTATTAACTCTACTCTAATATAATATTTAAAAATTCTGCAAAAGGAGAAACTCTTTGGAAAACAAGAATTGATGAAATTGCTATCATTAATTCAATGTGCTTCAAAAAAAACAAATGGGTAATTTAGTATTTTAACTTTTATTTTCATTTCATTTCCAAATATTTTCATACATACTAAATATTAAAAAAGAAATTCTCATTATAATTCCTTGATATATAAACGTTGAAATTTCATTTTTGCTCCCATTCCATTCACACTCTCGTTTCCATTTCCATTCTCATTCCCATTCCCTTTGCCAATCAAACAAAATGTTAGATTTTGAATTTCTATCGTAGTTTTACCGTGCAATGTCAATCCTCAATGCTTGAATATAACTCAATTGAATAATTGCAAACATTGAAAATTCAATTGAAAAAATTTCCTATTAGAAACTAATTTTAATATTTTCAAAATGAAAATTTGAAGTAATTTATTAAATTTAAATACATTTACGTCTTGCATGCCATAGAGGCTCATATATGAATATGTAAAAAAAAAAATAATAATAATAATTCTATGAATCATAAACAGAAACTAAAACAATGTCACACTTGCAGAGCTATAGTTAAAATAGAATTATATAGATTGTAGCATCCTTATTCATCTTTAATCAAGTAATTAATTTGAAAAATCTTTTCTATCATAAGCTTTGACTAAATTTCATTGTCACTCTAAGACCCTTTTTTTTAATCTATAATAATTAAAAGGTTTTCATTAATTACAATATTTCCTTACTCATCTTTTTGTCCTTGATTAGTTAACACTACACTCCCACCGGTAATTTCACATAAATATTAGGGATAAAAAAGTCATAAAAAATATTACAACTAATTAAAAATTTAGATGTTTAATTTAGCTTATACTTTTAAATTCTTAATATCATTCTCAAGTTTGTTTTCCCTAATTTTAGCCTATATTTTTTAAATGTTCAATCTCCCTCCCATATTAATTCCTTGATATATAAATGTTGAAAGTAATTAAATTAATTAAATAGATGATTTGAAAAAAAGTTTATGGATAAAAATTAACTTGGCTTCCTCCCTCGTTGATTATTATTCTACTCCCATGCGAGAAGTTCCGAACCTTGTCTTTTGCTACTTTTCCAGTTTTACCCCTGAATTTCTCACACGAATGAGAAGGCTCTACAAGTAATAAGGAGGATATTTTGAGGTTAAACTGGTCCACCCGAAAAATGATACGGCCTAATTAATTCTTGTATATCCATCCATCCATAATAAAAGGGACATATATGATCAAAATCTCAATCAAAGCACCTATAAACATCATTTACACCCGCAAGATCTTCTTTATATATATCTCTATATATAGTTTACAACTAACTCATACTATATGTAAGGTAAAATAATTAAATTTAATAATTTATATATATATATATATATATAATTTTACTATTTAAAATTTAATAACAAAATCATGCACGGTAAAATAATTAAATTGAATAATTTTTTTTTTGTAATTTTACTACTTAAAATCTAATAACAAAAAGAAAATTATAAACAGTGATGCGTGGCTGAGTTTTTCCACCCAGACAGAAAGTCCGCGGAGAAAATAAAAATAATGAAAGAGAATCCAAATCCAAAACAAAACTGGAAAATCCAGTCTATGGAAAGAGGATTATTCCTATTTGGAATAAGGATGAAAGGAGGAGGAGGAGGAGCTACATATGGAAGTTTACAAAGAGTTAAAGGAAGAGTCATTCTTTTTTTTTTTTTTTTGGGTGAAAATTACAGTGATTAAAAAATAGTGACATTTGATATATAATTGTTTTTATGTATTATTGCATAAATTAATTTTTTTATTAATATTAGAATATAATTTAAGCTCAAATTCTTTTGGTTTGAAATCTCTAGTTAATTACTTAATCCAAGCTATTGAAATTAATATTCAATTCAATGACAATCTACTGGGTCGTGCTATGTATTGCCAATTAATAAAGATATTATTTTTCTTTCTAGAGAGGGAAAAAAATGTATACTTATTTATTAATCTAATTACTTTTTCCTTAAATATTAATTAGGGGTAAGAATGGTCATGAACTTCTTGAATATCTCAATCTTGCCTAGAATATCTTGGTGTAATTAAGTACAAAGATTTTCATATACTTAATTTCCTAACGTAAAAAGATTTTTATCACAATTTTAAGGCTTTTTTTTAATTTATTTATTTTAGATATTAATACTCCAATACTTATATAAAATCGGTTCAGTAGGCCCATACTGTTGTGTTGGCTCCCCAAATCCCACATCAAGAGAGAGAACAAAAAATGGGAGGCTTGGTTCCTACAAAAAATGCCATCCACCATAGTTGTTAATATGTACCAAGAACACAACTAAAAACGTGTGTGTGTAATTGAGTTTTTTGGGTTGTGTGAGTGGGAAAGAATTTTACAATTTTATCCGTACAAAAATTGTAATAATTTAATATTGAGTTAAGTATATTATCCCTTTTTTGGATCGTAGATGTAGGTTTATTGAGTGAACGAATCACGTTAAAAATTTTTGTGTTGAGTATTCTAAATTTTTCCTTTCTTTATTTGTGTTTTATTTGTGTGTGCACTTCCGTTGCGGGCTTTACATATACTTGTGAACCCAACATGTGGAATCCAAAAACTGAAAGGAGCCAATGCTGAATGAATTTTTGGCAAAAATAGGTCGTTATGACACAAGTTCATGAGCTCGAAGTAATTTGTTTGGTTTTAAACTCCTATATAAACTGTATAAGTTTATTTTATTTTATTTTAGCTTATGCTTTTAAATTTTTAATGTCATTCTGGAGCTTTTAAACTCCCCCGTCAACGTAATCCAAATTGTTATCAAAAGCCAAAAATATTAAATAAGATTTAAGAAAATTATTTTTGTTATTCCATTTGAAGTGAAACTCATTTAGTTAACTTGATATCAAAGAAATCATTTGGGAAGAGCTACATTGTTAAATAATTTAGAATTTATATCTGGTACACTTTAAATTGAGCTCTTATCGTAATTTCTTACTTCATTATTAGAGATTACACAGTAAAAACTCAAATCGTGTTCGTTTTTTTACTATGTTATTTTTTTGTTTAGATTTTCTTTTATTTCTTAGCTTAAATCTTAATTCAAAATACAAAACTAGTAACTCCATAAAGTTAATTTTTCTCCTACTAGTTAACTTCCTTACAAAAGCTTGGGAGTTTAAATGAAAATAAGGGTAAATTTTATTTTATCCCATACACTCCTTTTGGAACAATGAATTTGATGAGATTTAATTTCATTTAATAAAAATTCTCATTAATTCTTATGTTTAGAACTAAAACAAAATTTTATAAGTTAAATTTCATTTCATTTCTTAACTTAAATTTTAGATTTCTATAGAATTTGAAATCCAATCCAAAATAATAGGATGTGATGAGAATTCATTATTTTCTTAACCAATTTAAGTAAGTGAACAAATTTATCCTCTTATATCATATGTACTATATTTTTTTGCTTCATATTAACATAGTCAAATTTGGTATTTCACTTAAATCAAATTAATTCAATTATTAAATTCAAAAAATGTGTTCCAAATATAAAATTTTATTTACCAAATCAGATCAATTTAATTCAAATTAATCGTTATTTAAAAATGAAATCAATTCTAACAGTGGGATGTTTCCAAACGAAATGTTAAAGTTTTACTAGAAGTTTTATTCTAGAATCTAAGTTTCTTTTTAACAATTAAGAATTTTTTAAACTTTTAATTTAATTGCAATTTCTCTCTCTTGACTATTTTGCACTTACAATCCTATTTAATTAAGTCCAACTTTCAAACGTGATGCAGTGATCAAGGGAAACATCAACTAATTAAAAATTGACTCTTGATTATTAGAAAGGAAAAAAAAAAAAGAGTCATGAAGTGAGACTTCTAATAAAGCTAGAGCAAAGTGAATTTTTTTCTTAAAATAAAATAAAATTTAGGAAGTACAACATATTATTTGAGCGAAGTTTAAGGAAAAATATTAATCCTTTCCTTGATTACTATTCTTAGGGTTGAACATAAGTTCGACAATTCAAAGTCCCAAATTCAACCCATCTCATTTTCTTTGGGCTTTGGAAAAACTTTTCAACTCATTTAAATTTGAGATTATGAAAATTGACACCAGCCTAATTATTTTAAAATATATACTTTTTAATATTTTACGCTTTTATATATTATCCGAGAGATAACAATTGCTACTTGAACCCATAAATCCATCCAATTAAATTCAGAGTAAATAAATTTGAACCCAATTGAAATAATTAATAAACATAATTGAGTGGATAAAATAATAACTAATTAATTAACGAGTTTAAATGGATTAATAATATAACTTGTTAAACACCTAATTATCTACTTGATTAATCAAGAATTATAAGATGAAAACATAAAAAAGTTCTCACTTGGTCAATTAAACCCATAACTAAAAAGTCTAATAAATGAATAATAAATAAACTAATTTTTTATATAACCTATATGCATACATGTATATTATCTTCCTCTACTTCCACATCAAGCATTAATTACTTTAATAAATTGTAATACTCTCCTTGCTTACTCTCATGCTGCATCATGCATTGAGTACTCACTCAGTGCAAACCAAGAAACAAGCACATGTAAAGGCAGAACTAACACTTAGTCCCCCACATGCATCTTCTTAACATTCACGTCTTCTTAACATCCCTCTATGCGATGGGAAAAAATATCACTCCTGCATAAGAAATCATAATCACTGTAGAAAATTATATACATCTCCGATTCTCAATTTATCAATTGTTATAAACTCATTAATATGTAAATCAAATTGTAAATATAATAAAAAAATACCAAAAAAATGCTTAGAATTTACAAAAAAAAAAATAATTAAAATTTGAATCGAGTTTGGTATAACCCGTATCTAACCCCTAGTACTAACTCATTGTTAAATAAGTATAGTTTAATTCCACCCATTGAATTACAACTCATAATGACTCAACCTAAATCTACTCATTTGCCGACTCTAGATACAATGAATATCCCAAGTGGACATTGAATGACCAAGCTGACTGCTTTCCTGCATGACCCATGTCGGCTTAACTCAGAAATAAGAAAATTCTGTTTTACAAACACAATTTGGGAGCTCTGCAAGGATAGCTAGCAAATACATAATAATCCCATTTGTCAGACTGAAAGTACACAGAATTCTTTTTTTTTTTTTTTTTTTTTCCGCAATGAACCTTCCGAAATCCCAGATAGTTCTCTCATGAAAGTAACTTAAAAACTAATGCTAGTAAGGCTATGTTTGTTTCAACATAAAAGTGTTTTTGGAAAAAAAACACTTTTACTCATATTTTCTTGAAACATAAGTACTTGTTTTTTCCAAAAATATTTTACGCTGCTGAAACAAACGGAAACTAAACACAACAGAGCAAGACAAAATACAACATAAATAGCACTACTGGGCAAAAGAAATGGTGGCTAAGACAACCTAAAACGAGGAAACTATTGAGCTGTTGAATTGTTGGAAGATCTTTACTCCGACATTTCACTCCTGTCTCTCTCCTTGTCTCTCTTTGTCCTGATAAACCTGCAATGCAGCAACAGAAATGAAACCCCCCTAAAAAAATGCCAATAAAGATTTGGATCCCCGTGATATAATTGCAGACAACTTTAACCTTTTAGAAGAGACACCGTGTGTCTTTTGTTATGCATCAACTTTGTCGTTCCTCCCTCTTGGAAAGAACATTTGTAAAGAAAGTTTTCCAAAAAACAAGGAACAATCACGATTGTCCAACCATAGCAGTTGCTCATTGTGGGACCCATTGTGGAATTCACGCCGATCAACAACTATGATTGGACAGTCACCCCCAATACGGCTATCCATAACTTTTGTCAAGTAACATTTACAGGATTCCAGGGGGTGAAGTGGGAAAATCCACTGCAAGAGCTGCAGTGAGTAAATCAACGGCCAGGATGTGATTGTATTAAAATAAGATGTGTCTTTTCATATTCTTCATTAATTATGTTCTAATCAAATTTTGTCTAACTTTTATTTTTATTTTGAATTTAATTTTATTACAATAAATTAAGACCATTAGATTTAATACTATCACATCCTAGCCGTTGATTTATCCACTGCAGCCCCTGCAGTGGATTTTCCCACTGCAGCCCCCTGGAACCCACATTTACAAGGGAAACACTAATCCCTATGTCCAATCATTGAAACTAACCAGCACCAAAAATTTCAGAAGCCAGTACTATTGATAATAAAGCTGATGAAATATTACCAATTCACATCTTTAGCTCCATTTGGGGTGACAAAAAACTTTAAAAAACAGTGACAAACACTAAAAAACTCTAAAAGTTATTTGCTTTTTTTCTTATTACACGAATTACGAACCTACGATTTATCTCACTTTATCTATGTCATATAAATATGTGCTTTAAACAAACTATATGTATGAATTTTTTTTTTTTGGGGGGGGGGGGGGGGACAAAAACAACCTAAATGAAGTGGCAGGTCGATTAGCGGGATATCATTCTTGAGTACGACAATATGTTCTTGGATTCACAAAAATCAAAGAAAGAGCACAAAAACTCTTAACTAATATGAAATATAATTTGTTCCTGGATTCACAAGAAGCAAAGAAAGAACACAAGAACTCTTAGTATGAAATATACTGAATAATTGAATGAATAAAAAATGTTTATAAGAGGTCCTATTTATAGAGAAAACAGATCTAATGCTAGTCTATCAACAATTTCCTAACTCTTCAATAGAGTTTTCGTATTTAATTTATGAAAAAAAATATACATAATCTAAATCTCCTAGGAATTACAAATAACCTTTAGCTCAAAATATAAAAGACAATTTAATTAAAAAAACTCCTAATCTAATCCTATATAAAATTAGAACTGAATAATAATTATACTAAATGCTAAATATTCTTAATCTAAGTTGAAATTTTTTTTGGGGGGGGGGGGGGTGAAGAGAATTTTATCCTACATCACACAGTGATTTGGTGGTGTGTTGGATTATGTTTACACAACACCACCACCCCTCGCCGGAAAAAAAAAATGCACACGATACCTGTTTTTCTGCGTCTGTGAGTTTGCTCCATAGAACTCCAATTTTCTTGCTGATAGCTTTTTCTTGCCCATGGTATAAAGGTTTCAGCCTGTTGTAATGCTCGGCAAAGAAAACATTGTAACCACTACTATTTGATTGGGGCTGAGCAGGATCCCTTGGTGCCAGCTGGTATCTCTTGCGGTCCCCGTGAGAAGGTGCAGCTGATGTATTAGAATTCTGAGATGCATGTAACGACATAGGAGTATGATATATGACACCCTTCAGCTTCTCAGAACCCAAATTGACAGTAATCAGATACCCACCATCAAATTTTGCATCAATGATTCCAGCAACTGAATTGCCAGGCTCCAAGACAAAATCCACTGCGTATCACACAGACAAGAAAATATTAATTACAATTATGCATGACAAGCCTATCAACCACTGGAATACAAGAAGTATAATCACAAGTAGCAGAAAGGAAAATTGAAACAAGACATTAGGAGGAATTCAAACCAATTTTCTCACTGGTTTTAGTTAAAAAACAAAGGCAAATGGTACATCAAAGATCACAGAATGATGAACAAAGATATAATATTTACTCCTACTACCAAAAAAAAAAAAAAAGTCACTAAAACAGTTCTTTCAGCAACCTTGAGTAATTTAAAATTGGCGGCAGGTTCTTCCCGGTTACTTTCTTCTGTTGACAGGTTCACCACTGTATAAAACCCCCATGCATTCAAATTTCAAATTTAATTTTTAAGTATGAAGGACAAAATGTGCAGTGCTCATATCAGTTTTAGACCTACATAAACACAGAGATCCCCTTTCCATAACAGAAAAAATCATATCATTGTCTAATGTCACTTGCCAGAAAGAACTACAGATACCATACTTACAGAATTTCTAGATGAGAAAGTGGATATTTTGATGTACGTCCACTGTTAAATATTTTAGTTAATGGCACTCCAGCTGAATTTTTAAAATCCTTGAGGTGATCATCTTCCATGTTAGTTATTCATATTAGTTATGGAAGCATATAGTAGACTTGTAAAGTGAGTGGTTCAAGGTGGTTTCATTAAAAGATTTTGAGGTGGGAGAGTTGGGGGTGATAATAGACTGGAAGTTTCCTGTCTTCTTTTGCCGATAATTCCACAATTTTTGTAGGGCTAATGCTATTCAGTTGGGTATTTCAGGTATGTTTTTATTCTTTGAAGCTTTACTTGTTTTGAAAGCAAGCTTCGATAGGGGATATGTATGATATGGATGTGGTGCCATCAATCATGAGTTGTAAAACTGGTTCCCTTCCTTCAACATACTACGGTTTTTACCTTGGACCATCTTTTTTTTTTTTTTTTCTGTTGGGGGGGGGGGGGGGTAGGGGGGAGGGAATAAACAAACAAACAAACAAAAAACAGAAGTTTGGGATAGATAATTAAGATTCCAAAGAAGACTTGTGGGCTGAAAAAAATATTACCTTCCCAAAAAAAGCAATGACTACTCTCTTCAAGAACACTATATCTTATCTAAAAGGGAAACCAGTGCACAAGCCACCCCCACTGCAAGGTCAGAAGTACGCAACCTTACTCATTGCAGACAAGCTATTTCATTTGAACTTGTGACCCCTATGTCGCAATAAAATAACTTTATCATACTCCAAGGCCACCCTTAAAGCGCTCTATCTTGTCTACCAACTTATATTATGATTATTTTTTATGGTGTCAATGTTAATGGTTATTAAAGCATCTAATTTAAAACCAATTGGCAATGAGTGGATGAACTCATAAGGATCTTATTCCGGTTTGAGAGACTTGATTTTAGCAATGTCGAATAAGTGCCTATATGCCCCCTCACATACAACCCTTGCTCCCATGAGGAGGAACAACAATGCATCAAATATGAGAAGTGTATAAAAGAGATTTGAGAAATAAAGAAAGAAAGAAAGAAAGAAAGAAAGAGGGAAAAAAATAGAATAATCATCTATTCCTCCCTCATACTAAATTTATAATGATGGTTTACACTAAAAAAGAAACACAATCAATTAACCTAATAAGGATAAGAAATTAAACAAATATCACAAATAACTCGATCATATATTCTAGAATATTCTAATAATGGTGAAGAAATTAGAGAAGTTGAAAAAAAATATTTTCTATCGTGGTTGTCAAGGAAAAAAATATCATTTGGTTAATTGGAAAAAATCATGCCTAGCTATTATTAGGAAATGAAGCATTGGCATTTGCATATTGAAAACTTTTAATGAAGCTCTATTGGCTAAATGATTGTGGAGGTTAGCCCACAAGAGACAAATTTTGGAGTAAGGCAATGGTATTTAAATATCAATCTTATTGGAGTGGATGGTCAACTCTAGAGGGGTGTGGGGCCAATGATATCTCTTTGAAAAGCTATTCGGATGGTATGGTCCGATTGGTGCATTTATAGGGTTTGATACAGGTAGTGATGAAAGGATCAAAATTTAGAGGCATCCTTGGCTTAATGACAGAAGATTGCAAGATATTAATAGGAGCGGAGCGGACAGGGAAGCTACTTTGGCAGATTATTTGTCCTTTAATGGGGGAATTATTGATTGGAGTATTAACATTCAAAGAAATCTTCATGACTCCGAAATTAATAGTTATGTTGATTTACTTCATATTCCAAAAGGAATGGAGCAAGGGAGGAGAGCCTACGATAGTCAATTTCTAAATCTGGATTTTTTGAGGTCTAATATTTTTTCTATAATGCTTTGTTGTGTTGAGCGAAGTAATACTTTCTATAATGTTGAGTTGATTTAAATTGAATAATGCACTGGTTGGTAGTAGAGGTGAATTTTCCTAGAAAGTATTTGGAAATTTGATGCTACTCCAAAGGTGGCGTTCTTTATATGGTGTGTGATTCATTAAGAGGTTCTTATTATTAATAATCTCACAGCAAGGAGAAGGATTCTAGTTAATTGGTATTGTTTATGTAAGCAAGATAGTTTGATCACTCTTTCTTCACCAGGACTAAAGCTTACTTTGAGTCTTGATGGAGGCAAGAATTCGGAAAAAAAAAAAAAAAAATACGAAAAGCATGACATTTAATTCCTTTTTTGCCTAGGGCAGGGTTGCAAATGGACTGAACCATTCATAAACAAACTTGTGCACAGCTCATTAAAGGGTCAGCTTGACTCGTTAAAGGTAAGGGCTCATTAAATATTTTCACATAGTTAACTAATATACATGTAAATATATTAATATATTTATACTTTGTATTTATATAATATGATATAGTGTATCTATAACGTGATATGATTTTTTATCTATCATAATTTTTTGGACAAGTGTATGTTTTTTTTATTTTTCATATAATACATAATTAATGTTATAACACAAGCCCATCATTCAATTTAATGGATTTAAAAATTATTGACAACACCGTATTGATTTAATATTATGACATGTATAAAGTGGTACAAATAATGCATTACTAAACTACATATATTTATTTCACATCGGATTGAAGATGGTCCATTCCAAGTAGGGCTATAAAAAAATCTTGTCGTTCAAGAACTGCTCGGACTTTGCTCTCCAAAAAGCTCAGGTTTAACTAGGCCTGTTCACTTAGCAAATGGGTGAGCTTGAACACAAAATTTAGGAGCCGAGCTTAAGCATGACAAAACCCCGGCTCAGTTCACTTGCAACCCTAGCCTTGGGTGATTGTTACAGGGTGAGCAGAACCAGAAGCCTTTTTCAGGACACAAAATTATCTTTTTATGGATTGAAGACTACTTTATTGTTTATTTTATATAGATGAATTTTTGGGAATATATATCTTGATGCAGTTTTACTATCTTTCATTGAAGAAATGGATTTTAATATTGATATATTTTGAGGGTCAGCTAGGTGCCATCCACTTAATGCATTTTATTGATAAATCGTATTTAATTATCAAAAATAAGTAAGCAGGGAAATCGCAGAGGTTAACTAATTAAATCATCCCCAATAAATCATAATCTCATGGTGGTCCACCTACCATGGCTGGCCATTTGATTTGTAGTGGCACCATCCTCAAAAACATGTCGAGCAACTGATCCATTGATGGGGATTCTGCTTGCAGGATCTGTAGAATAGAATAATAGAAATTTGTCTACATTATTGCACAAGAAAACTTATAAACCACATAAAAATATCAAGACACTCATATTTTACAAACCGTCAAGTGGAATAGAAGGAACTTCTTTCCGGAAGTAATAAACCTGCTCGAAGTGAAAAAGCAACGATAGATAGTACTTCCGTAAGACAAACGACGCACTGGTTATTGTTGATGGAAAACGGAAGGCCGAAATTACTTCCTTCCATTTTCGATCTCTGATAACCTGCAACAAGTTCACAATAGCAATATCATTTCCCAATAGAAACACAAACTCATCAAATACTTGTAAACATAGTGAAGATCAAATTTGGTCTTCGGTTCACATGCTTGCCTAGGATAGGGGCAAGACTGATCAGTGCTAGGGCATCACGCCTGTGTTGAAGTTACTCAGATCCTTCAGCACAACAACTTTTTTTATTGCCAACATATCATAGAATAAACCTCCAGTTCAAACAAGAGAATATATTTTCCTTGCTCTCAGCAATAACTTGTCCAAATACGCATAACCATGTGCACATATATCATTTTAAGGAAGCCAAGCAGACATAATGTTAGATCAGATCCATATCCACAAAACACCGCCAATCATGCTCACGTAATATTGACTGTATATTAATGCTAATAAATCTTGACAAGGAGTGCAAGGAAGAAAGACTTTATGATGGCTATGGAGGGAGATGTGGAAATTTTCCTTATTAAAAGATTTCTAATATTCTTTCTTTTTTTATTTTTATTTTTTGATGCAATAGGAACCGGTAACCACTACCCTTCGGGTGTGCATTGAATAAACCCATCAGACCTGCGCAATAACCCACAAATCATGCCGATAAACACAAGGAAAATCCATGTGCGGGCTCAACCTCAAGAGAAGCTCCTGGGTTCAAACTTCTAACCTCCCCAAAGGGGGCCAAAAGCCCTGGCTGACCGCTCTAAGCAGCTATTAGATTTCTAATATTCTTTACAACAGAGTATTAATAAAATTGGCTCAGTATCTTGGGCTTCACTAAGATATGGATTACTTGAAGTTTTTGCAATTAAGACAGAATCTTATGGAACTTTTAGTGGATCAAGATATGCTCTTCCCTCCGAAATAAAATAAAATGCTTCTTCCTTTCTCACTGCATGAGGCACTGGCACAAATGCTATAACCCATACCATGCTTACCTTTTCATATAAAAAATTAGTACCCCAGAATCTTAAAGGGTCCCGCATCACAAGCTCAAAACAAACATGTGGTCACAACCAACTGCACAATGAGGATTACTCCAGAACTTGGACTTAAATTAGAACAAGAATAACTCATACCTTTTCAATGCCACCTCGGGCTGTGACTTCCAGAAACAGGCGGTATAAATCTAGAGCTCTTCCTCCTATGGTAGGAATCCTGGAAAAAAGCCCCACGAAGAACAGAACAAAAATTTCATTCTAATTCAGGGTTTTAAAAGGCAGTTGTTACTGTTATGTAAAGATTTCATCACCACCAACATAGTTACTGGGCAATTTAGAGGTGAGACTAAAATTTACAACCACAACTAATATTATGATTATGGTAATGGTCATGTCCAGTTGTGAATTTTATATTTTTCTTTTTTAATTTCTCAAATTCTATATTTTTTCTACATTTTCCCTCAAGACCAACTAAGAGAAGTAATTTAAAAACATTTTTGCTTTCTTTAATAAATCTGCAATGCAAGCACTCACAGCTAGGAGTTAAAGCCTTATGGCAATATTCCTCATCTTAACATTATTCTTTTATACATTGCCATTTTCTTAACATTACATTTTATAATATAAATAATTACAAGAAGAAAAGTTGAGAAACTGAAATATAAAATATATCCTTGAGCAGAGAATATGAACTGAGCAGAGTTAGCACAATTAAACATGAAAGAAATTTAAGCAAATGGTCTATGCGTTTTATCATTTGGTTTCATGATGGTACCTTATTTTATCGTTGCTTGGTTTCGTTTTACAATTAAATTCATTACCTAATGAGTAATAAGTAATCTTTTTTCTTTTGGCCTGCAAACTTTGCTTATTTGATGGATTATATTGAATATTTTAAATTATTTCTGAGCTTTCAATTAGTAATTGTCACATGACAGTTTTTAATTATATTCATAGAGAAAAGGTTAATTGTAATTTTATTTTTACTAAAAGGGCATTTTGCTAAGTGGAGGAGTTAAGAACAAACCCTGCTTTTCATTGTCTTTTTATTGAGAGCCTTCATCAATTAAGGTCTTGTAAAATAACATCAATGAAGAAGAAAGAACTCTAAGAGAATGAGAAGAAGTTTAAGGACAAAATCTCATTGGAAAATGCATAAAAAGGTAATCTTTAATCTCCTTTCCAATTCATTTTACATAAGTTGGTAAATTGGTGCTTGGGAATAGCCGGATCAATTTGCATCTGTCAACATGGTGCAAGAGCGGTCAGTTTCATGTATCTACTATGTCAAATAAAAGGATAGCCAGAAAAGCAAATCGTTGAAATTGATGCATGTAATTATTAGGTGGAAAAAAGAATGAAAAGCTTGGAATCCCCTTGATGCCTTATTAATAAAATTACATTTTACTTATCCAGGGAAAAAAAAAATGAGAGAACGAAAAGCTTGGAATCCTAAAAGTGGCTTGCCACATCAAAGTAATTTGAAGAGAACGGAACTCTGATAGGAGAAGCTTAAACAAAATCTCATCAGAAAATGCATAAAAGGGTAATCTTAAATCTCTCCTTCAATTTCTTTTAGATAAGTTACTACATCGGTAATTGGGGATAGCTGCACAAATTTACATCTGTCAACATGGTACATGCATGGTGAGTTTCATAGATCTACAATGTCAAATAAAAGGATGGCCCAAAAAAAATAAAAAATCATCGAAATTGGTGATGTAGTTATTAGGGGAAAAAATGAAAAGCTTGGAATCTCTTAGAATACCAGAAGTGGCATTACATCAAAGTAATTTGAAGAGTCTAAAATTATGCATTAATGGAAGCATTTAGGCTCAAGGCCGGCCACAGGTCCATATCATGTTTATATAAATATACAAATTAACAAATATTTAATATAGTGTGTGATTTACTTTGGACTGCCAGACAGTGAACACCGGTTGGATCTGATTCTTTTTGCTTAAGTAGTAATTAATAATAATAAAAAAGAAAAGCAATGGTTATAATTTGGTTAAATTGTTAACATTTAAAATATATTGTTAGATTACAACTCTCTGCGCAAGCTTTAGAAAATATATCACCAGTCAGTTAGGATTTATTATCTATTAGATTTAATATTTCTAAAACCGAACTTGTCTGCTGCTACTTTGATGCCTCTTTCGTCATCCGCGGTTCCTTCTATTGTTCCTCCTATGCGGACATTACCCTTTTCAGCAGCTGCAAATTTATTAGTGGCTCCTCTATCCGTGGGTTTATCCACAACTTCTATAGCCGCGGGTTCAGTTCCTCAAGCTCTGCCCATTTTGCCATCTAAAGAAGAATTGTTAACGGGGGTTGCTCCAAATTTCTTACCATTCCTGCATGATTTATACAATCACCGTGGCTACATGTTTGCTGGCATCGTTTCTCAGCCTAAGTCCATTCAAGCACTGAAGCTTCATTTCCTTGATTCAATAATGCACAGTCTGAATGAAAAGCCCATTGGAGAGTTCACTCCTAAAGAAGTTCATCATTTCTGCCAAAGCCTCGTTGCTATTAGGTTTTCTCATTTGGATATCCAATGGCTTGAAGCTAGTCTTAATCAGAATCATCATTCCTTGCGGGTTTCCCATCTGAGGGAAGAATTAACTCGAATTGACAAATATGAGTTGCTGCAACGGTTAAAAACGGATAGGGTTAAAATGTTAGACA
Organism: Vitellaria paradoxa; assembly: GCA_019916065.1. NCBI lineage: Eukaryota > Viridiplantae > Streptophyta > Magnoliopsida > Ericales > Sapotaceae > Vitellaria > Vitellaria paradoxa. The sequence goes on along the minus strand of CM034234.1, from coordinate 18,914,535 downwards.
ATACTAAGACTGTAGAAGATTTAGGCCATCCTGCTCGGTCTTTTGATCAATCTATACATAAAAATTTGATGAAGCGTGACTAAAGGGATGATGATCTCCTCTGCTTTTTGTAATCTGAATCGCTATGAATGGAGTATGCTTTTCGTTTGACCAATCCTTTTTTTTCCCCTATGTTTTGAGTTGTATATATGAATATTTTGGATTGCCTTTTGAATATTTCCCTTTTGAAAGTATTGTTTGTAGGGGGTAAGTTGTCTCTGGGATTCAGTAAGGGCGATTTTCCGCAACCACTTAGGAAATGAAACCTTCCATCGAGAGGAAATATTCCATTCCTGCAAAGGAGTGTTATATCGAAATGGTCTTCCCATGGGTAGCTTTTATGGAAATTCTTTTCAAGAGTTTATGTAATTTGAATTCCCATAGGGAGATTATGTGGATTGTAATTTCTGTGGGGAAATTCCTTAGAAACGGATATAGGTAGTTGCTCTGAGAGTTCTTTTGGAGATCCAATTCCCACCCTAAGGGTTCTTGGGAGTTTAATTCCAGCGGAAGGAATTTCCTAGAGAAATTAAACCGACCTACGAGTTCCAATTCCTGCGGAGGGAATTTCTTGGAGAATTAGAACCAAACACAGGGGACTTGTAAGAAAGTTTTCCTAGGAGTTCTTTGGAGATTTAGTTCCCACGGAGGAAATCTCCTAGAGAATTAGAACCAACCATAGGGGACCTACAAGAAGTTTCCCTAGGAGAACCCAGGAGATTCAGTTCTCACGGAGGGAATTTCTTGGAGAATTAGAACCAAGCAGAGTGGACCTGTAAGAAAGTTTCCCTAGAAGTTCTTTTTCAGTTCCCACGGAGGGACTTTCTTGGAGAACTAGAACCAAGCATAGGGGACTATAAGAAGGTTTCCCCAAGAGTTCTTTGGAGATTTAGTTCCCATGGAGGGAATTTCCTGGAGAATTAAAACCAAGCATAGAAGACCTGTAAGAAGGTTTCTCTAGAAGTTCTTTGGAGATTCAATTCCTATGGAAGGAATTCCCTGGAGAATTAGAACCAAGCATAAGGGACCTGTACGAAGGTTTCCCCAGGAGTTCTTTGGAGATTCAATCCCCCCGGAGGGAATTTCCTGGAAAATTAGAACCAAGCATAAGGGACCTATAACAAGGTTTTCGTAGTTCTTTTTGTAAGCACTCACAGAAAGATGTAAGAATTGGATAATCATTTCTTATTAAGGAAAATCATACATCATGGATAATAAGCTTTGAGCCATTTGACATTAATAGGGGGACTCAACTTATTTGTTTTTGGATCCAGAACCTTGTACCATCCATTGCTATCATGTGCTTCTTTAATTAGATATGGGCCTTCCCATTTTGGTGTGAATTTTGGTGCAGATAATCCCCTCATCACGTGACTCACAGTCTTTAGTACCAAATCTCCTTCTTCAAACTACCTGGGTTTCACCAACGTGTCACAGGCTCTCCTGATGCGGGTTTGATATATCTTCAAGTTCCCCTTAGCTTTATCCTTTCTTTCCGCTAGGGCTTCCAAGTCTACATGTCTTGACTCTAAGATTGCTTCACTTCGAAGTGCTATTCTAGCCAAGGGTATGGCTATTTCAACTAGAAGTACTACCTCAGTGCCATAAACCAAGGAGAAAGGGGGGACGCGTTGATGGTAATCACTTTATTGTTCTAAATAGCTTTTATACACTGATGGTATGTTGATGGTACCACGGCAAACTGATGGAATCAAGTCCTCCCCAGTAAGACATGATACGAAGTAGGGGAATCAATTACATGAAATTTTACACGGAACACTATCTCACCAACTCTTAGTGTTACCTGCATGTACCCAATGATTTCTGCCCTTGACTACCAAACCCATTAATGGTAATGGGTTCCCTCACCAAACGTCCTTTAGGAATCCCTGTTGCTTGCAACGTTGCCAGGGGAAGGATTTTGATGGAAGCTCCTCCATCTAAAAACCCTCTTGTAAATCCCATTCCATTAATCTCTACAAGAACATACAGTGGATGGTTATGGGAGTACTGGACTTGTCTATCTCCCTTCGTGAAATTAAGAGATAATAAGTTCTCCCCACTAGCCCACTTACCTCCATGCATTCTTCTTGACTTTCCTCTACTGCTTGAAGTAGGGCCTTCACTGCTTTCACCTTGGTCTCTTTAAATAACCCCAATTGATTAAAGAGAGCTTTCAATCCTGGAGCCTTGCTCACTATTTTTGCCCTAACGTCATCAAACCCCCGGCATGTCTCTCATGTGGGCACCTCCACTGTACATACGGGTATTTCCTGATGTTCTTCGTGATGAGATATAATCATTACATTCCTTCCTTCTTTATGTCGTGGCAAAGGGTTCTTGAGAACATCCCTAGAAGTAATCTCTTATTTCTTATCATCTTGTGGAATAACGATCAGAAGGCCCAGCATTCTCTAGTGGGACGCCTCATTGTCCGATGATAAAAACAAAATCTCGACTTTTCTTCTTCCTGTCGAGTAGGAGGATTCTTGGGTTCAGGCAGAGTGATTGCACCATCCACAATCCAAGCTTCAAGAAGAGCTTTTAAGTTCGCGTTAGAAATGTGAGCAAGAAAAGGGGCCGACCCTTCATCCATCCTTGGCCGCTTCCCTTAGTCTTTGTTCTTTCCTTATACTAGCACCGCCTCTTTCAATGTCCGTGGTGAATACACCATCATTACAACACGACTTATTCCTCCACGAAGTATCGTAGTTACCACGTGATGGTGGCAAAGGCGCGGTGTTGAGAAACCGAAAGGATCCCTTCACCGTTTTACTTAAATTTCTCGCAGTTGTGCAAAGGCTAGAGAAATCTTGAAAACGGTGATTAACTAAGTGCATTTTGAAAGAAGTCAGCATTTCCTCTATGCATATCTTTAACTTTTGCCCTTCTGATAGAGGGTATTGTACGTCAAGTGCCTTTTCGCTAAAGCGTCACACATAGGACAATAGATCTTCTCCATGTTTCTAGGACTCCTGCATCAGATGAAGAGTAGTCAGTGTCTCTTCCACATAAAAGAATTTGGCGTACAACTTTCTTACCATATCATCCTAGGAACTCACTAATTCCATTGGGAGATTAGCATACCAGGTATACACCTTATGGATCGGGGATTTGGAAAACTCCGTAAGCCGCAAATCTTTGTCCTCGGCATATATTTCTAGGGAATCAATGAATCACACCACATGTTCCCTTCCATTTCCCTTTTTTCCATCAAACTTGATAAACTTGGGAACAGTGAATCCTTCGGGGTATATGGAGGTTTAGAAATTGCCGTGGGGTATGGAGGACGAAAATCTATCTTGACCCCACTGGAATAATCGTACTCTCTTGCTGTACCAAGTCTCTAACATGGTGTCTTAGTTGATCCAAAGTAAGTATAGGTTGCGGGTTTTGGGGTATTTGGGCTTGGATAGGAAAAACAAGGGTAAATTAGGCGAAGCTTGGGAAAAAGTAGGGTTAATTGGGATTCTTTGCTCGGCAGAAGATGAGGCATGAGTTGGATTGGTAACAGATGGACAAGTAGGGGGTGTTTGGCTAAGGGTGAAGTTTAAAGCGATGGGGTTAATCTGGGATAACAAGGCGGGGGTAGTGCCTTAACTACTCCGAATTTTGCAGAATTATATTAAGGTTCAAGTTGTTCTCCGGTGTGGTAGACAGGATGGTTGAGGTTTGGAGAGGAGGCAACACAGATTTTTATTGGAGAGCTTTGAGGGCCTCCATCATTGCCTCCTGGGTTCATCGTATGGTGGTCTAAGCTTGCTAAAAAGCTAGGATTTGCTCTGTCAATATTCTGACTTGGTCTGCCATGTCTACCATTTCTGATGACTCCCTGTCTCGGGATCCACAATCATTGTTTCCTTAATTACTGGCCATATTCTATAAATCAGTATTCTTCCCCAGTGGAGTATGTTGTTGGGGGAGGGGGAGTGTAGGTTAACTGAGGAGGGTTAAACCTTCTGGGAATTATACTGATGATCAAAGATGATGGAATCGCCAGAGTTTGATGGGGGGATCAAAATCAGGGCAATCTAAAACAAGAGAGAGAAAGAGAGTATATGGCGGATGCTTAAGGTGTACGATGCCAGACCTTCTAAAGGAAACAAGCTTGTATAGGTGAGGAGGGAACCCTTTTAGGCGGGAATTTGGGCTTTAAATCCGTTAGGAGGATATTTAGCCTTGACCCAGCGCACCTTAGAAGGATAAGGATTCCCCGCTTGATTCTCTCTCTAGATTGGTTGGGTGAATCCTAACGGTCCCTTGATTTTACCCTTCATTCCACCGGATCCCTGATGATCCCCCGAGTTGTTAAGTTGCTAGAGAGATCCTCGGACCTTTGTTCTAAGTCCAAGAAATAAGCCATCCCGCAGGGATGATATTTCCGCAGCAATGTTATTATAGATTTGAACGACTCACCCACCTGCGGCTAAGTAATACCTCTAAACACCTACAATCATGCCGTAGGGAAGAGAATGGGAAAGAATGGATTTGGACCTTTTAACCATGACCCAGGTACCCACAATTTACTAGTATTTACCTCCAGATGTTATTTTTATTAGGTCTGTACCGACGACCTTATATAATCACTTGGGAGTTGATCTTAGTATTTTAGGCTTGTGAAATAAGTGAACTTCTACGGTCTCTAGTAATGTTTTACTCAAAATTTTTTTTTTAATATTTTAAGTGGATGTTTTATTTTTAATCTTTCACATCTATTATTTACATTGTGGATCAAATGTGAAAATAAATGTTTGACTTTTGGAGATTGCCAAGGTTTGTCATAAATAGCAATGTTATTTTGGCCCCGTTTGGCCAAATGAATAACCTCTATAAATCTCTATAAATCTCCAACAACCCCTCTACTTCTAATTTTCCCGCTATTACGAATTTCAAAAAATTCTAATATTTCGCTAAAAAAATAAAAAATCTGGAAGTAAGTTAACCGAATGTATAAATTTTTTATACAATCATATTCTTCGTGTCGAAAACTTTCAAACGAGTACCATTGTCGCTCTTTTTTGTAAATTTTTTTTTAATCAGTGGGAACGGATTTAGAAAACCGTTCCCACGGTTTGCTACTTTTCATAAAAAAAAATGCGCCAAAATCAACCCCAAACCACATTTTATTTCAATTTATCTTATTTTTTCTTACTCCAAACGGGGCCTTTGTGAAAAATGATGGAGGATGATTTGAGACTTGATTATTATTATTATTATTATTATTATTATTATTTTGATAAGTAAATAAAAGTTATATTAGAAATAGCATCAACAGGATGGTACACTCACTATAAAAAGTCTGCTCTGACTATAGGAATCTAAGGACCATAGAATAACCCGCCAAGAGTTCCATAAATGGTAAAAAACTAGACAAATCTAGCTCTTTGCCACCATGTAACCAGCTGCACAAAAAGTCCAAAAAATACTCTTTAATCTACAAAGAAATTTCATTGTCTTGAAGACATCTTCGATTCCTCACCCGCCACATAAGCCCAATCAAACAAAAAGGAATTAAGCACCAAACCCTCTTTCTGTTCTTGTGAACTTTAGCTCCCTGCCATGCTTGAAATGCCTACTTCACCTCCTTCAGGAAAACGTATAACATCTCAAGAGGCAAACCCCCAAAACCCACGAGCAATACACAAAAAGATGATTAATAAATTCCCAGTCTCCTTTGCAAAGACAACACCAATTCACCAAAACTATGTGGATGGCAGCTTGATTATTATAGAACAACTCCATAGGCCGTGACTAAGGAACCCTAACTTAGGATATATGTGTCATGACTCTATATTTTGATTATGCACTTGATCTTGGCACTACTATTTGTTCGTTGCTATTTCAGGACGCAAATTACCTCCAATGAAGACAATATCAAGTAGTTGATTGTCTATCTGAAGGTGAACCAGCCCGATCTATATTTGTGTGGTCATTATCTTGATACAATAAATCACGATCAAATGCACCCTTCAAATATATTAAAGACTACATCCCAATGACCGGTACAAGGTGAGTCCAAAAACTAGTTGATTACACTCACAACAGAAGATATGTTAGGCCATGCAACTGTCAAATTGTTAAGTTTCCCAACTAGCATGTAGTATCGACTCGGATCATTCATAATTCACCCTTATCTGCAACAAGAAGTTTAATATTTGAATCCATTAGAGTGTCAACCAATTTAGAACCTAGCATATTTGTTTTATACAACAAGTAAAGCACATATTTCCTTTGGAAAAGAGCAGTACCAGTACATGACCGTGCAACTTCAATACACAAAAAGATATTTAATGGACCCAATTCCTTAGGGGTTGTTCCGTAACGCTATCGTTTTTCTGTTTATATTTATCTATTTATGTTTTGTATTTTTTGTTTTCTGTTGTCAATTTTTTTTTTCCTGAAATAAAAATTGAAACTGTATTTGAAAATGTAATTTTATTTATAATTATTAATTTTTTATTTTTAGAAAATATTTAATTTTATTAGTTTTTAAAAAATTAATTGAATTTAATAAAATATATTTCATATTAATTTAATTTAATCTAATTAACCAGATTAATTAAATTAGTCAATTAAATTATTTATTAAAATCATTTAATTCAATAAATATACAAAATATATTATTATATTTTAATTATATTATTTATTAAAAATAATTGAATGAAATATAATTATTAGCTCACTTAATTTAGTAAATATAAAACATATTAATTATAATTTAATTATATTATTTATTAAAAACAATTTAATAAAATATATTTCACATTAAATAAATAATTAAATTAGATTAATTATTAAATTAAATTATTTAATTTTAAATTAATTAAATTATTTATTAAAATAATTTAATAAAACATATTTTATATAAATTAAATTATTTAAATTATAAACAATTTAATTTAATTATGATATTTATTTAAAATAATTTAATAATAATTAATTATTAAATTAAATTAAATTGATTATTATATTAAATTAAATTAAATTATTTATTATATTTATTTCAAATAATTTAATAATAATAAATTATTAAATTAAATTGATTATTATATTATATTTAATTTAATTTAATTTAATTAATTAATTTAGTTTTATTATTTATTAAAATAATTTAATAATATATATACATATTAATTTATATAATTAATTTGATTAATTGAATTTAATTATATTATTTATTAAAATAATTTATTTTAATAAAATATTTGAATAAAATAATTTATTTTAATATGACGTAACAAAAAAGGACAAAATTTTAAAATTGATAAAATGCTTGAAACAAAAAAAAAAAAAATAGAGTGAAATCACTCCTTTTTTGTTTACGTTTTTTTGTTTAACTTTTCATTTTTTTGGAAAAAAAAAATATAAACAGATTTAACAAAGATATTTCTATTGCGAATTTACAAAATTTTAAAAATATAAACAAAAAAACAGAAAATAAAAACATTACCAAATGGTGCCTTAGTGTTAAACGACTTGAATTTGCTTTGAAGGAACAACTTCAAAACATGAACACCTGGCGTATGAAAAGTGTGGTGGTATAAACAAGGGCATAGCAACCCCCCCCCCTAATTTTGAAGGTAAAAAGACAAAAATACCCCCCTCTTAAATTATTATAATTACAAAATTATTCTTTACCCTAATATTTTTTATGTTCCAGACTACCAACTCAACAGTTGTCAATAAAGACAAAGTAGGTTCACAAAATCAAATATTTTAAAAGAAAAGTGACCAAAAAAAAATCATCCTCATTGAATTCCAACAAACCTTCAACAAAAATCCCCTTAAACAAGACATCATTAAGTAACGAACTTTCAAAAAAAAAGCCATGTGCCCCCCCCCCAACAAGAATCCTAGATGCGCCCCTGGGTATGAAGATGTTACATTACCTCTCCTAAACCATTAAAAACATTGATTTCACAAATTTTTAAGAAGATCCTACAGAGTTGGTGTCTTCCCATACTGACGAAGGATAATGAATATAGCTTATTTTTTTCAACAATTCTCAGATGGTAGTGGATTGTTTTTTAGTAGTTATGATAAACAATAGAGTTGAGAAAAGGCATAAATGACATTAAAAAAATGGAGTAGTTTTTCAATTTGTTGCTTTAAAGACATTTATGGAAGCATTTATGGGACATTGATCATAAAGCAATGCAAACAGCATTCGAGCTGGAGATTAATAAACACAAGTTACAAAACCCGGCAACATACGGAACTAGAAATTAGAAAGGGACATGTGCGCCTGCGCACATAATTCACACATTTTGTTTTATATGAAATTGCTGCTAAAGTTTTGTAGACAGTTACAAAATTTTGGAGACAACCCTGTCTCCTCCCTCAAACTCTAGACTAGTGCTTACCAACTGCCCACTCTCCAAAACCAAATCCTCTCAAATTTACTGAAAAAACTCGCCAAGATTTCTTCACCACCAAAGCTCCACCTCCCTAAAGACCAAACCATGAGTTTGAGGCGTAACCACCAAAGCATAAGTTTTTGTCAAATTGACAACCTTACGCACCCAAATTCATCATTAACCCCCCACCCCTTCCTTCTTTTGGCAAGTAAAAGACCATAATGTAATACACCAGTGTAGTCATGATCTTATCACTTGTTCATCCCAAAAATACCATCTTGTTTGGTGGAGGGACCATCACATGCTATCCTGGTATCAGTTTCTCCCACCATTTCTGATTGTGTTTGCAAAAAAACAGTGCTTGACTAAGGTTGGATCCAAACCAGATTCCCAGAACCAGACCCAACCCCCCCTCTCTCTCTCTCATCAATCACTTTATAATCATCAAACTCTTCGTTACACCTTCCTTTATTGTCATAGTCTTGGCAGCTTCTATAAATGATACAATGATCTAATAAGTGTAGATTAAGAATGCTTGAACAAAATCCATGTACCCTTGAAAGTGATAGAAAAACGGGGTTTGCACAAGGAAGCAACTTTTTTCAGTGACAAAGATGATCACATCCATTGGCTAATTCACCAATAAATTTAAAAGAGGCAACTCTGAAAACCCCTAGGGCAAGCTCATTTTCATTAACCCTTCATCCATTTCATTATTTCTAGCTATCAAAATATTAGAAAAAATCTTACACAAATTCAAATTTACAACTAAATATATAGAGATGCATCAAACATTAAACTAATTACTATAGAGGGGGGGATAACAAATTAAAAGAACACCAAAAAAAAAAGAAAAAAAAAAAGAAAAAAGAAGAAGAAGAAGAAACCGAACAGAACCCCAGATAAGTCAAAAAAGAGTGCAAATTTTACAAAACCCACAACTTACTTGAACTTGGAACCGAATGATCCGTGAAACCCCTTGAGCTTTTCCAAGAAAAAATCTGGGTTTTGAGCGATTTCTTCGTAATCGGCTTCAGCTGGAGGGTAAGACTTCTTGACGTTGTGGCCATTAGTCGTGGATTGCCCATGCGATGCAGTTTCAGAGTTGGGTTTTGGGTTGTTGGACATTTTAATCAGAAGCTAAAATGTAGGATTATTTGTATATCTAGACACATGTATGTGTATTGTCGGTATGTGCATCTATTTATGAAGATTACAGAACACAGATGAAACCACCTTTACCCAAAAAGAACATAGCTTTTACTATTTAATAAGGAAAATATATACATAAATCTAAATCTATACTATTATGCATAGCAATGTAGGAGCCTTTTTAAACATAGACGTTGACTATATATAACTAATTATATTTATATAATTTTGAAATATATAAGTTATATAAATAAATTATTTTATGTAATTAAATTTAATTAAATCCAATGTTAACAACTCCAATCCACAAGATAACGTTTGTCAATAAAATAACATAAAATAATTAAATATCTTAATCATTTAATTAAGATGAAAATTACTATTTTACGGTTACAAGAAAGTTTCACAGAACACAAAAACTGAAACCCCAAATTAAAATTGCTCCAATGCTCACATAGCTTTTATATATATATATATATATATATGCACATATATTATGAACAAAAATTGAACAAAATTTTATTACAATAATTGAAGTTTATATATAAACTCTATTAGAGTGTGCAAAATATAATTTTAGAGGGAAAAAGATGGTAATATAATATTATTATACTTAGACGCGCTAAAAAATCTTAAAAACTTTTAAAAATTTTTTTTTATTTTATTACACGAATTACGAATTCACAAGTTATCTCACTTTATTTCACTTTTTATCATTCCGAACGTCTTCTTAATAAGGAACTAAAAATTATATTTAATAAATCACAATTAGAATTTTTAAGCAAAAAAAAAATTCATGTTAGATCAATTCAATTTAGTATTTGTTAATGATTGATTCTACAGGTAGGCCCTCTTTAGAAGACAAATTAGCTTTTGGAAATTTTTGAGTAAAAGTTGATAGGTGAAATATTTGTATAATTGGTAAAATAAATAAAACTTTTTGTTAATTTTGGCAAAATTTATGCATATAGTAAAAATTTTGGTAATTTTTAAGTTGGATTAAAGTGAAATAATCACTATGAGGGTGTTTGGCAACTCAAAAATTAGTAAAAAAATACCCAAAGTTGGTTTTTGTGCGTTTGGCAAAATCACAAATTTTGCTACTTTTTTGATTTGCTACAGTAAAAAGTACCACTCCATAATTACAACTTTTCTAATTTGCTACAGTAAAAAGCATACCAAGCACCCAAAAGTTATAACTTTTTTGCTTTGTTACAGTAAAAAATTTACTAAACACCCAAAAGTTACTAAAAAAATACTAAAAATTTCACTTGGTTCAACCAAACACACAAAAAGTGCAAAAAAAACAACCAAAAAATTACCAAAACTTAAGTTTTTTTTTAACTTCCAAACACCCTCTACATCCCAATCAACTCAAAAAAAAAGTGGTATTTTGATAAACTTTCAACTAAGCAAAATGAGCAAAAATTTGTGTTTTACCAAATATCTAAAACACCAAAATTTGATATATATATATATATATATATATATATTGCTCTTTTTTACTCCTCCAAATAGGGCCATAATTAAAGCTAAAGTGCTGTTTAGGGTGTCAATATTTTGAAAAATAAAAAGTAAATAAAATTTAAATCGTTAGATATTTGGTTTGTTTCTCAAAAATGTGAAAAAGTATAAGAAAATTGATAAAAATTGGTAAAGTGTTTAGTAGAAAAAGTTAGAGAAATTTGGAGAAAATGATAAAAAATAAAAATTGATATTTTTTGGCAACCAAAATGCCTCAAAAAAATTTTTATAGATAATTCAAATTATGGTGCGAAAATTACATGAATAGAGTTTTTAATGAAAAAAATTCAAACTATATAACTCAAATGTTTGGACCATTAGTAATATTATGACATTAGAGAAAACATACATATAAAAATTACTAATATTGCTACAAAATATAAATATTTTATTATTGCCACAAATATTCTTTTTTAAAATTTAAATTTTAGTAATGCAGAACGCAAGATCCAACACTCTGAAATACTAATTAATAAAAAATAAGGTTAGTAATTACCATAAATTTATTGAGAATACATTGTATGTTGTATATGATTAATTCTTTTTATTTAGGGTCTGTTTGGAGGTTCAAAACTAGCAAAAAAAAAGTACCAAAAGTTACATTTTATAACTTTTGGTGCGTTTGGTTTTTGTGTTTGGTAGAACCACAAATTTTTTCATTTTTTGATTTGTTACAGTAAAAAATAAAACAAAAAGTTACCATTTTTTTTAATTTGCTACAGTAAAAAATTTACCAAACATCTAAAAATTGTAAAAAAATGCTAAAAAATATACTTTATTCCACTAACACACAAAAATGTAACAAAAAAACACACAAAAATTTACCAAAAGTTTCAGTTTTTTTTCTTGTTTTTGAACCTCCAAACGGCCTCTTAAAATAACATATCAAATCAATTGTTTAATTTTAAATTTAAGGTGCGTTTAGTGCATCAAATTTTAATAAAAATCTCTGAAAATCTCTATACATTTTTACATATTCTTACTTTGTCAAAGTTCAAAAAAAGTTTAATACTTTTTTTTAAAAAGTTAATAACTAGAATTCGGTTAATCAAATAGTAAAAATTTTTTCACCATTCTCACTATGAACTCCCAAACTACCCAATGACACTCACTTTGACTATTTTTTATGGGATCGTAGAAATCGTTTCGACAAATTGTAAAAATCGTTTCGACGGATTCGCACAGCCAACTTCCGTCCAAACGAATTGTAGAAACCGTTTCGACGGATTGCAGTGTAAAGAAGTCATGACTGATACAAAATTTTGAATCCATCCAAACGGAAATTCAATCCGTCATAACGGAAATCTTACTATTCATCTCAAAAAAATACGATTTGAGATATGTGCACCAAATGTAAAAAGTTTTCTCAAACCACATTTTATCTCATTTTACCTTACTTTTTATCACTCCAGACACACCCTTATTGAGAATATGTTGTATATGTTTACTTATTTATAGTGTGTTTGGAGTGATAAAAAGTGAGATAAAATATGATTTGAAAAATCTTTTTGCGTTTGGTGTACGCATCTCAAACCGTATTTCTTGGATATGAACAGTAGGATTCCCGTTCCGACGAATTAGATTTCCGCTTAGACGGATTCAAAATTTTATATCAATCATGGTCTCTTTGCAAACCAAACCAGACTTGAAAACAGTTTTTACAATCATTTTGAATGGAAGTTGGCTGTGTGAATCTGTCGAAACTGTTTCTACAACCTTAGAAAAAATAATCATAGTAGGTATCATTTGACAGCTTGGGAGTCCTTGGTGAAAACGGTAAAAAAAATTTCTGCTATTTGATTAATCAAATTCTAATTATCGATTTTTTTTAGAATGTATTGAACTTTTTTTAAACTTCGAAAAAGTAAGAAATATGTAAAAATGTAATAAAAACTTTTAGATATTTTTATCAAAATTTGGTACACCAAACACACTCTTATTTACAAATATTGGAAAGACTTTTGAAAAGATGTAAGCATTATTTAGGCCAATCTACTTTAACTGCAAATGAGACAGTAAATATATCTGCAATTTCAAATAAATTAACCAGTGTATGGATATTAAATGTGAAAGGTTGACTTTTGAAACACGAAAAATATAATATGTTTTGAGAAATAAAAATGATACAAGAGTTATACATGAGCATTAAGAGAAATATAGCATGCATATTAGAATTTGATGATGTAGATGGTGATGTAAAATACACATGACATGATGTTATTATAATATAAATAGTATGGTCTCTAACATAATGAAATTTATAATATAATGGCTTCATTTAGAATAGTAAAAAATTTTAAAAAATAGTAAAAAATACTAAAAATTTTTAAAAATTATTCACTTACGAATCCACAACGTATTTCACTTTATCTCATTTTACTTCATTTTTCTCCAAATACACTCATTATTGCAATGAAATCAAATAATAATTATATAATAAATTAAATATTATGATATGCCAAATAAAAATATGGAAAGTAAAACTATCGAAGTTTTAAATAAATCAAATTTAAATTTTTTAATGCTTCTACATAATTAGATGCGTTGAGGAAATAATTTATAAATCAATTTAAATCCTGTATTCTGTAAGGAAGATATTGTTCAAAAATAGCTAAACCACAATATTATTAGTACATATCATCAGAGTTATTAATTTGGTGGAAAGTCTGACGGAGGAGGAGGAAGAAGCAATATTATTTTATTTATTTATTTATTTGAAACAGAAGAGGAAGAAGTAGAAGAAGACAATCATAATGGCTTTGAACGATTATATCTTAAAATTTTATATAATTAAGGATTTTATTGGCAATTTATCTCAATTTTATGGTTGGTCATGTATTTGAACATTTTTTAGTTGCCGAGGGATTTTCCCAAATAATCATTATCAATAATTCCTCAAATAATAAGTCAAAAAATGAGACTAGTTACTAAATTCGTAAATCTTAATTACTGATGTATTCAAGAGACCACTTACTAAATTTGTAAATCCTAATTACAGTGCATTTGACACACCAAAAAGTAAGATAAAATGTTATTTAAAAAAATTATTTATGTTTGATGCACACGACTCAAACTGCGTTTTTTAGATATGAATAATAAAATTTCGTTCCGACGGATTAAATTTTCGTTTGGACGAATTCAAAATTTTAGGTAATTATAACTTTTTTACACTACAATCAAACGGATTGTAGAAATTGTTTGGACGAAAATTAGCTGTACGATTCCGTTAGAATGGTTTCTACAATCCGTTGGAATGATTTAAAAAATATCATAAAAAATAGTTAAAGTTGATGTCATTTGATAGTTTGAAAGTTCATGGTGAGAATGGCGAAAAAATTTTTACTATTTAATTAGTCGAATTTTAGTTATTGACTTTTTTTGGGAAAGATATTAAACATTTTTTTTAATTTTAAGACAGCTATAATGTATAAAATTTTATAAAGATTTTTAAAAATTTTTAAATATTTTCATCAAAATTTGATGTGCGAAACACACCTTAATAATATATTCAAGATGAAGTCATTTTTAACATTTTTCTGTTTCCCCCATTCAACTAGTATAGTTAAATTTTGACTCATCCTGACGTAGTAATAATATTAATAATAATAGAAACCAACAAAAAAAATATAAATTAACCGAAAAATCAAGAAGGAAAAAAGAGAGAGAGAGAGAGTCTTGCCAATTATAGGTACAGAGCAACAACTACAACTTAAAACAATAATACAAATTGTTTTATAAGTTTCAGCCGAAGAACTTGGGATCGTAGCCGTTGCTGGAGGTGGCGAGGATATAGTAGGCGACGATGTGGCCGATGGAGCCCCAAGCGAGGACGTCGACGATGTTGAACCCGACCGGGTCGTTGGACTTCAGAAGGCTCACGTACTCCTTCGCCCGGGTGTCGCCCGCCTCGAAGTGGGTCATCCCGTTCTGCTCCGGCACTTGCTTCGCCACGTTCTCTCTCTGGAAGTTGAAGAACACGAACCTCCCCAGAAAAAGAGACAGGCCGGTGCTCAGGCTGATGACCAGTGGAGGGTTCAGCTCTGCTCTCACGTTCAGCCGTTTCTTGGTGGTGCTGAGTTTGACGAAGGAGGTGGTGGTGGGTTTGGTGGTGAAGGAGTCGGTGGGTTTGTTGAGGGCTCTCAGACCCTGGAACGTGGGTGTTGAGAACAAGGTTGAGGCCATGGTGACCAGAAGACTGGATGGAAATGAGATGAGACGAGAGTTTTAGTTGGTGTAGATACAGAGTTGGGTGTTTTCTAACTTTTATTTATTTTTTATGATGGAGGAGGAAGGAATTTGTGAGGATGGGAATGGGAGAGAGAAGATTTTGGACGGTGAGTTGGCTTCTTGGTATTGGTGTTTTCTGGATCAGAGATTTTTTGACCTTTGGTTTGTGCTTTAATATTATGAACAACTATAATTAATGGAAGAAGTTACCGTCAATGGGATCCGTGGCGCAATGGTAGCGCGTCTGACTCCAGATCAGAAGGTTGCGTGTTCGATTCACGTCGGGTTCAATCCCCTGCAAACTTATCCCATTTGTTTTTATTATTTTCAGCAGTTTTACCTTCTTTTTCTAAGTTTTCTACTTTAATTACTATTGTTATTTTTTTGGGGAATTTTTTAACATCAAAAGAGAATGTCCTTTTTTTTTAATTTTCCGCAAATTTACCTTCTTATTCTAAGTTTTCTTCTTTAATTGTTTTTATTATTATTATTTTTTAAATTTCTTAATATCAAAAGAGAACATCTTATTTTAAATTTTCTTCGCCAATAAACTTATTTTTTACTAATGAAATATTTCATTTAAATGTCGTGAACAACCTTGTTTATAGTTTTCAAATAATCCATCTAAATGATTGTAAGCAAGTTTGCAAAAATTTTTCTTTACTATTAACAAAAAATTATTAAAATTTTAAATTAAACACGTTAATACGAAACTTTAAGATTAGAAAAGATTTGATATTTCCTAATTTCTTTTAGATTTGTTTTATTTCTACTTTAACTAGAATTAGATTTCTAATTTTCTTTTGGATTTGTGCTATTCTTATTTTAATTAGAACTAGATTTAAAATTAATTTTTCCCATAAATAGAGACATTTGTAAACGCTTTTGATATAAGTTAATTATTATTTATTCTTTAGATTTATATTTTGAGTCTTTTTCTCTCAATTCTCTTGGTGGATTCTAAGATTTTGGTTTTGTCATTGAGCAAGTCAATTTATCCTTATTTCACGCTGCGTCAGATAGTATCAGAGCGGGTGTCTCCTAATCCGATGGCTAACCATGGCGATAGTGAATGCGACCAATTTCGTGACATAGATCAGAAATTGCAAGCTGTTTCGCTTCAAGTTTAAGAACAACAGTTGACAATACAAGCAATAGAGCAGCTGATCAATGAGATCAGTACATAGATGGCAACTCTATTGTGAATTGTCAGCAACAGGAACGGAAACACAAGACTAAATCCAGCCGAGGAAATTGTCCGCAGTAAAACAGTCAAGGGTTTCACTCCTTTAAACTATAGAAGACAAGTATTAGCAAATCTTGATGATAGAAGTGATTTAAGGTTTGCAGCAGCTCGACCGAGAGGTAGGAGGTATGACAATCTAATATATCATGCACCTCAGTGTGATATATTTAAAGAAAATATTGAGGCAAAAGAGGTTTTTATTTTTGTGGACACTATATTTGAAGACAATTATAGTTTATATCAATTATTTTTGGAAGAAAGTAAAATTATAATTGGTCTTCAAGAGGAGGAGGTTAAAAATCCTACTGTTGTCCCAAATAGCAACACTAGAGGGGGTAAATAGGGTTGCTTAAAAATTTTACAAATAAAAATTTCAACCTTAAAACAAATATGTCAAGATGAATATGAAATGCACCAAAAAAATTATTTAATATTTGTGAATGAAGAGTGAGTGCTAGTGTTTGCAATAAATATAAAGAGAAGGGAAGAGAAGTAAACACAATCGATTTATAGTGGTTTGGCTTCAATGTTGCCTACGTCCACTCCCCAAGGCCTTTCTTGAGATTTCTCCACTATTCTTTGAATAGCTTATTACACACTAGCTTTCCAAGGTGCTAGAAACCTTTCCTAAGTGATTTTATCCCCAAATCACTCACACAAGTCTCTCTCAAAGAAAGTCTTTTGTTTTGGTTCTAACACTTGAACCAAAACCAACAAGAGCTCACCCAACTCTCACAAAGTAAAAGGCTTTAAATTTCCCTTTCTTACAGCAACAATGATGAATTTGAAACTCAATCAAATCAAAAAGAAACTCACACAAGTTGAATATGAAAGATTAAGCACAAATGTGAGAAGAAATCACTTTATGTTTGCAAAGATATAGAATTTCTTGTATCTCTTTGTAAGCACTTCTTTCTTGCCTTATTCATCCACTTGAATCTGAGTTTGAGGCTCTATTTATAGATGAAAATCCCTAAATGGCCGTTACAAAGTGAAAAGACACTTTTGCCCTTGAAAGAATTGAATTTCCTTGCTTCCAATGCTATCTTTCAGATTTAGATTTTTTGAGATATATTTGTGACCGTTTTTCACCCTCAGAACGTTCAAATCTGACATTGCCTCAGAGTAAATACTTTGTAGATATATAAGTCAGCTATCACATGTCAAATTTTGAGTTTCATCCAACGGTTAGATAGTCAGATATGTCTTCTGAACCGAGACCAGCTTCTGATAGCCTTTTCTGACATTTTGAATCTGTGTTTCCAGTTTAAGCTTCTGTTTCACCATGATACTTTTAGAATTAGAAGAAACTTAAACTACAAAAGTTGTAACTTTTTGAGTCTTCTTTTCACACACCAAAAATTAGAATTTGTAAAGCTGTATAGTATGAGTTATGTCTAAAAAACTAAGACTAACTCTAGAATCCAAAATTAAAATCTTTTCTGTAATGACTAATATTCCAACTCATATTTTGACACCTTAACTTCAGATCCACAAAAATCTCCCTTTGGTAACGTTGTAGATATGGAAGTCCAGTTTACTATATTAAAATTTCATGAAAATTGAACCGTTGGATCTTAAGATATAATCTATATACTGACATGTGTCTGATTTCTCTGTTTACCCGAGTTAACCTCTAATTCAAATCTTCATCTTATTTTGATTTCTATTGCTCTCAACTTTGAAATTCCTTTATTCCTTCCTCCAAATTATGTGAAACTATCTAAAAAATAATATCAATCTCTTCCAACTCTATTATCTTGAATCTATCAAATAATTGTAACATTTCATACAATGTCTATTTAAAAATTAATTGTGAAAATTTAATTCAATATTTGTTATCATCAAAATTTTATTATAAAACTAACTTTATAAACCTTGGGCCAACACCTACAACATTAGAAGTTATAGATCTTTTTAGTGATGAGCACTATAACTTGGATTTATTATTTGATGGTGAAGGAGTTGGTGATTTTATCAATCTTCAAACAATAAAAGTCAAAGATGAAAGTTCGTTAGAATTTATTGATTTTATTGGAATGGATAAATATTATGCTGAGAAAGCGTGGGTTAATATAATTGAATTTTTCAACCCTAAATTAACCAGTGTATGGATATTAAATGTGAAAGGTTGACTTTTGAAACACGAAAAATATAATATGTTTTGAGAAATAAAAATGATACAAGAGTTATACATGAGCATTAAGAGAAATATAGCATGCATATTAGAATTTGATGATGTAGATGGTGATGTAAAATACACATGACATGATGTTATTATAATATAAATAGTATGGTCTCTAACATAATGAAATTTATAATATAATGGCTTCATTTAGAATAGTAAAAAATTTTAAAAAATGGTAAAAAATATTAAAAATTTTTAAAAATTATTCACTTACAAATCCACAACGTATTTCACTTTATCTCAATTTAATTCATTTTTCTCCAAATACACTCATTATTGCAATGAAATCAAATAATAATTATATAATAAACTATATATTATGATATGCCAAATAAAAATATGGAAAGTAAAACTATTGAAGTTTTAAATAAATCAAATTTAAATTTTTTAATGCTTCTACATAATTAGATGCGTTGAGGAAATAATTTATAAATCAATTTAAATCCTGTATTCTGTAAGGAAGATATTGTTCAAAAATAGCTAAACCACAATATTATTAGTACATATCATCAGAGTTATTAATTTGGTGGAAAGTCTGACGGAGGAGGAGGAAGAAGCATTATTATTTTATTTATTTATTTGAAACAGAAGAGGAAGAAGTAGAAGAAGACAATCATAATGGCTTTGAACGATTATATCTTAAAATTTTATATAATTAAGGATTTTATTGGCAATTTATCTCAATTTTATGGTTGGTCATGTATTTGAACATTTTTTAGTTGCCGAGGGATTTTCCCAAATAATCATTTAAAATCAATAATTCGTCAAATAATAAGTCAAAAAATGAGACTAGTTACTAAATTCGTAAATCTTAATTATTGATGTATTCAAGAGACCACTTACTAAATTCGTAAATCCTAATTACAGTGCATTTGGCACACCAAAAAATAGGATAAAATGAGATAAAATGTGATTTGAAAAAATTTTTTATGTTTAAAGCACACGACTCAAACTATGTTTTTTGGATATGAATAATAAAATTTTGTTCCGACAGATTAGATTTTCGTTTGGACGAATTCAAAATATTAAGCAATTATAACTTTTTTACACTACAATCCGTTCAAACGGATTGTAGAAACTGTTTGAATGAAAATTGGTCATACGATAATAGTTTCTACAATCCGTTGGAATGATTTAAAAAACATCACAAAAAATAATTAAAGTAGATGTCATTTGGTAGTTTGGAAGTTCATGGTGAGAATGGCAAAAAAATTTTTACTATTTAATTAACCGAATTTTAGTTATTGACTTTTTTTGGAAAAGATATTGAACATTTTTTTAATTTTAAAAAAGCGATAATCTATAAAATTTTATGAAAATTTTTAAAAATTTTGAAATATTTTCATCAAAATTTGATGCACGAAACACAACCTTGATAACATATTCAAGATGAAGTCATTTTTAATAATTTTTTGTTTCCCCAGCCAACTAGTATAGTTAAATTTTGACTCATCCTGACGTAGTAATAATAATAATAATAATAATAATAATAATAATAATAGAAACCAACAAAAAAAATATAAATTAACCGAAAAATCAAGAAGGAAAAAAGAGAGAGAGAGAGAGAGTCTTGCCAATTATAGGTACAGAGCAACAACTACAACTTAAAACAATAATACAAATTGTTTTATAAGTTTCAGCCGAAGAACTTGGGATCGTAGCCGTTGCTGGAGGTGGCGAGGATATAGTAGGCGACGATGTGGCCGATGGAGCCCCAAGCGAGGACGTCGACGATGTTGAACCCGACCGGGTCGTTGGACTTCAGAAGGCTCACGTACTCCTTCGCCCGGGTGTCGCCCGCCTCGAAGTGGGTCATCCCGTTCTGCTCCGGCACTTGCTTCGCGACGTTCTCTCTCTGGAAGTTGAAGAACACGAACCTCCCCAGAAAAAGAGACAGGCCGGTGCTCAGGCTGATGACCAGTGGAGGGTTCAGCTCTGCTCTCACGCTCAGCCGTTTCTTGGTGGTGCTGAGTTTGACGAAGGAGGTGGTGGTGGGTTTGGTGGTGAAGGAGTCGGTGGGTTTGTTGAGGGCTCTCAGACCCTGGAAGGTGGGTGTTGAGAACAAGGTTGAGGCCATGGTGACCAGAAGACTGGATGGAAATGAGATGAGACGAGAGTTTTAGTTGGTGTAGATACAGAGTTGGGTGTTTTCTAACTTTTATTTATTTTTTATGATGGAGGAGGAAGGAATTTGTGAGGATGGGAATGGGAGAGAGAAGATTTTGGACGGTGAGTTGGCTTCTTGGTATTGGTGTTTTCTGGATCAGAGATTTTTTGACCTTTGGTTTGTGCTTTAATTTTATGAACAAATATAATTAATGGAAGACGTTAGCGTCAACGGGATCCGTGGCGCAATGGTAGCGCGTCTGACTCCAGATCAGAAGGTTGCGTGTTCGATTCACGTCGGGTTCAATCCCCAGCAAACTTATCCCATTTGTTTTTATTATTTTCAGCAGTTTTACCTTCTTTTTCTAAGTTTTCTACTTTAATTACTATTATTATTTTTTTGGGGAATTTTTTAACATCGAAAGAGAACGTCCTTTTTTTTTTTTTTAATTTTCCGCAAATTTACCTTCTTATTCTAAGTTTTCTTCTTTAATTGTTTTTATTATTATTATTTTTTTAAATTTCTTAATATCAAAAGAGAACATCTTATTTTAAATTTTCTTCGCCAATAAACTTATTTTTTACTAATGAAAATTTTCATTTAAATGTCGTGAACAACCTTGTTTATAGTTTTCAAATAATTCCATCTAAATGATTGTAAGCAAGTTTGCAAAAATTTTTCTTTACTATTAACAAAAAATTATTAAAATTTTAAATTAAACACGTTAATACGAAACTTTAACATTAGAAAAGATTTGATATTTCCTAATTTCTTTTAGATTTGTTTTATTTCTACTTTAACTAGGATTAGATTTCCTATTTTTTTTTTTTTTGGATTTGTGTTATTCTTATTTTAATTAGAACTAGATTTAAAATTAATTTTTCCTATAAATAGGGACCTTTGTAAACACTTTTGATACAAGTTAATTATTATTTATTCTTTAGATTTATATTTTGAGTCTTTTTCTCTCAAATCTCTTAGTGGATTTTAAGATTTTGGTTCTGTCGTTAAGCAAGTCAATTTATCCTTCCTTCACGCTGCGTCAGGTAGTATCAGAGCGGGTGTCTCCTAATCCGATGGCTAACCATGGCGGTAGTGGAGGCGACCAGTCTTGTGACATAGATCAAAGATTGCAGGCTGTTTTGCTTCAAGTCTAAGGACAGCAGTTGACAATACGAGCGATAGAGCAGCTGATCAATGAGATCAGTACATAGATGGTAACTCTATTACGAATTGTCAGCAACAGGAACGGAAATGTAAGACTAAATCCAGCCGAGGGAATTGCCCGCGTTAAAACAGTCAAAGGTTTCACTCCTTTAAACCCTAGAAGACAAATATTAGCAAATCTTGATGATAGAAGCGATTTAAGATTTGCAGCAGCTCGACCGAGAGGTAGGAAGCATGACAATCTAACATATCATGCACCTCATTGTGATATATTTAAAGAAAATATTGAGGCAAAAGAGGTTTTTATTTTTGTAGACACTATATTTGAAAACAATTATAGTTTAGATCAATTATTTTTGGAAGAAAGTAAAATTATAATTGGTCTTCAAGAGGAGGAGGTTAAAAATCTTACAACATTAGAAGTTATAGATATTTTTAGTGATGAGCACTATAACTTGGATTTATTATTTGATGGTGAAGGAGTTGGTGATTTTATTAATCTTCAAACAATAAAAGTCAAAGATGAAAGTTCGTTGGAATTTATTAAGAATTTGCAGAAAGCAAAATTCAAGCACTATTGCGTATGAAGATGAAAATTATTACCAAACTGGAATTATACATACTTTTATCAGTAATAGAAATTGCATTGAAGGTGCTTGCTCGTGATAGTCCTCCAATTTTTTTTTAGATCTTACCTTAGATAACTCGAGGACGAGTTATTTTTTAAGAGGGAGAGAATGATGTAGAATAGATTTGATATTTCCTAATTTCTTTTAGATTTGTTTTATTTCTACTTTAACTAGAATTGGATTTCCTATTTTCTTTTGGATTTGTGTTGTTCCTCTTTTAATTAGGACTAAGTTTAGGATTAATTTTCCATATAAATAGGAACATTTGTAAACGTTTTTTTTATACAAGTCAATTAACAAGTTAATTATTATTCATTCTATAGATTTATATCTTGAGTTTTTTTTTTTTTTTTTTCTGAATTCTCTTAGTGGATTCTAAGATTTTAGTTTTGCAGTTGAGCAATCCAATTTATCTTTGTTTCACACTACATCACTTGTTTGTTAAATTTTTTTCATTGATAAGCACACTAACAAATTCAACAAAAAGCTCGTGATTAAAATTAATAAAAACTCATAAGTAGACTTGACAAAAATTTGCAAGTAAACTTGTTTGTTGTACTAAACCAAGTTTAAGCTTACGTATAGATTAATGAGCTAAGCTAAAAAACAAGATTTTGAGCTCGATAAAAATTTGGGCTAAGCACATCAAAAATTTTAACAAATAAGTTTGAATATAAAATTTAAGATTGATAAATATTATGCTCAAACTCATAAAATAATTTTAACAAACAAGATTAAAATACAATTTTTTCAAACTCGATAAAAATTTAACTCAAACTCAAGCTCACAAAAAAACTTTAACTAACTTAAAAATCATAATATTTGACTGTAGCCCTAATTTCCCACCATTCAATTAGTAGTATATATCTTCAAAAAATAAACTAAAAAAATGATAAAATACACTTGGCACCGTTATAATTTACCACAATTCCCACTTTAAGATAGGGTTAGCCACCAAATCAACTTTTACGAATTGCATGAGCTTGCTCAAAAAATTTAGCTCATGGCCTTAACGAATTCAAATCAAGATAACTAATTACTCATTTGAAATCACACTCATAACCTAGAAGTGCTTGACTTAAAAACTCATGATCTTAACTCAATTAAAAATATATATATATTATAATATTCTTATATTGTTTACATTAACTTTATATATTTTTTGTTATATTTTAGAGTAAAATAATATCATTTTAACTTGATCAAACTATTTGCAAGTCAATCTCGAATCCAAATTATTTTTAATTGTCACCTTGCCCCTAATAAAACCCCTCCTCGTAATTCCATTCCATTAGAAATCCCATCATTTGAGCCCCAATAGACAAATAAAATTAGACCAAGGAATAACATTGAACTTGATCAAACGTTCGTAAACAAAGTGATACAATTAGAAGTACAATACAAATTCTAAATGAGATTGATTAGTGTATTTTACCCCCAAAAACTGTTATTCAAAAAAAAAAAAAAAATTTCTACACCGGGAGTTCAGCAACTCCAACACTTGGAACTCTCCAAAGAAACGACTGACAGCAGTAGAGGAAATTTTAAGCTGCTATTGTTTCAGCTCAATTCTATACGATCTGAAGAAGGTAGATAAAAAGAAAATAAAGGACATTCAAAATGAGTACGACAAAACAAATCAGGATGTCCCCCAATACACAGATAGCAGATTCGACGAAAAATCACTTGTCTTTCTGGTACCATGCAAATCCCCTCCACTTAGTTTTTTCTGCTTTTCCTAGCCTTTCTGTACATCATCCCCCTCCTCCCTCCTACACTGTTTGATCACTCACAGGCGACAAATCACTAATAACCACCTACTAGATTGCACAACACATTACATTTACACCTAAACCAACTTCCCAACTGCAGGATAGTTATAGTAAGGTTCCAGAATTGTACCAGGAAATGGAGTCACACTTGCACAATTTATTTGCAGAGCGCGAACAATAATCACACTCACATTACAGAATCAAGGTACGAGTAGTTATGTCGTCGGCCAAACTCAAGAAGACTGCCGTATGTACGATCCCACACTCCAATGAATAGTGATTCCGTATCGGGACTGAAAGACATGCCAGATATTTCGCCAAAGAAATCGAGCTCCTGCTCCTTCTCATACCCACTGTTAGCATCGAAGACATGAACAAAATCTGCAGGCTCAGCCATTGCCATGAACTGTCCGTCGGATGTGTAGCGGATTGACCGGATGGCTCCAAGATTACCCTTCAAAGCAGTGACTGACTTCGATAGGTTTCGAACATCCCAGACTCTGCAGGTTTTGTCCTGGTTCCCAGTAGCGAAAGTGCGGCCGTCAGGGTGCCAGGCTGATGCAAATGAGAAATCCAAGTGACCAACCAATGGCATGACCGTCTGCAGATATTCAAAATTAGAATCCACAATATTTGCTCACAAATTCTATACCCAAATATATATGTGTCTATAATATAAAAGTGTATATATATATATATAGATACATAGATAGACAGAGAGAGAGAGAGAATCAAATACAAATTACCTTTCCAGTCCTAGCATCCACCAATATACCATCTGGGTTATCTCCAACAATTATAAGCAGCTTACCATCAGGACTCAGGGAAGTATGCTGCAGGACGTAAACAGAAAATTTAGTATGAAAATTTCATGATTTCTACTCACCAAAGTGGGGAATAAAAATCATTATTTTGCATCAATAATCTCCCACCAGGAAAAAAGAAGAAGAAAAAGAAAAAGGCATTGCTGGAATGGAAAAGCATACCTCCACAATAAGACATACTAGATAATTATTAGCCACAAAATTAGAATTTGCAGAGTATGCATATGATAGAATCATATACCATTTTGACCATGTGCTAGGAACTAGCATAACCAGAAAGCGAGAAGTTTTTACCATAGATCCAACATCATATTGAGCACGCGCACGAGAGAGAGAGAGAGACAGAGAGAGAGAGAATGGGAGGGGCCTTACATTCACTGGCCATGGAAACCAGAAATGCGTAGTAAGTTGAAATCTTTCCATATCAAAGTCTCTAACTCCGCAGTCATTATTTGAAGCTGTGAAATGGACTGCTCCACTGAAAAACACAAAACACAACCTCGGTATAGTCCAGTTTGTGTTCAGTGAGCAAAAATTCCCAAAACCAGTACAAGGATGGAAGCAAATACCTTGGAGTAGTGTAGATCTCAACAGCATTAGTAATTGCATTATCATCGTAAGTAGTCCTGGTGCAGAAGGAAACTCCGGGTCTATCCAAATACTGCAATTTAAAAAAAAAAAAAAAGAAAAAGGAATAATTGCATAGCCTTCATACTTAGTCTTCCAGATAACTGTAGCGACACTGTCACAACAGTTAAAAAGAAAGGCATTACCAGACACATAACAACTATGCTCTGTTTGGTAGATGAGTTGGGTGTGAAATTCCCATTATGCTCTTCCTTTAATGAAATTACAAGGCCTAAATCTCAATAATTTTCATACTCTTTAAATCTTGACTGGTTTCATAAATTCATAGACTAAGCAGTCTTCAGAGAGAATACATGGGTCAGTTGGGTGAGTTTTGAGTAGGAAGTCAGTCAGACACGTAAACTTGAACCAAAAAGAATTCAGGGAGGTCATTCCGTTTTTGGAGCTGGGACGAATAGGTTCAAGAGATGAGAGAATTAAGGATATCCAGCCAAGTTGAAAAGCAACAACTTCTCATCCTTCAAGTGCTATCACAAGTGCACTAAAAGTACATCAAGGGACAATCTGAAGTCAAAATGAACATGCAACCATTTTACCAAGGGTTACCAATTCCCTGATCTCTTTGCTTTTCAGCGAATGCCAGATGAACAGAGTCAACTAACTCACCTTGCAAATAAGTTCTCCTTGAAATCCTCCAGCAACTAATAACCTATCTTTTACAGCCAGTGTGCTAACTTGAGTCTGCGTAAATCCTTCCAACAGGCTTCCAGGATGTTTCTACATTGGATGAACACACTGATTAGTTTCACCAAAAGAACATAATTCAAGAAAATAGAAGGCCATTTTGATGTTTTCAATAACCAGCCCACCCAACCACCCCCCCCCCCAAAAAAAAAAATACAACGACAACAACAAAAAACACCCACGTACAGAGAGAGTTTACCTCACATGGTGCTACATGCCCTGACACATTGAGAACCTCAGACTTGTTACAATTTAATGAAGACCAATGAATGACCGAAAAATGTGACATAAGGTAAACATCATGCTTTGACGTAGCCCATACCAGGTTCCTCAACTGCATAGCCAATAAAATTTGTTTGCATGAGTCAATCAAGCCACAGATCAAAGAATTAGCTCACCCAAGAATAATAAACAATATATGGTTGTGCAGTGTTCCATATGGGTAAGCATCTGTTGTATGTTGATCCATGACCAACATACTGTACAAACTACAAACTGAGTAAGAATAATCTGTTTACCATGCAACACACAATCTATTAATGAAGACTAGAATATTGAAAAGGGCAACGTAAATACAAACATTACCGACAGATGGCAAGCTCACTATTCTGTCATCCCATTGGACTTTCTTATGCCATGCACTTCCATGGGTGTGGCTATTTTCTTACAACATATTGATATTGTAATTGCACTAATGAGCTTCTCCACATCATTGATCAGTGTAATGCTCCACCAACATATGTAGTATGAGATGCTAAATACAGTGTTTACATACCTTAGATTCCCTCTCCCTAACAACTACCTTTTAGGGGTCAGTTCTTCTAAGGTATGTAAAAAATGGTATCAGAACATACAATATATCTCCCATCTGCTGCGGTGCAGGGGTTGACCCTAGCATTCCATTGTTCATCCAAGACTAGCAAAGCCTAGTATAGATGGCTTGAGAGCATGGTTGAACATTACAATCCATAGACATGTTGTAAAGGATGCATGTGTCCCACAATGGTAGTATGGGATGCTGGTCTGGTATTTATATACCCTGGTTCTCTCCTATAATAACTTTTAGGGATAAGTTCTCCTAAGATATGTACAATCAGCTACTCTCTCATTCGGGAAAAATATGGGTGGTGGTAACCAATTTATCACATCTTGCCATTAAAGGCAAATTTTCATTTACTCTTTCTTTCACTCATCTAATCATTTAAACTTCTCACATTCTATGAGTGTAATAGCATCTATCAACTGCTTATCCCTAAAATTCACCAAGTCCCCCATATGCAGCTGCTGTCACAAACTCTTATCCCTAAAATTCACCAAGTCCCCCATATGCAGCTGCTGTCACAAACTCTTCTTATGGTATTCAATAAGTTTAGCAATTCATGATTCCACCCCAAAAATCCCACGTGTAGTCCACCAATATCCCCATACAAGTTTTCATAGATTTCAGAATTTTGGATCATTAAATCAACGCACAGTATCAGCTTGCACCAACCGATTCAGAAAATTGGACAACAAAAATTTTGACACATTACTGCAATATATATAAAGAAATTATATTTTCAGTATGCTTTAGATATGAATGTAAATGCTATCATCAAATGTCACATTAAGTTTCACCAAACCATACACTTCAAACCACGCACGTCAATGTGAATAAATAATCACTTGACCAGTAGAAGAACCAATCAAAGGTGCCGATTGGGAATATCAAGCCATGTTATATGATGAATGAAAGGTAAATCGATGTTCAATTCACCAAAAAAAAAATCGGAAACTTAGGAAAATAGAAATGCCACCTAACCTGGAAATGAAGTATTGTTGACTTTACAGATCTTGAATTGCGTCTGAATTCATAATAAATGCCCCCTTTCTTTGTGAATTTGCATTCCTATTTAGGACAGAAGTGTAGATGATGATGTTAAAATTAAATCATCGAGAAAAAATATTAACGATGTTGAATCATTGTTAGAAGGCGTCCATGTTGAATCATTGTTAGTAGGAATATTATCGATTGAAGATAAAATGAGAGAAAATCGATTAAGATGGTTCGTCCATGTTAGAAGGTGTCCAACGGAGGCACTTATTAAAAGGTGTGAAAGTATGGAGATTACCAGGAACAGGAGAGGAAGAGGAAGATCCAAGAGAAGTTGGAAAGAAACTATTAAACATGACCTTGCCTATCTGGATCTAACGAAGGACATGACCCTAAACAGATTTGATTGGCGTCATCAAATCCATATAGCCGACCCCACGCAGTGGGAAAAGGCTTGGTTTGGTTTGGTTGAATCATTGTGGCACCGTAAGATTATATATTGGCAGCTCAGAGAAGGAGAAAATATTAACGATGTTAAATCATTGTGGCCCTGTAAGGTTATATATTGGCAGCTGAGAGAAGGACTTAAACAGCTTACTTTCTCCGAACCCTCCCCAGATTGAGGGATGTTCTCATAGTTCTTGTACTGTTCTAGCCTGGTTTGCCTATACTTCTCCCTTGTGATGCTAAGCCTGTCCCAAGGAATTCCTTGGATATCTTTGCCTCTCCTAGCTTGCGCAGCAGAAGTATCTGCCATTTTATTATTCTAGACAGGTATTAAACAGTTGGTTAGTATTTGACATATCCTGAATTTCACTGACAAGACATCAAAAATTACTACATACTCCAAAGAAGAAGAAGAAGAAGAAGAAATAAGATAAGATTAGCATTTGTTAGCATATTACAACAACAGACTATAATTCAGCTTTATGGAGTGAATATCACAAACCAAATAGTCATATTCATCCACATCCGAGTCTGAGCCACTCATCTCTCTGCCATGAAATTCTTCATCCATATCATCATCCACATCTTCCATTTCATATTCATCTGCCATGTATTCAGCATCATTCCCTTGGTGATTGGACATGGTTTCCAAAGCAAGTGAACTTTGACCTGCAATGATTCAATCAGGTAACTCAAGAATAAGAAAAAACAACAAACAGAACTTCAAATCAACATTAAACCATAGAAAAAATAATAACTGATTAACAACACTCAGAGAATCATGAACACCACTCCTCTTTAAATTGTCGAGTTGTTTTTGTGGTACCAGTCCATAAAAGATGAAGACAATAGGATGAATAGCCCAATGAAACTTACAATTCACTCCACTAATTCCATTATGCATTAGGTTGGACATACAACCACTGAGAAACAGATACTAAAAAATCTTTTATTTCAACATAAAGAATTAGCCAAAATAACTTGCCAAGATAATGCAGGAAAAACAAATAATGCAGGGTAAAAACAATATTCACCATTAATCTTCTCCAGAAAGGTAGTCTCCCCGTTAGTCACAGTAAGCGGCCCACCTGCGAAAGGCAAGAGATTTCATGGGATGACTTGACATGGAAAATTTCCTAGCACAAGGGTTGATTCCCCCATTTCAACAGTCACTAGGGAGACATCTTTTAACTATGGCATTTGGACTGATCTTTTCAACAAGAATGTCCCATTGTATGTTGAGTTCAACAAGCTGATTCTTTCAAGCTCAGAAAGACTGACTTCATTCATCTTGGAAAATCTCCAGTACCCAGCCATTATGTCTTGACAAAGGTAAAACTTAATCCTAGATGCTATAGCCAATTCTATAGCTCAAACTAGACTAGAGTTCATATGTTATAAAATTCTCAAAGCAAAAGAACAGAATCAATAAAATTTTATAAGGTATTGACTTTGTCTTCTGTTTATTCTTCATTAGATCTCAATAGCTTTCCACCTCGGCTAAGGGACACCATGATGGAACATGGGTTTACAGTTGCAAGCCACATCCAATCATGAATTAGAATAGACCAAGTTTCCAGCCCATTGATCTGATCCTAAATTCCATACCCTCTACTAGTTATGTTAGGAATTTCTACTTGAACAGTCAATCACCGGTTTAAATTTGATTTTACAATGAATTGCTCCAAACTGGGCAAAAATTAAGCATATGATAAAACCCATTCCTTCAATGCTGAAATAGTAATATTCCATCCATAACTTGTAAAACAAAGCCTATATTAATTGCTATTCGTTGTGTTCCGTAGCCTAGGAGACCACTTAAGGACATATGAAGTCACAAGGCTTGCAAAGAGACGTCAGTTGGTGGATAATACTGAGATACAATGACATTAGTTATTCAGAAACGTTACTTCAAAGAAGTTCCCTACTGAGGAGGCATTTGATTTCCCATTACAAATAACTGCAAAAAAAAACCTTTTGAGTCACTTCCTTGCTCGTGCAAAGTCAACTCAAGATACAAAGACCCTAACCATGTGCTAAACCAAGGGAAAATTCAAATAAAAAAAAAACAATCTTTACCATTATTATGGAGTAAATTATAGATAGTTTTACACAATGATAGCAGGAATACCAAAAATTGAAAGTCTAGCCCAGGAGAAATTATCACAAATCCAGTAAACATACAATAAGGAAATTAATTAATTTTCATGCCACGAAATGATATTGAGATAATTCCACGGATTTGCAACAAAACTAGAACCCACAAAACCCTAAAACTGTGAAACTTTCAGCAGATAAAAGATCGTGTCTGAATGCATCCAGATGAAAAAAAATAAACCAGCTTTCGCAAAACAAATGGCCAACAGAGAAATCAAACCAAGGCAGAAACCCTAGAATTTCACAAAAGTTGTTGAACTATCGTAAATAAAATTTTCAGACCTCTGGTAATTGATCAGATCTAATAATCAGTGATCGAGCTCGTCGATCTCGATGTCGAATTGGTTATCTCAGAGATTAATCGTAAGTTAATTGAAACGAAGCGAAGATAAATAATAATCCGGGCACCAGATCGCGATGTCTCGCGAAGAGAGAGAGGGTAGTATGGTATACATCTCTTTATCCAGTGGTTTTCTGAGCGACGTACGGGCTTCGTTTGGAGAGGGTAGTATGGTATACATCTCTTTATCCAGTGGTTTTCTGAGCGACGTACGGGCTTCGTTTGGAGTGGGAATGAAAATTTAAAAAATAATAAAAAGTGCTAAAAAAATATAATTTATTTTTTATTTCAGTGTATAAATTATAAATTCAAAATTTATCTTATTTTATTTTACTTTTTCTCACTCGAAACATCCTTAAAAAAAAAGACGGATTAATATTTATATTTGTTATTTTTCTCTTATAGTCTATTTTAAAGTTCTAAATTTTGATTAAAAACATTTAAATTTTAGAATTTTTTTGTTTTTTTTAAGTGTTTAAAGTGTCAAATGAAATTTAAAGTTTTCAAGTGTTAATGTATGATTTGATAAAATGTTATTAAAAGTTGTGCAAGAGTAACACGTGATAGAATTTTATTAAAATTTTAGAGAGAGTTAAAATTTTTGGAATTATTTTTGAACTTTTTTCAGTCAAAATAATTCAAAATCCGCTCGAATAGATTTAGTCAAACTAGAGTGTTAAAAAAATTTAAAATCCGTTCAAGTGATTGATAAATAGTTTGTTCAAACAAATTTTGAACGACCACAATTAATAACATTTTAAATTTTTGAAAATATATTATTATTTGACCTTTTTTTAACGACATGGTTACTGATTTTGTTACTTTTTTAGTGGTAGATGTATAATTTTTTTCACAAATGATGAATATGATAACTTTTGAAATTTTTTAAAATTTATTAAAATTTAAAAAAAAAATTAGAATTCCAAATGGACTTTAAGTCTACAAAATTTTGAAAACTACAATAAAACCATGTTTGTTAAACTTATTTTTATTTTTTTATTTTCAAAAAAATAAAAACTTAAGTAAAAAATGATATATAAAAAAAGTGTTATCATCCTCATTTTTTAAATATTTTGTCAATGTTAACATTTATCCATTTTTATTGCTTTATAATAAAATAAATTATTTTATTTAAATATTTTATTAAATTAAAATTATTTTTAATAAATAATATAATTAAAGTAATAGGTCTACTCTTAAATTTACGTGCTCATGACTTCGTTTATCAAGAAATTCGCATGGTGAAAAATCCAAAATTTAAGACTTTTTTTAAATAAAAAATGTTTATCCTTTTCAAAATTTTTCAAATTTCCTTAAGACTTTCTCTAATTTTATTTACCTACTTTTATTTATTTTTTTGGGTCAAAATCTATTACTCTAAACAAGTTAATACGCACTTTCACACCTAATGAATTTACAGAAAGGATTTAAAAATTTTAAATTATAAAGTAACTAAATCAATATTAACAAGAATTTAAATTATATATCAAGCAAATCAAGTGCACAAAATTATCATAATATTAATATAAAATATTCTAAAATTCTATTTTAGTAATGTTAAGGGTTAGGTTGGGAAGGAAAAAAATTTAATTTTTTTATTGAGGAAAAAAATTAATTTTATAATAACTTATTTTTTATTTTTTAATTAATTAGACATTTTACCCTTTGTAATTTAAAAAATTTTAAATTTAAGGAGATAAATTTAATTATTAAAAAAGTCAAAAAAATAACTAACCATCCCAAACCTAGCCTAACTAAATTACCCAAAAAAAAAAACTTAGCCTAACTATAATTACTATTAACTCATATTCAAAATTAAAAATAAAATAAAAATTAATTTTTTAATTATTTTGTTAATTAGGCATTTTTGCCTTTATAGTTTAAAAAATTAAAATTTAAGGAGATAAATTTAATTATTAAAAAATAAAAAAACTAGCTACCCATCCTAAAATAAAATTCCAACGGCAGAATTACAGGGGGCTGGAGTACAGGCAAATTTTTCCAACGGCGACACGGAAATGTAATGACGTGTCCGATAATTTCTTCTTATCGGAAATGTAATGACGCGTCCGATCATTTCTTCTTATCGTCCAAAAAGCGCATCGACAGTCGAGCGAACTCGCAACTTGTCAATGCTCTTACGCTAAAATAGTGACTCCAATTTCCGTCGAACAAATCGCCGAAACGGTTTGTTGATGTCAGCTTCTCGGCGGAGCAGCTGTGTCGGAAGAGATGGCGACATTACTCAGAAAGGCTTGGGAATCGGTTTCGAGCAGTCGTCGACTGGCGCATTTGATCGAATACCTTGCGACGTATTCATGCTGATCTTGAAACTTCTCGGACCTAAAGAAGCGGCCAAGCTGACTATTGTGTGTAAATCTTGGAAATTTATGGTCTCCGACAATAGTCTGTGGATTTGCTTTTTTCAGAATCAGCAGGAGCCATGGGACTCGATCTTCTTTGGCGAAACGAACTTGCCATTGGCTCATCCTCTTCGGTAAGCATACACGGACGGTCTTGCCAATGCCTGTTCGAATTACTTCATATACTTGTTGGATATGGTGATTATGAGAATCGCTATATTCATACTATTTTTCCTAAGTAACAGTTGTGATACATATATACTTTTTTTGGGTTCTTGTTGTAAACTCAAACCTATGCAGTTATGACGAAAAAAAAAAAAATAGAGAAAATAGATGAGAAACAGCAGGAAAAAATACTTAACGGCCGAAAAAAAAAAACCGAGAATGGAATTTTGAGTAATAAGAAAAAAAAATCACGAGAATGGAATTTTGAGTAGGTAGTTAAAAAAAAAAATCACAAGGATGGAGTTTTGGGCAATAAGAAAAAAAAAAATTCACAAGATTGGAGTTTTGAGTAATAAGAATATGGTTTCTTTATCCGTTACTTTATTCATTAGGAAAAATAAGTTAAAAGGGATACTAAAACCGAACTAAACATGAACAAGTAGGATTCCGACCGTTCTGTCGTCCCTCTTGCAATCTGGACAATATACATTGACCATTTGGACCATAGAGACTGCTACAACGTCCATTCGAACCATAATGAATACTGTCTAGACCGCAGGGTATGTGCACATTTCTGTTCAAACACAAACTGCGTTCATCCAAACCTTGGATTTATTTGGACCCATAAATTCTTAAAAGCACGGTATCGTCACAAAGAATGTGAGCCACCGTTTCAACATATTTTGTTTTCAATTGCTCATTAATTTGAAGTTCACATGAGCTTTGCATTTGGCTATGCACCTGACATCATGGTATGTGAATGCAGAGCTCATCCTAATCAGATGTCTCAGCTGTCATTTATGCAAATCTATTCTCAGCGTGAACAAGTCCCTGGCTCTATAATTATTGATGGTGCGCACCTCCAGCTTCCACTTTTTATGATATTTTTCCATATCAGAGAACCCTTCTTTTGAATTTTTACTTAGTAGTTAGTACGTACACAATTGACAGTGATAAATTGATTAATTTCCTGCATATAAAAGCAAGAGTAGTTATTTTTAGGCACTGTCTTCCTATTGTGATACTAGTTAATTATATCATGATTGCCAAGAAAGACTTTTGAAATATAAGAACCTATGCATCCAACAAATTTAAGCGACTATTAACTTTATTAACCATCTTGGGTGCCTTTTTACATCAAGGTTATTAATTTCAGGGCTATCATGTTGTCTTATCCATATATTAAGTTCTCTTTTTATGCTTGCAAATAGGTGGTTCAGGTTATTGCAAGTTTGGTTGGAGCAAATATGCTCGTCCTTCTGGGCAGTCTACAACATTTTTAGTGAGCTTTCTATTATGCTTGTCAGTTTAAAAGCTTTCATGAAATTGGAAGACCTTATGTCATATGTGTTCTTAAGGCTGTCTGATGTACAGGAATTTGGTGACATTGAGACTCCAATCTACTATAGACTCCGGCATTTTTTTGCAACAATCTACCGCAGGTTTTATTTTCTTTTCTTGGTTTCCCTACATTGCATCATAGCACTTCATGTATTTGTCGGGACCATATCTCAATATACTTCTCATAGGTGAGCATTCATTGACATTGTTTATAATCTACATTTTCAATTTTAACTCTGTTAGGTATCCGGTGCTATAATTACTGTTTCACAGACAACATCCTTACACTATAATAAAGTTGTAAACTTATTATATAATTGGATTTGCCAGAAAATTTTTGACTTCAAAGTTTTTGGAGCTTGTTTTGACAGAATATTTGATTGAGTTTTTGTCGAATTGTGCTGATTACATGTTAGATGCTGGTAACTTATTCCAAGTAAGATGGAATTTACCACATGTTTGGTGGTTTGAGGAAAAGCTGTGATGTTCTTACTACTTGGTTTTGCATGTGAAAGAGGATAGGGAGTTTGCACAATCTTCTCATCATTCAAGGGGGTAGGCTGCCTGGTAGGAGGAGAAAGAATCAAATGGCCATTTTTTGTTTGATGTGATCCATTTTAGGTATAGGGCATGCATACTTGGATGCAACCCCCTTAGGCACCTATAATGAAATACAAGTACTAACATATATAACTTCTGGCAGGAACTTCAAAGAAGATCTTTGCTACTGCTTCATCTTCTTTCTTATTCCTTTCTTTTACTTTTGTTTTCCCCTCAAAATGAATTCTATTTTCTTTTAAGCCTCTAACCACATCTCATTGCAGGATGCAAGTGAAAACATCTGCACATCCAATTGTTGTGTCTATTCCTGTTTTCCATAGTGAGCTACTATTTTATTCTCTCTAAATTTTGTACCTCTATCAATTCTGTTTATTATTGTCTTGATTCTTGAGAACTTATCTCTTTGCACGACAAGCAACATGCTAGAAAATTTAGCAATAAGGCCTTCGAATGGGTCATTATTCATTCTTGTTTTTGGTGATATGCAGTGTCTTTAGTCTTCTATTTAATCTGTAATTATTAAGTTTTGGCAAAAGCATCTATGTTGTCATGTATATATTTTAATCGAGGTTAAGAGAAGCAGGTTGTCATATATATATTTTAACGGAGGTTAAGAGAAGCAGAAAGCAGCTCCAAAATTCTGAATTCTGATTGTATTGAGGTGTGAGCAATAGGAAACAAGCTGTTTAAAACCGTCTTCGTGGGTTATAGGCACGATATATATCATTTTGATAGGCACTCATTAATTGATATTCATTTTCTATAAGGGAAGATTCCTTTCCCTTAGTTATTTTTCACGAGCTATGATCGTTAGTTTCTTACAACCTTCCACGTTAAGAAGTGTTTTTCAAGCTTAATCCACATTTAAAATCAGTTTAACGAAGTAGTAAAAGGCAATGTTTCATTGCATTCAGATAAAAATAATAATATTATCAGTATGGACACAAAGTAATTCATTGGCTATCTTATTCATATTAGAAGTTGAAACCAGTAATTCATTGGATATGGACACAAAGTAATTCATAGGACATCTCATTGCTTCTTTTCTTTTTCTTTTGTTATTTTTCATCATCATATTTATCTTGATTGGAACTCCTTGTCAACAACAATCAAGGATTGATATTAGTTTCTGAAACATATATGTAAAGAGTGTGCATTACTTTCATTCAACATCTTGATTTTATACAAGAAATGAAAGAAAGATTGTGTTTATTTGATAAGTATTGTATCACAATTTTTTGAGGTAATAGACTCAAAATAACAGGACAAACTCGAGATCACTTCCTTGTATTAATATTAAGTTTTTGTTGGCTTTGTTTGGAAGGATAGGACTGATTGAATCATTATTGGAAGCCCCTTTGATTCTGGATGGGGCTCTAAGATCCTTCTATATTTGCTTATTAATAATGGCAAAAACTGACTAAAAATTATATGGTTGACTGTTTGTTAGCAATAATCAACAGCTTAGGTTAAAATCCACTTAAACCACTTAATGAGGAAACCTGCATGATCCTTTTCCTTACATTTATCCACTTTTAGTGAACCTTTTATAAGGATTGGTGATGGAATTGATGTGTTAATAATGACAAAAGTTTTTCCTTTCTCCGGAGCTTCTTTACTTCATAAATATTGTTAAGAGCTCTATGCTATGGATTCAAAAAGGTTTGTGGTGCTGAACTGGATCCCTAATTGATAAAATAAAATTGGGAACACTCTTATCCTATTACTTTGATATGTAATGTTGAATGTTTTTGGAAAATAATAAAAATTTCTCATATCTAATTTTAGAGTTCCATGCTATTTTTAATCAATATTGACGCCTGCTATATTGTTTCCATTGTGATCTGATTTGTTTTATGCTGTTATTATTTTTTATTGTCATTGTTATTGTTAATCTTTTAAGCAACGTATTATTTCAGATACTGAATCTGCTAATGCATCAAGAAGACAGCTAGAAGAAACCATATACTCAGTCCTGTTTGACATGAATGTGCCTGCTATTTGTGCCATCAATCAGGTAAGGATATTTATTTATTTTTAATTTCAGCACATTCTAGTGGACATCATATGTGAATGATGAAAAATGGAAAGCTAAAGAGGTCTTATGGGTGTCTAATAATACAGGTGCAAACGAGCCGAAATCTAACGTGTTCATGTTCATTTGTTAAGAAATTATTGAGCTTGAACTGAGGCAAACTTTTATAGAGCTTTGAAATCTTTTTCAAGCTTGTTTGTTAAGGAAATTATTGAGCTGGAGCTTGTTCGCAAGCAAATTCATTAATAATATATTTTACCATTGATGAACAAGTAATAAAAACTCTAAGTATATGATTTAGCTTGTTTGATACCATATAATTAAACCTATTTATGAAGACATGTGTAAGTATTTTTGTAAACATGTATACAGTTTGCAAACATAAACGAGCTGAGCTAACCCCTATTCATGTTTGGCTCATTTAATAAATGAGCATAAGATTTTTGTTTTTGATCATTTTTTAACCTTGACAAACGATCATGAACGAGCTCACATCGAGCTTGTTCGCGAGTTGTTCACTGA
The DNA here is from genome assembly GCA_019916065.1 of Vitellaria paradoxa. Taxonomy (NCBI): domain Eukaryota; kingdom Viridiplantae; phylum Streptophyta; class Magnoliopsida; order Ericales; family Sapotaceae; genus Vitellaria; species Vitellaria paradoxa. Next base: position 18,876,227 of record CM034234.1, on the reverse strand, counting down.
ACGCTCAGTTCATTTACAATCCTATGTGATATTGGGGTAGATTCATACAATATATTTAGTTGTGAAGTCTTAGGTTGTTAATATAATGATGAAAACTATCTGATAATGCAGACTAAATTTGATGTGGTATAGCATTTAGAAACTTAGAATCAGGCAGCCTTCTTTTAGTTTTATGGGGGCTGAGGGTGCAAAAAGCTTGTATGCTTCTGGTTTAACATGGTAGAAAGTTTATAGGAATTGTATGCAAGTGATAGATTTTGCTTGATTTCCTAAACAATAGGTTGCTGAATTTTAGAAAAATAAGGTTTTAGCACTAACTCAAAGGCCAAAAAACAGGGTAAGGATTTGTTTAGGCATTGATTTGGTAGTGTTTTAGGGTTGAAAAAGAGATTGACTTTTCTTGGGCATTGAATAGTTTAACCTGAGAAGAATAAAGTTCTTTCTTGTGAGCAGGGGAGGAGAAAATATAGAAGAATAAGAGAGGGACGAGAAAGGCTCACTGTCAAAATGGCTAAACAATTTCACAGATACAATGCCTATAGATATTTATAGCTTATTCTAGTTCTCCAATTGATTATGATTCAAAAAGGGGGAATTAATATTCTATATTTTGACTCAAAATTAGGGAATCACTCAATCTGTACTAATTAAAATGTCTTAAATTTTGACTTAAACATGGGAAACCACTCAATCTTTAATATTAAAGGTGTTCTAGATTTACTTGCAACCATGTAAAAGGCCTAAAATCACATTCCAAATTATGATTAGTAGAACAAAACCACAACCCATGTACTGCAATTCTGAAAATTTCCAGAATGTCCTAGACTCTTCAAATGCAAGAAAACAATCGGCACTAAAAATAACTATATTTATTCCGACCTATTATAAGGCTGTCTAATAATAGACACATATAAAACACAAAGCTTTATTTTATGCACCTCTTAAAGGTGTTGGTTTCATGTTTGCATTCCCTCTGAGATTTGTTTATCAAATTTGGAGTCCTTTGTTTATGTCTGTATTATAGAATCACTAATAAAGCTGCTTACTGGTTATCCCTTGCCCCCTAATGCAGTTATTGTAATAAATGCAGGCAACTCTAGCTTTGTATACAGCAAGACGAACTTCAGGAATTGTTGTTAACATTGGTTTTCACCGGACTTCTGTTGTTCCAAGTAAGCTATAGGACCTCCTTATAACTTCCTAATTTCAAATTCAATATTTGAGGATCATTCCTGCAGTTTTACTGTGGAAGGGGGCCTAAGCTTTATGAAACTTCCTAAATGTGTTCTTAAAGTTGCACAGAATGCTTATACTTTTCCCTTCTGATCTTGCCATTGTTGATGAAAAATCATGCTTTTAATCCATTTTTAGAAATTGTGCATTTTTTTTTTATAATTGTGCATTTCTATTTGTTACCTTTAACTATTTTCAGCAATCCCCCTGATCTGACTGTGTGTGTATGTGTGTACACACGTGTGATATTTTCTTGGTGGTGTATAAAATAGCATTTGGTGTACACCAGTATTTGCATATTCTCTATTACATGCTTTCTATTTGGGTTTCGTATTTTCTAACTATGCATAAGGTTTCCTAGGACTACATTTTCTCAGTTTTAGATTCTATTTTATAGTTTTACATGGTGAAGTCATGTGCAAGGCGGGTGTTGAAGTTATGGGCATGGGTGCATCAAAGCTTACAGGATTCCTAAGGGAGCTCATGCTGCAGAAGAATATGCATGTTGAGACAATGTACACTGTGCGCTCATTGAAAGAGGTATTAACATTGTCCTTTGCTTTTCGGATTTTTTATATTTGTTTACTCTCTTCTTGTTAAGGGAAAATGTTTGGCCAGCATGCATATTAATGCGATATACCCCTGTCGTCAATTTACATTTTTTTTAGTGGTTTCCTATACCGGTCGTTTTCCTTAGATAATTTAAAAGGCGTATTCAAGCTCTTATTTTTTAAACTCTAGCCATGGTTTAAATATGTGAACCCATAGAGGGCTGTCGACTAGTTTTCAAAATAGTATTTTTTTAGCCTAGGCCCCTAGTCCAAGGCAATGTTTGTGTAGCTCAATAAAATCATGCAAGACGAGAGTGTGGTTTTTTGGGGTTGATAATTGAAAGTTTCGAACTTGGTTAGTAACTCATTAGATGATGAGGAAACAAAAAAAGGTGTGTACACATGAGATATCTGGTACCAAGAAGAAGGAAGGATTGAATAGAGGAGCTTACAAACATTTGGCGTCCTAAGGGTGACTGTGACTCGTTTTTTTTTTTTTTTTCCCCGTCATTTGATATTAAACAAAAAATAGTTACATCATCAAAATATTTACATAATGTACCTTTCTTTTTTAATTCCTTATACGTGTGAAATGGTCCAAAATGCATTTGATAACCCTTTCTTAATAACCCATCAAGATCTAGAATTTCAACATCACTAGAGCTTAACGACATGTCTAATTAATCCCTTTTTGGACTTTTAATATGTTTAATTAAAAGTAAAAAAAATGTGTATAGTGTAAATATTCTGATGATGTAACTACTTTTATTTTAAATATCAAACAACAGATTGATAGTTGGAGCTCGATGCCAATAACAATTTTAAGATAAGAGATGCCACTGTAATATTCAAGTGGCTTGGGACCTACTTGTATTTGGCCAAATGTTGAGGGAAGGTCCTTGTAATTTAATTATTTTTTTCATCTCTTGATAAATAATTTTTACTTTGAAGCATGTTTTTGATTCTTCATCTAATTTTAGCATATTGCGTGCTTTATGAAGCATCAGAAGAAATGCAAATATATTAGCAGCTTAGCACAAGTGGATGGATTCTATTATATGTGTGGATGAGGTCATTTTATTGAGTTGAGACACGCTTAGTGACTCCGGTCATGTTTTCTTGATTTTTGTACGTAGTTCACTAAAGAACATAAAAATTTTCTACTTTCAAGTAGTTTACCAAAAGCTCTAAATATTATTAAAATTCATTCTACTTTGTACTTGCTGATATGGCCTATAAATTTTATTAATTAAACTAACACTGACAACTTTGCATTTCACAAAATTTATCAGTAACTAAATCTATAGTGAATTTTTCCGCTATTTCTCTTCCATCTCATTCCAAAATTATGCTTTTGAAACACTTGTAACAAAAAATGCAAGCTCTATAGTAGCTGTAGAAATTGTTATTTTCTTGGTTTGTATGAACTAACTTTGTGCTTTTGATTTTTCCTTTTTATTTTATTTTATTTATTTTTTTCTTGTTTCGTAAGTATTATTTAAAAAATTTGGTTGGTTATAACATATTTAAATTTTTAAAATATTTAAACTAGGAATATTTTATATGCTTAAATTTTTTGGACTATTTAAATTTTATACCTTTTTTTCGTTTTTTTTTTCAATAAATAGAAAATTAATTGTGCTCCCAAATTTCGAAATATATATAACAATTAAGAAAAAATATTCAGTTTTTTTAGGAAAGTTAGTTCGTGGCCTATTCCTCCCCCCCCCCCCCTCTCAAATTTTAGAAGTGGTGTCTTTTTGGCCTGTGATTTGTCATTTTTTAAAATTTTAGGTGAGGCCAAATCTTAGCCTAAAAATTTTCAGGTACATTTGGTATTTCCCCAAACTCAAGGGAAGAGCCCCATGAGAGATCATCTGGAGGTTCTTCCAAAAATAACCCTCAAAAGCATCGTGTCATTTCTTCCCCGTATAGTGCATTTGTCTGACATCATTTTTGCCAATTGTACCATACTTTTTCTGCTTAATCACACGCTTTCATGTTGGCTGATGTGGTCTTAGTTGAATGCACTCACAGAACCTATGTTATGTTGCTCTTGATTACGAAGCTGAGCTATCCAAAAGTACAGAAGCGTCATTTAAAGTTGCATCAGAAGGTTGGTTTACTCTTTCAAAAGAACGATTTCAAACAGGGGAAGTGCTATTTCAGCCCTACGTTGCAGGAGTGTAAGTCTTAACTCTTCTTACATTTTGTTACTTTAAATAACACGGTGAAGCACTTTCGTAAAATGTTCCTTTTGGACATTGTTGCAAACACAAGTCTTGATAAGAAATATCGGCCCTGTCTGACATTTTTTGAGGGCTGAAACATGGCTTGAGCAATGTACCTAGAACGTGAATCGTTTCGGTACATGGAATCAAAACGGGACTGCGGTACATTAGAACTAAGAAATGAAGTACGATGGTAGATATAGGCTTCTCGTAGAGTCGCCATGTTATTAAAATGCTTTAATATATAAAAGTGTTTATTTTTAAAAAATTAACTAATCAAAAATAAAATAACATGGATATTCATAAAACTAAGTACATTTTTGTATTTGATATGAATCTTTGCTCATCACCCTTTCCTAAAAACTTTAATTTATTGGTTATTTTTACACAATTTGTTATCAATTTACTATTTAAAGAGGTTTTTCTAATGAAAATATAAGATAGTTATAATCATTTCGGATCATCAAATTTAATGTAGTAGAATGCAAGTGTATCATGTTCCAAAATGTCTATACCGAAACATTTTTTGAAGGGGTAATAGTGATTTCTGGTCTTGAGCACAACATAAATGCAATAGTCGTCTTTGTGTCTTGTACTACCTTCTGTTTTACCGTAAACTGCAAGAACTTCAAAAATTTCCTTTGCTCATATGATGCAGTTGTAGCATCGTGTCCTTTATGATTTGAACTTTAATTCCAATAGATCACGAATCTTTATCTCGTCTCCAAGTGCAACTTTCATGTAAAAGCTCTGTACCATTTTCATTTTCTAGGATTGTTTTCCCAATGTTGTTGTTCCTACAATCAAAGTAGGGCAAACATCCAGTTGATTAAAAACTCTGTTGACACTAGAAGACTTCGAATGCAGGCAGGGTACTCAGCAAAAAATAAATAAATTAAAAAGCAAAAACAAAGAAAGGGAAAATTTGATCTTAAACATTTCAATGATTCAATTCATGAGATTTATTATTATTATTATTATTATTATTATTATTATTATTATTATTATCAGCAATCAATGTTTGCCCAAAGGTATTGTTTCCTGCTTCCGGTTGCTTCTCTCTTTATTTTATCGATAATTTATCTAGTACTGTCTACTACAGGGAAGCAATGGGTTTGCACCAGGCCGTGGCACTTTGCATGGACCGTTGTCAAGCTGCAGAATTGACAGCTGACAACAGTTGGTTCAAAACTGTAGTTTTGTCTGGAGGGACTGCTTGTTTACCGGGTCTAGCAGGTAAATTTCAGTTTTTTGTGAATTAGTTTTGTCAAGGTAATGAGCCGAGAGAGGACATATAAATTCTTCTGATCAAACTGTATTAAAATATTAGAAAATTTTATAAATTTGCCATCTACTGATTATGGATACAGGGCTCTCAAATTGCAGGGTTTGGAAAAGATCAAATGTAGACAACTCTCTCTCTTTAAGTAGAGAGAGGCTGATTCTAGAGTTTGAACCTTTAATCCCCTCACAATAAAATGACTTTTTCATTGCTCCAAGGCTACCTTTTATCATTGTTTTGAACAAATAATGACAATATGGTGCATGAAGTGTTGGAATCAACTCAAATAATTTTTGACTTGATCTTTTATCTTTGTTTTCCAGAAAGGTTAGAAAAGGAACTCCACGAGCTCCTTCCCCGGTCCACTGGAGTAAGAGTGGTTCCACCTCCCTATGGTGCTGATTCTGTATGGTTCGGGGCAAAGCTTGTGAGTAATGTAAGTTAAATCACTGACATCTTTGGGCACGCATAAACCACTCACACTGCATATATTAATAATGCTTGCCTATCCACTTATGAAGCACGCATAGGTGCCGAATCTGTATTTGATAATTATTAGATCCACATACTTTTCAAACATTCGAGATATGTGCTAGGCATGTCAAGTGGCACATCTAATTATTTTATCATTTTTTCTTCAAATATATAATTTGAGTAGTGAAAACCCCCTCAAATTGTAAAATTTTCTATCTTATGTTTTGTTATACTTTGTATATTGAATTATTAATTTAATTTTATTATCTATATTATATTCACATATATTGCTAATAAAAATATATAAAAATTATATATATTTTTTTGTCGTATTTGTATCCTCTTTTTTTAAAAATTTTTGTAGTTGTGTCTATCATTAACTGTGTTGTATTCTTATTCCTTATCCGACTGTGTATTTCTTAACTAGCCATATTTTGATAAATTCAAGCATTTGTCAATCCACGAGAGATATTTCATCCTAAGTTCCAATATCAGCTCTTCCTCTACTCAAATTAATGAAGCAATTATGCGGAAAGATACAACAATATGTATTCAAAGGAGAGAGGTTAATGCTCAGGTTTTAGACGCTTTCTAATGCAACTACATATGTACAGTATCATCAAGTTGATTTGGGCTAAGAAGCATGGATATGGAATATGGATATGGATAAGATTTTTTTTTTTTTTAAATAAAGATACAAACATGATAGGAATATGGGAATATGGAAAAAAAATATATAATTTTTATTGGTTATATATATATATGTATAATATTTACGAAAAGAAAGAAATCTAATTCAATACATGATTAAACATATAACAAAACTAAACAAAATATAAGATAAAAAATTTTACAATTTGAAAAGTTTTGCCAACTCATTATAACTTAAAGAAATTATGATGAAATTTGGATATTCTACGTGATAAAATAATTAAATACGCTACATGACGTACTTAACACATCTTTTAGTATGCTTGAATATGTGTATTTGACCAGTGCTGAGATAGATATAACAATCCTTTTGAAGTATATGTGCTTCATAAATGTGGACTCTTATTCTTGTGAAGTCATCCTTTTTTTAACACTCAAAAGCTCAGGACTTTAGGCAAATTCAAATAAATAAATAATATTTCGGCTGATACAGTTGAGCACCTTCCCTGGTTCCTGGTGCATGACAAAGAAGCAGTTCCAGCGTAGGTTCAAGCGCAGCCTCATATGGTGAAAAAATGTGTCAAATAAATTACTTTCAATTTTCCCCAGCTAGGTGCAAACTTCCTTTTTTTTTTTTTTCTCGTTATTTTCTAAATTGTGAGGTGTTATATTGTTTGAATGTATACTGAATCCATATTTGTTCATAACCTTTTTTACCATCAGGATCCTTGAATCAAACTTCCTTTTTGGGCCCCTTGTTTTGGTGTATCATATTCTCCCCATATTACATACACTCATGCAGCTACAATTAGGGCCCGCAATATTCGACCCGAATATGACATGGCTTGCAACACGAATTATTGAGAGAGAATCTGAAATTGATGGTGGTATTATGGTACCAAATGAAATTGATGAAGATTAATTTTATTTAATCTATCTTTAGATTTATATTTCAACCTTTTTTCTTTTTAAATTGGTTTTAAATCTTTTTAAAATAGGAGTATATGATTATAAATATAAAGTTAAAATGTTATTGTAAGGAAGAAAAAGGATCCAAATATGGCAATGTATTTGAATGCGGAAAGATAGCATCCTAATACGGTCAGTCATGTATTCGGATATGTATAGTATGCATACCTTAGTGGAGCACAATTGCAATAAAGTGCTCTCCTGCAGTCCACCATTCCCAATTCCAAATGTCTCTTGCACCCCACACCCCCCCCCCCCCAAAAAAAAAAAAAGAGATTATAACATCTCAAATAGTATACTCGGATATGAAAGGAAAAGATCCGAATGCAAACAGCCACTTTGATTCAATTTCAATTTTGTATCCAGATATGCATTAAGTGCATCCAGATAAACTCAAAACATATAGGACTGAAATTGTGAGATGGACTGAAATTGTGATCTCATCTCGCGATTTCAATCATCAGGCTGAAATTGTATCATCACTTTGCAGTTCTAGGCTTACCTGAAAGCATTTTGCTAATTAAGCTTCTTTAAACAATATTTCTCCAATTTTTTTTTATTATTGTATCAGTAAAAACCCCCAAAGAAAAAAAATTAAGATTTTGGTGAGGTGAGGAGATTAAAAGTTCTGAACACTAGAGGGTTTATTACGTCGTTAATTCCACAATCTTAGTGAGGGTTTACGAGATTGTTAAGTTCACAACCTTAGGAATTAGTTGAGATATATATAAACTGATCCAGATAGCTTGAGAATTCAAAAACATTAAAAAAATGAAAAATAAATTAAAAAAAAAAAAGGTTAAAAGTTCCTGCGAAAATGGCAATGTGAAAGTTTCTTCATAACATTTTATCCGTTGACGAATTAACGAGACAAGATAAAGTAATACGATTAAAATATAAATAAAGTTGGACAATTTAAAAAAATATGTTCAAAAGTTAGATGGTTGATAAAATACATGGGTACAAATGTAATTTACCCAAAATAATTTTATGCATCACCCCTTCCAGAAAATTGCAATAGTTAATTGCTATTTTACAGAAATACCAAACCAAAAAAAATTTATCAAAGCAATGTAACAACAGCAAAAGTGTAATAAAAACATATATTGTTACTGAAGTGATAGCCTCGCGGACCTGCCAAATTCCTTGAGGTACATTTTTCTACTCGAGTATCGTGGCTGTATAGCATTATCTCAGTCCAATAACAGGAGGACCAGAAGGCCTGCCGTGAGAAGTAACAGCACCGGGGACGGATTAATGAGTGCAGTGTGAACTCCATGAGAACTGACTGATTCCGAAGGTGGTGTTGCAGGGCAAAGAAGCCCGAGCTTCCCTTCCCGGCACTCGCTGGCAAAAAGGCCCGGCGGGTATTTGCCGTAGAGGTTGATGTAGCTGAACATGGTTGTGGCACAGTCATTTGACAAGTCGTTCACGTATTCCACGTAAGGGCAGGCAAATTCTTTCAGAGCTCCGCAGCACAGATTGGGCGGGTAATTCGGTCCTTTGCACTGGCTGGTGATGATGGTGTAGTTCATGAACTCGAAGTTTACAGGGCAAGCTGCAAATATCACAAACGTAAGGCAGGATATCGTTGTTGATAGGGGTCCATAAAAATTCCAAAAGAACAGAAAATTGAATTAATTCAATCGTTCCATATCCAGTCGGTTGAGTTTAGGTACAAGATCAATTCAATTTTGGGCTAACAAATTCCAAAAGAACAGAAAATTGAATTAATTCAATCGTTCCATATCCAGTCGGTTGAGTTTAGGTACAAGATCAATTCAATTTTGGGCTAACAAATATCAATCCGATCACTTCAGTTCAATTCTGATGTTGGCACATTCTTTCACCCGATCTAACCCGACCCAATTTTGAAGTTTTATTTTATTGTGAAGGTATTAATATGTTGTGAACCCAACCCAAAATGATCAAAATTGGGTAAGTTCCATTCTATTGCATAATTGACTTGGTTTTGGATCCAATAAAAATTTGGGTCGATTTAGGGTTACTGTAAACCCAAACCGACCCACTAGGCCCAACCCCAAGATTTTCAAGACCTAAGGCTAACACTAAAAATGAGGCCCTTGCTAGAAAATTTTTGTCAAAAATAACAAACAGTCACAGTATAGGAAGGAAAAATTATAAAAAGTACTCATTGCTTTCAGTATATAAGAAGAACACAGAATACAAAGTCTCAAAAGTACATTTCATCATGAGATCCCATGACTATCAAACATATATCATCATTTGAATATTACTCTTCTTGCATTTTTAGAAGCAAAAGTATCAATTACACTTGTATAATCCACCTCTTCTACCAATTCACTTTCAATCAGTAACATAGATACCCCATTTAATCTTTCTTATGACATGGTTGATCGAAGGTAAGTTTTGATCAATTTTAACTTTGAAAAACCTCTCTCTCTCTCTCTCGGCAATGGTGACCGGTATGGCCAAAAGCACTCCATAAGCATTCCATGAATTTGGGAAAGAACTCTCCATATGTCTCAAATAATTAAGCCTATAAAAAGTTATTGGCCTGATGAATTAATTATTTTTGGGCCCTTAAAAGGCGTTGGACAATCATATTTAGGTTTAAAAAAGACTCCTATCCCATCTTAACTATAGAAACTAGTACGAGACCACCTTTTTTGGGCAGTTTTTTTAGAGCCCTAGGCCCGTGCCTCTTGGTCCTTGCCCAAGGGCCAGCCAAACGACCCATACACCCCCATAATTACTAGACAATTGTTTTAGCATGAGTTTTTTTCAATAAACAATTACTACCTGAAATGAACCATGTTATAGAAACTCTAAATAACTCCAAGACATGTAGATGTCAAATAACTGACATGTGGTTGTGTAACTTGTGTTAATTGACATTTGTACCAGGGAGTTGCCATTTGCATGAGAATGCTCATGAGTCCTATATGTTGTGTGTGCGCGCGCACTTTTTTTTTCCCCCGCACGCAGGAGGGGATATTTCGATTTATTGATGTCACCTATATATTTTAGATATATAGCGGGCAATTTTTAGCAGTGTGCTACAATGGAATTTGCTGAAAGCTTGAAAGCAAGTTCTTATTTCAAAAAATTAAAAAAAAATTGGAAGCAATTTATAGTATGTACCAAAGTCAGAAGGAACAACTAACATGATGTCCGCTCAAAATCCAAAATTCACCCTATTTTGCACAACATGTGACTAGTAAGTCCAATATATAATATGTATAAGCTGTCATGTGAATTTCAGTAATAAGATAAGAGGGCATTTGTAGCTTTCAACATGTCTAAAAATAAAAAACACTCATTATCTACTTGCAATCCCCCCCCCCTCAATGCACATATCCACAGCCCATGTTAAAATAATGTAAAAATTTTTTAAGATTATCTCCCACAAATGTTATTACATTACCATAATTATTCCAATCAATCAATTCTTGATAATCTTTGCCCTCACTAATTAGAAATCATATATCCGCAGCTATTCATTACGAATAATTATTCAACTGTTTCTTTCTCTGACAAAATTTAAAAATTAAAAACAAAATAAAATGAAACCAATGGAAATGGAAAAAAGAACAAAAAAATCCAGTAAGTTATTAGCAGGGTTCATAGTTACTGCTGAACCACCCCCCCCCCCCCCAAAAAAAAAAGAGTCAAACTATGAAAACTACAATTATACCCACCAATATATATATACACACACACAACCACATAAATATGCAGCAAGGGTGTAGGTGATCTGTGAACTAAGTAATATTACAAGCATGCATTGGTCATCATCAGCAACATCATAATAGATTCGTTTAAACAAATACATGCAAGAAATGGACTCCTATTATCATATAAAAAACAATATTAATTATAAATATAAATGCTATTTAAATCATTAATATTCAATTAATGAAAAGGAAGTGAATAGAAATGGGGATAAATAAGCAGCAAATTAGAAGGCACCTTTCTTGGCCTGAAGGAGGTTCCGACCGATTGAAGAAGCTCGATCACTAGAGATAACGCCATCTGCATTAAACACCCAATATATTCATATACATATATATATATATATATATAGCAAGAACTAGTGGAATAAATAAGGCAATTTACAACTTTCAATACATACCTGAAATAAAAGTGGAAGCAGAAGCAGAAAGGCCTGCCAAAAGGGGAAATAAGAGGAATACAAGGACAGAAGAAGAAGAAGAAGACGAAGAAGAAAACCTACACCGATTTCTCAGCTCCATTTCCGAAACGTGGAAAGAGAAAAAGCAGAGAGAGAGAGAGAGAGAGAGAGAGAGAGAGAGGAATTATCCGATCTATACCCTCTCTGAGCACAGATCTCTTCCTCTTCCACCGGTCTAGATTCAGGTTTTTATCAGATGCTATAGATTCAGAAATCTGTATCTATACATGAGAGAAGAGACGGAGAGAGAAGAAGATCGATGATGGAGTACAGCCATGCGACCGCGTCTTCAACCAACAACTATTCTCTCTATTTCTTTTTTGTTTTGGTTGATTGATTGATTTGTCTTTTTTCTTATTAAAATGCTAAAGATGAATTGGCAGTTTGAAGGTGCGGTTAAAGTAATAAAGTGAGATAAAATATAAAATTTATAGTCTGTATAATGAAATAAAAAATAATAAAATTTTTAATAATTTTTTTATCATTTTTTTAAATTTTCTATCACTTCTAATAAAGATTAATTTGGTAGAAAATTTTATTTACATATAATCTCTAATTTACATACAATCTTAATTTTTTTAAATTTGTATTCAAATTTTTTCATGCTAAAAAAATTTTCAATTTTTTCAAACTTTCTTTAATCTTTACTAACTTTTTTTTTATCAAATTTCTTTAATTTTTTTCACACTCTTTTAGAAAGCACCAACAATTCAAAATTTATTTATTTTTTATTTTTTTATTAAAATTTAATATTCTAAATGCACACTAAATATGGCACAGAAAATTGTAAATTTACGCAGCAGAGCATTCAAATTCACATCTAAAAATATCTGGTTAATATTCTCCTCTTCTTTATTACTATGTTTTTCAATTTCTCTCCTTTTTTTATTATCACTACTGAAATTTATTTTTTTCCTTTAAAAAATAAATTAATTTGAAAACTCTACCTTCTTGCTTAGTCGTTTTTGTTTTTGCAAAAAAGAAATAAAATTAGGTAAACACGATCTAATTAGTGAATAAAAGACAACTCCATTTGGAACTCTAAATTTTATAAAAAAAAATCAAAAATCTCTAGAAGTTATTAATTTTTTATCTCACTGCATAAATTATAAAATTATGACTTTTATCAATTTTCATTAATTTTTGTTACCACAAACAAATATTTTATAACAAGAAAAACTCGTTAACATGAGTTCTAGGGACTATTGTGAAAAATTCAATGCAGGGACTGCTGTGATGAAATGAAAAGTCATGATTTAATCAAAGTATATTTGATTGAATTAATAAATATTGATGAGATAAATTAATAAATGCTGTTTGACATAATTAATACCATTTGATTAAATTAAATTATGTCATTTTACTACTGCAACCTTTATGATAAATTTTCTTGCAGCCTCCTAGAACAGGTTCCAGGGGGTTGCAGTGAGAAAATCCACTGCAGAGGCTACAGTTGGTAAATTAATGGTCAGAATGTGATTGCATTAAAATAAGATGTGTCTTTTCATATACTTCATTAATTATATTCCAATCAAATTTTGTCTAATTTTTATTTTTATTTTGAATTTAATTTTATTACGATAAATTAAGACCATTAAATTTAATATTATCACATCCTGATTATTAATTTACTCACTGTAACCTCTGCAGTGAATTTTCCCACGGCAGCCCCTGAACCCCTCCTAGAACCCGGTTGAAAGGTACTGCTGGAGGCTGGTGAAATTCCCAAATTTGGTCTCATTCAATAATTTTAAAGCTTCCTTCAATGCATGCAATGCCTAACCATTTTTATAGATTTTGCAACAACTAATGATAAAGTGGACGTTACATTTAATATTCGATTTCACGGCAAAAACGGAGCCCACTCAGCAACAAATACGCGTATTGTTCTGGCTCCGCTTGCTCAATAAATATTTTTTTTTTATTAAATTTGTCTCATTTTCTAATACACCAATCCGAGGTGTTTTTTTATAATTTTTTTATTTGTAATTTTTGTATTATAAAACAAAAAATTATCACAACTAGTTACAAGATATAATTTTTAATTTATTATTATAATTTATATATGTAAAACACATTTATACTAGCTAGATATTCAAAAATAATCACGCAACTTATTGCAAGCAAATAATAACAACGTAGAAGTAGAAAAACACAAGGTTTTAACAATAAAACTCAAACCGCGAAAATACCTTCAATTTTGAACTATCAACGCAATCTTGGTTACAAAAACTCAACATGTTTAAGTGTCATTTTGTTTATTTTTTTATTTTTGTAATCTATTTTTCGTTTTGAGTTTATTTCTATTTTACACTTTTGAAAATAAGAAAAACAGGTCAAAACGTATTTGGTCATTTATGTTTTTAAAATTTATTTAAAAAAAAAAAAGAAAATGAATTGACACATGATACGAAGAATGACAAAAATTCATTTTGAACATTTTTAACCCAAAATAAGAAAAATTTCAAAAAAAAAAATATTTTCTATTTTCTTATTTTGAAATTTTTCAAACATAAAATAAAAATATAAAACAAAAAATAAAAAAAAAAATTCAAATGCCACCTAGTATTTTCGAATTCATAAACCTATACCTTACTCTTTACTTGAATTTTCGATGTACCAAACCAAGCAAAAGATACAATAATATTGCCATAACAAAATTTATTTTTGAAGGTGATACCTGATCGGGTCATGAGTGAGTGAAAAACGCGGACGTCGTGTAATTATACCCGGCTCAAACTTTTTCAAAGAGGGTTTTTGTAATTTTTAATTTTATTTAAGAAATTTATTTAATTTTTTTTATTTTTGGGGATGCAAAAATGTTGATGTTAAACAAAGTATTATATTAAGGAATTAAATCCAATATTAAATTAAAAAATTTTGTTGGTTTACAGTTCTATATATTGCCAGACCAACGTAATTAAAAAAATAAATAAATAACTACCAAAAAAAAACGTAATTAAAAAAAATCTGAAAAGCAAAAGCATAAAGCACCCGACTTCTCCTAACAAAAATATATATATATAAAATAAAATAAATATATATTTACAAAAATTAGTAAAGAGAAATACCTCAATAAACCACTTAAATGATAATCTTAATTAACTTTTGTTAACATTCAGCTTGAAACCTTGTCTTATAACAAAGAAAATGTAAACAATATAAAAGAGACAAGGTATAAGAAAAAGTAGAGACAGAAATAGAATGTAACTGCTTGTTTGGATGAGGCATTTGAGGCCGAAGTTGGGTGAGGCCTGATATGGGGTGTTCAAATACATATTTGGATGGCATTTGGGAGGCTTGATTTCTTCTCCAGCCAAGCTAGATTTCTTCTCCAATCCAATCTCAGGTTGAATTTCTCAACGCCAAGTACCCCCTATCGCTCATGAAATGTCGATCGTGGCTTTGCGTGAAAAGTCTGTTCTACCCTTCACTTGTATTGAAAAATTACGTGTTTTGCACCTCGTTGCCATTTTTTATTATAAACATTTTTTATTATAAAAAATAACGAATTCAACATTTTTTAATTTCAAAAAAACTATTTTCGTATTTATTTATTTATTTTTTTACCGAAAGATTAATTTTCAAATATAATATACTTTGTATATTTATTCATGTATTTATTATGAAATTTTTTGAATTATTATGTATTTATAATTAAATTAATCAATTTCTACATTAAAATAATAAAATGGGGGCATTTGGATCATTTGCCCTCTTATCCTATCATATCCACCCTCCAAATCCATCCTCTCAAAAAACCATCCGAAGACCTTATATATAAATCCCCCGCCTTTTAAGAGGGAGACCCGACCTCATTACAAATCCACCCTCAAATTCAGCCTCATTACAAATCCACCCAAATAAAATCCTTCATCCAAACAAGCCGTCAAACTTTAAAAAGATATGGTATAAGGATTCTTTTATTTTTACTCTGGAGTTGTACAGAAATTAAATTGGTTACTTTTTGAGATATACCCAATACACCGCCCGTTTGGATTCCTAATTTTTTTTTTAAAAATTTGTAAAAAAATTTTAAATATTTTGAAATTCTTCCAATTAAATTTCACCACAAATCGCTTTTACATCACATCAATACCAAACTTTTTATTTTTTTTTTTTAATTTTTTTAACACCCCAAACGCTTGAGGATTTAGAACTAGGATGGAACTTTCAACCTCCTTTAAACTTTATTTTAAAATTTATAATCTAAATGATTTTTGGACTTCTTTTTAAAGTACTATTTCAAATTGCGCATAACCTTATTATCTTAAATTTAAAATTGAAAAAAAAGACCCAGAGAAACTTTTAGAAAAGATAAATTATTTAATAAATTAAGGCTTTGTTAGCTTAATACATCTGTGTGCGCGGAAATTTCATCAGTAGAAAGAAGGCGAGGGAATAATATATATATATATATATATATACACACTCACAATCTAGAGCTCATTTCCCCAACTTGGAAGTGAAAAACATGCACGCTCCGCAGTTATTTCATCAATAGAAAACCGCACCAGAAAATTCTGCATAAAGCTTCCTCCTCCCCCCCCCCCCCAAAAAAAAAAAAAAACGTTGTCTCAAAAGTGTGTAGGGGAAGAAAAACCTGTGAAGCTATTTCAACTGTACCTTCTACTGCCAATAAAATGGGACCCTCCCCCCCCCCACCCCCCAAAAAAAAAAAAAAAAAAAGTTGTCTTCCGTGTCAATCTGCACAGTTCTTCCGATGAATTTATCCCAGGAAGGCAGCACAAGGTCCAGCCCAAGTGTGGGTTGTTCCAATTCCTTTCTTCAGAATTCAACAGAATAACCTTCGCCGCTGCAGCAAGAAATCTCAACATTATCACACCATGTTTGTTTCCCTTCATCACTAAAACTTTTTTTTTTTTATTAAGGCCCTGTTTGTTTCAATGTAAAATGTTTTTTTAAAGAACACATTTACTCGTGTTTTTTTAAAAATATTTTTCTGAAACACGGGGTAAAAATATTTTACATTAAAATAAAACAGAGCGATAAAAAGTGATGGGAGTGACATTGTTCGTGAGTTCACATAACATCATGTCCCCACCAAACACTACAATTCAGATAACCAGTAAGGATAACACAATCTAGTTTCAGATGAATCACTTTATTATATACATATACAGATGGGAATACTCCAATGGAATGTCTAATGTTACCTAAAATGTGAATCATTTTGATACATAGAGCGAAACCAAAAATGAAAATATAGCAAGCGTATATTCTGAAATGCGGGATGATAGGGGTGGACTTCTCATAGAATCGTTATATTATTATTAAAATATTTTGACACACAAAAGTGACTTATAAAAAAACTAATTAATCAAGAAATAGAACAACATAGATATTGATAAAATTAAGTGTACTTTTATGTTTTAACACAAATATTTGTTCATTCTCCTTTCGTAAAGGTTTTAGGTTATCGTCACACTATTTATTACTAATTCACTATTTTCACTAGTGTTTATTTTCGGACATCAAATTTAGAGTAGTTGAACGTAAGAGTAATACGTTTTGGAATGTGCGTGCCCAAACATGGATCGCAAGGTTAGTAGTAATTTCTTGGAACTCTGGGAATGTCAACTTCTAACCAAAACTAGAACTAGGGTGAAGAAAACTGATTGATGCTTCTGAAAATTATCGTGAATTTTATAGTAAAAAGTACTGTCATGTGACTTACACGGCATTTCGACTGCTGCAAATTTTCCAACAACTGTGCAATCTCAAGCTGCTTCACCACTGTACCGTGCAATATCTAGTGATAAACACATTCAGGGCTCAGTATAACTAAGTCTCAGTTTTAGAATCTAAACAGGAAGAAAAACGCTTACCCTCTTTGTTTTCTCAAGATCAAGCTCAACAGATCTAATCCTATCCAAGGAATGATGAAGCATTTGCTCCTTCTCCAAAGGAATTTCAGCAGGCTTCTTGTTAAGTTCACCCAACAATGTTTCTAGCCTTTGAAGACGCTGTACGCAAGGAAGGACACTATCTTCTCCACTGACTGCTTCAGCGCCATGTGGAGGAGGGCTCTCCACTGTTGTGTCCTCCGGCATCACAAAATTAGATGGACGAATGTTGCTGTGCCTTCTCCAAGATTCAAAAGGTAGGTTACGAATAAATGCAAGCAGTTTGGTCATGAAAGACATCACTGCTCTTGACAAGCACCGGAAACTGATTTTTACAGCCTTTTCTTGGACCGCGTCAAACCACTGGATCACCGGAGTACCTGGAACCAGATTGAACAACAGGTATAATAAAGTCACAAGATTGGGATATGAAAAAATAAATAACTACAAAGATTATTCCTCCTAAAATGCATAAAATTTGAATTAGTCATTTCTTTTACAAGATTTTTTTACACCTTGTACACTTACTGGACAGCAATGAAGTCTCAACCATTTTTCTTTTTAACAATCAAAAATCACTGTTACTACCATAAAACAATACATATATATTACCACTGAAGCTGAAAATTCTATTTAGTAACAGAACGTTTTATTCTGAATGTTGCTTTCTCCTCAATGACAAGAGGAGGAGGGGAAGAGAGAAGGGCGGGGGGATGAGAGAGAGATGATATATGTGAGGTCTTAATAGAAATGGAGATTTTTATTTTATTTGTGGGTGGTGCAACTCTTAATAATTTAAAAATATAAGGACAGATTAATCATATTAGATAAGTTTTGGAGCTTTGGAGGGGCCATGGCCCCGTTGTTGTGATTGGCATTCAACTCACAACTTGTATAACCACCAAGTCTAAAGCAGCTTAAAATTCTATTTAGTATTTTTTTTTTAATATTCTGGTAATTCTGTTTGGTAATATAATACTTTCTTCTTGGATAATGGCTTACTTAAAAATCTTTTGCCTTCTCTTTTTTTTTTTTTTTTTTTTTTTTCACAGCAAGCATGAAGCAGAAAATGCATGGATGTACGTATCTGCTTTTCAAAATATAAAAGCAAAACAAAAAGATGCCTTTAAATTTCTATATTGATTCTCATACATGACTACAGTATGAAAAGAAACAACCTTGGCATACAAATGAAAATATTGCTACCTTCTGATCTGGGTGTTGCCTCACCAGAAGAATATGCCCTGTCAGTGGCTTCAAGTGATTGACATTGAATATTTCCTTGTCCTTGGTCAGTGTCAACAGCTCTATCTACCTGGGAAAAATCAGCATCACAACTGTAGTAGACACTTGAATCAGATACACTGGCCTGCGAAAATCATAAGAATGCACATGAGCATGTGCAGACAAACAAACACACAGGTTGACAAACAAATTGAAGATAAATTTACTTACGGTTCAACCTCGTGCCTGTCAATCTATTCACATTAGCGTTCAGAAAATCATGGGGGTACAGAACTTAGACACCAAACATCCAAACCAGAGCTTTCAGGAACTTACTTCTTCATGAACCGGTGCGAGACGAGGGAATCTAAAGCTACTATGTCTGGTTGTAGAACAGGAATCATCAACATCTGAACCTGATTCTGCTGTTGATGTATCACTAATTTGGCCCTGATAGCACAATAAATCATCTGAGAAAGAACGAGATGCGAAAGACAACGAACAACATATCACATGCCTAAAACTTGCCTTGAGTGGGCATATCTGACTATAAGAATCAATTTTCTCTTGGTTGTTAGAGACTCGGGTGATTTGCCTCAGAAATGTTGCATCCGTATTATGTACAAGCTACAAATAAGACAGAATGTTTGTTGAGAATCACATTGGTCAATCTTAGAAGTACATATCTAATCTGCCATGCAAACTTGAAAAAAATTATCCTTGGGGGTAAAGAGCCAGTACTGAAAGAAACAAAGGTCAGCTCCAATAATACTACCTTAATTATCTCAGGATCATTCCATGGACCCATATTTGACCGAAGACAACCTCCCTCAGCAGAACAAGCACATGAACCACCCAAGAAGGCGGGCAATTGACTGCAGGAATATTATTCAAAAGAAAAGCTGAGTAAGATAATAATGCCAAGGACATTAAACAACGGCAGAATCAGGATAATAAATAGACCTACCTAGGGTCAACAGCCTCGCGTAATTTGGACACGGATTTAGGTTCAAGCACCTTCAAATTCAGAACATGACTGTGCAGTCAATAATTCTATAAGCAGACAAAAAATGTGCAGAAGCCTAAATAAATGCCCATTACCTGTATTTTTGCAATTGTCTTTCCTTCAAGGAATTTCTGCGCAGCAGGCCAAAGCATCTTCTTGAAGCCAGAGCCAGCATTGACAATGAACATTCGATGCAGTGTCTATTAAAAATGAAATGGAAAAAGGTTGGTGAGTGGAATTTTTATCTCAGTGGCATCAAATGACAAGCCACAGGCCTCATACAGAGAGAATAACATAGCTGAAAACACCAAGGTCAGCTGGCGGAGGAATTGCAGAAGAAATTAGAGGCAAAGACAGCATCGAAAAATAAACTATCACTGAAAGATAAGTTACCTCAGGGTAGTAATTGCTGTCAATTTTAGATATGGTTGCCAAGAGACTTGCAGCCGTCTTTGTGAAATTCTTAATGCCCTGTACATCACAATGAATCTGTTACAAAATGAAATTATACACAGTTGCAACTGCAAAAACCAGCCACCAGAGGAAGGATATCCCATCCCATTTCATACACTGTACGGTAATATACCCCACTTAATGATTTCAGTTGATAAACAACGACAACCAAACATAAATCAGTTTCACTATTAAAAGGATACGGAAACAAATAAGCTACAAACGTACAAATTATCATAAACAATGACTGACCCAGGAAGCTTTTCTTTTCTTCTTTTGTTTTTTAGAGTGTGTAATTGAAAGCGCATATATATTGAAACAACTATTGCCTATTAGAAAGGTTAAGTGCATCAAAGTCTCTCCAAAGCTAATCAAAAGCAAGACATATCACTTGAATATATCAAAGGTAGAAATTAAATGAAACATAAAACACACTCGTAATTCTTATCTAACTTGGCTTATATGCTAATATCTCAACAATTTACAATGTTCTGCAGATCAAATAATTCAAGTATGTACTAAATATAACTTTATGTTCACCGAGAGAATTTTTTAGATTGGATAATGGTTCAAAATACTCAGAATATGTGCAATATTTGTTTCATGCATACCCTGAATATCATGTAGAGATATCTGGAAGACCAATGCAAAAGAAAAGGTGTACCCCATAGGATGGGGTCATCCAAGATATAAAATTTATTTGACTTGCTGGAAATGTTTTGAATAAGATAGAAGGGGCAAGGAAGAAACTTGGCAGGTCACGTGAAGGAAACACACTAATTTTGCACTAGAAGATCATTAATTTCTTCCCCTTCTTGAAATGGAATCAACTTACCAGGCCTTGCACATCCAAAATTGTTGTTGTTGAACAAATCTGCATCTTTGCTGCAATGGAACATGCAGGAAATTTCTCTTGCAGAGCCCTCTCGAATTCTTGCACATGGTATTTTAAGTAGCGTTCAATTGTTGTGACGCGCATAAGCTTACTCGGGTGAGCTATCCCAAGCCTCTCAATGTAAACGGGCCTTCCTTCCCTATCAACTCCATGGTAACCTTGAGGGTAATACTGCAAGACTTCTTCCAGCTCTTCAAAATCGAAGTCCTGGGTACTCGTTTGCATCGTATCATTTAGGTTAGACAACACCATACCCTAATATATATAGTCTAAACTGTGAAAAAATGTATAATACATGGTGGTGCCATTAGTGCAGGTCTGTTTGCCATTGAATACTATGATAAAATGGACCAAACTTGTATGAATATACTCGAACCATTTTAAAATATGGTGAGAGAAAAAACAATGGCATTGGCAGAAAGCAAGAATGGCACAATCATCTGTAATTGCAAGCCAAAGGAGATCTAAGAGTGGCAAGATTAGCCATTAAAATTTCAAAATGAATGGGGGTATATTGATGTGATTACCTCCAGTATGGTGTCTGTTCCAAACTCCTTCCTCCAATTAAGCATTTCTTCCCACATCTGGATTGTTTTTTCAATGTTAAAATCCCTAGATTTTGAGAATCTACACAAAAGACATGAATAAGTTCATTTTAGATCAGTGATTAATCAAAATAAAAATAATTAGACATAGGATGAACGAGGTGAACACCCAAATGCCTCACATTTTACACTTGAGCTCACATTTTACACCATACTAGAAGAGTGCAGACATGTGCAAGTGAGATAGAGTAGAGAAGCAACTAATTTAGTGAATCATGGCAGACCAAGCAGGAATTTTCAGGGTTATGTATGGCTCGACACAAGGAGTGATATTGAAATGTCTGGCATTTATTAAACTTATAATGGCATAAATCTTAATGGAAGTCACTTTTGAAAAAAGAAATATAGGAGAAAAGAAAATTGAAAACAAAAACATACTCAATGATACTTATCAAATCATACGTAACCATTTCTTTCAGTATACACAAGCCAAAAAGAATTTGACTAAACAAACTCAAGAATTGATATGGCCAATAAAATCAGTGAACTCGAACATGTAGGTTTTAAAAACAATAGTTTTCTTTTTAAAAAAAGGGCATGACAACTGTGTTTCAACAGAATCAACTGACCTCCACAAGATATGGTAGTCATCAAGTCTAGGGGGCAACAATTCCCTGTCAAGGAGCATTTGACGTAATTCCTGAACAGCATTCTCCTCTTCTGCATCTCGTATGTCCTCAATGGAAATTGATGGAAACCTATAGTCAATTTTTCTTTTTCCTCTTTTCTTGAGAGAATCAGTTAACTTATTTGAAGCACTTATCGCCTTCTTTTTAAGGGCCCCAATTCTAGATTTCTGTCTCTCATCCTCAAAGTTCTCAAATTCTGATCTTTTTTCTCTTATTTCATTGTGAGCCTGCAGTCCTATACCTAAAATATGACAAATGAAGATTAGAACCCGTTATAAATACTTCGATAACTAAGACAACGCAACAACATTACAATTAAGTGGATTGAATAATGGAAACCCCGATCAAGGGGCTTAACACAGACTAATGTTCTTTTATAATTGGAAATAACCTAATATTGCACATACCTGACATTTTAGTCAGGTACAACAGAACTCTTGGCCCTTAGCTTCAGAGGATGAAAAGTTTCTCCCAGAAAGTGACGCTGTAAATCACAATGAGAGTAAGTATCTAATATCCAGATGCAAATCATATAATGTTAATGAACCAAGTAAAATGAACTTGAAAAGGAAAAATGTGAAGAGAAAAAATCCATCCTTTTGGCTTTCCATTAAGGATGAGAATGCTGGATTCTTCATTGCAATATGACAGTTACTCCGAGTTAAAAGAGCATGAATTTTAGAGCTTCCATGTAAATTCCCTTTCTTTTCCTTGAATCTTCACTAAATAATTAGACCAATGAATTTCAGGGAAAGCTCAAGTTTTCCTTGGATTCTCCTTTCCTTTAACCATAAAATAAAAAGTAACTGCAAAATCTTGAAAAACAAACAGATCTGAAGCTTCTGATAGAAACAACTACAAAAATACACTTTTCTGTTGTATTGACAGAAATTGAACTTCCCAAATTATTTTTATACTTGTACGTACTTTTTCTTCGCACGTTTTATATTAAATTGCCGAGTCAAAATTAAAATTCAACAAAAATGTGAAGTTTCAAAGTCATTAAAACTCCAATCCAGCTAAAAATCACAGCGGCAACGGTAGGAAGACAAAAAAAATTAACAAACTCAAGTGAAACCCACTAGATTATCGCACAAAGCTATGCAATTATTCCAAAAAAAAATTTAAAATAGCTAAGAAAATCCGACTGCATCAACCAGTATTGCTCATATTCATACAACAGTCGAGCTTCATTTTATAGAAAAAACAGTCATTTTCAACAATGCCAATTAGAAAAGTCCCTTATTTCTCACATATTGCGTTAATGCATAGGGAAAAGCACAAACACAAAAACACACACACACATAAACTTCTAAATACATACACATATAACGATTAGGGAATCAAAAAACAAACCTTTCCGGAAACCCTAACACGAAAGCTGGATCGCCAGAGCTGTTCCTTTGATTTGTCCGAGCAATGACAAAACCAGCCGAACTTATACAAGCAGCAACAGGAATCGAATTTGTCTGATAAAATATATAAAATTTTCTAGGGAAATTTGTCGGTGAAGAGGTTTAATGGAGGAGGAGAAAAAGCAAGAGCCGCTGCTCGCATGAATATAAATATGTGTGTAGTTCCTTCCTCTTTCCCTATTTGTTTCATTTCCTCTCTCCCTCTCTTACTCTCACTCACGCGCGCGCCCACGCGCGCACAATCTGATGGCTCGCAATGTTTTAAAAATCGGATTGTCCATCGAACAGAAAAAATGGATCACGGGTTAATGATTCAACCTAAATTAAATCAAAATTAAACCATACCATTATAAATATATTTAAATAATAAATAAAATATTAAAATATGTTAAAATTATATAATAATTTTAAGAATTTATATTTTTTCACATATTTTTTCATATTATTTTGTTATACTAATAAAATGTGTTCTAAAATAAAATTACTCAAAATTAATATATTACATAAGCAAAATCAAGCCAAAATAATAATAATAATAATAATAATAATAAGCATTAATCATTTAGTGGGAGAATAGTACTTTGCTAGAATATAAATCCAGATTCAATTATAAGTTAGTGCACGTTAGTTTTTTTATTTGAAAAATTGTATTTAAGTCATACTTTATACTCTTTTAAAGCTTTTAGTCACACAAAAAAAAGTATTGTTTTTAAGTCACATTAATGTAGAAAAATTTTGTATTTAAGGCACACTTTTGAGTGGGTCCCACGAGTTGATTTTAAATATAATTTATAATATGACATAAATGTCATTTGTTTCTATAATTAAGTCAGACGGAAGTTGTCGGAAATCGTGCTAACTACAAATCACGTTCTTCTGTTTTTTATTTCATTTCTTATAAATCGCGTGAAGATATGGTTTACCAAGAATCACGCTTCTTCCGTTTTTTTTTTTTCCTTCATTATTTTCAGTTTCATTGTTTACAGTTTCAGTCGTGAAGATATGAAGAAGATAGAGCTTATTTGGTCTATCTTCTTCATAGATTGATTTTGCCAATCGACATTTTGAGCTATATTCAAAATAGTACCAGTACTGTTTTCAAAAAATATGATGATATTGGCTCGTATAGTTAGTTTGTGTAATGTATCAATTGATGTTTTTTAAGCAGTATGAAAACCGTACCGAGACTGTTTCTAAAACAGCACCATGAATTATAAGCAGATGACGTGTTTTAAGGACAAGATAAATCAATGGGATTGATCGGCGTTTTGAGTTATCTTCAAAACAGTATCGGTATTGTTTCAAAAAATAGGATAATATTGCTCGTATGGTTGGTTTGTGTAATGTATTAATTGATGTTTTTTAGGCAATATGAAAACAGTACCGATACTGTTTTCTAAACAGCACCATGAATTATAAGCAGATAACGAGTTTTAAGGGCAAGAAAAATTCATGGGGCCAATCGGCGTTTTGAGTTATCTTCAAAACAGTATTGGTACTGTTTCAAAAAATATGATGATGTTGCCTCGTATGGTTGGTTTGTGTTATGTATCGATTGATATTTTTTAGGCAGTATAAAAACAGTACCGGTACTGTTTTCTAAACAGCACCGTGAATTATAAGCAGATAACGAGTTTTAAGGGCAAGAGTAATCCATTGGGCCGATCGGCGTTTTGAGTTATCTTCAAAACAGTACCGGTACTGTTTCAAAAAATATGATGATGTTGGCTCGTATGGTTGATTTGTTTTATGTTTCAATTGATGTTTTTTATGGTAGTATGAAAACAGTACCGGTACTGTTTTCAAAATAGTACCATGAATTATAAGCAGATGACGAGTTTTGAGTAAGAGAAATCCATGGGGTCGATCAGCATTTTGAGCAATTTTCAAAACAGTACCGGTACTGTTTGAAAATCAGAAAAAATAAAGATACTTAGGAATGATTATCAATTTAAGTTTTTCCCAAATAGTTTTGATTTTGTTCCAAAAATCGATTTTACTTGCTTTGTAAAGAATATGGAAAGTTGCAGAAGTTATGAGTGAAGTGTGCATTATTGTCGGATAAAACTGGCAGTTTTGAAATGTAGTGAAAAACGCGTAATGTCATTTTTTATCTTTTTGTTGCAAGCGTGACTTATTCACAAATAAATTTTATTGGTATGACTAAAATCCTTACAAGTCTATAAATAGTGACCAGCCTCCAAAAATTCATTTTTTATTTTACCATTTAAAAATAAGAAAGCCCAATTCGTAAAAATCGACATCGGTTTTAACGGTTCACCTATTCAACTGCTGAATTACTAGTTTTTCACCAATTCGAAATTTAAATGGTCAATCGGACTATTTCTTAGATCGGTCAACGGTTCAACCAATTGAACCGACTAGTCTGATCCGTTTTTTAAAACGCTGGGCTCGAGCGTCTCTTTTCTTTGCCAATTTGTCACTTGTGTCACTACAAGATTCTACGTAACGCATCAATTTTTTAGATTATAGGAGACATTTGGAATAATAAAAAGTGAGATAATTTATGCGTTTGTAATTAGTATAGTGAGATAAAAAAATGAATAATTTTTAAAAATTTTTAAAATTTTGTAGCGTTTTACATCGCACCTAACGAACCCATAATTTGATTCCATTTCGCGAAATTAATAATAATAGAAAATGTAAAATAGAAGTTGATTTCGGCTGGACCGGATAGTCTGGAGACTGAAATATATATACATATTTTTTTCTTGTTTAAAGTGATAAAAAGTGAGATAAATTATAAATTTGTAATTTATGTAATGAAAAAATGAATAACATTTAAAAATTTATAATAAACCAAATGAAGCCCCCTTGAAAATGGGGGATGAGTTTCTTTATTGGGAAGACAAAAAAATTATATTAATATTATAATTTTAACTTTACATATTATGAAAAATACTATTTATTGTCGTACACGATGGAGCGTGAAAAATTAAATTTAAAATATAAATATTACTTTTTATTTTTTATATATTTCATGGATTATAATAAAGTAAATTAATTGAATTCTTATGTTAAAAGATTGTTCGACAGCAACTTATTAGGGGTATTTAGAAGTTTAATTTTTAGTATTTTTTATTAAAAGTTAATAGATTTATATTAAAAATTGTTAGATTTATATTGAAATTTGATAAATTTATATAAAAAATTAATAGATTTACGTCGAAAATTTTTTTGGTCAAATGATGCCTAAGTAACTAAATTAAAGTTAAATATATCTTTTTAAAATTTTAAAATTAACTTTTAAATTTTTATGAAATACAAATCTACATAAATAATCAAATATTAATAAAGTTGAATTTGATTTAGACTTAATTGAGGAAGATAAATTTATAATTTTTTTATCGATAAATTAGCTTGTTGAATATTCGTCCTCAAACAATAAGGCTGCGAGTTGTTAAATTAAAATTTAATAATTTAAATATATTAAAAATTTGCACATAACTTTTTCGGAGTCAACATTAATTCCACTATCAGATCCTAAATCCTACTTAGAGAGAGGCTTGTTCGTGCCTAGTAATAATAGGCGGCTCCCTTTTTTTACGGCATAGTTAAAGAGGGAGTGTTTGTTTAACCAAAATTTACTAATTTGTGTTAATATTTTATATTTTATTTTAATTAAATTTTATCACACATTATGGGTTCATTTGGAGTCATTAAAAAAATCAAAAAATTTTAAAAAATTTCAAAAATTTTTAAATTTTTTCAATCATATTTTATCACTTATCATTTTTACATCACATTAATCATATTCATTAGTTCTTTTTGATATTTTTTTTAACTCCAAACGCTCTTTATATTTATATCATATTATTACTGTATGTATATATATATTTGACAACTTTTGCCAACCAAGAGTATGGTAGAGCTCTACATACATATATACATACATATATATATATATATATATATGTGTGCGCGCGCGCGCGCTGGCTAATAATTACAAAAATCGAATAATTTTGACTAATCGAATCTCTGACAAAGGGACATTTTTGTCGGAAGCGGGGGCTAACGTCACCGCGCTGCCAGCGGTTGCTGGCCGCACGATTTCATCTCCTCTCTCTCTCTCTCTCTCTTAATTTTATACTCCTCTATTTGAATGTAATTTTGACTGGAATTCGGTTGAATTGGAGAAGGAAAAAGTTAATTTTTTTATAATTAAATATTAACTAGTTATTAAAAATTAATTTTTTTATATTTAAAAACAAAAATTAATTTTGCAGTAATTAATTTTGTAACTTTTTGTTAGTTTGACATTTTTATTCTTTAATATTTAAAAGAATTTTAAAATGTAAGAATGTAAATTTAACCGTTTAAAAAAAATCAAAAACTAACAACTCATAGGCGAGTTTTCAATTTTTTCTCAAACACAATCTTCAATATCAATTAATCCAATAATTTTATTTTTTTATTTTTATTTTGTAAGAATGTGTCAAATAATAAAAATATTTTTGAGTTATTGGATAATATATTAATTATATTAAACATTAAAATATTTTAAAATACTATAATAAATATTTCCGTCAGCAAAAAAATTTTAGAATATTTTTAAATTAATACTTTTTAAATATTTAAAATAAAATTTATCAATATAATTTAAAATATTATACTAAAATTCAACTATTGTAAAAATTAGAGTATCTATATATGTCTCATTAAACTCATATAAAAAATAATTTCTATTATAAAAAAAATTATACTGGTAAATAACTTTTTAAAAATTTTTAACAATAGTTACTTGAATTATTATAAAAAATTAAATAATAAATAAAACAATAATTATTATAAAAAATAATCATTAAGCTACATAAATACTTAAATTAATACTTAAATAAAAAATATTACGTAGATTACATTTTTATGGTAAAAATAAAAATATTTTAATAAGTTAATTGAATTAAATTTTTATTTAAAACATAGACTATTGCAAATTGAATTGTTAAATATTTTTAAAATATTTGAAAATATTTTTAAGTTATATTAATAAGTAAGTTTTTATTATAATATTTTAAATTTTATTAATAAATTTTATTTTTATATATTTTAATATTCAATATAATTAACATATCACCCAATAACTCAAAAATATTAATTTTTTTTTATAATAATTCTAGTAACAATTGTTAAAAAATTTAGAAAGGTAATTTATCGATATAATTTATTTTTCATAATAAAAAATATTTTATGTGGGTTCAATGAAAAATATGTAGATACTCTGGTTTTTATAATAACTGAAATTCTAGTATAATTTTTTAAACTGTTTTGATAAATTTTATTTTGAAATATTTTAGAGATATTCATTAAAATATTTTAAAATTATATTGCTAATCAAATTTTTATTATAGTATTTTAAAATAATTTTTATTTTTAAATATTTTAATGTTTGGTATAATTAATATATTATCTAATAACTTAAAAATATTTTTATTATTTGACCCAAAAAAAATAAAATTATTGGATTAATTGATGTTGGGAGCTGTGCTTGAAAAAAAAGCTGGTAACTCGGCTATCAGATATTAAATTTTTAGTTTTTTTTTAATCACTAAATTTATCTTCTTAAGTTTTAAATTTTTTTTAAAAATTGAAGGACATAAATGTTAAACTAACTATTAAAAAAATTATTTTTTTTTCTTTCTTAAACATAAAAAAAGTAACTTTTTTCTTTTAAAATTCAGCCAAAGTTTCCGGTTAAAATCACATTCAATCTGAGGGAAAAACTAAAAAAAAAATGAAATCATGCGGCCAGCGAGCGCTGGCAGTGGGCGAACGTCAAAGGGCGATGTCCCCCACACCCCGGGGTTTCATTTTTGTTTTGGCTAATGTACATGGAGGGCTTTTTTACCATAATATATAAACTTATTCTACAGTGTACATGAATAGGCTCGACTTCAATGTCGTCGTCGGAGTGGATGGCGGACGCGGGGGACGACTTCAGTGGCTGCAGTCAATTGGAGCGGCGTCGTTTTGCTTTACGTTTGATGGCTTTTTCTTTTCTTTTCTTTTCTTTTTTTTGGGTTATTTCTCTGAGGCCTTCTGAAAGAGAGAGAGGGAGAGAGGAAAGTGCAATAGGAATGGTTATCTCGGCTAACCCGTCAAAATTCAATCCATTACCCGATTCAAATATATGTGAAATTTAGATTTTTGTTTGAAGATTGGATCGGATTTGGATTTAGTTTTAAAAAAATTTAGATATTAGATCGGATATGGAGATGAGATTGTCTCCATCCCGATCTACCCCGAATCCGATATCCAATCCGAATCTACCCCAATCTGCCTCGATCTGTCCCGAAAAATATCCGAACAACCCCGAATTATTTGAAACCATGATGACAATATCGTCACCATACCATGACAAACAATATTTACATTTATAATACTCTAGACTTATTAAACTTCACTATTATTATCATTAAAATAAATATTAATAAATAAATTTAAAACAAAATTTACCATCGTTTTGTATTAATTAGGGTGTGTTTGGGAGCAAAAGAAATTATAAATTTATTTTTTTTTAACTTTTGTGCAAATTGAAGTTTAAAAGTTCAATTTATTTATTTCATACACAAAAATCAAGAAAACTTAAATAGGTAAATTTAAAATTATATAAGGTATATCATTTGGAACTCTACAAAATTATATAAATTCCTACAAAATTTAAATTTTTTACTCACTGCATGAATTATGAAACTGTAATTTTTACAAATTTATATTAATTTATGCAACTTCAAACCTCATTATGAGTTGTAAACTTAATTATTTCCAGAAAAATATCTACATACAAATTTAAAAAAATAGTTAAAATATTTTATTTCCTATTTTTAGTACAAAAGATTACTATTTCATTAATTAACTTTTTTCTTAAAATTTGAATAATTTATTGTTTCCCTCTATTTTTAACATTTTTAGCTAAAATATATTTTTAAACTTTTCTATATTGATATTCAAAAGTGTTCTCTATAAATTAGATTTTTCAAATAGTTTAACTAAAATGTTTCATGAAACATTCAATTTTTTTATAATAGAAATTATTTTTTAAAAAATATATAGAGAAGACAACTTATTAATTTTTTTCTTAAATAGTTTGATAAGTGCAGATAATTATATTTTAAATCTTTTGAAAAAATTTACTTATGCAGATGAGTTATCTTATTATGATAAAAATTTATAGTTCTATGTTATTTTAAAAAATTATTGGTTATTGTAAAAAAAAAATTTAAAAATTTTTGATAGTTTTATTTTTTTATATATATGAATGGTGAGGAAAAAAATTAGTTATTCTATTTGGAGTAAGGATATGAACAATTTGGAGTTTTGGATATCCGTGAATATATCCGTTCTCCGTTTGGAGTAAGGATAGAGGTTTAAAAAAATATCTGTTTGGAGTTCGGAGCAAATTGGGGGTAAGCGAAGGATTTGGAGTCTGGATTTGAATAATGTTATATCCGCCTTCGATCTTCCCCGTTGACATCCCTAAGTGCAAATTGAGACAGGAAGAAAGCAGTGTGAGTAGCTTTTGTGTCAGAATAGAAAAATTTATAAATAAAAATAATTAATTTTTTAATTAATTAAGTTACAAAATAAAATAAAAATATTTTAAATATAACTAAATAACTTTAAACAATTTTTTTAAGTATGCAGTGAAATAAATATAAATAAATAAAATAAAAATAATTAATTTTTAACATGCTAGTTAAAAATATAAATATTAATAAATTTTGCTATGATTTTTAACATATTCTCTTGCACCAAATTAAGTTTTAGTATTTTTGTCAAGATTTGTGAAAATTTATTTATAAAGGTTATTATTTCTATTTAAATTATATATAAGAATAGAAATTTGTAATTTTTTTAGCTCGCGTTTGGAGGATAAAGAAATTAAAAAAATACAAACTTTAGCAAAAACTTTGTGTGTGTATATATATATTATAATTTATTTTTTTGAATTAAAAATTATTTTTAAAAAAGTGAGTCTTACTTTCTAATATTTTATCACATTTAGGGTGGAAATGCATTGAACTTTTTCAAACTATTCAAGATTAGTTCGTGATTAAAAAAAGTTCGAATCAAACTCTATTTGTGATAAGCTTGTTTAGAATTGAGTTCGAGTTTGAATTTTAAAAAATTTGATTTAAAAGGTCACGAGCGGACTGGATAAAATAATATATATATTTTTATATTTTTAATAAAATTTTATTTATTATATTTTAAACTAAAACGACGTCGTTTTAATTTATTCAATTTATTTACGAGTTTATCTTATACTTAAATTCTACTTTATCGGGTTTGCGTATAATTTGAATAAGTTAAAACTTAGTTGGCTAATTTCGTTTTCAGCCTTAATCACACCTCTCTTCTCTTTCTCTTTCTTTTTTTTTTTTTTTGTTTTTCTCTCAAATTAAAAAGGATAAAAATGTGCAGAGTGCTGTACTCACTTTTACATCTTATCTTTCACCTTTTTTTTTTCTTTCATATTGACTTTTCTTCCCAAGCAAACAATGGTAACAGAGCATTATCTTATCTGTTTCCTTCCTCTTGCCTATTTCCCATCCAACCAAATATAAGGTTAGTTTTTTATCCAAACAATGCCCGTGGGAAGAAGGAATATTTCTTTGGGAAAAAAAAAAAAAAAGCAAACTGGCAGGCGTCTGTTGAGAGGTCGTTTTCCACTGGTCACATACATCAGCGAGATAGCCGAAAATTTGCGTAAGAAGAAAGGGCCTACAGTTTGTGCAGTTTCTTGTCACTGTCAATTTCTCTGCCTCCATATGTGGTTGAAGGTCTTGAAAATAAACGAGGGAGTGTTTGGTTTGGAAATTTTTATTAAAAATATAAAAATTTAATGTAAAAATGATATGTGACAATATTTAATTAAAAAAAATCGATAAATTTTTATGAGTTATGGTATGTTTTGATCTTTTTGAATATATCAGACAGAGCCTAAATTTAAAAATACTTCAGTTTAACCTGTTTAAATTAAGATAATGTTTGGATAACAAAAAAAATAATATAAAAATTACACATGATTAAATTTAATTAGAGAAAATTAAAAAAAATTACTAATTTTTTTGTAACTTTTGGTGGTGTTTGGGTTTGGTGTCCCAAACACCACCTAACATACCTCTATCGTTTTTAATTTAAACTTGTCAAAAGCAAACATACTTTTTGTGTTTGCATTCCTAAGAAATATTTAAAATTTTAATTTTTTAATTAAATTTCAACGTGCATCACTTTCAACTAATTTTTGATTTTTGATTTTTTTATTTTTTGGCAAATCAAACTCTTTGTTTCAAATCTTTTAGTGTGTTCGGTAGAAAGGAAGTCTGAGAGGAGGAAATATTATAAGAGAAGGAAAGAAAAGTCAGAAGAATAAATTGCGTTTGGTTGAGTGAAAAAGTAGGAGGAAGGAAATGAGAGATATATATATTTATGTATGTATATGTTATAATCTATTTTTTGAATTACAAATTATTTTAATCTCATTTTTTAAAATGTTATAAAATATTATAAAATAAAATTTTAACTTATTTTTGAATTAAATTTTATTTTAATCCCACTCTCACTTTTTCACCCTATCTTTCACTCCTCCTTTCTCTTCCATTCTTTCTCCAACCAATTAATAAAAATGGGGTATTATTCCCTCTCTTTCTTTCATCTTTCTTATTTTTGTCCAACCAAACATATGGTTAAGAAAAGAGTAAGAAAAAAAAAAGGAGAGAAAATAAGAAAAAAAAGTTTGAATTTTTTTGGGAAGAAAAAAAATGATCTTTTTGTAACTAACTAGCTACTTTTACTAAAATTTTATTTTATTTTTTTGTGTTTTGAAAACGAAAAAAAGGTAAATTTTTAAGTAATTAATTTTTTAAATTTTGTTAATTTGATATTTTTATTTTTTATAAAAAAATTTAAAATGTAAGAAAATAATTTTAATAATTTTAAAAAAATTAAAAGGGTGAAGAACAAGAAATGAAATTTTAGCAAATGTTGGGAAACTAAGGTAGAGTTTGAGCTACTAAAAAACTATCATTTTTTTGTGTTCAAGAACAGAAAATAGTTAACTTTTTAGCAGTTACCTTTTTAGTTTTTGATTAATTTGATATTTTTTGTTCTTTATACTATAAAATAAGTTAAAAATATAAAAGGATAAATATGACTATTTTAAAAAAAATAAAAACTTTGAATAGTTAGCAGTTGAGGAGCCTAGTTTGGTTGCCAAACGTAGCCTAAGGCCAAGAAAGAGAGAGAAAAAAATAGATTAATCCAATCCAACGGTGGAGAACGTGGAGGTGGGGCGAGGAAGTTGAGTGGGACGGAGAGAAGCATTACCGGAAGGGGCGTCAAAGAGGCGAGAAAAAGGAGTTGGGGGTACGTCCAGTATAGAATAACACTCATTCTTTCGTGTAAGTTGTATTAGCGGGTGTTTAGTTGTTAAAAAATTTGTTAAAAAAGAACAGTAAATTTATATAAATTTAATATAAAAATAATATGTGATAAATTTTGATTAAAAAATTACAAAAAAATTTAATAAAAATTAATAAGTTTTGGTCAATTTTGATTAATTAAATACTTTCTATCTATGCAGAGATACAAATTTTAATTTTTTGAATTTGAAACTTAGGCCCCGTTTGGTTGGGTTACAAACTATCGAAAGTTACAAAAAGTTATAAATATTTATTTACTTTTGTCAATTTCATTTTTCGCGCATTTATTTTCAAAATTTAAAATTTACAAATTTTTATAAAAAGTTACCAAAAAAAGCTGCAAAGTTGTATATTTTTTCTCATTTTTTCAACATTTATCATTTTTTCGTCTTATCTTTTGACCAAAACCATTAAAATGACTTACTTTACACTGTTTTAACATATTATTTTGATTACTTTTAGAGTCTATTTGGTAACACAAAAAATTATCAATTTTAACTATTTTTTTGTACTTTTTTCTAATTAAATTTTTTTATATATTACTTTGTCATATTTTTTTTTACTTTTATTGTATTTTTTATCTGTTATTTCGTCAACCAAACATACTCTTAGGGCTCGTTTAGAGCCATAAAAAATAAAAAAATTTCAAAAAATTTTAAAAATTTTCAAATTTCTCAAATTATATTTTATCACCTATCATTTTTATATCACATCAATTCTATTCATTAATTTTTTTTATTTTTTTACTCCAAACGCTACCTTAATTATCTTTTCATGTATCCAAAAAAATCACTGACATCTCATTTTGTTTTTTTTAACGAATGATCATTTTTGGCTGTCCAAACGACGACTCTCGTACGCAAGAATCGGTTTAATTTTTAAATTGAAAAACAAATCGATGATGACACATTGTACCAAACTTACCCGAATCCGAGAAAAACATTCGGTTTTTTGGGGGTGCCAAACCGGGAAAAGAGAGAAAGCGACAGAAATTTAGAGATCTTTGGCTGTCTGCTCAAGCTGCAGCCGTATCCTACTATCTGCCCACTCACTTCTGAATCCCCACCTCGTAAATGATACCCATATCTCTATTACGTAATATATTTCCCGTAATGACATATCTATCTCCCCCTCCTTAACCGGTCCGTCTTGGGCGGGACCTTTGGGGTTCGTTTGATCATCCGCGAGACCCTTCTTTTCATTTTCTTTTTTTATTATTTTTTTAAATTTGATTATACTTGGCCTGTCATTTGGGGTGTGTTTAGGGATATCATTAGGACATGTACACAATGATACTCGAACTGAATCGAAATCGATAAAAATTCAATGGAAAATATCTTAATGAAATTGGGATGAGTTTGATATTAAAATTTAATATTCGTACAATTTTACAACGAGTTTGAGATTTATTTATAAAGTACTCAATATCTATTTTATATTTATAGGATATTCGATACCCTATACCTGTAAGGTACCCATAAAGTACTCGTTTAATAAAATAAAATAAAATATATATTTACAATTACAATGTTATCCTTAAGATAAAATTTATAAACTTCTTAAATCAAGATCATTTATATTTTGTTAGCAGCTACTTTTGACTTTGTTGAGATAATTTATTTAGACTTATTTAATTTATGATTTGTTATTACTATTTTCACATGCATAAATTATTCTAACTTCCATATTAGATTTGGAAGTCTTATGATTCCTATTATACTATTTCAGGGGTATGCTCCTATATATTTTGTACATTTATTCTTTATTATTTATAATATATTTCTTTTGCCGTTCAAGAAAAAGAACTTAGAGGTCATTTGACCAATGAATTTGTTCAATTTAATAAATTTAATATTTTTGTCACTTGCTAACTTATTTATTTTTTATTTCGAATCGAGTATTTAACGGATACTTTACGAATAATTTAACTAATTGAAATAAACGGGTTTCGCAGGTTTAGAATGGGGTTTTGGGTTTGGGACAAGATGAGTTTGGGATTCTAACTAAAAAAATAAACGACTTTGGGATGGTAATAGTAACCAAAAAATAAACGGATTTAGTAATGTGATTAACTAATTAGGCGGGTACCTACCCGTTTACGTTCTTAGGTGTGTTTAGATTTATATAAATTTATAAAAGTTAATATCTCGTATTTTATGTAGTGAATAAAAAATTTTAAATTTACAGTCTCGTAATTTATATTTATAAAAATTTATAGGGTTCTATACTCTTTTTTAACTCCAAAAAGTGTCTTGTAAGGATATCCAACAATTCGATTTTTGTATTTAAAAGTGAAGGTGCATAAAAAAATTTCAAATAATTAAAAAATCGAATCAATTTGATCACTTTGATTCGGATTAATTTAAATTTATACAAATTTAATTAAATTTTGTATTAAAAATTTAACAACGTGACATTTTTTAGTTCGATTCTCGAATTAATAGATAAAAGAAATTGAACTCAATCGAATTTGAATAAAAAATAACCCAACTCAATTAAATTCAAAACTAATTTGAAAAATATAATAGATAGTATTTGGATATTTAGGAACAAAAATAGGCGGACCGACCCAACCCAAAAATCAAACCGTTCTAATTTGATATTTTTAATTCAGTTTGGTTTGATTCAATTCCAAGTTAAAATTAGTTCGATTTTGAATTCAAATTTTAAGAATAAAAAAAATAGTTCGATCTTAGATTGACTATGGACCTGAACCATAATAATTCATGTACATCTCAACTTGCGAGTCTAATTCCACCTGTTAAATTTAGAGATTCACTTGAAAATAGTTTATCGAGTCAAAGGAATTATCTCAAATTTGTGTCATACGTATTTTTTTAAATTTAAATAATATATATTTAAATATTTTTGTTTCATAATTTAATCTTAAAATATATTTTATTTTTTAACTTTTTCAATCTTAACCGGTTTTGAAAACATCCAATTTTCCCCCCTTCTCTTAACAACCAGACTACAATACACCTTACTCAACCCATTAAAAAGCAAATTCATTTCGGTCAACAAGTCATTTCGACTTACGAGCGAGTGCCCATCCTAATTTGAGCCTAACCTGGCATTCCCCTACTAATTTAACGATATTTGTTCGATAAATTTTTTATACTCAATATAATAATATGATTTAGGGGCGTTTGGTAAATAAGAAACACCAAAATCATTTTAATTTTTATCAATTTTTTTATAATTTCTTTCAATTAAATTTTATTACGTATCACTTTTACACTAATTTTTTTTTAAAAATTGACCATTCAAACACCACTTTAAGCTTTATTAAAAACTAATGAATTATTTTTTTATTAAATTATTTGCAGCCAAGTTTTTTACTATAAATAATTTTTTAAAATAAAATTATATTGCACCATTTCTGAATAGTAAATTTCGAGTTCGAAAATGACCTCACAAGACTTACAAACTCGACAAATTCAGACTTATGCCTGTGTAAATATTGCTCAAAATAATACGCAATTTATCATACCACCGGTTGAACTATCATTGCTGTGTGTGTGTGTGTTTTTTTCTTTTTAATTTACGTGAAAAAAGTGCATAATTTCATTTCATTATCAAAGTAGAAACATTAAATGACAAAGTAACATTGGAAAGGAAAAAAAACATAACACAAATAAAGGGGTCGTTTGGGGTGTTAGAAAATTATAATTTTGAACTTTCTTTTTTGATATATAGCATTTTAATATTAATTGAGTGTTTAGTTAAAATTTATAAAAATTGAATAAAGTAAAAAAAAAATTAATAAAATTTAATTTTATGGTTAGTGAAGAAACTTATTGAAAGTTATTTTTTTTTTAGGTGAGCCAAACAACACCAAAGTAACATTGGAAAGTAAGAAAACGTAACTCAAATCCTGTCCATTTTTAACATCCCGAGGGTATGTTTGGTTGAATAGAAAATAGGAAGGAGAAAAGGAGGAGAAGGAAAAATATCTCATTTTCATTATTTGGCTGGAATAGAAAAGTGAAGAACAAGGAAAAGGGGAGAGAAAATATAGAGGAAAAATGATAGTGAGACTCAACCTTTTATCCTTCCAACTTTGGGAGAAAAAGAGGGGGGAAGATGAAAGAGAAGAGAAAAAGTGATGATATGTATGATAAAAAAATTTAAAAAGTGGGACTCAAATTTTTTTAAAATAATTTTTAATTTAAAAATTTAATTGTAATACACACACACATATCTTTTTACTTACTTCCACTTTTTCACTCAACCAAACACATTTTTTTCCCCCACTTTTCCTTTTTCCTCTACTCCTTCCTGTCACTTTTCTTTTCTCCCGTATTTCCTTTGCACCAAACGCAATGTAAAAGACTAAAGCACTGCTGGTGGGTATTTTGGGTTCAGCATATCATATTCTTTTTAAATTAAGAAATTTTTTGAATCTGTTATATTATTTGACCGGGTTTAATATTAAAAATGCCGGCTCGAAAATTTTAAAAAATATATATTTTATGTATTTATATATTTTTTATAAAAATCAAATTTTATATTTATTTAGTACTAACTAATTACTTTTGCAAAAATTCTAAATTATATATTTTTTAAACAAATACGTTTACACGGCTAATTCTGGCACTCAGTCCTACAAAAACTAAGAATAAATTTATTTACACTTCATAAATAAATTCTTATACTTCACTTTATTTTTTTATTAAAATTATGATATTAAAATTATATAACATATCTTATTACAAGAATGAGAGTAGTTATCTAATTTTTTTAATGAAAAAGTAAAATAGAGTGTAAAAATCTATTTATAGATTACAAATAAATCAACTCAAAAACTAAAAATTAGTTTTTTTCCCCAATAAGCCTATTAGAAATAAATTTGAATCGAGTTTCCTTTTGAAATAAACTTTATTTTAAAAATAATAATAATCTATAATTAAGGGTGCATTTGGCACATCAAATTTTGGTAAACATATTTAAAATTTTTTAAAAATCTCTATACATTTTTACACATTTCCGCTTTCTTAAAATTAAAAAAAAAAAGTTCAATACCTTTCAAAAAAAAGTCGATAATTAGAATTCGATTAATCAAATAACAAAAAATTTTTCACTATTCTCACTATGAACTATTAAACTACCAAATGACACCCACTTTGGCTATTTCTTGTGGGGTTGTAGAAACCGTTCCAACAGATTATAGAAATCATTTCGACAGATTTGCGCGATCAACTTTCGTCTAAACGTTTCAACAATCCGTTTGGATGGATTGTGATGCAAATAAGTCATGACTGTTCAAAATTTTGAATCCGTTCAAATAGAAATTCAATCAATTAGTACGAGAATTTACTATTCATCTTAAAAAAATATAATTTAAGATGTATAAACTAAATACAAAAAATTTTTTTAAATTACATTTTATCTTATTTTTTATCACACTAACCCATCCTAAAAGCAAAACCATGCATAATTTGGGTTATATCCCAGATCTTTGGTAATTATTAGGATGATACCTGAGTCTGTTGAAAGGTTCCAAAAGATTGGGGCCAATCATGCACGCTTAGGTTGTGTTTGGGTTTACAATTTTTGTCGATTTGTGTCATTTTACATTTTTTATTTATATTTAAATATTAAGGTCTTGTTTGGTGACATCAAAAATTACCAAAATTTATTAATTTTAACTAATTTTTATACTTTTCTCCAATCAAAAATTTTCACGTATCACCTTTAAGTCACATATTTTACTTTTATTATACTTTTTGACAATCATTTTATCAATCAAACACCCCTTAACGAGTCTATTTGTATTTTACAAATGAGTTTTTGCACTCGAATTACTTTTTTATTAAATAAATTTATAGAATTACTCTCATTCTTATAGAAGAGTATTTATGACATTAAAATCGTATAACATATTTTATTAGAAGAATGATGGTCGTTGTGTAATTTTGGTTGTGTTTGGTTTGCTGATTTTCTCTGAAAATTTAAAAAATTTTAAAAACCTCTAAAAGTTATTTACTCTTTATTTTACTGTACAAATTACGAATGCACAATTTATCTCATTTTATCACTCCGAACACACACTTTATTTAATGAAAAAATAAAATAGAGTGCAAGAATCTATTGTAGAGGACAAATAGAACCCCTCTTAAATATTTTAAGATTTAATAAACGTACTAATTAATTTACTTCAAAATAAAATTATTTAGAAAAAATGGTCAGAAACTCAACTTCTACTTATTTGGTTTTTTAACTTTTTTAAAATAATTAAATTTACATTCTTATATTTTAAATTTATTTTAATTTATATAGAACTAAAATGTCAAATTAACCAAAAAATTAAAAAATTAGTTATTAAAAATTAACTTTTTTTTAATAAACATAAAAAAATTAAGTTTTTAACTAAGACTAAAACCAAATTTTGTGAATATTGATATATATTCGCTCGTATCATATCAATTTTATATTTTTTTCCTTAAGGATTTCATATTTATATTAACGGTATTCAAATTAATGATGCATTTAGAGTGATAAAAAAAGATAAAGTGAAATAAATTGTGAATTCGTAATTTGTGTAGTGAGATAAAAATAAATAACTTTTAAAATTTTTAATAATTTTTTTACATCTTTTTAGAATTTTTTATCATTTTAAACGAATGCTAAGTTTGAGACCTATGATGCATTTGGGAAGCTTGTGAGCTTCTCAGCTGCTACATTCCCAACTTATTTGACTTTCTTCTTAATTGACCAAAGTTTATCTCATTACATATCAAATTTTTGTTTTTAAATTGTCAAGTATAAAATATTAAATTAATACAAAAAATTAAAATTTAATTATTAAAAAATTATTTTTGTGTAAATAAAAAATTAACTAATAATCAGTTTGAAAAAGACTAATTTTTTTCCTCATACTAAGCCCTAATTTCAGGTAATGTTTAATATTACTACTTTTACTGAATGCCTGTTGAAGCACTAAATTTTGGTTAAAAAAAAATTGATAAATTTTAAATTATTAAATGTTGGGTGTATTTTTTTAACGTGTAAAAAACTTAATAAAATTTTAAAAAATTGGCAAAATTTAAGAAAATTAGAGAATATTAATAAAAATTTGAGAAAATTAAAGAAATTTGATAAAAGTTGAAGTAAACCAAAGAAAATTAAAAATTTTTTATGTAAAAAAATTAAAAATCTTTTTACCAAAATTTAAACGCTTAATGCAAAGATTTTATTTGAGATGTCAAAAATATTCTAAAAGATAATAAAATAATTTTTTAAATTTTAAAAAATTTACTTTTTATCTTATTATATAAATTATAAAATCGTAACTTATACCATTCCACCTTACTTTTTGTAAACTTTAAACGCAACGTACCGTAACAGCGAAAAGGCCTTTCTGTTCTGTCAAACTAAAAGCCTGAGACGAGTTGATTTGACATGTGATGGAGCCAAAATTGTACCCAGTCTGAGACAAGTTCAAATGGGCTGTCCCCGGCCGAAGATAATTGGAACCGACCACCTTCCTGGTTGGTCCAATAAGACGAGAGTTAAACTTAAGGTTTTAATGATATATTTAGTTTATAAGTTCGATTCCCACTTAAAATAGTTTGAATTTAAATGAGAGATTATAACGGTAGATTGTTGTCCTAGTTTCTTGAAAATTTATAACTCAATAAATAAAAATTACTGAGTGATTTCTCTCATTATCAAAAAAAAATAATAATAATAATAATTGGAACTAACCTAAATACAGTA
Source organism: Vitellaria paradoxa (assembly GCA_019916065.1). Lineage (NCBI taxonomy): Eukaryota > Viridiplantae > Streptophyta > Magnoliopsida > Ericales > Sapotaceae > Vitellaria > Vitellaria paradoxa. The sequence continues at coordinate 18,834,401 of CM034234.1, read as the reverse complement.
TCTATTTAGTGTGTGTTTAAAGTGATAAAAAATAAAAAAAATTATAAAATCATAATACGTGCAATAAAATAAAAAAATTAATATGATAAAAATTTTTAAAATTTTTTTACTTTTTTGGAGATACCAAATGATACCATAATAAAACACATTTTTTGAATGGGACATGTCTATGTGGTAGTATTTGGGGAGAGTAGGTTTGCTGGAGGGAGGAGAGAGAGAGAGAAAGAAGGGAGCGGGAGGGTGAATTTGCTCGAGGAGAGAGAGAGAGAGAAAGGGGGGTTGGGATTGAGAGGAAGAGAGAGGCAGGGAGAGAGGCAGGGAGAACGAGAGAGAGAGTGAAGGGTTGGGAGAGTTGTTTTTTAAGATAAATTAAATTTTTTTAAATAAAAATAATTAATTTATTGTATAATAATTAATAATTAAATTTAAATACATATATTTTTATATTTATTTGAGTCATATATATAATAATAATAAAGAAATTAAAGTATCTGAATTTGATATATTTTTAATCGTTAAATTTATTTAATTGTCAGGATTATTTTTTCTATCTACTTTAATTATTTTTTTAGTCACTTTACATAAAAAATATTTTTTTATTTTTTCATATTTTATTAAATATTTTTTTATAAATGTTTTAAAAATATTTTTTATATCTATATAATAAAACACAACTGTTGATGTGACAAAAGTTAATTAAGTTTTTTTGTTTAAAAAAATAATATTTAAAATTTAATTTTAATGTACTCAAATTAAAAATTAAAAATAATATTCCTTAAAGTTTAATTTTAAACCATAAACATTTAAATTAAAATTTTAATTTTTTATGGGAAAAATTCAATTTTAAAGTACTTAAAACTTAAAATTGTAAATACATACATTTTTACACTCTGTGTCAGAATTTGAGATAAAAAAAGCTAAAAAATTTAAATTTGAGATATTTTTAACTATTGAAATTACTCAATGGTCATTATTATTTTGTTTTTTTTTCAATTCAATTGACTTTTTAGTCATTTTACCTGAAAACACAATCTTTTATTTTTTTCATATTTTGTTAAATATTTTTTCTAAAATATTTATTTGTGATAAATAATAAAATTTTATATGTTTATTAAAGACTGTATAGATTATTTTTATGTAGGTTTGTATTACAAATTTATATTTGAGCTATTTGTAGACCAAATTATATTTTTGTACCTTTAGGCATAGATAATTTCTACCTTTTGAAAAAAAAAATTTAGTAAAAATAAGACAAAAAAACTTTAAAAAAAAATTTTTAAGACCAAATTAAGAGATAAGTAGTCCGTGCTTTGCACGGGTATTTGCTAGTATATATATATATATATGTATGTGGCTTGTTCGGTGCAGTAAAAGTTAAAAAATTATCTAAAATATTCAAAAATTTTTAAAAAGTTCTAATACTATTTAGCGTGATAAAAAGTAAAATAAAATAAATAAGTTATAAGTTCATAATTCGTAACAGTGAAATAAAAAATAATAATTTTTAGAGATTGTAGAGGTTTTTAAAAATTTTCAGCAAATCAAATGCAACCTTTAGCTTTATTGTATTTTGTGAAATTTTTATAAATTTATATATATCTATATATACCAACAAATTTTTACAATTCTCAATAAATATTTTACAAATTCTAATAATATCTCCACAAACCCCAATAACTATTTTACAAATCTCAAAATCTTTTCAATTATTTTAAAAAAATTCTGATATAAAACCATTCGAACGGATTCAAAAAATCATTTGAATGGATTTTATATCCGAAAAACTGACGCAAAAAATAAAAAACAACACTATTTATTTTTGAAAAACATGATTTGAAAACTACACACCAAGGCCGGTTCAAGGTGCTTTGAGACCTAAAGTGACAATTACAAATGAGGCCTTTATATTTAAAAAAAAAAATTGTAACTGTGAAAATTGTAAATGCCAATTGAATTTAGTACAGGATCAACGATATGAATAAAAAAATAATTGAATTAGTTATCTATCGAATAATACATTGAAATAAAAATAAAAAAAATATTTTATTCACGTTATTCCCCAAATTAGATTTCCACCAAAGAAAATCACACCAAAATTAATCATCAAATATCTCTTAAATAGAGTTACAGAAACAAAACTAAACAAACAAGTCTTAAAGGAAAAAAAAAAAGAAAAAAAGAAGAAAGAAAAAAAAAAAAAGAAGGGCTATATCTTCCTCAAGCAAATCTGAGCCTTAAAAAAGCTAATAATTTGTTATCGACAATAACTCTTCGTTGATTGATGAAAAGTTGTCTGAAAGTTGTATGTTAAAAAAGAAAAAAAAATCAAACTACTACTCTTTGTTAAAAAAAAAAATATAAAACAAAAATTAATTTATAATTTTTTTTAAAACATTACCTCAAAAATCCATTTGATTGATGTTACAATTATAAACTTTATCAATGTATTTTTTAGCTTCAAAGTTTAAACTTTGAGAGAGAGAGGCTGAGAGGTAGAGAGGGTGAGAGAGTGTATTAGGGTTAGATTTCTACATATTAAAGATGGTTTTTAAAGATTTTTTATTTTTGATCTTCCTTCCTTATAAAACTTTTGATATTTCTTCTTTCAATATATTATTCTTTTCATTTATGTAGAGGTTTTCTTTCTTTTTTTTTTTCCCTTTCCTTATGAGCCCTTTCTTTATTTAGATTGAAGCATTCCTTTTTTTTTTCTTGTGATTTTTTTCTCATTTATATTGGGACTTCTTGTGATCATTTTTTTTTTTCATTTAGTTTAAAACTTTTTACATTTTTTCTTGTAATTTTTTTTAATTCAGATTAGGCTTTTTATTATACAAAACGTATATTAAAAATATATTCAAAATATGTTAACATTTAACTATAGTATAAAAGATTTTAAAAAATTGGGGGTCCTCAAAATTTGGGGGCCTAAAGCGGTGGCTTTGATTGCTTTATGCTTGAGCCACCCCTGCTACACACTAAACGTCCAAATATTATCCAAGTCATATTTTTTATTATTTTCTTATGCTGTAAATGCCCTCATTCTCAGTTGTGAGATTTCAAAAAAAAAAACTCATAATTTTTTTAAGGAAATTGCTTTGACTTATGCCTCGGTTTGTATATTTTTTTTTAACTTTAAGCTTGTTTTAAAAAAAAAAAAGTTAATGCTTTTAGTTATTTGACATTTTGAGTTAAATAAATTAATTTTTTACGTTAAAAAGTTATGAAAACATAAAAAAAATAAAATAAAATATCAAGATGTTGTATGAACTTTTCGGGGACATGAAAGGTATAAAATTTTTATTAACTTTTGAAAAATTCTTATTTAATCTCTATAATCCTCAAAATATCTCGTATATAAACATTTTAAATCCAAATTTTACTGTATCTGTTTAATTATACAATAATATTTAGGTAAATATATTTTTAATAAATTGCAAATAATTGATAAATTAATTATTTCCAAATTTCTAAAATTATCTTTTGTTTTATTCTATTTATTCAATTTTATTTGTAGTTCAATCAATTAAGACCCGTAACTTTGAATTGAACTACAATTATTATTATTATTATTATTATCGAAAACGACAGAATAAAGAAAAAATAAAACAAAAGTGAACCCAGGATAGCTGGCTTCTCCTGCACAGAAAAGGGTCACAGTTAGATTCTGTCTGTCCCTCCTCTTCTGGTCCATTATTCTACCCAGTTTGGTTTTTTCTGCGACCCTCCCTCGTGACAAACTGAGAAAATGGTTGAGAGAAATCACATTTATGTACTTTTCTTCAATAAAATTTCAACAAATATCACATTTATGTCATATTTTTATACTTTTACTGTATTTTTTTTCAATTTTTTTTTAATCTCTATTACTCGTTGATATGATAAATTTTTAGTGTTTTAAAATAATATAATTGTTAACAATAAATACAACGGTTACTTTTTTTTCAAAATTTAAAATGCAACGATTATTTTTTTTTGAAATTCAAAATTCAAATTTCAAAATTTAATATGACTATTCTTACTCACTGATGTGGCAGTAAAAGTCACTTAAAAAATTAATTTTTCATATATAGAGATCGGTTTTCTCATTCTCTATAATGAAATAGGTAAGGAGTATAAGAATAAAGACATTGGTAGGTGATATTTTTTATTGATAATTTTTATATTTAAAGATAGAAATTTTGGTTCTAGTGTTTAGGAAGGACAGCCACCCTTGAGCCTAAACGTTTCGTGTTTATTTATTTCATGTTTTTGATTGAGTTAGAAAAATAAGGTAAAAATGAATAAATATTTATTGAAAATAATTTAATTTTTACTTAAATATATAAAAATATATAAATAAATAATTTTCTTTTTTTCTTTTCAAAAATTCATATTTCAAACATAGTACAAGTGTTTTAAATTTATTTCTCAAATTTTTTTTTTCTCTGTCTCACTAATAATATTTTCATTTTTTTTTTAATTTTGTCACAAATGGCAATGAAAAGAGAAATTAGAGAGAAATTAAGAAAGGAAGCTGAAAGAGTACTCATAGAATTTAAAATTGCGATGCAAAATTTGATTCTTCTGTATATACTCGTTGGCAAAGAGTTTAGGGAGCCTGTCCTCTTTGGGGATGTCAATGAGGCACATATGGCCTTCCAGTCTCCATTCCGTTCCCGTCCCATGTATTTCCCGTCCTCTTTGATCTGCTAAATGTAACAAAATTATAAATCATATATTATATATAATAAATATTAAAAATTATTATAAATATCATATATATTAAATAAAAATATATGTTATTTATATATTAATAAATAAATATTTAAACAGGTATGAAAAAAAATTCTCTACTGCATACATTTTTTTGATGTAAGGAATACATCATCAACAAACATGAAGTGCGCGTTCAATTTGATTCGTTCGGTTTTGTTTTCACAATCGAGTTTTTTATTCAATTTTTTCTTACTTAAATTTTTGGTTAAAAATAAAATTTATATTATAATATATTAAATATAAGCATCACATTAATAACCAAAAAAAATGTTAATTATTCAGTAAAACATTAATAACTTTTTAATATAAATTATTCAGTAAAACATTAATACAAAATTTGAACAGCTCAAAATTTTTAATGATGCCCGCCAAGGTACCCAAAATACAAATGGCCATCCAGCTGTACCTTCCGTCGGCCACCACCCGACCAAATGAACAATCAGATTGAACAATCACACGGAACGACACTTAACCCATTTAGAGTTCATTTGATTTGCTAAAAATCACCGAAAGACTTTAAAAATCTCTAAAAACATCTATAAATTATTCACTTTTTACCTACCTTACTGCATAAATTATCTCACTTTATCTCGATTTATTTTACTTTTTACCGCTCTAAACGTACCCCTAATAACTACTCGATTTATTTTACTTTTTACCGCTCTAAACGTACCCCTAATAACTACTTTTTACCGCTCTAAACATACCCCTAATAACACAACGTTTTACAGGTCTACTCAGACACGTGTATCATATTCAACACGTCAATGCAACAATTACATACAAGCTGGAAAAATACGCAAACCCATCCAACTTAATCATTTACCCGTTGAACTTAACATGAGTGTTAAAAATAAGTTTAACCAGTTTTTAATATAAACTCCCTATTTTTAATTATGCACCCTAACTTTGCTGAGTCTAGTTCAAGTCTTCCTCAATTGCCAAGTTTACCAACAAGCCCAAATCCCCCTCTCTAATGGATTCATCACCAGCGCCAAAAACTTCCAAGCCTATCCATCCAAAATGTCACCCACGTCCTAACCTGAGCAGCCAGGTAAGAGGACGGGGATAGAGAGAGAGAGAGAGAGAGAGAGAGAGAGAGGTGCAGAGAACTTACCTCAGACCAACTCTCGTAGTAATTAATATCTACCACACATTTGCAAATCAAAAAATTGAATGGTTTATGCTCTCATCCAAACTATATATGTAAAGAGAAGCGCCATATATAAGCTCAGTTCCAATATTAACCACTATAGAAACACATCCAAGTCACAAATAAGGAACGATGTGCTAAAATACCCAACACCAAGAAGTCACAATGGAAGTGACCAAGTTAACCTCCAGGGTGATACCTTGTCCTTTTTGTCTATTTATTTACTAGTAGAATAGGACACGACATGTTTCAAAGGCAGATCACGACCCTCTCATCCCATGGCATACTTTTGAGTCCAGGATCGAGCAGTCATCTCGTACTTAGCTCTGTCAGTCTTGTACATATGCGCAATCTCAGGCACCAGAGGATCATCAGGATTCGGATCCGTGAGGAGTGAACAAATTGAAAGCAGCACCTGCAAACAAAGGACACGCCACAAAATCATGGTGAGAGATTATTATCATCAAGTGGCTAACATCTTATTCACAATGCCGAATCGAGCATGCTTCAAATTTAAAAACAAGTTATGTTAGCAAACTAACAATTTCCACGTATTGTAGCATGGAATCTTAAAACATGTGCAAACAAGCAAGAACATTATTGTAGCATGGAATCTTAAATCAAGTGCACATAAAGCAAGCACATTACCTTGGATATTGTAAGAGCTGGGCTCCACTGCTCTTTGAGAATGTCAAGGCAAATGCTACCATTGCTGTTAATGTTTGGGTGGTAAACTTTCGTCTTGAACGAAACCTGCAGCACAGCACATAATTAGGAATTTTTAGTTCAAACTAAATGGCATACAGTAGAAGAAACCCAGTCAAAAGTTGTAAAGGATACAGTTTGGGATAAAGTGAAGACATGCAATTAGGCAATTAGAACTTAGAAATGTGCACAACACAGTGCCAAACTTCTACGCAGTTTCAGGAACCCAAAAAAGAGTACAAAAGATAAAAAAAAATAAATATAACTACATGGATACAATGAGCGACCATTTGAAAGATGTAAAATACACTTTGGTCTTTAGCATATAAATAGAATATTGCATATATTACCTTTGGTGGCTTGAATGGATAATCTGGTGGGAAGTGAATGGTTATAAGAAACACACCCCCTGCAAATGGGCTGTCTGCTGGGCCCATGATAGTTGCTTGCCAATGGAACATGTCCTCACCAACAGGTCCTGGAACAATATAAAACTTCTATAGTACAACAATACCATAATAATTTTCAGATAAGAGAAATCCTGTTGCTGCCTAATCACCATATATTAAAGCCAAAATCTTATTATCGTACCAGGAGCATTATTCTATTTCCCCTTTTCTTTCCTTCTCTTCTAGTCCTTGCGTGTGTGCGTGTGTGTGTGTGTGTGTGTGTGTGTGTGTTTGTGTTTCGGGGAGGGGGTATTTCAGGAACCACAAGCTGATGGTGGAAATTTCAGGAACCACAAGCTGATGGTGGAAATGACACAGAATTAATATATACACATGAATCAGAAGACAAGATTGCAATCTATATCTGGCGTGGGCTAGGAGGAAAATGTATTGAGATTACATCAATGCAAGCAACGATGAAAATAAAATTGTCATGCATGGAAACACTCGTGTTGAAAGAGTTCATTTTCCTGAATCAATATCCTACTCACTTAGACAGAGAGATACGCACATGCATGCATATACAAACAGTGCAACTTATAGAACATATTAAGGGTATAAAATAGAAATCGAACAAACCAGCACTGCAAGAGGCTGGAGGGTCCTTCTGCAAGTCCTTCAACTCCTTCTGAATCCTCTTTGAAGCCATAACCAATTCTCTAGTGTCGTTTAACACTAGCGCACGATCTTGCTGCATAATATCCATGTTAAGCCAAAATGATAAATTATTCAAATAATGCACAGACCAATTAGCTGGAAAAATAAAATGTACAACAAAAATCTTGGTTCGAAAAAAAGAAAATAAAAACAGCTAAGGATGAAGATAATCAAAACTTCTCCGGTCCAACATCCCCCCCCCGGGGGGGGGGGAAGAATCACAAGAAAATTGCCCCAAATATCCTCCAAAACAGACAATTATGCAAGGAACAACATTATCTACAAGTTACATAATTTCTCAATTGTCTACCCTAGCTTCGCAATCTCTTAAGTGGCCAAGAAAACAAAACATAAACTGTTTGCGAAGAAAGTTTATATTAGCCGACTGTTAACATCACAGTCCAAGAACCCAAAACTTTCCCTTACGCGGCAACCCAACGCACCGACAAAAGAAATCATCAAACCGAGAAAATAAAAAAAAAGGCGAAAAACAATGAATTGAAGGCACAACAACGATCTATTCACGGGAAATGAAAACCCCCAAAATCGAACGAAGACACAAAAACTACTACCGAAAAACAGAGAATCGTACCGATCGAATAACAATCAAGATCGTAAAATCGAAAGCGTACAGATATAGATACATGCATCTATATATTTATATATATATATATGAATTGCCAGTACTACCGATCAAAGAGATGGGGTTACCGATGATCAGAAGCGGCTCTCTAGGGTTTGCTTCTCGCTGCGGTTTCGAAGTCAAAATGAATGAGAAGCCAAGCGATGGTGCTGTTGAAGTATCCTAAAGCAATGGCAGTCCTATCCCCACTTTAATATCCGTGTGCCCTTGGAACTTGCCTCGGTGGCGATGAACCACGAGTCTGTCTATTTATTTTTTATTTTTATTTTTTTCACGCGTGTAATTAGACTTAATCTATTTTTTTTTTTTATCTCATGGGGCGTTTAGAGCTAAAAAATAAAAAATAAAAAAAAACTAATGAATAGAATTGATGTAATGTAAAAATGATAGGTGACAAAATGTGATTGGAGGAATTTGAAAACTTTTAAAACTTTTTAGTTTTTTTATGACTCCAAACGAGCTCATATATTTATTTTAATATTTAATTAGATTTTAAGTTAATAGTCACTTATAATTTTTTTATTAAATTATATTGCAGCACAAAAATGATTAATCCTGTTAAGTAAAAAATTTTTATTTAATATATATAATTAATTTATTTTTATTAAATAATTTATAACATGATAAATAAATTATCATCATCACTAAATTGAGTGTGTTTGGCACACCAAAAAGTATTAGTGATAAAAAATAAAATAAAATATACTTTAGGGAAACTTTTTGTATTTGGTGCACACCGCTCAAATCACGTTTTTTTTAAATGAATAGTTAAATTTTGTTCTGATGGATTGGATTTCCGTTTAGATGGATTCAAAATTTTAAACAGTCATGACTTGTTTACACTACAATCCGTCCAAACGGATTATAGAAACCGTTTAGACAAAAGTTGGCAACGCTATTCCGTCGAAATGGTTTTTACAATTTGTTGGAACGGTTTTAAAAATACCACAAAAAATAATCAAAGTTGGTGTCATTTAGTAGCTTGAAAATCCATGGTGAGAATGACGAAAAAAATTTTGCTATTTGATTAATCGAATTATAGTTATTGACTTTGTTTTGGAAATATATTTAACGTTTTTTAAATTTTAAGAAAGTAAGAATGTATAAAATTTTATAGAAATTTTCATCACACTTTAGTGCACCAAGAGCACCTATTATATTCATGGAAAAACTAACCTGATTCATTTACATTCGTAGGTACCTACAATTCATGAAATAATTTATAATAAAAAAACATCTTAAAGAATAATTAGATATGTAGATAATATTATTTTAAATTATATTACGTTATTTTTTATTAATTATTAAAAATAAATGATATAAAATAATAATATTTAAATTCAACTATAATTCTAATTTTATATAATAGAATAAATTTAATTAATAATAAAATAAAAAATATAAGAAAACGTAAAATTATATATAACTCTATAAATTTACCTTTTATTTTATTTGATAATTATAAATCACACAAAATTACAATAGAATGATAATCTAATACTCTTATTATGTAAATACTTTAAAAAATAACAAAATAATAATTTTTTTTGAAATGTTACAAAAATAATTTATGATAAATATTATGTTAAATTATAACTAGAAGAAATGTAATAATATACAAAAATTTTGATTATATATTTTCTACATTTATTATTTTTTATAAAATTTAATAATTTTAAATTTTATTCTATCTTATATGTTAAAAGGGGATTAAAAAATAAAGCTAGCAATTGAGTTGGAGTATTATTCTAAATGATTTTATTATATTTTGGATGATAATTTATTAAAATATAAAATTATAATTATAAAAAAGCAATAACTTGTGTGACAAGTAGAAATGTTGGTTAGATATATACAGTAATATTAAGTGATATTCATGAAAGTTTAAATTTGAATAAAATTAATATTAATGAGTAGTATTTATAATATAAATATAATTATCAATTACTAAAATTAAATAGTTTGAAATATACATGTCACAACAATATTTATTAAAAATTATATATTTTTATTATAAAATTTATTAGTTTTAAATTTTATTTTATCTCTATCTATCAAGAACTGTGAAAAACCTATGAGCGACAACATGCAGGAGATGGAAGCGATGGTAAAATAAGAAGGAATGACTTTTATTCTACGTTGTTTAAGTAGAGTAAAGAAGTAACATATATGTAACATTTAGGTTTCGTTTTAGGTCAAAAAAACTATAAAATATGGTGAAAATATTGAAAAAATTATAAATATTATTAACTTTTTATTTCACTGTACAAATTACAAACCTGCAACTTATCTGACTTTATCTCATTTTATTTCACTTTTTATTGCTCTAAACGTATCTTTCATGTCTACAAAATACAACGTGTTTATATGGTAAATATAATATTTGAGTTGGGCTATATGATTAAAATTTTTGGTTAATACATATTAATGATGATGATATTTGGTGATATTAGATACAGGTTACTCAGTAGACGATCTGCTGGGAATAAGAATACCTATTTACCCGAGACACAAGTGTGGTGTCTACAAAAGATTCTCCGACGATTGAGTTAGAGAATATCTAATGCAATTTTTGCAGAGCAACAATAGGGTCAAAGTGACATACCTATGATAGTGACTTCTTTTTTTCTTTATAAGAACGGCTGCTAAATTAAAGATAGAAACAAATCGATATTCTTCACTAATTTTCTGTAACTTCCTTATTTGAATAAAAAATGTATATAATTTGAATCAGTTCTACAATCTCTTACCAAAGTTGATATCTATGAATCAATAATTACGGTATAAATCTCAGAATTATAATCACATGAGTCTCTCATACGTGTCTGGATTTAGCTCGACTCCAATGAGCTTGGTCCATGAGCTCAATTCACAAAGCTCGGCCGATCAGCTCAAGAAGTCAACTCGGAAGGTCAGCTCAGGCTTTATAGGGCTCTTCTTGAACGATCTTGAGGATCATTATGTCATTTTAATCAAGCTTGGAAATCTTCACCATCGCATATATAAGTTATAATTTAATTAATAAGTAATAAAATTAAATATTCTAATCAATAATTAATTATTACTTTATATCTACTTATTATTACTATTTTATTTTTAACTTAAATAAAAATTTAATTTATATAATAATTAAAAATATTATCATCTTTGAATTGTAATACGAAATGACAAATAGATTTTAATCTAGATAATTATAATATTTTGAATTCAAATCTTAACGGATAAGTATAGAACAAAAGAAAACTTATTTAATTTATATACTGAATGATAACTTTAATTTAATTTAAATAATAATAATATTATTTGATAAGTAATATTTAATAATTAATAAAATTAAATAATTAAAAGATATGTATCACGATTATAATATCTAATTAAGCGCTACAGGGCAGAATTGGGTCTCCCAAGACTTTATTTTATATTATGCAGCCAGTGTTTATTCATGTGGAATACTTCTGTAGTAATAATATAATAATTATTTTTATTTAAATATATTATCTTATAGATAATTTTTATACCATTTTATAGTTGAAAAAATAAAAATATACAAATATTTTTAAACAAAATAATTACACAATGACAAAACACGAAGGATAAAAAAATAAAGAATTTCGAAGTAATTTTACTTTATCTCTGTTTATTTCAAAGTATAATCTGTCTATTTATTTTTCTTTTTCTTGGGCGGGTATTTGGGTCTGAGACCCGTTTGTCCTTCTCGATTTTGTCATTGTCGGATCTGGATTCTGAACCGAGTATCCATATTCAGCTTATTGACACGTCACTCCCAAATAAATGTTCCCGCTCTCTAGTAGCCCCGACGTTGTTTGGACTTATGTTTAAAGTTGCTAAAAACCCTCAAACTCATTCCCTTCCCTGGTTTCTCTCACCTCTTCACCTTCATCCCGCTGCTCCTGCTGTTTGTCCTATTTCCGGCCGTCGCACCTCCTCCTCTGGTCACCATTATCACGCAGAACCTTCCTCCATCCCGGTCACCATTATCACGCAGAACCTTCCTCCATCCCGGTCACCCTCAGCCGCTTACCTCCGCCGCCCCTCTCTTTCTCGATTTCCTTCCCGTCGCTGCTGGTAGCATCTCCGTTAATCATCCACCGGCGACGATCGTGCGTCGTCCACTGCTCACCATCGTCGCGCTGTCTACTACTGCCTTCAACCGCGTTGCACACTCGGCCTCCCTTCTATTTCTATCCTTGGGACGACTGCCTAGCATTTGGGGCACTGTCCAGTTCAGACGCGAAGGGTGAGTTTTCTAATTCTGTATCAACTTCATGTTTCTTGTCGCGATGTTCTGAAAGTTTCTGAAGTACTGCTCCACATATGTTCACATGTCAATTCCTATCGTAGAAATTTATGTGGTATTTGTAGAAATTTTGCTGCACTGCGTAGCATTTGGAGTATTTTATTTAATTGCTAAAATACATTTTGTTTATTCATATATTCACATCTTAGTTCTTTTAAATTTTACATGTATACAAAAAAAAAAAAAATCTGAATCGTGTGCTCCATGAAGAGCACAAAAGCAAATGGACATTTAGGAATAAGAAGAATTTCTTTTTGGTCTTGGTGGAATGAGCGCATAGACCTGCGTTTTAAATGGTTTGGATTCTTGCAGAGGTATATAAGTTTATTATACTTATTATAAAACTTCTCCCCACATGCATGGGGATGGGGGGCTAGAAATGTGACTAGCAGGGAGAGAAGAAGAGGAACAAGGTTCCCAAAAAACCGAAACCAGAGGGCCATTTGAGAATAGTTTACTAAACAATTAATTATTAAAACCAGAGAGGCATGCTAGTGGTCGGTGAAAGGCATCTAGCCTTAACAATTTTGTTTGGAAATGGCGACCAATTGTTCACTAAAACATATATTATTGGTGACCAATATTTAGTTGAAGAAGAGTAATATTTAGCGACCAGTTTGAATTTTGGTTGCTAGTACCTTCCTCCACCAACTTTCCCTGACCAAATGCCAATCGAATTTGTTTGGTCGTTGAAATTTTTAGCGACTAAATAAGGGCTTCAGCAACCATCTTTTTTGGTCAGCAAATGTGTGCTTTGTTGTAGTGCTCTCTTTCTTTTCTTTATCACTGCCCTATCATTTTTCTCTATCGAAAGTTTTTCTAGCACTCACTATTCAATTATTGTGAATTTTTTCAAGTACTCACTTGGTCACTCTTTTACATAACATCTTGCAAGACTGAGTTGAACTCTTACCACTTGTTTGTCCTTCACCATCGGTTGCCAATCTCTACATAAGTTAGGGAAAATTAATTTTTTGAAATGTATACACATCGATGCATATATTAAAATATTTTAAATAACATGTTAAGGTGTTAAAGTTTTATAAAAATATTGTCAATTATAATATATAAAAGTATTTTTTAGATTTAATTAATTTTAGTTATTAATTATATTCATTATAACTGAATGTATAATTTTTTAAGGACTAATTAGAAAGCCATGTGGCAACCTCAATTCTCACATAATTTGAGTTATCTTTATCAAATTTAACAATTTTATATAAAAAATCTAAAATGTGAATGGATGTATTGGATGCTTATAGTATAAGGGACCTCCAAATATTTAATGATATTTTTTTTTTAAGAAAAATAAGAAAACCAAGAGAAAAGCTCATTCTTTACCAACTTTCAAAATTAAATAACAATAAAAAAGAAATTTATCCATGTAAATGACTAATTGCACAAAATGGAATAATTAGTTTTTTATTTTGTAATAATTAATGATTTGAACTTCAATTAGTTGCAATGTTGCCTTGTAATGTTGCCTCTCAGTGACTATTTTTACCCCTTAAAGCTGGACAGTTGACAGTGGGTATGCAAGGGTATAATAGTTACCGAAGAAAAGATTACAACTAATTAAAAGATTAATTGATGGAAAATAAGGAATAAAACTTCGGCCTTGAAGAGGAATTTCTCTTAAAGCTCAAGATAGCAAAATAAAATTTACCAATTCATTTTGAGAAATTTGTGTCTGTCTAGGTTCATACTTGTCAATTTTGTGTTAATGTATTCATGTCGTGTTATATTTGGCTCATTTGTTTATCAAACTCGAGTGAGCCTCTAATTGAATCGACCTTGAGTCAAACTCAAATAATTTTATATTATATCTATCACTATTCAATTTCAAACAAACCTATGATCAAATCTTTTGTATTATAATAATTTTATACATGATAAAAATATTTTTTTTAACAAAACTCTAGCATCTTTGTGTACTTTCATTTCAAATAATTTTATTGTTTATTGTATAACCAATGTTGAAAAACCCATTTAAAAAATGATCTGCTTCATAGTTCAAACTTTAAACATTATTATAACAAAAGCTCAGTTTAAATTGCTAAAAATTGAGGTTGAATTGGTGACTCATATAGACTATTTGTGGTTCATTGAACTTGCTAGTTCAACAATCCTTGTAAATTGGATAAAATAGTCCTTAATAATATATTTTTTTACAATATTAATTGATGAATCAGTAACTTAGTCATCTCCAGATGATTTGACCTAAGTCTGGGAAGTTGTCTAGGATACTGATATGGTGCCTGCCAAAAAAATATCCGATACTTAAGTTAGCAAAAAAGTCTAGGAAATTAGTTTGGCAGAAGTTTCAGTAAGGTTAGAGTGTTATGTGTACCTATGTTGTTGTGAAGTGTTGATTTTTATATGTGAAGCCTTTATGTGGATTGATATGCATGTAGTTACATGTAAGTGCATGTAATGTGCTTTTCCTCCTTCTAATAGGATGATGCCACCTATACCCGTAAATCCCAAGGTTGATTCTTTAATTCGTTAGCTGACGTGCCCCGATGTATTCCCCATTGATATGGTTGGTGGTAGTGCCTTCGTAGGCATATTTACAGGGACTGTTAAATGGGGGTTGTACGCATAACTTCGTGACATAGGCTGCTTCGACGTGCTCGATCAAGAGCATGACCACTCCGGCCCTATTTTAGGCAGCGAGGACCGACCGAGAGCAAAGCTACCTAGATTCCTGATTGAGAGGATTAGGCCGATCGGGACTGGCATCACTCGAGTACCCCTGGCCGGGTATGGGCTGATCAGGAAACCCGTTTGATATCCAAGTCAGGTGTGGGGCCTTCCTATAGCATTAAGAAAATAATCGTCGTTAATATACATTTTTCTTTAATAAAGGAAATTCCAACTTAATGCAATTTATTTTTACTTTTACATTACGAATAAAATAACTCTAAATAAATTAATTTTTGTTTATAATATTAATATAGATTTATAATATTAATACAATATATAACATGAATATGGATAAAAGTCTTGAAAGTTAAAATTGGATCACGGTAAACACTACTAAACATCTGCAGAGGATTATAGAGCAAGGGGTAGGAAAGGACTTGTTTTCGAGGTACATTATGAAAAAGCCTACAAGCATGTGGTTTTTTATTTAGAGTTCTCTTTATTAGTTATTTGATTTTTTCTTAGCTAGTAATTAGCATTTTGTCATGAGGCCACCTTGTCCTCATTTTTTTTGTGAAGCTTTATTTACTCTTTTGTTGATGGGTAAGTAGTTTTTGATGTGTAAGTGAAGCTTTTTCCTCTATCTACCCCTATGATCTGGCGCTTTGTCATTCCCCTAAAGTAAGATTCACTGATTTTTGCTCCCTATGTTGTAAGCAAAGAGTGGTGCCCTCAAATAGTAAACAATAAATATCTGCAGGAAATGTGTGTTTTCTATGTTATGAAAATTATACGCAACAGCTTTCTCTTATAGGGAAGGATATACACATGAATAGGAAACTAGCAATCAGCTATATACAAGAATAGAAAACTAGCAATCAGCCTAATAATAAGGCATAAGTTAATTGCTTAACAATAAGCCTAATAATAGGAAACTAGCAATCGGTGAACAGTTAGCCTAATTTAGAGTATTCTCTATTTATAGGAAAAAAATATCTTTACATATTTGGACAGATATAATCAAATCTTCCAACACTCCCCCCTCAAGCTGGCTTGAAGGTATCTTCTATAGCTTGCCAATCAAATTGTTGAATCTTTTTTTTTGGCAGTCCCTTTGTAAGTATGTCTGCAATCTGATCTGTGGTTGGAACAAATGGTGTACAAATCAATCCGTTCTCAATTTTTCCTCGATAAAATGCTTGTTTACTTCCACATGCTTGGTTCTATTGTGGAGAACTGGATTGTGAGCAATTGAGATTACAGTTTTATTATCACAATAGATATCACAATAGACCTTCATCGGTGAGGAGTTAAAGACCTTTTAACTCTTCTAAAAGTCTTCTGATCCACATTACTTCACTAATCCCATTAGCCAATGATCTAAATTCAGCTTTCTTATTGCTCCTAGCCACTACATTCTGCTTCTTGCTTTGCCAAGTGAAAAGATTTCCACTGACAAAGTTCCAATAGCCAAAAGTCGATCTTCTATCAGTAACACTTCCAGCCCAATCTGTATCAGCATAAAGTTCTACCTGTAGATGTCCATGCTTTTGGTACAAAAGTTCTCTTCCCGGAGTTTCCTTCAAATACTTTAGAATTCTATATGTAGCTTCAAAGTGTTCCGGTCCTGGTGAGTACATGAATTGGCTTACCATGCTCACTACAAAGGATGTATCAGGGCGTGTGTGGGACGAATAGATCAGCCTTCCAATAAATCTCTGAAATTGTTCTATATTCACCACATCCTTGGTCTTTTTTTTTTTGGTAAGTATGTAATTTGGATTAATGGTAGAAGATAGTTATAGTATCAAAGGGGCATACTTGCTATAGAACTCTATACATTTGTACTATCTATACAAGAAGGGATCCTCCAATTTGTACACATATTAACATGGGATGCAATATATTCAATTCTTTTAATCTGCGAGGCTCTAATTTTAACTTCATGCTTGATAGTGTTGAGGATGTCCCCAAGGTGTATGGGTTACTCCCTTGAAAACTCTTGCATTTCTTTCTGGCCAAAGGTGATATATTGTTGCCGACCAAGCAAGTTTACAAATAATATTGGCAAGGGATTTCCCACTGAATTTCCCAATGGCCCAACTAACTTCATTTCTCCAATTTCTATTATTGTCGCAGATAGAGCATAAATAGTATTGTCCCCAAAAGGACGTTGTTAAAACAGTATTGTTCCATAAATACTTTGGAATCAGTGATATGGCTTATGTGATGCACGGATTTGTTATATTATATGATTAAGTTGGGGTGCTATCATATGCTAAAACAGTTAAGTTGTATAAATATATTTGAAAGTAATATATATTGTTGTTTATGCAGATTCAATCAAGTAGTGAATATAAAACAAATTAAAATATTGATACCATCAGTAGCATCGACTCGATTAAATTCAAATTCTAATAAATAAACAGAAAAGAAAAAAATAAAAAAGGTCGAAGAATAACAACGCTTACTCATATAATTAAACAATTTTTATAGTTATTGTTTGTATTCTTTCTACTATAGTGTATATGTATATCAATTACATATAAAAACTTACAAAATACATATCAATTACATATAAAAATTTTAAAAAGATAAAATTTAGGTACGTACTTAGCAAATTGCAAAGTCGAAGAGAAAATTATTGTAATAAAAAGTCTCCAATAAATTTGAAATAAAAGAAAACTTTGTATCTATTTATAGATTTTGCATTTAGAAAAGTCCTATTTTGTTTAGATTGGAATACCATTTTGAAGTCCTATCTTATTTCGATTAAAGTACTATTTTGATCGAATTGGAAGTCCTATCTTATTTTGATTGAATTATGTAAAATACTAATTTCTTTATAAGATAATTAAGATAACTATAACTAAATGTCATGTGTGACAACTATACACGTATCATAATCATAGCGCAAGTTAAGTTCTACGTAGCATAAGATAATTATAATTAAGTGCTACATGTCACAACTGTAGTATAACTTAGGTCTTATGTGGCGCAGCGGCGTTGCTAGACTCTCTCTCTCTATATATATATAATATGATATGCATAGAAAACTTGATTGCACAAGCAACTTCAAGCAAGTGTTTATTTTTTTCTTTCAGTAATTCCATTTTGTTTAGGAGCATCACGACATGTAGATTGATGTTGAATATTATTTTCTTTCAAAAAGTGCGTACTTTAAAATATTCTGTTCCATTGTCGGTGCAAAGGATACTGAGTTTTGTTTGAAATTGATTTTCAGTCATGGTATAAAACTCTTTAAATAATTTCTTCACATCAGATTTTTCACGCGTCAAATATACCTAACACAATCTTGTGTGATCATCAATAAAAGTGATAAACCATTGTTTTTCCAGATAAATTTGCAATTTTTGGGGGACCTCCAAACATCACCATGCATCAAATAGAATGGTTTTGATGCACGATAGGGTTTTGAAGTATAAGTAGTGCAATGACTTTTTGCTAAAAAAACAACTTTCACATTGAAACGATTAACAATCCAAGTTCTTAAATAAAGTAGGAAACAAATTCTTAAGATATGGAAAACTAGAATGTCCTAGTCTAAGATGCCAAAGCATGATTTGACTACGAACTGGTTTTGAACTTAAACCACATAAGTCGTGAGTCTCGTTATCACTGAGAGGTTGTCATCAAAGTAGCAAGACAGTTAGAATCTTTAGATAGTTGACTCATAGACAAAAGATTACAAGTAAGTTTAGGAATATGAAGAACAAATTTTAGAACAATGTTTGATGAGAGTTTTATGGGACTTTTTTCTGCTATTGGTGAGAAATTACCATCAACAATTCGAATTTTTCATTACCAGAACAAGGTGAATAGGTATGACAAAGATTTGAAAAACTAGTCATATGGTCGGAAGCGCTAGAATCTATGATCCATCATACTAAGTTAAAGGAACATGACAGAGCATGAGGATTACTACTTGTATGAGCCAAAGAAACATTAGGAGAACCAGATGATGAATTGGTTTTCAGCAGAGTAAGAAGTTGATTTATCTGCTTTGTAGAGAAGGGACTCATGGCTGTTTCATTTGCTGAAGGACATACCTTGTTGGGTTTCTCTCCTTGTTTGTTGCTTTTCCGATTTATTGGTTTACCATGAATTTTTTAGTATGTTTCTCGTGTATGACGGGTTTGTTGCAGTTGTCACAGCATACCCTAGGTTGGTCACTAGATTGCCATTGATACGGGATGGTTTTGCTAGCATTGGCATTAGATGTAGCCAATGCAGAGCTCTCAATAGAACCAGCCATAGAACCAGCAGCTTCCCATTTTCTTAGCATGACATTCCTACGAGTTTATTCTCTTCTCACTTTAGAAAATACCTCACCAATCGGAGGCAAGGGTTGCCTACCAAGAAGCCATCCCCTAACTTCATCAAGATCAACATTGAGGCCAGCAAGAAACTTGAAGATGTGATTGGCCTCCACCACATCCTTATAATGATTATAGTCATCTGTAGACTTTCACTCATAATCGTTGAAGAGATCCAAGTCCTGCCAGTATCTGTTTCAAAGAGTTGTAACACTTGGTGACTGTGTCTTCTCCCTGTCGAATATCATCAAGTTTTAGATTCAACTCATAAACTTGAGATTGATTTCCAAAATCAGAATACATCTGATTAACATTGACCTAGAGTTCCTTATCCGTACGGTAGCTCATGTAGTTAGAGCCTGCCTTCATCCATCGAGTTTACAAGCCATGTCATGACCATGGAGTTTTTAGCATCTCAGGTTTTGTACTCAGAATCAGTGCGTTTTGGTTCCTAAGTTTCGCCAGTCAAGTAGCCCATCTTTTCTCACCCACGGATGTGCATACATACGGATTGAGACCATTGCAGAAAATTAGTACCATTCAATTGAATCATGGTGATCTGGACAGAGTGAGAATATGTGTTGGAGGGTTTGATGTAGGTGATAATTGATGGAGTGGTGAAAGAGATTGATTCTAAGGTAACTTCGGACATGGTTACAAAATGTAGTGGCTGCTAGGATTTTGCAGGGAACAAGGCTGCTAGGGTTTTTGCTGTGAATAGCTGCCAGGGTTTTTGTAGGGAACAGCTGCTAGGGTTACGTGGAGAACAAGGAACGTTTTTGCTCTGATACCATGCAGGAAATATGTGTTTTCTATATTATGAAAATTAAATGCAGCAGCTTTCTCTTATAGGGAAGCCTATACACAAGACTAGGAAACTAGCAATCAGTTATATACAAGAATAGGAAACTAGCAATCAGCCTAATAATAGGAAATAATTGATTGCCTAACAATCAGCCAACAGTTAGCCTAATTTAGAGTATTCTATACCATTGCCAGTGAACTGACGCAGTTTATCTTATGGAATGACAGGTTATTTGCTTGTCAAGACAAGAAATCTTAGTCACCTTCCTATCTTACTGTATTGCTCAGATCCCTTTTTTGGTCAATTTTTTGATTTTGTTAATGCATTCTCTAGTTTTATAGCTATTATGATTTTTTGCAAATTAAATGCAGTTCTATTTTTATGCTGTGTGTTCAGGTGTTGGATTTCTGGAAGAGAGAAAAAAGTGAAAGTAAAAAACTAGAAAAATAAATGTAATCAAATGAGTTATTTAATTTATTATTTATTTGTTTTTGATTGATTTCTTCAATTTTTTATTATTTGATTTATTGAGGGTGTTTGGAGTCAGGGGGGCTGAAGTCGGGGGCGACTTCAGTGGCTGCAATCACTAGTTAAACGACGTCGTTCAATCGTTTTGGCGCTGCTTTGAAAATTTTTTGTCTCCCTCTGGTTCTCCTTCGTTTTCGTTCAATTGTCTGCAGAGGACAATAGAGAGACATTTTCCTGTGAGCTGTCTTTGCAGTCTGAGAGAGAGAGAGAGAGAGAGAGAGAGAGAGAGAGCGGGGGAGGGAGATTGGTCGCTGGAGGAATAATGATGGCCTAAGGATCATTGGGGTGGTTTCCGACTTGGAAGGAGAGGGAAAACAATAAAGGGTGAGAGAGAAGAGGAGATGATGGCACCACCTGTCGCAAGGTTTGCCTCTAGTATTTTTCTATTTAGCTATCTAATTATGTGTTTCTTGTGCGATTATTTATTTTTTATTGCTGGGTCTTTTCTTCCCCCTGCTCTTCTTGTGTCTTATCATTTGTGTTCATGGATCTATTCAGATTTTCTGTTTGTGATGTTGGAAATGGGTTAAATCGATCTTTGTCTTTTGTGTTATTTGCTTTTATCTGTTTCTTTAATCTTCGAAACATATGCTATTTTATGGAAAATTTTCATTTAGATTGATATAGTAATATATTCAAAAGTTCTCCTTTTGTATGGTAATATAGTCAAAAGTTCTCCTCTTTGATTCTTTGATGGGATCAGACTACTGATTCTTACTGTATGATTCAAATCCTTTCTGGGTTTCTTTTGCAATTTCTTATTCCATCTTTCTGTAGATGAGGATCTATCTTGGATTTTTCAATTGGTGATTTGAAATTGAATTATGGGTTTTATGCAAACATTCATTGTTCTTTCATCACTTAGAAACAATCATTTTTCTGGTGCTTTTTTTTTATTAGATTTATTGCTTTGTTTTGGTTTTTTATTAGATTTATCTTTCCTCCTGGTATGAAGTTTGGGTTTCCAATGCTTACCAAAAAAAAAAAAGTTTGGGTTTCCAAACCCTTTTCTTTGTTGAAATTAGGAATGTATTGCGTTCCTTGAATTTATTGATAGCCATAGACAAGTCACAGTTCCATTGAAATCATGGTTTGATGCCAAGAGAATAACTTGATTTTATTCAATATTTTTGATGCTAAGAGAATAACTTGATTTTATTCAATATTTTTGTGCAACTTGTGCCCCATGCATTTATTCCCACCTTTAACTCGTGCCTATTTTTCTCTCATGACATCTTATACAGGATTGCAGACCACCCCCAATTGTGACCGAGGTTGCAGGAATAACAAAAAAAACGTCAATGCATGTTCATCAGTTCAACCTAGTCCAACCTCATCATCATTTCCAAACAGTGGCAGCCCCAGCTGCTCCATCGTGTCCTACATTTAATCTTGTATAAAGCCTGTGGCTCAGCAGAGTTCCCTTCTGGATGCAATTGATCACCATGAAGAATTTGGCTGGGGGACGGTGGCACAAAGAGCACGTGGCTCTGAATTTGAGTTTGAAAGTAGCACGGTGAAGGCATGGGAAGGTGAGAAAATACATGAGATTGGAGTGGAAGACTTGGAACTCATGCTTGGAAGTGGTAATGCCTAAGCTTAACCCTGTTTGACTCACGGAATGTATGGAGAACTGGAATGAACTTGCTATTTTGTTTGAATTAATGTGCAAACTTCATTGTGGTTTGCAATGGTCGCGCCTTATTTGGCATCACTTCAACATTGCCTGTAAGTACTCCCACTTTCAGCATGGTGTTCTATCGCTTCTGTCAATTGTACAATCATTCTTGTGGCACCATTACTGGAATTTGAACCTTTTTACTTTTATTCAAGCGACCTGGTTTGAATTCTACCGGAAGGAGCGATGGACCGATCCTTACCGTTTGAATCAATAAGAGTGAGCAATGCTAGAATAGAAGGGAATGGAAATTGTACGTAACTATTACATATATATTGAATGGTTCAGATAATGAGAATTTATGGGTTGGTGACAGTCTTTGCGGAGCTCCTGCAACATATCAACCGACATTCATGGGAATTAAGGTTTTATGTAAGTTATATGAGACATGTATGTCTAGTATTTTTTTTTTGAAAGGTGACATATATGTCTACTAGCTACAGCTAAGCCAATTTTGGTTAATTTCGGTGAGTAATTTTGGTGGTTGTGTAACCAAGACGAGTAGTATTTTGTATCTTTGAACTCGTTGGGAATTTCATCCCCGTATGCTCAACTTAAAATTTCTTTTAAACCAGAAAGCATTGAGAGTGTTATTATCATTATCCAACTTTCTCAAGGTAAAAAATAGCCTAATCAACAAATCCTTTTAAACATTGATCGATCAGAATGAGATAGATCTCAAATTCCATTTTATACATACAAGCTGGTAGTACTTTTAGCCAAACAAGCTATTTGCTAAATGGAGCGTTGAACATACTCAGGCAAGCAGGCTCTATGCTTCTATGTGCTGATAGCCTCATCTATGTAAAGAGCAGTCGAGCCAATTTCTCGCGGTTTACATTTCTTACCCTTTTATCAGTGACCATTCACAATTGATCCGTTCTGACAAGCAGTTGCCTCGGCTTCCGTCTTCTTTGCACAGAAGATGCCTATTTTCTACATATTAGAAATACATGTTAAAACTAAAGGCTCATTGGGTTTGTTCTTCTATTTTTATTTTTATTTTGTTTTTGTTTTTGTTTTTGTTTTTTTTTCTGTTTTGAACTCATTTTTCATTTTGTACATTTGAAAATAAGAAAAAGAGTTCAAAACTCATTTGATTATTTATGTTTTTAAAATTTATTTTCGAAAACAGAAGATAAGTTTACACATGAAATGAAAAATGACAAAAATTCATTTTGAGAGTTTTTAACCAAAAAAAAAAAAAAAAAACAAAGAAAATATCAAAATACGGAAAATAAAGCATTTTTTTGTTTTCTCGTTTTTAGATTTTTAACACATAAAACAAAAATAAAAAACAAAAAATAAAAAAATATACCAAATGTCACTTAAATAGTTTTAAATGACCTTCTTGAGATCACTAGCTTTGGTAACTTTTATCTCCATTTAAAGTTGAAAATAGAGTTAGCTTTTCTTTATCTACCTCATCAACAGAGCTACAAGCTGAAAAAGTCGGTCGCTACGCACAAGTGCATCAAGAGGATAAAAAGTGGTAAACAATCTTGTGCTTATAAATAACATTTTACAAACTTAATAGAATAAAAGGAGGCTCACCTGCAACTAGAAAAATCAGGAAACACTAACCAAGTACCCTAGTCTTAGGAAACACTAACCAAGTACCCTAAAGACTAGGACTTATCTAGGACTTATCTAGGACTTATTCAAACAGAATGCAAAATCTCAACTGAATCTCTAAATTTTCTCTTCATTCCTTCCCTTAAACTAGTTACCATCGACAACTAGTTTGATTCAGGAATTTGACAGACTCCCAACTGACTTCGAATTCTCTGAAATGCATCCACTAGGAGGGGCTTTGTCATCACATCTGCCAGCTGATCTTGTGTTCCACAATAAACCAATTCAATTGCTCCTTCTCATGTGAGATCACGAAGAAAATGGAAACGCACATCAATGTGCTTGCTTCGACCATGTAACATAAGATTTTTTGACAGCTTAATTGTGGAACTGTTATCACATAAAATTGTAGTGCACTTTCTTTCTTCCAAACTCAGCTTCTCAATTATTCTCTTCATCCAAACAGCTTGACTTGCACAAGCAGCTGCAGTTACGAACTCTGCTTCTGTGGTTGAGAGTGTGACTATAGGTTGCTTTCTTGAAGACCAGGCAACAGATCCAGACCCTAGCATGAAAACATAGCCTGATGTACTTTTCCTGTCTTCTATATCTCCTGCGTAGTTACTATCTGCATATGCAACCAGACCTTCACTCCCTCCATTCTTGTAGAAAACTCCAAGTCCAGTTGTTCCTTTCAAGTACCTCAGTATCCTCTTGGCTGCCATCAAATGCAACTCAGTTGGTTTGGCCATGTACCTGCTAATCAAGCTTACTGCAAACATCAAATCTAGCCTTGTGGCTGTTAAGCACATGAGACATCCCACCATTTGCTTAAACAAAGTCTCATCAACATGAACTCTATTCTCATCTTTAGAAAGCTTACAACCTGGAACAATGGGATTATAAACTGAGTTGCTGTTCTCCATCCTAAACCTTTTCAACACATCCAAAGCATACTTCTTCTGACAAATATAAATCCCATCTGATCTTTGCAAAACTTTTATGCCAAGAAAAAACCTCATTCTCCCCAAATCAGTCATATCAAACTCCCTTAACATGGAATTCTTAAACTCAGCAAACATCAATTCATCATTGCCAGTAAATATTAAATCATCAACATATAAACTGACAACGAGAATCTTACCTCTTTTATTTGTTTTAGTGAACAAAGTATGCTCATTATAACACTTTTCAAACCCTTCACTTATGAAATGTGCTTCAATACGACTGAACCAAGCTCGTGGAGCTTGTTTCAGTCCATACAGAGCTTTCTTCAACTTGTAAACTTTTTGAGGACTATTCTCCAGCTCATAACCCTTCGACTGCTCCACATACACTTCTTCATTAAGTTCCCCATGCAAGAAGGCACATTTGACATCAAGTTGATAGAGAGTCCACCCTTTTTGAGCTGCTAGAGCCATAATCATTCTCACTGTGTCCATTCTCGCAACTGGTGCAAACACTTCTGTGTAATCTATCCCTTGCCGTTGCACATACCCTTTTGCCACCAAACGAGCCTTCAACTTGTCCACTTCTCCATTCTCCTTGAGTTTGGTTTTATAAACCCACTTCACTCCAATCTTCTTTGCATCTTTAGGAAGATCAATGAGTTCCCATGTGTTTTTCCTCGCTATAGCCTGTATCTCCATGTCCATAGCTGTCCTCTATTTGTCATACTTCACTGCCTTCTCAAAATGAATTGGATCTGAAGCAAACAGAGCCAAATTGATATTTGCATTTTCTTCTTCCCACTCCTCCGAAAGTCCTTCCCCAGTTACATAATCTCTCATCCACCTTGGAGGCACTCTGATTCTTCCTTCATTTTTCCCATTTTGGGGACTACCGACCGGTTCAGCGACTCCTCCTTTTTCCCTACTCACTGCTCCTTCATTTTCTGCATTTATTGCCTTATTATCTTCTTCATCATCCCATTCCAAATCAGCCATGATGTGCTCTCCATAACTCTTATCCCAGCTCCAAGATTTATCTTCCTCAAACACTACATCTTTGCTAACTACAATCTTCCTTGTAGCTGGATCATAGAGTCTATATGCCTTAGACTCTTCACTTACTCCCAAGAACACACAAGCAAGGCTCTTTGCATCTAATTTTTGCCTTCTCACATCAGGAACATGCACATGTGCCACACATCCAAAAACTCTAAAGTACTCAACCGAGGGTTTGCTTCCACTCCAGGCTTCCTCAGGTGTTTGATTCTTCACAGCCAATGTAGGACTTCGATTCAGAACATGTATTGTCTAGTTTACTGCCTTCGGCCAGAAAGTCTTCGGAATCTTCCTTTCCAAAAGCATACATCGAACCATGTTCATCACGGTTTGATTTTTCCTTTCCGCTACTCCATTCTGTTGTGGAGTATATGCTGCAGTCAATTGCCTCTTGATCCCATGCTTTGTGTAGAACTCATTGAACTCAAGTGATGTGAACTCACCTCCTCGATCTGTTCTCAAACATTTAATACATCCTCCTACTTCTTTCTCAACATAACTCTTAAAACGTTTGAACATGATTAATGCTTCGGATTTTTCTACTAAAAAATAAGTCCATGCTTTTCTAGTAAAGTCATCAATAAAGCATATAATGTACCTCTTCTTACTGTTAGAGATGGGAGAGATTGGTCCGCAGAGATCTGCATGAACAAGTTGGAGCTTTTTTGTGGCCCTCCAATTGCTCTTCTTTGGGATTAGATCTCTGTATTGTTTTCCAATCATGCAGTTCGCACACACTGTTGTTGGAGTCTTGAATTGAGGTAACCCATGTACTATCTTCTTAAACTGGAGAGTCCTCAACCCCTTATAACTCAAATGTCCATAATGACAATGCCATAAGTGTGTCATATCCTGTGTGGAGGTGTAGAGGAAGTTGGCTTCTGTGGCAATGATTTTGCTAGGAACACAAACATCCGATTTGCTGACATCTCGGTATGTATTAAGAGCCTTTGCTCTGGATGATAAATTTTGAACATTCCATGTTGGATGAGAATTGCCAACCCCTTTTCTTGTAGTTGACCAATGCTTAACAGATTGTTCTTTAGTTTAGGCACAAAATACTTCATTAACAATAAGCGTAAAGCCACTTACTTGCAATCTCACATTGCCTTTTCCTAACACATCCATCCTTGTGTTATTTCCCAGCTTTACCTCTTACCTGAAGCCCTTATTCAGATTAGTGAACAAACTCTTATCACCACACATGTGGTTGCTACAACCAGAGTCTAAGAACCAGACATCTCATTTGTTAACACCATTCATCTCCACATATGACATGAGCAGCATCTCTTCTTCTTCTCCTAGTTCAGCATAGTTGGCTTCCTTATCCCAGCTTGGACATTCAGATTGAAAGTGTCCAAGCTTGTGGCACTTGAAGCATTCCACTGTTGCTTTGTGGTAGGGCTGGTGTCTCCCTCTTCCTCTGCCTCTGTACGCACCTCGACCCTGTCCTCTTGCACCAAATTTGTCTTCATGACTGATCTTGAGTGCTTGTTCTTCTCCTGTATGTCGCTGGAATTTTTGCTCATGAATAATCAAAGAACTCTGCAGCTCATCAATGGAGAGTTGATCGATGTCTTTAGACTCCTCAATCGAGTAGACAACATAATTGAATTTTTCACTCAGCGATCTGAGAATCTTCTCCACCACGATGACATCTTGCATCTGCTCCCCATATGTTCTCATCTTGTTGGCCACTGACAACACTCTTGAAAAATACTTAGAAACTCCTTCTCCAGTCTTCATCTCTAGGGTTTCAAACTCTCTGCGAAGAGCTTGTAGATGTGACCTCTTGACCCTAGCACTTTCTTCAAACTTCTTCTTCATAGAGTCTCAAATTTGTTTGGAAGTTTTCTTCACAAGAATGGTCTCCAATATCGTCCGATCTATGGCCTGAGAGAGAAAGTTTTTCACTTTCAGATCTTTCAACTTCAATTCTTCTAGCTTCTTTCGCTGTGCGTCTGTCTGCACCAATCTACTTGCTGGCTCCTCATAGCTAGTCTCCACCAGCCCCCATAATTTTGTAGATCGCAGAAAATTTTCCATCAACATGCTTTAATGATCATAGCGACCATCAAAGCGAGGAATGGATGGCTGCACAAAATTCCCTTCGGTAGTCATCTTCACTGCTGCTGCCAAAACCTCAAAAACTGCTGCTTTGATTTTATCAGACCTAGTGGGGGCTCTAATACCAGAATGTTAAGAATAGAAAATACAAAATGCAGAGTACTCAACAATTCTGGAAAATGAATCTTTTCTTATTGAACATTCTTTGGCTTATAAATAACCTTTTACAAACTTAACAGAATAAAATGAGGCTCACGTTACTCAACGTGGCTCACGTGCAACTAGAAAAATCAGGAAACACTAACCAAGTACCCTAAAGACTAGGACTTATTTAGGACTTATTCAAACAGAATGGAAAATCTCAACTGAATCTCTAAATTTTGTCTTCATTTTGGTGTTCTACACCCAAATGTTCTAGTTCAAGATTTAGTTGCTCAAAGAGTTATTATGCAAATCAAGAACAAATTCAACTAACTTAATATACTTAGAGTTTGGTGCACCAAAAAGTGAGAAAAAAATGAGATAAAATGTGGTTTGAGCAAACTTTCTGTGTTTGGTGCACACGGCTCAAAATCGTATTTTTTGTAGATGAATAGTAAAATTTTGTTCCGACAGATTGAATTTCCGTTTGGACGGATTCAAAATTTTATGCAGTCATGACTTCTTTAGACTATAATCCGTCTAAACGGATTGTAGAAACCGTTTGGACGAAAGTTAGCCGCGCGATTCTGTCGGAACGGTTTCTACAATCCGTTGGAATGGTTTAAAAAATGCCACAAAAAATAGTTAAAGTGGGTGTCATTTGGTAGCTTGGGAGTAATGGTGAGAATGGCGAAAAAATTTTTGTTATTTGATTTACTGAATTCTAGTTATCGACTTTTTTTGGAAAGATATTGAACGTTTTTTGAATTTTAAGAAGACGGGAATGTGTAAAATTTTATAGATATTTTCAGAGGTTTTCAGAGATTTTTATCAAATTTTGGTGCACCAAACGCACCCTTAAGAGTCATCTTTAGGAAACAAATTAGTAATTAAAAAAAGAATTAAGATTATAATAACTCACGTTCTTCAACATCATCCAACTCTGGGGGAAGCCTACCATCTTCCTAAACTTGCTGCTGAAATTCAAAATCAAATCGAGTCACACATAAAGTCACCAAACAGACTCCCAAAATTCAATAAAATGCTCCAAAAGAAAAAGGATGCAATTGTAGCGTCACAAAATTGAATTGGATTCTATAAATACTAGAATTGAGATTTACATACACTAAAAATTCTGCCTAAATTACAAGAAAGTAAACTATATACATGAAAGTGACTCCATATTTACGTTAAAATTATGCACAGATAAAATATATATTGTATCACGCCCCGGATTTTCATAACCGAATGCCCAGGGGTGACTTGGAATTTATTTGTTAGGTATAAAAATAAGATGATAATAACACGCTGTCACATCCCAGAGTTTTCCTCCAAATTGGGGTTGACCCGTAAGAAAAATTTAAGATAGTCAAAATCCTATGATTATCCCAAACAATATTTATAAGTCATTGGACTGAACCATTTGATGGGATTTCAACTACAGGGCACAAAATAAAGATAGAGAAAAATATTACAGAGCCATCTAAGTGTCCCAACCACGCGATTAACATTACATACCAAATAAAAGTAAATTAGGTCTATGCTTAATAATTACAATCATCTAACAATTATTACAGACCAAAAATAAAGTCCTCCAACTCTGTGCAGGAAAGAAGAAAAAAATAGATAACTCTTCTGATGGAATATTTAAGAGAAATTAATCTCTTTTCAGCTCATCTTCTGTATTCCTGTGCTTAATATCCTGAAAAAAATATTCCTACAAGGGGTGAGCTACTAAAGCCCAGTAATCAGAATCTCCTAGGTGCCTATATGCAGTGGTTGTAATACTACACTGTATTAAATGAATGTATTTAGGTGGCATACTATTTATGCAACAATTAATTCAATAGATCTCAACTGAATAATGTAAATTATACTTACAACGGCTCGATGAAACCGTCACCGTAACTACTATTTTACTTACATGTAAAATAGTTAAATACTGATGTGTATACCACAATGAAGTCTGCGTCGCAGTGGTAGGGATCTCAGATTTAGATCTTCAAGGTCTCGGGATCAAACCCCGTAGCGATACAGGTTTCATACATACATATATATATATATATATATTTATAAAATATTAATTGAGATGAATTAAATATAATTAAATAATTCCAACACATCATTCATACATAACAAGAGAGGTTGCTGGTCACAGTAAAATTTTGTAAAGGAGTTTAATCTAAATCCTCCTAAGATAATCATACTCCTATCCTCCTCTACCCCCAGCCTTGGGAACCAGTGACTTTACGGACTTAGCATCCAATGCATACCGACGGTGTCACCTACCAAAAAAACCTAGCCGTCGCAACCGGCTACCTGACTGGCCAGGTCAGAAGGGAGCATCTCCCAAATAAAATGCATGTTCCCATCTTCATCTAAAAGGCCATTTTTACCCACCCATCACCCCATTGCCAAAAACAGCTTTAGCACCAAGTGCCTTAATTTCTTCTCACCCTTTTACATTCCAAGGGTACCTTGTATGGAAATCAAACATTTTTAATAACAACCGGCAATGTTCCCGGGCGATGAATCAAAAGTGAGATTATTTAGTCACATGCAATATATTTTTAAGCACTTTATCTATATCCATACTTTAATAGTAATTCTCAATAAATCAAAGATTTAACATAGTCATCAATATCATTATCACAAAGGTAGGCACTATATGTAAATTAACAATTAGCAAGAAAAAAAAATTTAGAATACAAATTAGTGTTTTAGTTAATTGTTTTGACAAGTTTACCGTACCAAATTTGATAAGAATAAAATTATTTCTAATGGTATATTAATTAGGTCGAGGTTGGTAGCTTAGTGGGTGGGCGACCCTAATTGCGATTTAAAGTCGCAAGTTCGAACCTCATTGGCTACAAATCTCAGTTTTTGCTCCTTTTACGTTTTATTTTATTATTTTATGGAATATAAAGATAATAAATAGCTCTTGGACTTATATTTAATTTTTAGCAAAATTGATAAGTTTTATTTTATTCAAAAAAAAAATTTAAATAAATTTCCAATCATCATCTTATTTATAACCAAACCTTTATCATAGGTTTTTGGCTTCAAGATATCCACAAATGTCCACAGAATTATCCCAATGTTTAGGAAGGTATTAAATGAATTTCATTAAATTCACTTAATCATAAAAATATAATTATATAACTTGCTAGATTGATAAAACAATGCCAAAAATAAATCAAATTCATTTAAGAAAGACCAAATGAGAAAAGAACAAGTCCATTGTTTCTTTTGGGCATTTTATCAAATACTAACATTTTAGTTTGAATAAGTCATCCAACTATCCATGATGAAACTGATTATCTAAGTCAATTATCATCAATATTAGAGTGTCAAATAATACCAATATCTAGTTTAAAATAATTTCATATCAATAGAAATTATTAACATGACAATAACTAACAGAAGGAAATTGGAAATTTAAATAATCTTTAAACATAATATTCTAAACAAATCCAAACAAGCATCAATTAAAGCTAAGCAGAATAGCAGCTTGAAAGAAAATTTATATAAAATAGAGTAAGACTCCAATATCTATAAACTTTATATCTGTAGAAACTAAACTTCAAGACCTACAACTTTCATGTTTTACACTTTTTAAAATTTTAAGGTCTAAAGGTACAAAAACAGCTTTGAATTCAGTTTGTCCAGAAAATACAGTTTTACACGTGCTCAGTATTTTGGGCATAACTTTTGACTCACAAATCGGATTGATGCAATTCTTTTTGGGTTGAAAAGAAAACTGAAAGGGCTACAACTTTTATGTTTTAGCCAAAGCCTAATTCCACCGTTTTAGGGGTTAGAAGCACATAAGAAGTTACAAATAGAGAGCTGTCAGGATACTGAGTTACTTTAGTCAAAATTTTGGCTTTCCTACCCCCAATATACGGGTATTTATTTTTATCACAATTAAGTTTCATACTTCAAACCAGAAAATGCATCAAATATATTTTAGGAGATTCATCATCCTACCTCAATGAAGATATTAATGACCAAGTCTGAGAAGGAAAAATGAGTTAGCTTTGAACACCACCCAAATTGGAAAATTCCAAGCTTTTCTTCTTCCTCCAAGCAACACCAAATCTTCAGCCTCACTAATCAATAATTTATTATTATTTCTCTCTTATTTTCTTCTCTTGGAAGACACACAATTTATAGGGAGTGTAGAGAAAATTATTAGTGGAGAAAAAATCAACTAAGGTAAGATCATGCCTATACAATTGGTAGCATGATCCAAAAATCATGCTTACTTTTTGACTATCTAACCATATCATTAAAGAAAAGCATTGGGGAAGATGTATGGAGGTGGCATGATCCGGGAATCAAGCTAACTTTTTGACAAATTTAAACAATCATGCTAGTTTTTTGACAATTTAACCAAATGCTTTAAATCATGCTAGCTTTCAAACAAAATGATTTAAATCTTGTTTGCTAAATAATTTGAAAAAGATGCTTTAAGGTCATCAATGTGGGTCTTCTCTTTGTCCAATTAGTCAAATAATTTTGAAAGATGGTGAGAGTGTATGGAAGATGGAAATGAAGTTGTCGGGAAATAATTTAGAGCAACTATTCATGAGTCAATTCATTGAGTGATAAAGTGAGTTGAAGTGAGTTGAGGTGAGTCAAAGAAAAGGGTTGACCCATGGGTTAATGGTCTTGGTTTGAACCAAATAAGTAATTGGGCTAAGAAGTGTTTGGATAAAAATTTTAGAAATCTACATTAAACTCCCACATAGGGTGAAATTAAATCCGAAAATCTTTCCAACCAATTCCAAAAATTTTCAAATCCTCAATTTTCTAGATTTTTATTATAACAAGTATCACGACCACACTTAAGCAATTTAATTAAGAGAAAAAAAAATTCAGGTTATTACATATTGTATTTTATAGACTCAAGTTCACAATATTTTCACAGGAACTAAGTTCAATTTGACAAAATTATTATAGAGTATTAGTATGTTATTACAAACAAACTCTCACTCACTCGTAGTCTACTAAGGTTCTCCTAGTGTTTTTTAATGTTCATTTAAAATTGCATAATCAGAAATCAGGGACTAAACCACTTCAGTGGCAGGGGGTACATGTGCCCACCTTGGAACAAAAAATTTTATTACCTATATATATATATATTTTTATGTTGACTTTAGTGTTTAATTGTGCTCACTTGATAAAAAGAAAAAAAAAATTAGCTCATTACTAATCGTGCTCATCCAAGAAAAGAAAAAGAAAAAAAATTAGTCCAATATTAGTTGTGCCAACCCAAGAAAAGAAAAAAAAAATTAGTCAAATACCAGTTGTGCTCACCTGAAGAACGAAATAATTTTTAGTCCAGTACATACTAATATAATTGTACCAACTCACTTAATATAATTAGTGTCGACTTAGGTATAAATTCCTAGCTCTGCCCTATTAGAAACAATATATTGAAATAAATGACAATAGCTAACACCTCCAAATTAATACCCAGGAAAGAAGTACGCGCATGTGTATATATGTATATCACGATTATATTTAAAATTATGGAGTGGGATTAAAATCAGAGGCCACTCTTTGAGCAACATAGCTTTCGGGAAGGGTTTCAAGTAGCTTTATCATGTTCAAGCATAAAGTTAGTGTTGGTCTTATCATTTTTCTTGTTATCCTTCTTGGCGGCCACAATCACTAATTTTTGGTCCTCGCCAAGATTAACGGAGAATAAAATGAGGGATAACCCATTATTCACAAAGACTTAGCAATGGTTTTGGATTACAGCAAACCGATCATTGTTAACGCTTAATTTTGGGAGCTCGGTGGATAGATGAATAGTTATGACTGATGATGGCCATCCCACCGCTATTTTAATTTAAAATCTTAAAGAAGAGAAAGGATGGTGGAAGAATGCGAGCTCTCTATTTCATCTGTAGGAATGTAAATGGGTCGGGTCAGGCGTGGAAAAATGTGAGCTCTCTATTTCGTCTGTAGGAATGTAAATGGGTCGGGTTGGGCTCGACTCGCCTCAGCTGCCCTTCCTCATTTTCGGGTCGAGTCGCGTTGGGCCAGGGTCACCAACCCTCACCCTTGACCCGTCCTAGTTGATCCAGCCTATTTTTTAATTTCTTTAATATTTTTAAATATTTTTAATTTTTTTAAAGTAAATAGAATACAAAATAAAACTCAACCAAACACATTAAAATAATTACTGACAAAAGTTAAATTTATTAAACAACAAGCAATTACATAATTAACATTAAATTTAAAATAACAATTTACAAATATAAAATTATAAAAAAAAACAGATAAAAGAGTAATAAATAGGTGCATCGCTTTGCATCTTATACATCCCAACTAGGGTGGCACTTATAAGAGTGACTATCATTTACAAATATTACTCTATCAATACATTACTAGATCTGCTAGTGTGTTCTTCTCTTTCACGTAAGTACATTGCATCAAAGTCAAGGGCCAGTTACTTTTTTCGGCATCTTTTTGTTGTCTATTTTCGGCGAGATACCAATCTCGTAAACACATCAAGATTTCTACTGCTGAAGGGGCTAGTCGACTTTTGAATTGACTGATAACGCGCCCACTTGCACTAAAAGCTTGCTCAGATGCTACGGTAGAAGCTAGAAATGTGAGCATATCACGAGCTAAAGCAGAAAGAACTGAAAACTTAGATTGTTGTTCTTTCTACCAGTCTAAAAGAGTAAAATCATCTTCATTTTCTATTGGAGGTGTACTGAGATAACGTTGCAGGTCGGATGAACTTGATGAACTAGCACTTGTTGATGAATCTGTCCGTCTAGATGTTATTCTTCTCCATATGAATGTATTGCCACCAAAGTCACGGTGAGAGAAGGACATTGTGGTGGTAGTTGTTTGGTTAGTTTATGATTAATATTATACCAACCCATTAGAACTTGCTTTTGCTCTTTAATATTATTTAATTATTCTTAGGCACTTTCAGGCCCATATATCATGTCTAATAATTGAAGAAAAAGACCTTCTTTATATCTAGGGTCTAAAACAGTGGCAATATCAAAATGTATGGGAAGTGGGTTAAAATATTTATCAAAATTTTCTTTCATTGTAAGAATCATAACAGCATAATATTCTTGGGCAAAATATTTTTTAAAAATTTCGTCAATAACCCCCAATTGATAAACAATAGTAGAAGAAGTAGGATAATAAATTTCATAAAATATTTTAGTAGCAATATTAAAAACATGTAAAAAATCCCTATAAAAAATTTCATTTGCCCAATCAATGAGCTCAATACTATCTAAACCAATAGCTTGATTACTTAAAATAAATAAATCAATTACTTTTTGATATTTAATAGCAACTTTTAACATGATATATGTTGAATTCCATTTGATATTAATTTTCATTGGTAATTTCTAAGTTTTAAACCAATTTAAGTACATATACCAACAAATAGATTAATTCTTTTTGGAGAACTCATAGTACAAACTACAACTTTTTTTATTTTAACAATAGAAGATTCACAAATATCTAATCCATCATTTGCAATTAAATTAAGTATATGAGCACAATAACGCCCACGAAATAATAAACCTCTCGCAGACAAAGCATTAGATAAGTAATTAAAACAAACATCATTATATGGAGTATTATCTAAAGTAATAGAAAACACTTTTTACATAATTCCATGATACAAGTTCACTACAAATAAGTTCTCCAACATTCAATCCAGTGTAGGGTTGTTCAACTAATTTAAATAAAAAAATGCGTTTATTTAATTTCTAATTTTCGTCAATATAATGTGTAGTTATACAAAGATATTTAATATCTTGGCAGGGTTTCTATATATCAGAGGTTAAGTAAATATTTTCTTCAAAATTGTCAAAATAAGTTTTTAATTCATCATTTTTTGTTTCAAAATCTCATAAAACTTTATTTTTGAAAGTATTTCTTGAAAAACTGCGATATTATGGTGTAAAACTATCACGAATAAATTCTTTAAAATGTCTATTTTTACTTATTGTGAAAGGTTGTTCGTTTTTAACAATATATCTAACTAAATTATTTTGTGTTCTCGTAGGGTCATAACAAAAAATATTTAAATTATCCCTTCATTACCTAATTGAGTTTATGTAGCATGTGAAAAATATTGATCAATTAGAGAATTGATGCAGGGATCGTGTCGGTATTTTCTATTTAAATGACTTTTTAGATGACTAGTCCTGGAAATAATCCTACCATCTAAATCCCAACAAATATCACATTTAGCCTTGTACATTCCATCATTACGTGAAATTCTAGTAAAAAAATCTCATGCTTTTGAAGAGTCACGTTGTTGTTAGCCGTGGCAAGAAGATGATGCACCAACATCACTACTTGTGCTAGGAGGTGTTGGCATTTGTGGTAATGCAAATTATTTCATTTGTTCTTAAGGGGAAATGATATTGAGTCTTCACCCTCCAAGTCAAAAAAATGGGTGTCTCTAAGATCCATTTAGACAAAAATAATTTGATGGAAAAAAAATTAAAGTGTGCAAATTAAAAAAAATTAAATACTAACTTAGAATAATTTGAAAATTTGAAACACTTGATCTTTAAATCTTGACTTTAAATTTGACAGAATTGGATGCACTTGAGCACAATTGCAGAGTACACTTGAGAGTTAGCAGCTTAGTAGTATAGAAATTTGAGAGAAAATTTGTTAGTTTTTGGTAAATTTGAATGAATATGAGTGTAGGGTATTTATAGTGGAAAGTTGAGGAGATTTTGTAATTTTTTAAGGCAGATTTTGTAATTAAATTTAACATTGGACCATTGGGTAGCCTACTAGCCATTGGCTGCTACTTGAAACGGTTAAAAAAAAAAGCTGGCAAGTTAAACGGTAAAAAAAAAAAAAAAAGAGAAAGCGAGCAAACCCCTCCGCGCGTAACAATCACTGACTGTGACTAGGGATTGGGGAAGGGCCCAGAGGCAGAGGGAAATTCAAGAAAGGGAGAGGGGTGGGTGGGCGGGGCGGGTTGGGCCTCGGGCTGGGGCATGCCGACCCAAGCTGGGACCTGGGGGTTGAAGGGTTGGGGGGTTGAAGGGTTGGGCCAGGCCGGGTCGTATGGGCTTATAGGTCAGGGGCAGGGCCGGGTCAAAATCAGGTCAAGCCAAGCTGGGGCTCGAGCCAACCTTCCCCATTTTCCATCCTTATTCGTCTAAGCAGAATGAAAATAAAGGAAGAGAACATAGGGGGAGACGAAAAATTTTCAAGGCGGCACAAAAATGACTGAACGATGTTGTTTAAATAATGACTGCCACTGACGTTGCCCTTGCTTCAACACCTTTCTAGTTTGGAGTTGTTTAAATTTATAAAAGTTGTAATCTCATAATTTATATAGTGATTAATTTTTTTTTATTTGTGTTGTAAATAGAAAATTTAAATTTTGATGAAAAAAATTGCTCCAAACGAAGCTAATATTCATTAACTACTAATAAATTTATATATTTTGGGTGAGCTTATTTGTACTCCACAAATAGTTTCTTGCATTCTACTTCTCGCACTCCGCAAATAGTTTTTTCATTAAATAGAATTACAAAATTATCCTTAGTTATTCTTATGTCTAATTTGAAATAATATAATTGCCCTTCATAAATAAAATATTTATAAACTTGAATAAATACCCTTAGGCCTACAACAGAATAGAAAAAAATTATTTTTAAAGATTGAAATACTTTTTATTTATATTTATATTTTAACCATCATATAAAATAAATTTTATTCTATTTTATTTCATAGTTAAATCAAATAAAAAATTTAATTTCTTTCACTCCTTTTGTTTATAAACATTTGTCATTTTAATTTTTATAATCGTACTCAACTCATTTAGTAAGTTTCTATATCGTTCTTTCAATTCTTATAATCTAATAATATATTTAAAAAAAGTAATGACATAAAATATACGTATAATAAATGTTAAAATAAATAATTTATGAAAAATTTGTAAGAAAAAATAAATAAATATCAATATGATAAAGAAAATAACAAACATTTTTAAATAAATTGAAATAAAATAATTTATTTTCTTATTTAATTAAGTTATAATTCATATATATTCAACAATGGTATTTCCCAAGGCTATATTCGAAAGCTTGTAGTTGTTGACATGTGCTTGTTTTGAGAAACAAAATGCTTTCGATAATTAGAGTTATGTTTAGGTTGGGTTTTGGGAAAAAAAAAAAGGTAGCTACTAGTTACTAAGAAGTTAGTTGTTTTTTTTTTGTTTTTTGGGGAGAAAAAATCAGCTTTTTAGAAGTCGTTTAATAACGCTGTCATTTTTTTTATTTATATTTATATGTTTATATTTTCTATTTTTTGTTTTTTATTTTCTGTTAACGTTTTCTTTTTCTGAAATGAAAACTAAAATTGCGTTTGGAAATACAATTTTGTTTATTAATTATTAATTTTATATTTTTATAAAATATTTAATTTTATTAGTTGTTTAAAAATTAAACGAGTTTAATAAATATATTTTATATTAATTTAATTTAATTATATTATTTATTAAAAATAATTGAATAAAATATAAATATTATATCATTTAATCAGTAAATATAAAATATATTAATTATAATTTAATTATATTATTTACTAAAAATAATTGAATAAAAAATATTTCATAATAATTTAAATAATTTAATTATGATATTTATTATAAATAATTTAATAAAATATAATTCATATTAAATAAATAAATTAAAGTAAATTAGTTATTAAAATAAATTAATTTAACTATGATATTTATTAAAAATAATTTAATAAAATATATTTAATGTTATTTAAATTAATTATTAAATTATAATATTTATTAAAAATAATTTAATAAAATATATTTATACTTATCAAAATATATTTATTAAAAATATATTTATCAACATAAGTTAATATATTATATTTTTTATTTATTAAAAATAATTTAATAATATATATTTCTTATTAATTAAATTAGCTAATTTAATTTAGTTATTTATTAGAAATAAATTAAAGTACATATTATATATTAGTTTAATTAATTTAATTATATTATTTATTAAAAATAATTTTAGTTTAATAAAATATTTGAATAAAATAATTTATTTTAATATGATGTAACAAAAATGGATAAAGTATTAGAATTGACAAAATGTTTGCAACAGAAAAATAAAATAAATTGAAAACACATTTTTCTGTTTCCGTTTTTCTGTTTAAGTTTTTATTTTTTTGGAAACAAAAAATATAAACAGATTTAACAAACATGTTTTTGTTACTACTTTACAAAATTCTGAAAACATAAATAGAAAAATAGAAAACAAAAATGTTACCAGATGAGGCCTTGGTAATCAATTTTTTAGTTTTTTGTTAATTTAAATTTTTACCCTTTATGATTTAAAAGAAGTTAAAAATGTAAAAAGATAAATTTGATTATCTTAAAAAAAGTCGAAAAACTAATAGTTGATAGCTGACTTATCAACTTATTTTCCCAAATGCAACCTAGTTTGAGATGAAAAATTGAGGAGAAAAAAAGGGATTTGAGAAATTAAAAATAATTTGATTAAAAAATTTATTTATTGATAAAAGTTTTTTATTTTTAATTTATTCAAATAAAATCATATATTTGAAATTTTATATTTTTTTTCTTGCCTTTTTTTTTCCAGTCCAAATATGGAATCCAAACACACTCTTATTATTACTCTTTTTTTTTTTTTCACCGTATTACAAACACACAATAAAAGGGGGATAAAGAGAGCAAATATTTTAGCAAAGTGACTACTCCATTATTTCGTAATTTATTTCTCTCATATTATTACCAATACAATTTTTATGTATTAAGTTTATTTATACGTTATTTTTCTTAAATAAAAATAAGGCTGAATTACATTTACTTTTTTTCAATATTTGGGTAATTATACTTATATTCCTTAATATTAAAAAATTATACTTACCTTTGTTATTTTAAAATGTTGTTAACATTTACTTCCTTTAATTAAATCAATAATTAAAACTTAACAAAAAATGTTAAAATAACTAAAATTTTAGTGTGTTTTTTATTTTATATATTCCTCTCCTTTCATATTTATGTTAATTTGTTTTACAAAATTTTTCAAAAATGTTTTTTTTAGAGATTTTTGCAAAGAAAATTGAGGAAAATGTGACAAAGAAAAGAGTAAAATAGGAATGCCTATTTTTTTTTTTTCAAATAAAAATAAAGAAGACTCAATAACTTAAACCATCTACACAAATGGATGGATCCAATAAATAGCAATGCCTAGCTGTCATATTTATATTGCGTACAAGGGAAAGAATTTAAATTAATTTTTTTATTAAAAAAAAACTGCTTCTACAATGAGCTAGCAACAATAAATAATTTTGTTTGATTTTAATTATTTATTAAAATAGCATTAAAAAAAGCCTACAATGGGGACGGAGTCAAAATTTTTACTGAGGGGGCACCGAACACTTAAAAACAGAACAACAGTTAAGTTACTTTTACATTAAGAATAGGAGAAAAACGATATTATTTTTAGAGAAAGAATAAATTATTCTTGAATATTAATCAGTGATTATACTTATTACGGTTAATAGTTTAAGCACCTGAAATTTATTAAAGATATCTCTTACTACAAAAAAAAAAAAAAAGAAAATATAATTATTATTAAATTTTATCGTTTATAGAATTTATTGTGTTATATGCTAAATTTACTGATAGTATGAATAAAAGTATGCAATAGTATATTAAAAGGATACACTTTATTTTATAAAAAATGCCAAGTTTAATTCTTATAAACTTCTTTTATGTTAAAAATTTTTAAGTTAACTTTAAATTTTTAATAAAGGCAAAATAATTTAATTTTTAAATAAAATTAAATAGTAAGAAGGTATTTTAATAATTTTGTATTAAAATTGAGGGGGGAGTGCCTCCATGTGGCTTCGCCAGTGCTACAACCACCTTGATTAACAATTCAATTAGCTTTCCTTACTAACTTGCACGTTGAACTTTCTCGAAATATAGCATTGGTAAAATAAGGCCGTTTGGAGAAATAATTTTTAAGTAATTTTTAATTTTTTTTGGTAAAAGTTATTAGTTATAATTTTTGATATGTTTGGTAAAATAAGTAGTAACTTTTAATAATTTTTTATAACTTTGGGTGTTTACTAAAATTTTTAGTAAATTTTGATAATTTTTAATAATTTTTGATAACTTTCGAGTTGAGAAATTACTTTTGTTAAGAAGAAAAGTGGTAAAAATTGGTGGTTTAACAAACACTAAGAATTAAAAGTTAATATTTTTTGCTAAAAATTGTATCTCCAAACGCTTTCTAAGTCAATTAATGACGATAAAAATAATTTTTTATATAATTTTTTATTTATAAAAATAGCATAAAAATAAGTAATGCTATACAAATAAAAAATGAAATTAAATATTCGTGGGCTTATTATTTAAAAATAACAAATTTATATAAATTTAATTTTTATGTACTAGCATTACATCAGTCTAGTTGTATGTTCTGATATTTTTGTTGGTGCAATAATATTTTTTTATAAAATAATTACAATTACAATTACAATTATTAAGGAGCTGTTGGGAGTGCTAAATTTTGTTAACAAACTTCAACTTTCTCCAACTTTTTCAATAAAAGAACTCTTATTCTTTCTAAGTTTTACCAATATTTTTAAAATTTTTTTAAGGAATACACTAAATACTAAGGTAACGTTTGGAGTAATAAAAAATAAGAAAAAAAAAACGTGTTTGGAGTAAAGAATGGCGTTTGGTATTTTTTTCAAATCATATTTTTTGAAGATGAACAGTACCAAAATCGTTAGAATGGTTTCCCAAATCCATTTTAAGGAATTCAAAAAAATACTTTTTTTTTTCAATCTGGATAATGCCAAAACCGTTAGAACGGCTTTCAAACCGTTCTAACG
The DNA here is from genome assembly GCA_019916065.1 of Vitellaria paradoxa. Classification (NCBI taxonomy): domain Eukaryota; kingdom Viridiplantae; phylum Streptophyta; class Magnoliopsida; order Ericales; family Sapotaceae; genus Vitellaria; species Vitellaria paradoxa. Next base: position 18,792,012 of record CM034234.1, on the reverse strand, counting down.
GTTTTAAAAAATAGAGATAAATTAGTAACAATGGTACTCATTTGAAAACTTTCGACGCGAAAAATATGATTTTGAAAAAAAAAATTTCACACTCGATTAATCTCGTTACGAATTTTTTATTTTTTTTAGTAAAATATTGAAATTTTTTAAAATTAGTAAAGACGGAAAAAGTAAAAATGTAATAAAGAATTTTAATGAGTTATAGAGATTGTTTGAGTTTTATGAAATTTTATAACACTTCAAACGATGCATAAACAATTTTAAAGTCAGGCAAAAATTAACATCTTTTTGATAAATTTTGCCACTTTAAGTGGGACCTAAATTTTAACCGAATATAATATGTGTAATACAAGTCAAGCACGAATAAAAGAAATTTTTGTGCAACAACAATTCGATCATTAATTGAGGCGTGAGAATTTTGACACTTTCGTAAATTGTCGGGGAATCTTGCTGACTATTTATGTGCTTATTCCGTTGCATTACGTACATTGTGTTTGAGGTATCTTCTTTCTTTCTTTCTTTTTTTTTTTTTTTAAACAAGGGATGGATGCATGAAAAACTAATGCTTCCTTTGGTCGTCGGAGGGTTTGAAGTAGAAAGAGAGAGAAAATTACGAAAGATATTCCCTGCATCCAAACGAACCCTAAAACTAGCATATATAACTAAGAAAGGGTGACCAATAAACTAAACTTGGGGTGTTCTGAATTTGAAAAGGGCCTGCCTAGCAAAAACGCAAGTGAAAGCACCGTCTGTTTCTGTTTCCACAGGTAAGCTTATCTTCCATTCTTAGAACACACTTCTGTCTGTGCTCTTGTTAGAGGTGGGTTTGGCAATTGACATAATTCGACCAAAGTTTAAAATAAATTAATTATTTAATATTTTATTAAATTTTGAGATATGTATGGTTTCCACTTTAGTTCTTTTTTCCATGCAATGATTAAGTTTGGTTGGATATGAAATGGATGGATTTGAGTTGCTTTGTTTGGATGGAAGGATTTCAAATGAATTGAGTTTAAGCTTTATTCATTAGCTGGGCTGGATTGAGAAAGTAAAGGGAATGTTGAGGGGGGAGAGAGATGAAATTTTGTATTAAAATGTTTATTCAGTTTCCACTTGGTTTCCTAACCCCTTTTGGCAAGTAATTTTTTTTTGAAATATTTGATTTTCGTACCAAAACTTCTTAATTTAATAAAAAATTAACTTTTTATGCATTTATTAAGACAATAACAATTTTTTAACGAAATCTCAGTAACTTTTTGATGTAAAAGTCAATTTTATTTTGTGTTTGATAATTAAAAAATTTTGAATTTTGTATTAAAATTGCTAATTTATTTAAAATTAATTTTTTTAATTTATTTGACAAAATTAGTAATTGTTTTTAATGTAAAAATAAATTTTTAATAGTTATCAAACCGGCACTATGTCTTTTAGTTCTTCGATGTTTCAACTGTCTTAATCAATTGAGACAGACAGCGGTAGATTTCCAGGACTGCTCGATCATTGTGGCTCTGTTTGGAGTTACATAGAATAAAATAAAAATTTATAAATTTCTATAAATATGAATTATGAAGTAACAAAATATAAATTTTTTATTTATTATATGAGTTACGAGACATTTATTTTTATAATTTTATTTTATTTTATACACTTTTATATAACTCTAAACACACCTATACATGAATTAATAGGCTTTTTTTTTTCTTTTATTTATTTATTTATTTATTTTTGGTGTGAGGTGGGTCGGTGGATTTGTTTGGACACTGAATTTTGTGAGCTCTAAGAATTTTATGTTTGATTGTTTTATTTTATTCCGCACCCATTGGGAGTGTCAAAAATTATTAAAAAAAATTAATTTTTTAAATTTTTTCTTCATCAAAAACCTTTAGCTTTCTTCAATTTTACTTTTTCCATCTTTTTTCAAATTTCTCTGATTTTTACCAATTTCTTTCAATTTTTTCTAATTTTTTGAGTAACACACCGAATATCGAACTTTTTCCAAATTTATCTGCCTTTTATTTTATTTTTTTGGTGCTTTTTTGTGCTTCAAACATGTACATATTATTTTTATGAATTGTATATTCCTTTAAATAGGAATATAAAATACCACTTTTTTGCGTGGTATTTAATATCTCCTAATTTTAGATTTTTTTTAAAGATTTAGAGTTTTAAAATTATTTTTTATTATTTTTTTATCAAATTACATATTTTATTTTATTTTATATCTCATTAATCAAACATAAATCTTTCATCTTATTTTATATCTTATTAATTAAATATTTAAAAAATAATCACACATAAAAAATTAATCTTATATTATATTGAATTTTATGCATAATTCCTGTTATCCTATTTCAAACCAAACATAGGCTTAGAATTTTATTTGTACACACATTGTCACGTAGATATGGTCTAGAAACCACATGCAGGGGACGAAAGTAAAATTTTTTGATAGAGAAGGTTAAAAATTTTTTAGTAAAAAGTTAAATAATTATAATTTAAAAAATTAATACCAATTTAAAATAGAAAGTTTCGATCGAGAAAGAAATTTTGCTAAATATCGAACTATATCTATAATTCTTATTGTAATAAAAAAAATGATAGGGAGATCAAGTATACAAGAAAAAAATATGAAAAGGTAATTATAATAGTTAGGAAAAGTGTAAATATAGGTAGGAAGAGAGAGAGAGAGAAATTTCAAATTTGTGAGTTTTTATTGAAAGAGAGGAAATCTTTTTTTTTTTTTTTTTGGTGAGTCCCCTCATAAAAAGTTAAATTGACTCTTGATCTTTTATTTGTAAAAAATGAGGGGGGATATTTGAAGGTTTTTATTAAAAAAGAGAAAAAATAATTTATTACCCTTTTATTTTACTTGAGTCCCAATACAAAAAATTTAGTTAGTTAAGGGACTTTTCATTCATTGAGGAGGTCATTGTTAAATAATTATTTTTTTAATATATAATATTATGACCATACTTTAATATATAATAATATATAATATATAATATTATGACCAGCCTCGTCGTGACTATGCGTACAAATTCTGATTTGTAAGACATTCAAAACAAAGATTTGCATGCTTCTAGGTACATGTTTTCTTCATTTTTTATAAGGAACTTTTGAAACTCGGATAATTGAGGGGAAAAAACCCAAAAAAAAAAAAAAAAAAAACACATCCACACAAAAAAAAAAAAAAAAATGAGAGAGTCAATGATTAATGGTTCAATTGGTGATTAACTCAATTTGAATCGTGATATTATAAATATATTATTATTAAAAGTTACATTTTCAAGCGACATTTATACTATTAAAACAATTGTCAATGATATTAATAATCACTTAGTAATTCCAATGTGGTGGCCGAGAACGATTGGGTCGCTAGAATGTACTGGTTAATAGCGATAGATGGAAGGACTAATGTTGATTTTAATATCAGTTTAGAGATTTAATGTCATAAACCATTGAATTAAAATTTAACAGTTCTGTACATTTACGTGAGGTTAATTTTAATCTAATGGCTCAAACCTCAAGATCACTTAATCTAATCTATTAATAGCGATTGCCACTTAACGACTGTTAACCACTTAAGTGGTTGGTTTGTTCTTTAATTTTCTTTTAATTTAATAACCTTTAATTGGCTCATTATTTTTTTGAGATTTGTGTTTCATGTTGTTGTTAACGATTTTTTAATAAAATCAAAATATAAACAAAAATATTTTTGTTAAAATTATAATTTTTTTTATCCAACTCCTCATCTTTCCATTGTAATAATTAAGGATTTAAAAATTAAATTTATTATAATGTTAAACATATGTGCGCGTGAATCTGTCATTAAATTGGTGAATAAAATGCTTAATAGATGACTATGCGGCTATTTAAGGAAGATTTGATAAGAAAAAATAATGTTGTAACAAATTAAAATTTTTTTTTACCTTCCAACGTACAATACTTGGGCTTTGTTTGGATTCAGCTATTTCAATAGTTTTTTTAATATGACTCTTTTTTTTTTTTATTAAAATTTGATTTTTACTTTAGAAGTTGTAATTTTTAGGCATGTTATTGTAACTATAAAAGAAATTAAAAAATTCATTTTTATTTGGATAAAAGATAGAAAAAATAAAAAAAATCGACGTTACTTTTTTTAGCTAAACGAATAGTTTTTACATAAACGGACGAGAATTTTTCTTGTTTTTTTAACCAATGCGATTAACATATCTAAAATTACATTTTTTTTTTGTAACCTGGAACTCCACCAGTTTATTGCAGATTTTAACGGTCCGCATAGTCGATGGAAAAACCGGAGGAGAACGGTTTGACCTAAGACATCCCCAGTTCAGTCGAGGACGCACTCAGTGGGATTCGAACTCCCGTCTCTGAGTTTACGCCCTCTGAGAGTTATCCGTCGACCGCTGAGCTAACATTCTGAGTCTAAAATTATATATTTTTGAAAAGAAAATCAGTAAAAAAATATATATATAAGAACCCCCCAGCTACCAAAAAAATAGCTTTCCAGAATCCAAACTAACCCTTATAGAGTTAGGTAATTTATCCAAAAATTTACATTGACTCTCTCACTCAAGGTCCAGTGGCAAATCAGGAATGGCCAACAATCCAGCAGAACAACCATCATTCCCGCATGGAATGTCAGATCCTACTCCACAAACCAATAATCAAAATGAAGCAGAAAGAAGATTCACCCGCCATAAAAGTACTGCTCCTCCTCCAGAAGGCTCATCGTCAGTCCCACCACCTTCCCAGCACACTCCAAGTTTAAAGAAAGTGGTCATATTGCTGCCAATATACCTCGGAATAGGCACACTCTGTTTCTACCTCACCAGGGACCAAATGACAGGGAAGAAAACAGATCATGGGGTTCTCGACGCTCTTTACTTCTGCGTCGTAACAATGACGACAGTTGGGTACGGCGATCTCGTGCCAAACACGGTCCTCACAAAACTCCTGGCCAGTGCTTTTGCATTCTCCGGGTTGGCTCTGGTGGGCCTAGTTCTCACCAAAGCAGTAGATCACATGGCAGAGAAACAACAAAATCTGCTGGTCCGAGCTTTACACATGGATCAAGAACGTGGTCGGACACAGATTTTGGAGAGCGTTAAGATGAAGAAAGCGAGATTCAAGTGTTTGACTTCTTTTGCCTTGATGCTGTTGCTCGTTGTTGCTGGGATAGTTGTGTTTCTGAAGATTGAGAATATGGGTTTCGTTGATGCTTTTTACTGTGTTTGTTGCACTATCACGACTGTGGGCTATGGAGACAAGAGCTTCACGACGAAGGCGGGGCGGGTCTTTGCTGCGTTTTGGATTGTGATGAGCACTCTTTGTTTGGCTCAGTTTCTGGTTCATGTTGCTGAGATGAACAATGAAAGGAGACAAAAGCAGTTGGTTAAGTGGGCTCTTACTAGGACGATGACGAAGGTGGATTTGGAGGCAGCCGATCAAGATCACGACGGAGTTGTCAGGTTAGTTATTTGTGCTCGTTACATATATTATGGTTACGTTTGGTAAAACTCATAATATTTTTTTTTTTTTAATTTCCAAGAATTATGAAGGAAGGTTTCTTTATTTTACCCCTTCTCCGTTGAAAATGTTACTGTATTAGAATTTCTTACAAAATTTAGAAGTAAAACACATTTTTTCAATAACACTCTTGTAATAAAAGTAAATTTTAGTACCCTCCAAACAATAGATATATTCAAAGATTTCATTACATTTCTATTGAAATTTTCATTTAATTTGTTTAGTTTCCATTCCTACAGGGATGCTGAATTCGTCTTATATAAACTAAAAGAGATGGGAAAGATCAATGAAGACGACATCTCCCTTGTGATGAAGTTTAACGGTGGCGACGTTCACGGTTGATCAGTTTCGAACTTTGTCTGCTTTTGATAAAATACTTGTTCAACCAAGCAATCTACTTTGTACACTTATGCCAACGAAAACTACTTAAGGTTAATCTTTATGGTAGTTGTATATATGTAGAATCATCTTCAAACTCTTGTATATATTTAGTAAGTTGTTTTGAAAATTTATTAATCGTTCATGTAAATCACAATTTATGCATATTTAAGAATTGTTTGGTAACATCGTTATTTTTCTATTTTTATTTATTTGTTTATATTTTATGTTTTATATTTTTTATTTTCTGTTATCATTTTTTTTTCTAAAATAAAACTAAAACTGTGTTAGAAAATGTAATTTTGTTTACAATTAATAATTTTTTTAGTTTTATAAAATATTAGTTTTAAAAAATTAATTGAATTTAATAAAACATATTTTATATTAATTTAATTTAATTTAATTAGATTAATTAAATTATTTATTAAAAATTATTTAATTCAATAAAAATAAAATATATTAAATTATAATTTAATTATTTTATTTAATAAAAATAATTGTATAAAATATAATTATTATATCATTTAATTCAGTAAATAAAAATATATTAATTATAATTTAATTATATTATTTACTAAAAACCATTGAATAAGTTATATTTCATAATAATTTAAATAATTTAATTATAATATTTATTAAAAGTAATTTAATAAAATATATTTTCAAATTAATTAATTAATTAATTAAATTATTTATTAACATAAATTAATAAAATATATTACATATTAATTTAGATAATTAATTTAATTATGTTATTTATTAAAAGTAATTATAATTTAATAAAACATTTGAATAAAATAATTTATTTTAATATGATGTAACAAAAATGGACAAAATGTTAAATTGATAAAATTATTTATAATAGAAAAGAAAAGAGTAAAAATACTTTTTTTTTTGTTTATCTTTTTCTGTTTATGTTTCATTTTTTTGGAAACAAAAAAATATAAATAGATTTAACAAACATATTTTTGTTGTTAGTTTATAAAATTTTGAAAACATAAATAAAAAAAAAATAAAAATGTTATCAAATGGGAATATAGTATGTTTTGTTGAAAATTTCATGTTTTTAACATAATTTTAAGAAATTTTGAATCAAATTAAATTAAGGTTCACATATCATTAAATATGAGCATTGTAGAATTAATAAAGTCTCATGTGGATATTAATTTCATGCATTCACATAATCAAAACAATGAATTAGGTGAATGAAAAATGGTTTCAAAGTGCTTGGCAAATGATTAAGGGGGTTTATCCCATATAGGAGAAAAAAGAATGTTTTAAAAACTATCCTCTGATTTTTTTATGCAGCGAATTGGCCTTATTTTTACCTCATACTCCTCACATAAATAGTCTCAAATATTTTTTAAACTTTAAACTCTTTTCATATTCCTAATTTATCATTTCCTTAAAGCAAAAACATAAGTAAGACTTTCGTATCTAAATTATTCAACCCTCCTTACATAGATTTTTTTGGCAAATCATTTTAATTTTTAATTCCAAAACTAAAGTTGCAAATTAGATTAAGAGTGTATTTCTACTACAGTTAAAGCAGTTCAAATCTCATGAAAAAACTGTATTACGGGTATATAACATGTAAGGACAGGGATATCTAATTAAGGGTATTTTGATTGGTGAAACTTGTAATCTTTCAGTTGAGATTTTGTAACATTTGATTTATAGTTAATTTGTTTGTTTGATACGCATCAAGGATTCATAATTTTTCTTTTTTTATTAAAGTAACTTTCTTAGTAAACAATCTTGTGTTTTTTTTGGATTGTTTGCTTAGATTTATTTTGAATTTACAAATTCTTGTATCTATACTAAAGTTTGGATATTATAGATTTAACTACTGCTTCTATTGGGTTTTTGGATAGATTCTGCGATTTCAATAAATAAAAATTAATTGCACATTATTTTTTTATGATTTGACCAAAAAAACACGAGCACCTAGTTTAAAATTTAATACATAGCTCTATTGTGATTTGAATAAATGTATAAGATTAATTTACTTTATTAAATTAGATATAAATTTGACATAATGTATTAAATTTAATTAAATTTGTGTCTTACTTGCTACAGAGGTTCATATCTGATTGTAGAACCAAAAAGTATTGTTGAGAAGAACAGAATAATTTATTTTAACATAAAAATAGGTAAACAAAAATTTTTATCTATCTATTTCTGTAAAAAATATTTTTCTGTTCACTAATTTTGACTCGTGAGATACAAATTCACTTAAATTCAAAAGATTTCATAAAATTTGCATGAATAGATAAATTTTTTTATTTTCTATTAAATATATAGAATATTTTCATAATTTTTTTTTCATAAACTAGTAAATTATTGCAAGACTTGTTTTGTATGTTTGATTTATAATGAATTTGATAACTGTTATTTTATACTTTCAAAAAAAAAAATAAATAAAAAAAAACACTAAATTTGTTGGGTAGAGGCACTCCTTCTCTAACATTGAGTCGAGTAATTGATATTTAAATTAAATTCTTGTATCCATTTGGAGTAATTTCAAATATAATTATTTCTAATCTAACTAAAATAATTTAATATACTATACTAAATTTATTGAATATTAATTTAACAATTTAAATTTTAATTAAATCAATAGTAAAACTAGTAAAAAATTATAATATATATTATTTTCACTTATATTTTTTTGGAATTAAAAGATTATTTGGTTGACAAAATTAATTAAAACCTACCAATTTTTACTAATTTTTTATACTTCTCAATTAAATTTTATTACGTATCATTTTTACATTAAATATTTATACCTTTACTATATTTTTTTGTCAAATTTTTACACCCTAAGCGAGGTAAATAGGAGCGAATCCAACCCCCGAGCGAAAACTACGCTCGAGTAGCTTGGCCCCAGTCACGCGCCACGATTGGGTCATTATTTGCTAAAAATACCCGGAAACCCGAACGATTGAGTTTGGAAAACCAGGTGGCTAGCGCACCCAATAAAGAGAATTGAAATCGCTCCTCTCTGTAGAGTTGCAGAATACAAATTTCCGAGGAAGTCTCGAAATCAGAATAACAAGGTAATGATCGATTCCATGTATAGTCTTCGAACAATCTAAGTGTTTTTTTTTTTTTTTTTTGAATTTCGCTTTCGTTTATTCGATATCTACGTGTATGCATGCTCGAATTCGTATGCGTATGCGTATGATGAGGGGTTTGCAAGGAGAGTTCTAGGGTTTTGTTTTGGGCGTCTTTGGTTGGTCAAGGTTTTTAATTTAGTATGGAGTTGTTGAAGTTGCAAATTTTATTTATTTGCGTGTTGGCGGTGCTGTTGCTGTTTTATTAAGAGATTTTGTGATTCAGTTTATGTTAATTTTTTTTTTTAATTCAATATGTATAAAGAAACATGTTGTCTTTTATGGTGCTGTTTGTTTCCTTTGACACTTGTTTCTAATATTAGTTCTTGAATGAGGGTTTTTAGGTATTAAGTTTTAAATAATTCTAATAATTCAAATTGAATGGAAAGCAAGGAAATTTAGTAATTTCATTCTAACGTGCCCCGCCACAGAGATTCTGCGAAATATTTTGTTGAAGTTATATGGAGAGTCAAGTGTTCAAACATTACTTGAGAGAAGTTCATCCTATTATCTCATTTGAGCTCTTGTTGCTCATCCCCTCTCTCCAGTTTCTAGCTTGTTAAAATGGCTAGTTGGATGGATCTTTGTTTGTGACGTTTAACTTCTTTCTATAGCTTGTTATAGCATTAAAATTGAATTGCTGTAAATTCCTTTTGCTAGTGTCACTTTGTTTTCGGACTGGAGGAAAATGTCTAGTGGAGAGGTCAGAAAGGTTTCACGCGAAGACATACAACTGGTAAGCTGTTTAGTTGAAATTTTTGGCTAATTTGGCTTATTGGTTTCATGACTTCTAATCCATGCTGGTGAATTGGCTGACTTATGGATTTGTGCAATTTTCTAAAACCAAAATCCTATAATTCTTTTGTCCACGAACAGTGAACCAAAAAAAAAAAAAAAAAAAAATGATCAGTGGACTTGAGTTCCTTCTTGTAAAGGCAACACCAATTCATAATAATTTGTCTTCTAATAAAGTTGTCAATGGTGAGTGATTTACCATAAATTATCTAATAAGATTTGTCTTCTACTTTCAATACTTCTAATAAGATTGGTTTCCTTCCTTTGCTTTTCTTTTTTCGCTCTATAAATCCAAGCTTCAAAACCATTAACGCTTAATTTTGGTTTTTGCTTGGTTGTTGTTCAAAAACAAGAAATAAGTTTATTTGTCTTAAAATCTAATTTTATGTTAAGTTTGCTTGATATACTTTGTTAAGCCTATTCTTTAACAGCTTAAGCTTTTTGGTGAGTTGGTGACTTAACATGGTATTAAAGGTCTGGTTTTAGGATTTCTTGGGGTTCAAATCTTGTTATTATGTTTGTTCTCCTATTTGATTTTTTTGAACTCTATTCTATTTTGATTGATTTGTCTGTTTCTCTACTTCATGTGCAAGACAGGTTTGCACGTGAGGAGTGTTAATTTAACTTGATCTGTATGTTGATCCCATTTCGTAATAGCTCGAGCTTTTGAGACAATTTGTGATTTAACATTTATTTATTTATGTATTCAAATAAAAAGTTATTGTACCTCATTTGTATAATATAGATGTTGTCATAACTAATCATTTGTTATATTTTTGTCTAATTTTAGGTACAAAATCTTGTAGAACGATGTCTCCAACTTCATATGAGCCAAAAAGAAGTTGTCCATACTCTCTTGGTTCAGGCAAAAATAGAGCCTGGTTTTACTGAGCTTGGTAATCTTTGTGTGTATCTTCTGTTATGCCCTTTCGTTATGATTTAAGCTCTAAGAAAATGAGTAATTTTAATGAGTTATTCACTTTTTATTGTTAAATGATAGTTGAGTGATGCATGATTTAGTTCTCTCTCTTTTTTTGTTTTGAGTTTGGCGTTTTACCTTGAATTTGAGCCATACACTAACCATTGAGGAGTTATTCTAGATTGTTTACCAACTAATTTTAAGCATACTCAAGGATATATAGAGTTTTGTTTGCATAATAAACTTTTTTTTCCCCCTTACATTCTTGAGAAAAAAATGGGGTTGGTTGATAATTAAATATGTCAGGCGTACCCTTTCATTAGGCTTTTTGATGAATTTGTGCTTGTATAGAAAAAAGCAAAAAGAAAAACAAAATGGATTTGATTAGTATTATTATTATTATTATTTTTTTTGAAGTTTGGTTAGACATTTTGCTTATCTCAGTTGCTTTACGTTCAAGTTGGGCTTGATAAGTTAAAAAGGATAATGATGGCGATCGAGAAGAATTAGAACTTTGTTCCCATTCATGTTAATCCTCTTTTATGCATGCACCAATCATTTTCCCAGCACTTTTTACAAGGGGCCTTGGACTACTTAGACTGGTTTGACCATATTCAGGCACCTAGAGGTATTTTGGTAATTTGTCTATAGGTGTCCGATTTGGAGCATCAAGATGATTATTTTGGGTAGAATTTTGAGAATAATTAATTTTCACAACATTCGGTTGTAATGTAGGCCTCCCAATAGATGAGTTTCTTCATTTAGGGCTCTAGATTGATATATGTATATATATATATATATTTGGCAGTTACTGTATGAATGAAATTCAAAATTATCGTTGTCAATTTGTATGGATTTAGATTCATTTCGTTACATGATTCTGCAACCATATGATATTTGCAGATTTTGGTAAATTTTAGGTATATTGCAGATTCCTAATTGGAGATTATGGTTTACTTTGTTTTCTTTATAAGCATATTGTAGTGAATAAAAATTTATTATTTTGTGAAATAATTCTACGTTCTTTGGTGGATTGCAAAATTCCTATCTAAAGGTTGCTATCAGCTAGTACGAGAATTAGTAGCCTTTCCAGCTAAACCATATCAAGCCATTACAATTCTGTTTTGCATCAATTGTTATTAGAACTTTTCGCTGATATGGCCATTGACAATAAAAAGCATGAGCATGCTAGGGCTGGTGCAAGTCGAAAAACTGAGATGAGATGAGACAATTTTGGGAAGAAATGCATAGCTTTCATGAGGAGTTTTGAATTATGCATAACAGAATTGTAATGGGCTAGATATAGTTCGAGCTAGACCAAAGGCTGCTTCTTTTTTTACTAGCTGAACATAAACCCTAGACAGAGAGAGAATTATTTCTCAAAATAATAATTTTTATTCAAATTAAAGATGAGCATGCCAAGTGGCTTCAATATGCTTATAAAGAAAACAATCTAATGTCTAAGTGGGATTTTGCAATATACCTGAAATTACTTAAATTGGCAAATATGAGATGATTGCAAAATCATGTAAAGAAAGGAAACTAAATCATTACAAAATTATAGTGATCGATTCTGACTTTTGTTCTAACGACAATTGCCAAAATTACCAGAAATAGAAAAGAAATACCAATTCGGAGCCCTAAATGACTAAATGAAAGAATTCGGCTGTTGGGAGGCCTATGTCACGGCCGAAGGCGGTGAAAATGGATTATCCTTGAAATTCTATCCAGAATCAACATCTTGACCGTCCACTTGTGCACAAATCACCAAAATACCCTATGTGCTGGAATTGGGTTAAACCAGTCCTGGTAGTCGAAGTCTGCTTGTTCAAATGTCTCATTTTGTGCAAATTTTCTTCAAGAATATAATAATATCATGCTTGCTCTCCAGTTTGGCAAAAACTTGAAGAAGAAAATCGAGAATTTTTCCAGGCATATCATCTAAGATTGATAGTCAAGGACCAGATAAACCAATTTAACAGGTTGCTAGAGAGACAAGTTGATCTTATGCATCAGATAAGCCCTGCTGGAATTGATACCATGCCTATGTCTAATGGATCTCATATCCCACCATGTAAGGATGCTTTTCACTCTGCACTTTTTCTTTGACCTGCATGACTGTTCCTTTTATTAGCTGGATATAATGAAATTTGTATATCTAAAGAATATCTGTAGGGTCCTTATAGTGGTTTATAAAGGAAATTTGTGACTTTTTGTTACTTTTGATTTTAATTCGGGAAGTTCCTTTTGGTAACCTGCTAAACTGATTACTAATTGTTGATATATCTGAATCTGATTGTATTTGTCCCCAAAGCAATACTTATTTACCAATAAAAAAAAAAAATGATTGGATTCTATGAGTCTTACCTTTATAAACAGAAGTTATGCTGAATAGCCTCTAAGATGCTAGCAGTGTGTTACATGTAGCTGCTAGGTAAAATTTTCTGTGGGAAATTCTTGACGCATTCTTGTTATACAATTTCGCTTATAGTTCTATGTTAAAGCCAATCCATTTTATGTCATCAATAATGTATACTTTAAGGATATCAAAGAAAAAAAAGTATACTTGAAGGATATTCAGTGGTTCTGCTAACAGAAGCATATTTCCAATCCCAGCTTCACATTGAGCATGTCGGCCCATTTTGTGAAGTAGAGAATGGGATTGTTTTATTTATGATGCATGATCTGAGTTTAAATGCTTTTTGAGTTTAGACTGGTATTTGATAAAACACCCACGTTTTGTATTATCTGTTCATTACTAAGATCTTGCCAGACCATTAAACGTTGCAACTCTAAAATCTGATGTAGTTTTCCTGATATGGAGTGGTTTTGCTGGTGTACTTGCTGTTATCTGTAATATCTGCTTTACTTTTTTTTTTTAAATGCAATTGCAAGACCTTAGTGTATTAATTGGCACGGAACTCTGGCAGTGCACCAGAACAGAGGGTGCTATGCACCTGCACATACTGGACCTGCTCTTAAGAGAGAGGACATGCACCAGCATATCGGTTCCGGTTTACCTAACACATTTGCCAATGGTGGGTCATCACTTAACCCGTGCATGCAAAATGCTGTTGATATGTCTGCTTATGCCAGGGAGGTTGATGTTTCCCCAAACATGCTGTTTGCTCAGAGCTCGAATGTGGGAATGATACAAGGAATGAATGGGGGTATGGTAAAATCAGAAGCTGGTTACCCAGGCAGTTCCCCATATGTGTTTGGTGCTGATGGTAACGTCCTTGGAGCACGTCCTGCAATTGCGGATGCAACTGTCCCTTCTTTCAATGGCTTAGAGTCCAATTCACAACCTCTGAATGAACCACTTCTGGATGCCGACACTTCATCATTTGGATTTTTAGGGCACATTCCTCGAAACTTCAGTCTTTCTGATTTAACAGCTGGCTTTTCTAATAGTTCTGGTTGTCCCTTTCTCCCTCTTTCTCTTTCTGTTGTGTTTGTGTGTGTGTGTGTGTGTGTGGTGAATTAATGAGACATTCAGGCCAATATCTACATTGGAATCATTGGATTGAGTAAATGTAGGAGTTGATTCGTTACTCTGCCCTATTAGATACATTTTGTATAATAATTATTATTATTAATTTTTTACTGTTTCCTACTCTTTTTCTTTTATTCTCTCTTTCGTGCCAAAAAGAGAAAATAACCTTTAAATCCTTTGAATCCCTTCCGTGACTTGAACTCTTGTCCTCTAATTTTCTGTCTTAGCACCAACTTGATACAACACGGCTAACAGGTTATTGCTTTTATAGGTACTTGAGTCAATGAAATTCTGAACATCTTAAACATGTTTAGTATATAAATTGTCTGCTCTTTTACATTTTCTTCCCTTCTTTTACTGTGTTTTTTTCCCCCTTCCATTCAGATATATTTGAGAGCTACTCCAGGTCACCATTCTTAGCAGCAGATACAGACAATTTCTTGGATCTTTATAGGAGGGGAGGACACCAAGGTGAGAGTTTTTGGCATATGTCATTGTCTCCCCCCAAATCACAAGGAGGGTAATTGATATTTTTGTCCTTTCCTGTCAGGAGATAATAAGAGGTTGGACACGATATCAGAAGGCTTGAGTTATGAAGATTTTGGCAGTGATTGATTGAAAAGCCCAATGGTACTTTTTTTGAATCCAGTAATTGGTCAACTGTTGATTTGTTATGGATGAAATTTGAATCCCCATTCACAAACTAAATCTATTAACCATTTAAAATTATAGCGTCTATGTTAAGAAATTACATGTTTGATCACAAGATTATGGTATTGTGAACAATTTAACCATGCTATCATTATGTCATCTTGTGCATGCTGATTCGTTATTGTCTGCTTCATTTTCCATTGTTGGGCTCTTGTGATGCGTGGAAAAGAATTATGTTGTGTGAAAACATGTCTTTTCTCTATTTTTATGAATTGCGAGGAAAAAAGGTCATATTTATAATAGTGGTACTTCATTGGATTACTTATGAGAAATTATTTCATGTGACAGTTACATGGAATGAATGCCGATCTGATAAGCGTTGAGGCGTTTGAATCATAGTTGAGGGGAAATGTAGTTTATTGGGAATTGTTACTTTGATATGATCATTTATTTGAATATTGAACTGTGATGCTCATTGGAACCATGATTCGATATTGAATGCTGTTGTGATTTCTCTATTTATGATGTTTTAATTATGGCTTGACATGTCCCCTATTTTGTGATTGGAAGATGCTAGGTGTACACAAAGTGTATAAAAACAAATCTAACAAACTGATGTACCAATCTTGCAATGGATACCGTAATATGCATTGATGTTGAAATTTGTAGTAGAGTTACTTGTATCCCTCACACCCTTTGGAACGCTATCCCGATCACACGACTCTAATCACGATTCATTTGCTATTCAGATTGTGAAATATAGGGACCCCAACAAAAAATTTAATCTATACTCTATAATATAGAGAAATGAAAGGGAAAGAAGAGAGAGAGAATGAAGTAGTAGTTTATTTACTTGTTGGAATATTATATTGGTTTTATTTATTTATTTTTATCTTATTCGTTTAGATATTTGGAATTTTAGAATTTAGACTATTTATTGAGATTATATTATGAATTATGAGAATTACGTGTTATTTTACTTGTTTCTTCTAATTACTTTTAAAACTTTCTCAAACTATATATGGATATGTATGAACGGCTCATCTATAAATGAAACGTGACCCAAAATAGCACTCCAATTAAAGCATATTCCCTACCTATTGCGTACTGAAGAAAATATCAAAATGCATATCTGTACTTGTATCATAACGGACTGTGTTTCAGATGACTCTGATTTGTACCCAATCAGTAAACTGACACATCAGTTTGTAAAATAACTTTGTATGTTTTGTTTGTGTATGTAGCATTACTCTCTGATTTCTTGCTGCAGGTCCCAATGCGCCTTGTTAGGAAACAAATTTTGTAAATAGCATTTTAGAAACGGAGAGACTCCAGAATTTTTTTAGCTTCTTTGGAGATTTGGATAGGTGACTGGTTGAACGGAAGTTGATGAAGTTAGCTGCCGACATTTGATATGCTCCCAGGAAATGAATCAGAATAATGCAACAAAAACATGTTTCGTTGAGACCCGTGGGGTTCAATCTGTACTTGTTAGATAGACTATCAACATGACATTGATACTCTCTTCATAATGGGTAATGTGGATGTTGTTGATGTGTATATTGGAGTATTTTAGTTAAAGGGTTTTTCTTTCTTAAACGAGAGCTTGGAATGGTCAACAACCCATCTGGCATTGTACAAAGTTTATTTCATCTGGTCATGTGATATATTTTTTGTCAAATCTATTATGCAGTTATTGGCCTGATGCCATTGGTAGTTTTTGAGTAGTTTTTGACCTTCTCAATATTGTTTTGTGGGGTTGCTTAATCTTATTTAGTGTCCATGGCTTTTATGTGATGTGCTACTTGCACTTGTAATGAGAATTAGCACGCACTGAAGCTGCACTTCCTGTCTTTTGCATTCATGTCCAAGATATGAAAAGAAATTTAGTGGATGTACGGGTCAAGTGTGTTGAGTTTAAGACTGCGTTTGGCAAATAAAAAGAACTCTTTAATTTTTTTTTTTTTGGATAACTTTTGTTTTAGTGTTGACACATGTTATTTATTTATTTATTTATTTTTTTGCAAATGTTCTGTGTTTAGTAAAAATTTGTAAAAGTTGATGAAAAGTTAGAGAAAGTTGATGGTTTGTGTATTTAAGTAAATTTTGGTAACATTTTGCCCTTTTTGTGTTGAGTTTAAGACTGCATTTAGCATATAAAAAGAACTCTTTAATTTTTTATTTTTTTTGGATAACTTTTGTTTTGGTGTTGACACATGATATTTATTTATTATTATTAATTTTGTTTTTGACAAACGTTGTGTGTTTAGTGAAAATTTATAGTAGTTAATGAAAAGTCAGAGAAAGCTGATAGTTTTGTGTGTAAGTTTTTAAGTAAATTTTGGTAACATTTTGTCCTTTTGTTTTGGTTGAGAAAAGTTGGTGACTTCTGGGGCAAAATTGAAGAATGTTAGAGTTGATTTTAATGTATTTTTTAAAATTGTTTTTATTTTTTTGTTTGTAAACAAATAAAAAATTAAAAAAAAAAAAACATAAATGAAAAAAAAAAGTTTTCACCCTTGGCTTTCTTTTTTGTTTTATAAACGATTTGTCAATTTTTACACTTTTTATTTTTGCTGCACGTTATTAAAATGAAGTATTTTATTAAATTAAAATTTTTAACAAATAATATAAGTAACTAATTTAATAAATTGTTAATTTAATTTAATTAATTAAATTATTATGAAATATTTTTATTAAATTAATTTTAATAAATCATATAATTAGGTTTTATCTAATATATTTTATTTTTATTGAATTAAATTAATTTTGATAAATAATATAACTAAAATAATTTAATTTAATTAGTTACTTCAAGTAATAAATTTTAATTAAGTAAATTAATTAATTTAATTAATATAAATATATTTTATAATTCCAACTATTTTTTAAATAATAAATAAAAATAAATAAAAATTAATTATTATAAGTAAAATTGTATATAACAACACAGTTTTAATTTTTTATTTAAGAAAATGGTAACAAAAAATAAAAAATGAAAAACATAAACAATTAAATAAAAGAAACGCCACATACTATCATTTCATTGCATTGTAGCTGACGTCTGTTGAAATTTCAAATTATCAATTTTCAATTTCAAATTTTACATTACAACTAAAATTTACAAATTAATATTCAAATTCCTTGAAGCAAAAAGACCAGCAGGCCGGCAGTTCACTCAATCCACCCCCCAACAAACATCTCCGTCTCCGGTGAGCTCTCTCTCTCTCTGTGCGTGTGTGTGTGTGTGTGTGTGTTTATATATATATATATTCCTCTCTCTGAATTCCAGCTTTATGTGATTGTTTCTCTGTTTTCCTATTGTTTAATCAGTTCAAATTAAACCTGTTCGACAGTTTGCGCTTTGATTGGCTTAAGCTGGACGATTGGTAAAAACCCTACCCCAATATGCTCAGATGAATAACTATTGATTGTCATGAACCCATATTTGCTTCATAAGAGTTCTTCACCCTGATCGATTTCAAGATCCATTTGATTTCATTTTCACTCTTACCTATTTCACAAACATTGCAAAATTTCCAAATTCTTCCCCAATTTCGGTCCTTTATTGTAAAAAAGCACAGAACTTCAGCAATGACAATGGATGATTATTTGTTTTCTCTGCTTTTCTTTCAGGTTTGATTCAATTCTGAAGACAACTGAGCGAGGAGAGAGAGCCATGAGCGATATAATTTCCGTTGCAGATCCCCCAGTGACTGAAACGAAGAGTGGATTTGATACAAGTAGAATTGCGGAACTGAAAGCATGGCTTGGCTCTCAATTCGATGCGGCTGGAAAAGATGTCCCTGATTTCGAGTACACTCCTAGAAGCATTGCTCATTTGCACAATCTTGCCACAGTCTCCCAATCTAAAACTCAAGCTGCTGGAATTGTTGCCAATGATTTCCGCCAAAAAGCTGCTGAATATCGCTCTCAAGGTTGTTTAATCTTTGTGTGAGTGTATGTATATATATATATGTGTGTGTATGCAAATGTGATTATGTATGTATAGACATACTCATATTTTTGCTCAGTGCCTAATGGTAAGGGAGCAAAGTTTTCAAATTTTTTATGATTCTAGCTGCAAGGATTAGAGAGATATTGGAGAATGTGGGATTGGCGCAAGACAGTTTGCCATCAAATGTGGTTGGATCAGCACAAGTTCTTGCAAATGTGGCAAACTTGTTGAATATAAGAGATACTGAACTAAGCAGGTGGGTTTTCTTTTTATTGTAGGCTACTTTTTGTTTTACTTGACCATTTCATTGTTATTAGCTATTAGGGTCTTACTTGGACTAGAAAATTCAGTTTTCTTGTAGCAATGGGGGATATTTCTTTAAGGAAGACTGGAGTAGAGGAGAAGAGGGCTAAAGTACAGAAAGAGTCCAAAATTCTTCTTGATTACACTCGAAAGGCAATAGCCAGGCTCACTTATTTGAAAAGGTAATTCAGGGATGAAACTCTTAGGATCCTTATTTAAACTCATACTAACTATTCGAGTTCAAATGCTGGGATTACATTTTTTTTTTTAAACTCAGCAGGTGCATTAAAATTGAAATGTGATCAAGATACTCATTTATTTATTTGTCTTTTTATTTATTTTTTCTTTTTTAACTTGTATTTGTAGGACTCTTGCGCAACTTGAAGATGATGTAGCTCCTTGTGAAGCTCAAATGGAGAATTGGAAGACAAACTTGGCAATAATGGTTTCAAAAGAACGACAATACTTGCAGCAATATTCCAACTACAAGGTACAAGTGTTTAGTGTTCTGTTTGACATTGTTGGTTAAGGGTCAACCATGCTTCCAAAATCACGGTGCAACTGTTTCCTGAACCAAATCCCTACTTGCCAGCATACTCCATACAAGTAAAAAAAAAAAAACTATTTCATTTTATATATTATTAACTAAGTCTTGCCTTTGCCATTTTCTTCTTAATTTTTAAGAATCTCATAACTGTTTCTTTTTCAAAAACACTTTTCATAAACGAATTAGAAGTTCTAATTCTTAGAATTCCTAAAAGTGTGGAGGTGGATTAATCGATATAAATTTACATTGTTTTTATTCTGTAATTGAATCCAGTATAAATTCCTTTATAACTTCAAACTTGATTGAAAAATCAGTGTTTAGTGAAGAAGTACAATTTCAATTAAAAAAGTACTAGTTTAAAATGCTCTTTGGAATTGATCCACCACAGGATTTGCATTTTTTTCTATCTAAATATTAGGTAGGTGCTATGAAACACCAACACTTTAAAATTGGTGTTGTATTTTTGTTGGACATATAGGGTATATGTTTACTGGATGCACCTAAATATGTCGGACACACCACATTTGATAAAATACTTGTTGGGCATGCCATCTTATCATATTTTCTTTCCAACTCGGTTAACACAACTAGGATTGAGCACCTAAAGCCCCTAAAATTATAAAGTCTTCTCTAACATCTCCCTTTTTTTTTTTCAAATGATGATGGGAATATGTAGTCACTACCTTTTAGGTGGGCACTGGATAAACCCATCGGACTCTTGCAATAGTCCATAAACCACGTGAACCGAGTAAACTTATGAAAATCCGTATATAGGCTCACCCTTAAGGATGAGGCCCTTGGGGTCAATTTCAAGATATCCCCTAAGGAAGGCTTGGGTTCTGGCCAGCTAAACTATAGTTAGCTGGTGGTTCTCCGTCACCTTCTATTACTTTTACTATGTTAAATTATGTTTTAGTTAAGAATTAAAATGTTGAAGAATTATTGTTGTTTTTAGTGTTATGTTTGTATAAACAATGGTTTTGCCATATTCCCACCATGTCCATATTCTCTCTCTGTCTTTCTTTTTTTTTTTTTCTTTTTTTCAAATTTGCAATCATGTGCCAATTCTTGTATCATGTCTATATTTTGTATTCATATTTCATGCTTCTTAGGATGCATGTGTCTCTTAATTGTTTGAAATTTATTCAATTCTAAAACAAATTAAAAAAAACGTACTGGACAATAGGAATGAGTACCAAACATATGTCATGACACTTATATGATATCAAGAAAATATGTAAGACATGATTGTGCTTCTTAGACTAGCCCTTTATATGTTGCTGCTGTTGTTGTTGTTGTTGTTTTTTATTTTTTATTTTATTTATTTATTTTTTTGATAATTAGAGAATCACCAGCCAACATAGCCTTTGCTTGTAGGTGTAAACTAGCTTGTAGTAACCTTATCTACATAGTCGGGTAAAGAGGGGCTTTTCCCACAAGGAGTAATAATAACCAATGGTGATTGAATCTTAGATCTTGTGCCTTTGACACTTCACCTCAACTCATTAACCACTTGAACTACTACTTTGGGTTTGCCAACTCATTATATGTTAGTTCTATTTATTTTTCTTTTAGTACATGGGAGGCTGAAGCCCGAAAGAGGGCGTGAATCAAATTTAGGTCCTAATGTTAGGTGGAGTCTTTACACTAAGCTATCCGTTCTCCTCATGTTAGATTTTTGTCTGTGAACGAAACATGCAAAATTTCTAACCTGTGTTATTCCCATGTTTTTGTGTCACAATATCACTATCCTATTAAATCCACTGTCATGTCACTTCAGTAGTCCTTGAGAAGCTTAAAGCCGTCCTTCAAGTGGAGGCATCTTGAGAAGGTAAGTTCTGCTCATCTTGAGGGAAGAACAATTATAAACCGAGGACCGAATCAAACTAAACCAATTTACATGGGTCTAATTCGGTTCTTGGTTCTGTTGGTCATTTGTGCACCCCTAGCCAAAACATATGCGAAATCAGGAAGTGGGGAAACGGATAGGAATTTAATGGGAACCTAGTAGAAATTCCAGTAAGAAATTTTGCAAAAATTAGAAGACCTTAAACAACTTATTCTAAAACTTTTATGTTATGGTTTAATATATAATGCACTTGATGTTAAGTTCAAACTTAATGAAAAACAATAGCAAAGTTAATGAATCACTTATTGATCACACTAGGA
Source organism: Vitellaria paradoxa (assembly GCA_019916065.1). Classification (NCBI taxonomy): domain Eukaryota; kingdom Viridiplantae; phylum Streptophyta; class Magnoliopsida; order Ericales; family Sapotaceae; genus Vitellaria; species Vitellaria paradoxa. Next base: position 18,770,151 of record CM034234.1, on the reverse strand, counting down.
AAGTAGGAAGCAAAACAAACATGTCATGTCATAGTTTCAAGTTTCCTTGGAGTAATTTCCAAGTAAATTTTTTGGAGAGTTTCTTCACAGTTTCTCTTTGTTTCATTGGAGTATTTCTTCATGTTTTCAGCTCTTATCGTATACCTTTTCCAAAAGTATCCAAACGCTTCCATAAATTTTAGAATATAGGATTATTCCTATATTTAAAATCCACTTCTAGTGTTTCCCATCTTAAAGAGAATTTCCTGTTAACCATGTTTTGGATAACAAGAGAGTTGCTCTCACAATAGAAAACACTCTAAATGTGTTTTGAATGATGGTGATTGTCAGAATGCTGCAGTAAAGTATCAGTTGTCATGCGTCTTTTGATTGTCAGAATGCTGCAGTGAAGTATTAGTTATCATGCTTCTTTGGTTACAATTATCAGTGTCATTGATCTTCTTTAAGATATAACATGTTACTATATATCCATTGAAATTTCATGCCAATTTTTTGCTGAGACCAATTTGTAGAATGACATGCATTGGAGATTCATCGGAGTGTTTGATATTTGATCTTTATTTTTTTTTAATTATTTCTGAACTTCATGCACTTCTTAATTAAAGTCTATTTTCTTTGTTACTTATACCAAAAACTCTATGGGAGCAGGCTATACTCAATCGGGTGGGCTACACCCCAGAGATTAGCCATGGTGTGCTGGTTGAAATGGCAGAGCACAGGAAGGAATTGGAGAAGAAAACGAAGCCCATCCTCGATACCTTGAGAAGCTACCAAGACTTGCCTCCTGTAACTTCATATTTCAACCGATACTAACCTTTTATACATTCAGGGATGGAAACGGGATGAGCTTTTTTTGAGTTGTTTGAGCTCGGCTCGAGCTCAATTCGTAATTAAAATGAGCTCGAATAAAGTTCTATTTGTGGCTTGTTTTGAATTGAATTCGAGTTTAAGTCCAGAAAAACTTGACTCAAAAGCTTGATAAAATAATATATGTATTATAATATTTTTATATTTTTAATAATATTTTTAAAATATTTTATTGATTATATTTTAGACTAAAATAACGTTATTTTGGTTTAATCAAGCTATTTGTTAACTGATCTCGAGCTTAAATTCTTCTTATAAAGCCTATCTCGAACCTATATAAAAGTTCGAATCGATTTTGAGCTTGAACCTAGTATAATTAGCTTGAGTTGAGCACGAATAAGTTAAAGCTCATCTCGTCTCGGCTTGGCTTGGCTTGGCTTGGCTTGGCTTGGCTTGTTTTCACCCATATATATAGTTGATATTGCCTCTTACTCGTCGTTTAATTAAACTCAAATGTAGAAGCTTACGCCGGTGTATGGGAAAAAAAAAATAAAATAAAAAAGGCCAAAATAGCGACTTAAAGGATCTTTTCCTTGTGCAGGATAAAGCTTTGGCTGCCCTAGCCATTGAGGACAAGAAAAGGCAGTATGCTGCTGCTGAGAAGTACCTTGAAGACGTATTGCAGTCGGCTCTTGCTACTTCAGAGTGAATTTTTCAGTGTAAGTGCTTTTAAGTATTGTTTGGTTGTCAGTTTTTATTGTATATGCTTCATATTTAGAGAATTTAGAACTCGTGATGGCGCGCGATATAACTAATTGCACTTTTCTTTTAGCTATATGGGAAAACGATGATTTTCACCGATTGGAGTGGCAGTTTCCAGACACAAAATGAAAATCGGCTCGAAAACTTTAATTTTTATTTGCAAATTTCTGGGATTTTTATTTTATTGTATTTTTTATTTTATTTTATTATTATTTTTTATCTTCGTCTGGACAGTTACCTTGTGGCCATGGTATCCTCATTTCTCTTGTAATCCCATTGGATTGGTGTGGAGGGATTTAGATCTTCAAATACCATGTGATGTGAATGCTACCAGTAATTCTCCATGTTTGTACAATTTATTTGATTTAACTACATGTTTTAAAATTTAGGAAACATATTAATAGATATAGTTTTATTTATTTATTTATTTATCAAATATTTCCATGGTCCGAATCGTATTTTGTGCTGTGTTTAAAATTATTACCATCTTGCCATCATACGCAATCACTCTAAGCCAACTATAACCACCCAGAAAAGAATTTCAAAATATGAGAAAACTAGATCTCTTTAATTTAGAGGCTGTTTGATGCGCAATATATATATATATAATTTTTATCAATTTTCTTTAACTTTTTCTACCAATCACATTTTTAATTTTTATCAATTTTTTTTTCAACTTTTATAAATTTTTATCAAATATTTAATTAATTGTTAAATGACACGTGTCAATTATAAATGTAAAGTTGATTTTATTTTTTATTTGTTGTTGCACGACCCCTTAAAATGAACACAAAAAATTGAGAGAGAGAGAGAGAGAGAGCATTGTTCATAACAACATTTACCAATACCAAGAGCAATACGACCCCTAAATTCCGATCGACAATGGAAGATTTTGCTCACCAAAACACAAACCAATCAATCAGCAAGAATGCTCCAGGAACAGACATTCCCCCTTCCAAGAATTATTATTCTCTTCCCCTAAAAAAACTAATAAATAAATAAATAAAGAAAGAAACAAGGAAGGAAGTTGGGATTCTGAACAAATTGAAGATGAAAGTGATCAATTCTTTCGAGCCACAGCTGCAGCAATCCCACCAACTATGAGTCCTACAACAGTAGCAGTGATGCCAATTCCAATAACACCCTCTGCAAGAAAAATAGGCATACAAGGGTATAAAAAATGGAGAATACCATACAAATTAGAATATACGAGCAGACGATTTCACCAGGATAATGTGGATAAATCAGGGCTATTATTTTAAACTAAAGGTTCATAAAAATATAACTTACAAAAATTATCACCACCACCGACACGTCATTATGGCGATTTTTTTTTTTTTTTTTCTAGTAGAATAGCATTCTCCTATAATAATTCATAGAAAATTCTAGTCATTTACCTTTAGTGATTCGTTCTTCAATTGTCTTCTTGAGGGCCAAAGCCTGCCTCCAATCAGGTGCAATCTACAAGACCGATGAAGATGTAAAAGTTACCGTAGTTTAGAATATAATACAATACAATAAAATAAATAATTTAACAAAAAAAGGATTAAAACAAAATTCATGTGACAGACTCATTTAGTTGGGAATAAGCTAAGTTGAGTTAAAAGAACCCCCAAAAAAAGGATATAAATTATTTCTAAATTCATTTATATATGTGCATTGATTGAAGCAGCAAATAATGGAGTCACATCAAAGTTATTTTAGTTAGTAATTATTAAATAGATTTCTATTCTCATATATATATATATATGTTAATCATGAATTTGAATCATTCCCACAGGTGACATCATCACATCTAATACAGTCAAATAATGGTTTTTCCTTACAATTTCATTCATTTCTGTCATAGGTTATATATTTTGAGGGCTTATATGAAATTAGGTTTTTACTCACAATTTCAAGCCATATAACTTTAGGTTTACTTTTTGTCCTTTTTACAGCTTTTATGTGAATTGACTTACTCTTTTAGACTAGTACATCCTACATCCTACATCCTACACTGGATATAACCAAATTATCTTAAATGGCTTTCTCTTAACGTCCCTTCTATCCATGTCACTTCAACTTTCTTTCGGATATAAATAATTAAAAGCTTTGAGAAGTGAAAAATAAAGGATGCTTGTTTTAGTTTTTTATGGAAGAAAAGTTAAGTAGCTGCCACAATATTGCCAACCATCACTCAAATTGTCTTTGCAGTTAAGAACAGAATAATTTTGCAAATGGAACAGAACCAATCAACTAACTGAAGAAAGTTCAGAAAATAGAAAATATATAGGAAACTAAACTGACTGATAGAACAGAGGGAACCATATGAACCCATTGATAGCTCCAATAAATTCTCCAGATTGGAAAAATGTAGCATGCTGGAAATAATTTTGTCAAGTAAATTAACATTGCTAAAATAGGAGAGAAATAACAAACCTCCAAACACTGTTCCGTAAGCTGCCTGCTCCTTGGATAGTCACCACTTCTATAATGCCCAACAGCCAGAAGATAAAGCTTCTCTCTCTTTTGTAATGGACTAGCACTATTGGCTAATGAGGCTGCCAATGACAAGCTGCTCAGTTTTTGAAGTGGTATAATTTTTTTATCAATAAAATAAAAATGCCCAGAAAAAATATGAAATACAATTCAAGTAAACATAATAATGTTGAATGCATCAGTGCAAATTAGAACATAGAGGTAGTAATTAGCATATAAGGGCAAGGAAACGCATCACTAGCATGGAAAAGGTTGGTTGTTTCTCAAAAGAGAACAATGACAATTCATGCTACTATTTTGGAAAAATAAATTAGCTGCCAAGCATTATACAAAGAGGATGAACACAGGATGCAAAATAAATCAATCAATCTAGATGCTCCCGCTGTGAAAATAATAAAAAGTAAATTATTATTGAATCGATCAATTCTGACCTTCAAGCATAGCTATTCCACGCTGCACATCTTCCGCCTGTCTAGAGTGAACAAGAGCCCATGATAACCGCATGATGCTTTCACTCTTTATTTCCTCTGAGGTCCCGTTCATTGCCTCTGCAACTTCTCTCTCACATCCCTAGAACAACATATTTCAGACCACAGACAAAAGTATGGAAGAACCTGAAAATCTCATAGACAAGGATATAGTTGTAAGAATGGAAAAAGGCAAGCATCTGGGGCATTTTGATCACTTCTTGCTTGACCAAAGCGACAATAAAATAACACCTGGTAGACTTGACCTTGGGAGAAATAACCACTTAACCACCCACCCAAAAAGACAAAAAAAAAAAAAAAAAATAATAATAATAATAATAGTGAGAAAAAAAAGAGTGTCTGTGCATTGATATTTATGACTAAAAGAGATGAAAACCATTGTGATATTGCAACTAAGTTATACATTGGTTGTGAAGTAAAAAAAAAAAAAAAAAAAGAATGGATTATGAACAAATCAGATGAAAATACAAGAAAATCTCAAAACTCACATGGAAGAAAATTTTAGTCCACAAGAAATTGAACATAAAGCTGCTGAAAATTGGCCTATTTCTTGCTTGCATCAATTGAAGGTTTTTTTTTTTGGTGTGGAAAATGAACAAAAGAATGAATGATTTCTCAGTTTGCAACTAACTTATACGCTGCTCAAATAATCCGTGTCACTAACGTCTTATGAATTTAACATACAGGGAGTATGTCAACTCTTTTTGAGAGGTGAGAATATTAACCCAAGCAAGCAGCAGCTGTAGCACCAACTCCAAACACATACTTATTCAAGCTATTACTTCCACAATGCAAAAACAATTTCAAAGTCCTCAACACCAAAATTCATAGCATTAGGTAAGATTTTTTTTTTTTTCCTTTTAATCAAATTGCGAACACGAATTGACATGAACAAATTAAGAAATCACAGGAAAACCAAATCTCAATTTATATTCCTACCCACGGCATCAAAAATTCCCCTCGATGTTACAAGTAAATTGAAACAGAATATCAACGACCCCAGCTAATTGATACCGTCTATTTTCAGATGCCCAAAACAATTATAAAATGTGAGCTCGTAACAATTAGGGATTTCATTTCCATTTCACACATTTTCTCGCCAACCAAACGGCGAAGTCAGCCGTTCGAAAGAAAATAAATCGGAGTTAGGGGGGAGATGCTTACAGCGATGGTGTTGCGATCGCACCATGGGATGTGATCTCCGCCGCCGAAGAAGGCGGTGACTGAGCCGAAGAACTTGCCGATAGTCTCATCCATGCCTTGTTTTGCTCAGATTGCGAACTGCGGGTCGCTGGCGAGCAAGGAGGATGAACCACTCCGAATTAAAGCTAATACCGAACTTTTAGAAATAAGAAGACTCCTATTTATAAGTTTTTGAAAATCGAAAATTATATTAAAAAATAATATATATTGGATTTTGGGTTTAAATTGAGTCAGAAATAACAATGGCCTCATTTGGAGTTTTACCAAATAAAAAAAATTTTTACAAAACTCTACAAACATAAATTATGAGATAATAAAATTTAAATTTTTCATTCATTACACGAATTACGAGATATTTACTTTTACAATTTTATTTTATTTTATACACTTTTATATAACTCCAAACACACCTAATATTATTTGAGACAGGGTCCCATTTTTTCTTCTTATTTTTTTACTTAATCCCTGAATTTGAATTTTTATTATGCTGCCTAACTCTCTCCATTAATATTTAGCAATTAACGATAAAATTAGTAACATTTAATATATAATTGAATTTGACTAAAAAATAGTCGAGTCTACGTATATATATATATATATATATATATACTTACTTCTTCTTCTTGGCTAAGCAATTCTGTTGTTAACAATAAAATTAAACTTATATAGGGTAGGTTTGGTGGAATAAAAAACGTTAACACATTTTAAAATTTTTTTAAAAGTTATTTATTTTTTATCTTACAGTACGGATTACAAATTCACAAATTATCTTAAATTATCTCACTTTTTGTCACTTCTAACACCCTCTTAATATATTGTCTAATTTGACCCAAAAATAGTGGAGTCAATATATGTATCCTCATTTCTTCTTCGTGGCTAAGCAATTCCGTTGTAGCAACTTGGTTGCAGGCATTAATATATATATGTGTGTATATTATATTATATTATATTATATAGGATGAGTTTATTTACATTTCACTTATTTCCTCTTACACTTTACTTTTTGATGATCACAGAACTTCGTGGCCGCAATCGGGTCGCTGATTTTGGATCCTTCAACTATGGTTGAACGCCTCGATCCTTAGAACACCGGTGTGGTGCCTGCCAAGTCACATCCGACGATCAAGTTAGTAAAAAACTCCGGACCAAATTAAGCCTCCATCAAGTAGGGTTAATGCCTCTTACCTTCGTTTTGTGACATCCTTCCCATTTTATGGGCTTCCTTCCCCTTTTTTTGGGATAGAGATTGAGAACTTCTCCCTTGATTTTCCGCTATTGCCTTGTTTGAATAATTAAAATATTCTTTTTTGATTTTCTCCACGCGAAGTTCGTCTTGTGAATAACAGAAATCTCGTAGGAGTATCTTCATACGTCTGCGATCCTCATTTTTCACCAACCGTTTAACCGATCTCGGGCTGGTTCGAGCTCAAGACGACCGGTCAGTCATCCGAGCCCGGGCTGGTCCGAGCTCAAGACGACCGGTCAGTCATCTGAACTCGGACTGACCTCAATGGATCGACAGTCTACCTATCACAGAGCTGACCCAAGGACAATTGGGTCATTTTTACCAAGTACGAGAATTCTTTACATCACTTTCCCTTTTTATTAATTCAAATTAAACAATCACCCTTCTTCTTTTTATCATATGCTATGCATAATTATAATGTTACAAATACCGCTACATAAAACTTCAAAATTCAAATTAAGGCATAATTATAATATCATAAACACTTTATATTATAATAAAAATATCTTTCAGCGTAAAATATTGAAAAGATAACTTTTCAAAAATTTTTTTATAAAAGCAAGCAATTGCACCTTAACGTTTAAAAAAAAAAAATCCATTTATGACATATTAATAACCTTATTATGATAAATATTTTTAATTCTAAATTATTTAAAAAATAATTTTTATTATAAAAAATTAAAATTTCCAAATAATGATACTTATAATTTGTTTGATAATTTTTTGCTTAAAGTTTCATTTGTGATATATTAATTTAATTTTCATATTTAAAAAGTTTATAAAAACTCCAACTAAAACGAAACATTTCTAACCTTAGATTTTTTTTAAAAAATATTTCCTATAATAAAAAATCAAATTTTCGTAATAATGATACTTATATTTTTGATAATTTTGTTTGCTTAAAGTTTAAATTTTTGATATATTAATTTTCTTATTTTGATATTTTTTTAAAAATTTTATACAAAATCCAACTAATGAAAACATTTTTAATTCTAGATTTAAAAAAAAAATATTTTCTATTATAAAAAATTAATTTTTTTTAAAATAATGATACTTATAATTTGTTTGATAATTTTTTTTACTTAAAGTGATTTTGACCTGAAGTATAGAGGTATAAAGGTAATGAATATTGTGGTTTTGTGGTGCAAAATTAACTCAACATAAAAAACTCCATTGACCAAAAAGTTTTCATTTCAGTTCAAAATTAAAGTTTACGAGCAACCAAACACAACATTAATTATTTTTGTGAGCGATCAAATTACAAGTTGATTAATTTATTCAAAGTGGGTTATAATTACCCTTTGCAACTTGAACTTAATTAATTGCAGCTATTTTTTCCAATCCTCAAGTGAATTGGAAACTTGACAACCTTGAGGTCATCCCCCCCATCTTTACTCCAAGCACGCTTGAATTTCTCAACCACGTCGTCTGTGAGGAGCTCCACACCATTGTCTTTTGCCGTCTGATACGCGGACCACGACGTAATGTAGGTAAAATAGCCGTCCAAATCCATCACCCTCTCGGCGAAGAATTGATCAAACGGCCCGGTGTGATCAGCTCCATCAACGGGCTCAAATGGGAAATCGACGGCTCTGTATTCTCCATCCACAAGTTGACGTGCTGGGTCCCAGTAGGGCTTTGAAGCGGTGTAAAATGGTCGAAAGACGGAGTCCACACTGTCGTTAACCTGTCACACGGACAAAATCGAAAATGTTAGATAGGCAAAAAATTTATAAGAAATTAACAATAAGTACAGAGCTATAATTAAAAAAGAACTTTTGACGCAAGGTAGACTCATATTTAAAATTGAAATAATAATAGTAATTATTATTATTTTATCTCGTGTACTTAAATCATGTGCAGTAGAATAGATAAATAAATATTTTATGTATTTTGACTAGCAAATATGAAGAAAATCAATTGCACTAGACTCTTCTAAACCACAGTTATTTTTGCTTTTGCTATAGTAACTCTTCATTTCTGCCGAGTTACTGTTCACCAATTAAACAATTGTTTATTATTTGTTGAAGAAGATAATGGCCTTTATATTGAAGAAGACAATGGGCTCCAATTTTGAAAAATTAATTTTTAATAGACAATTGGTAAAATACCTAGTATTGGTGTGACTTGAAATAAAAAAGCTACTAATTAAACTCAAAATGTGTACTGTTTACTAGATAATTTGGCTATCTATTGGTGCATTTGCTCTTAAGGTGTGAATTACTTACATCTCTAAATTTTAAAAAATTTACCTTTACACCCCTTGTACTTTTAAACTAAAGTGGAGCCATAAGCTGTGATAAATTTTCGAGTATAGAGTCAAAAATATTAATTAAAAAATCTAATAGAATTAGGGATGAAAGGATAGACAACTTGAACTATAAGAGTATAAATATAATTTTTTAAATTATTAAGAGACAAAATTGTTATTTTCGATCAAATTTTTTTTTTTTTTTTACGTTTTCAATTAAATTCAAAGTAAAACAGTATAAAGATAGGTTTTAAAGTTTAGAATGTGCAAATAATTTTTACTTTAAATGTAGGGGTAAAAAAGTAATTATCTATTAAAAAATTTTAATTATAAAATATTTTAATGTAATTACAATGATCGTAAAGATTTATGGGGTTATTATGTCAACTTGGTTATTTGTAATAAGGATTGTTAAATTAAATTTTAATGATTTAAATACATTCATATTTTTTTTTATTAAAATTGTATGAATGTATCTAAACTGTTAAATTTTAATTTAACGATTCATACGTTAATATTACGGGCTGACGTAATAATATTAGCCCCCTTTTGTAACAATGGAGGCCACTGCACTCTTTCTAATTCCGTTTCTAACCTCTGGGATAGTGTAACACCACGCAGCAATCACACCGTGAGGTTTCTTGAGAACCCACTTCACTTGGCTGTAGAAGGCGGGAAGGTCAAACCAGTGGAGGGCCTGAGCTACGGTCACTAAATCAACGCTTGCTTGGGCTGCCACTTTGGTCTCGAGCTCAGCCATAGAGATCGTGGATGGTGCTTGGATGCATTGGTACCTCACGTTGGGGAGCTTGGTCGCCTGATCAAGTTGCTTCTGGCTGGTATCCGTGCCCACCACGTTCTTGTAGATCCTGGCTAGCTGAAATTAAAGAAAAGCAAAAGTTGCCTCAGACAGTATTGTATGGCACTGATAATGGGAGCAGGTGTATAATTATAAAATGATTGCATGTGATTATTTCACATTTCTGGATTATAAAAAATTTAGGGCGTAACCCTCATATTGATTATGCACAAAAATATATATATATATATATATATTAAGAAATTAAAGAAAAATTTATCCATAAATTTTTGTCTTGAGTTTCTTTAAAAAATAGAAAAAGGTGTTATTTTTCACCAAATGAAGCACAAATTCAGTTAAAATTTAACAAATTCTAAACAAAATATGAGATATAATTATATGTGATAATTATTTTAAACTAGTTGTACATAATAGAGTTTTCTTATATTTCGAAATTTTCAGATTAATTTACACTTATCATAACTAATCCCTAAAACATGAAAGATAATGGATTTTTGAGACAAAGCATTACAAGATAAAAGACTGATGTTTGAGGGATATGTGATTTGGGATTGAATTTGTTATCTGAGAGTATTATAAATTTAGTATTTAATAATAAAAAAAAAAAAAAAAGAAAGAAGAGATCGGATTGTTAATACCTCAAAAGATGAGATTAAGAATATCAAGCGAGTGGGATATCATATCTCGCACGTCCAGATTTGATTTGTACCAAAATTTAAAAGTTTAAAATTATTTCTTGTTATATTTCCTATCAAATTATATTTCTTATCCGATTTTATATCTCATCAATCAAACACCAATAGAATAATTCCATACAAAATTAATTTTATATTATATTAAATTCTAAAATATTATTTATCACCCTTTATTTAATCTTCCCAATCAAAAAACATAACAAGTGTATTTGTCCTTTTTATAAGTTATAAATATGCAAGACTCTAGCATACATCTAAGGGATCTAAGATGCTGCAGTGGATTTTACACTGTAGGGGCTACAGTGAAGCATCCAAAGGTCAGGATTTAATCAAAAGTTATTGATTTTGTCAAACAATATTTATTATAGCATTTATTAAATCTTTTGATTAAATCATAACCTTTGAATACTTCACTGCAGCTCCTGTAGTGTAAAATTCACTGCAGCATCTTGAAACCCTACTTCTAAAATTTTAAGTGGCGATGGGCCAAAAAAGACCCTCCCCTGGGTTTTAGGATGCTACAGTGGATTTTACACTGCAGGGCTGTAATGAAACATTCAAAGGTCAAGATTTAATCAAAAGATTTAATAAATGCTGTGATAAATATGGTTTAACAAAATTAATAATTTTTGATTAAATCCTGACCCTTAGATGTTTCACTACAACTCTTACAGTGTAAAATCTATCACAACATCCTGAAACTGCCGGCGGGGAATTTGTAGCCGTCACCAATTGAACCCTCCCTTTTTGTAGCCGCCGCCAGTGAATGGAAAACTTTCTTTTTGTAGCCGCCACCAATGAATGGAAAGAAGTACATTTAGGGCTCGTCTGAAGTTTCAATAAGCTTTAAAAATTTTTAAAAATGAATTTTAAAATTATTATGTAATAATTATTAGATGTTTATGTTTGATTTAATATAAAATTGTTAAAATTATAAAAAAACACACGTGTCAAAATTTTAGTAGAAGATTTTGAAAAATTTTGAAATTTTGTGTACTTTTTTGTTCGAATGTCAGATCACTTTTTTTTAAATTCTAGAAAAATCCGTTGGAACGCATCATCTGTTCCAACAGCTTCTGACAGCTTTTAAATTTTTTTGACACTTGAGACTGTGTCAGCTTTTAAAGTTTTTTGAGAACTTTTAAGGTTTGTTAGATTTCCAAACGAGCCCTTAATTAAAATGAGATGGCACCAATCAAAAATAAATAAATAAAATAAAATAAAATAAAATAAATTAAATGAGGTGACAACTCCGTAAAAATGTGAGTTAAGATTATTTAGGGTTTGTTTAAAATCTTAAAAAATTTAAAAATTTCAAAAGTTTTTAAATTTTTTCAATTAAATTTTACCATATATCATTTTTACATCTCATCAACTTTATTTTTTGATTATTTTTTGATTTTTTTGACTCCAAACACCCCTTAATTGGACATGAAGCACAAGATCATTTAATGGAATGTATTTAAATTTTATGATAATTAAGAAAAATGAATGGAACTCAAACAACCTAATTCGAAATTCATCAAAATTTGACAGAAAAGGGAAGAGGAATCGCTTACAGATGCTGCGGCTTGACCGCTACCGGTACCCACATCCCAAGCAAGGCCGTGATATGGTGTGTGTGAGGCAATGAATTGGAAGAGCTCTTCTGGGTAGCTGGGTCGTGTCTCCGCGTATTGCTTTGCCTGCTTCTTGAACAACTCTGCCATCTCTCTCTCTCTCTCTCTCTCTGTCTTTCTATTCCCCTCTCTTTACCAATGCTTTTAATGAGAGACAGAGGAGAAACAAAAATTGGTATCTCATCCAGTCAACCGAACCTCGAGTGGAATTGACGGGAAATTCAGAGAAAACAAATTAAAGGCATCGCTACCTAACTGCCTAGATAATATGTCATTCATTGCGCAAGCTTATTTTTTTTTTTTTTTTTTTTTTGGTTTGTGCCACACATACCGGCCCCTCAACATGTATAGCGGTCAATCGCGAACTCGCGTAGCGGCGGGGAGTCGGACCCACACCCAAGAACTGGATACGGTTCGTCCAGCCAAGGAGGCCCGTCCTACCAACCTTTACTACGCTTTGCGCCCGGGAGGCTAGCCCCAAGTTTTTGCTAGAGAGGAGACTTGAACTTGAGACCTTGGGGTGGTAAGCCCCTAAGTCCCAGTCCAAGACCATCCCATCTAACCCCTTGGGGTTCATTGCGCAAGCTTAGTTGTATTTTATTCGAGTCTCTTTGACCATCTCAGCTAGCAATTTGCACCAGCAATATTTCCTATGCATTGGAATTCGGATAGGTTTGGGAAGAAAAGAAAAATATTATTATTGTTTTATTTATTTTGTATTTTAAAAGGGAAAAGTTATTTTTTTTAGTAGTTATCTTTTTAATTTTTTTTTGTTAATTTAAAATTTTTATCATTTAAAAAAAATTAAAAATGTAAGTAAATAAATTTAATCATTCTAAAAAAATAAAAAACTACGTAACTTCTGGCTACTATTCCTAAACAATAGCCTAAGCATAATCATAAGAAAATCATTTTAAGAAAATAAAAAATTAACTGCTATTTCTAAACAAAAGTGTATTAACTTTTATATTAATTATGAATTGTAAGGGACACATAATAAGAGAAGATTCAAGTCTACTTAAGGGATACTGGAGGATTTATCTGGTTATTAACACCAAGTATTAGATATTAATTGACATTCATATAAATTGACCTAAATATATTGGTTATTTAGAAAAAAAAAAGGAAAAAGTAATAAGAGAAAGATGGAACAATTTCTCCCAAAACATAGGCGCACGGACTTGTTTGGTATGGGTTTGCGTGTTATGTTATATCTTTTCCTGGACCAGATTCATGGTCAAAGAGAATCGAAGGGCCCATTACTTGGTATTTGTCTACTCTATCATGAGAACTCAAGATCAACAAGTAACAACAAATTTAAAAAATGCAAAATGAAAATACTTGAATGGAATAGTCAAAAATAAAAATAAAATCACAAAACCACAGTTGGGCTAGAATTTGGTTACTGATCATGTATACTTTTTTATTTTTTATTTGATAACTAAAATATATATCTTATTAATTATAAATTCTGAGCAATTAAACACAATTTTAAAATGCAAAAATGTAAAAGAGATTGAACTTGAAAGATTTTTGCTTCTCCCTCTGCCCCCAGATGCACAATACCCACAATGAAGATAAGCCAACGCGTGAGATGTGACCATTAATTGTGATCAAAGAAAATAAAATAAAATAAAATAAATTTGCACTCCATGTTTGGTTTCACTCCATTTGTTTCAATTAAGGGTCTGTTTGGATCCTAACATTGTTTCAAAATTTTCAAAAAATTTCAAAAGTTTTCAAATTCTTTCAATTAAATTTCGCCCAAATTTTGCCACGTGTTACTGTTACATCACATTAATACTACCTGTTAATTTTTTTGTCACTTTAAACACTCCATCAATATAAAATATATTTTGAAACATATATTTACTTATATTTTTTAAATGTACTGACAACAATAATACAAATAATAAGAGGGGCAATTTGCATAAGAGGTAGTGGCTTAACTAATAAAATTTTAAATTTTTTATTCACTCGTTAATTTTAGTGCTTAAGCCAAAGATGAAGCTGTATGAATATTACGGGCCTACTAAATAATTTCTCCCGAATCTAATCAAAATGAATCCATCTCTTGTGTATTAGACTTCTTTTGATTTTTGTTAAATGGGTTTTTAATGCCTTAAGACTGTGATGGTGATCAAGAACGAAAACTTTCAGTCCCACCCATGAATCAGACAAAAACAGCGCATATCTCTATCTATATATATATATATATATATTGGTAATCGCCCATACTTAAAAAAGTATAAAAATATAATTTGACATGTAAATATGTTAAATTTAAATTTATAAAACAAACTTACATAAAAAATTATAAAAATAACTTATAAAAATAAAATTACCAATCAAAAGAGACTAAAGTATCCACACGGTGTTTACTAAAGATATAAAATTTTATTATTTATTATAAATATTATCACATTTTTTAAAATATTAATTTAAAAACTTTTATATAAAAAGTATTAAAAAATACTTCAAAAGTGAGAGAGTATATTTTCATACAAAATAACTGAAAAGACAACTAAAGTAGAAAGAAAAAATAATCCTAGCCATTCACTAAATCCATGGTTGAAAATATTTCAAATTCAAAATTTTAAACTTTCTTATTATAAAAAAGACGTAAAGAGTGTAAAAATGTATGCATTTAAAATTTAAGTTTAAGCACATTAAAAGTGAACTTTTAATTTAAATATTTATTTTTAATAAAATTTTTTAAGAAAACTAAAGTTTAACTATAATTTTTTCTAAAATAAAAAATTTTAGTTGACTTTGTCTAAATGTATTCATACATTATTTAATAAATATGTACAATTTTATTATTTATTACAAATATTATCATATTTTTTAAAATATCAATTAAAAACTTTTATGTATAAAAAATATTCAAAAAATATATGAAAAAAGTGAGGAATTATATTTTTATTTGAAGTGACTGAAAAACAACTAAAGAGAAGAGAGAAAGAAGTAATCTTGACCTTTAAATAAATTTAATAGTTAAAAATATATAAATGTCAAACTAATGAGCTATATTGTTACATATATATATATATATATTCTTAATTTATAAGAAAAATGGTTAATCGCCTTTACACCCCTGTACTTAGATTGAAAATCACTTAGATTCCCTCGACTTCATTATTATGCATTAATATTCCCTGTACTGTTTACTAAAGTGTAAAAGCTAACGACGTCCCGTTAACATGTAAAAAGACAAAATTATCCTTCACTGATTCCCCTATCTCAACCGCTTGTATTTGGTCCCTTCTTTCCTCTCCACCTGAAGTAAACACTTCATTAATGAATACCAAAATCAGAATCATTTCCAAAAATCATCTCCCAAAATCTTGAAATCTCACAAAAGTTCAAAAATCTCCAAATTTCAAATCATCTGTGTGTATGTGTGTATATATATATCTTGAATCAACATCAGCTGGATATGAGTTTGCTGAGACCCACACAAAGAGAGAGAGAGAGATAGAGAGGGGGGTTTTAAACATATTTTGACGAATGTTATGAGTGTAATCCGGTGCCGTGTGGATGTAGCCGAAGTAACAAATAATTAATGAGCTTCACCAAAAAGTGTGACGAGCAATTAGAGATGAATCAAACAATTGGCTAGCTCCACCAAGAGTGGTTGAAGTGACAAACGGCGCCAAGAAGTGCTATTGGGATTTCGTCGTTCTCCTGCTAGTGTAAGAGTTTCATAGCTTAGTTCGTTGGAAGCTGTAGTAGTGAAAGAACTCTTAGTTTCAGACGGCACCACTATTAATCTCTGAATATCTTCACCAAATTGAAAGGATTTTTTTCCAATTTTTTTTTTATTTTTTTAGGGAAAATTTAAATTAACTAGCTTGGGTATTGGAATTTTCTTGGGTTGGAGTGAAACATCACAAGAAGGTTCTTGATGTCATAGAATTAGGTTTTGGACATTAGGTCTTGGAGATCAAAAGTTTTGGCCTTGGATGGAAGATGACCAGTTCTGAGATAAGAGAGAAGCTCGAGCACAGTTCAGAATATAAGTCAATATATAACTTGGGAATAGATTTTTTTAGAGAGATCTGTCTTCAAGGAGAGAGGTAATTTTTGACGAACTTTTTTGCTATTAAAATCTCAGAAAAGGAAAAAAAGTTAAAGGATAGATAATATGAATGGCACTGAATTTTACAAGAGAAGAATGATGAAGGAGAAGAAGGAAGAACACAAAGGAGAAGAAGGATTCCAATGGGCATTTTTGTTTATTCAGATTGATATATTATTTTGGATATTGCATACTTGCACATTTGATACATGTGTATCTCACGCATTGTTAGTTTTAATAGTTTTGTTCATTTTTGTATTTTAGTCACAAGTACAGAAGATATCAGTGCATAATTATGAAGTATAGAGAGCGTAAATAGAGCGTAAGTGATTTTGACCCAAAGTATAGAGGTATAAAAGTAATTATCCCTAAGAAAAATATGACCTGTACATAAATTTCATTCTATTCTCACTTGCAAGGAACCCTATAAATAGACTTAATTAGAGTTTAATTTTGCAGCTACAAGTCCTTCAATTGACCCAACCAAGGCCACTATTGACAACCAAACAAACAACGCTGAAAGTTTCAAGAACCACCCACTTTCTTGTCCAAGCCCCTAAGAAAAATCTGATAGAGGTATAAAGGTATTACCCCTAAGAAAAATCTGACCTGTATATAAACTTCATTCTATTCTCACTTGCAAGGAACCCTATAAATAGACTTAATTAGAGCCCAATTTTGCAGCTACAAGTCCTTCAATTGACCCAACCAAGGCCACTATTGACACAACCAAGCAAACAACGCTGAAAGTTTCAAGAACCACCCACTTTCTTGTCCAAGCCCCTATCTTCTTCTGCACAAAGTACATCTCCACAGGGAAGTATATTGCCAAGGGCCAAAAGTTCAAGGCCCCCAAGACTCCCAGTACTTGGTTGAAATAAGGGAAAATGATTCCAATGACAGTTGTTGATATAACATAAGCAGTTCTGAAACATAGCCTGAGGGGATTCAGTTGAAACCCTGGCAAGAATGGAAGTTTAAAGTTGTAAAAATTATTTACAAATCCACTGTTTGGGAACTTCTTGGTGATCCATCTTTCCACAAATGCAAACACAGGCTGACTAAATACCTACCAAAACAAATGATAATAAAGTTAATTAGTTATAACATTTGTGGTGGTTAAATTTTGAAGTAGAATATACTATTGGACCAAAAAAAAAAAAAATTATAATGTGGAACCAAAATGATACGGCATTGATAGTGCTGTAATTAAAGTGTAAACTTCACTTTGCCCCCTAAGTTTATCAAAAACTGCACTTAAGAACATGATTTTTTTTTTTTGGTAACGAATCAGAGCTTGAGGTTTTAAGTAGTTGAAATCTCCCTCTTGGTGATTATTTTGTCTCTGTTACTTTTAGCATCAGCTTTCAAATTTTAAGGGTAAAATGGTTATTGGGAGATGATCATATTGTAATTAATTAAAAACGAAGGCCCTTAGTTGCTAAGAATTAAAAAAAAAATAAAGTTAAGGTCTTGAAATGAGATTAAAAAATTAAAAATAGTTAAGGAGACAAAACAAAATTTGCCCTTAAACTAAAATTTAATGGTTTTATTGTATTAGTGCTTATTTGGAGTGTCAAATTTTGGTTAAAAAATAAAAAAGTAAGGAAATTTGAATTATTAGGTGTTTGGTGTATTTTTTGAAAAGTGTTAAAAAGTTGTAAAAGTTTAAAAAATTGGTAAAAATTAAGAAAAATTAATAAAAATTGAAAAAAGCTAAGCGTTGTTATGTGGAGAAAGTTAGAGAAAATTAATAAAATTAGAGAGAGTGATAGATTTTTTTACAAATTTGACACTCCAAACACACACTAATGTGATTGGTCATATATTATGGCCTAAGTCTTTTGAATAAAATCAAATTGATATGGAAAAATATTTATGTATATATATATATATACCTGATATCCTCCAACTAAATGTAGAACAATGCAAGCATTACCAAAATCAACAAGCCAATAGGGCTCGTAAAATCCAAATCCTGTCAAGAGGTTCCCCGGTGTGTCATTCCCAAAAGCTGCGTATCCAAAACATCCGCAGCAGAGGTAGAAAAATGTTGTTAGGAATACTGCAGCCAAGGAGGCCTTCTTCATCGTCTGATTTTCGGGTGGTGGTGACTTCAAAGTATCCTTCATGCAAGTAAAAAATCATAATTTACTTATGCGCTTATCAAATATGATATATACATATATATTGCCTCATTTATGATAGGACTGTAAAATAAATCAAGCTATTCGAGGTTTGTTCGAGTTTGATTCAGTCGTGGACTATCTCAAGCTTGACTTGAAATATAAATGAACTAAACAAACCTTAATTGTAATTTTAAATTTGTCATAATATTAAAACTAACCAAAGTTCTGCTCGATAAACGAATAATCAATAAATATAGTATAAAATACCAAATTATTTGAACTCGACTCAAGATTGATTTGATCAGTGATTTACTTGATTTCAACTCGAAAGATAAATAAATCAAACCCGAACTAAATTTTTAATATTGTAAAGTTTAATGGGCTCAATTCAAATACTCTACTGCTTCACTCGACGAATCCAAAATGTTTGTTACTTGAAAAAGTGCTCATCAAAAAAAGAGATAAATGGACTACCTGTATCTCTAGAACAATAACTGTATATGGATAAGCAAAAGCAATGTCTCCAAGTGCCTGAAAGACCAACCAAAATTTCCCTATTGTACTGCTAGCTGGGACTCCTCCAATACTCCCCTTGATCTTCTTATTTTCTGCAATTGCCAAAAGCAGGAAACTCGAAGTCTATATAGTTTGTATTTATTTGTTCCTTCCTTTGCATGCTAAGGTTGTGTTTAGATCAAGAATTTGATATGAAAGAAGGAAAATGTGAAGAAAATAGGAGGCAAAAAAGTGGAAGAAAATGTAAAATATAAAATGCACGCATTTTCTTATTTGAGTGGATTAAAAAATATATGAAAATAGAAAGTATTATTTAATATATTCATTTTCTAATTTAATTGTTTTTAATTTCTTAGTTCCATACAATTTTCCTACAATTTTCAACTCAAACTAACCACAAGAATAATTTTGAATTTTCAATCTCCTTGTTTTTCTTATAACAAATCATTGATTCAAACAAATTATAAGTAAGAGACGAACTCATAATTTATAATTAGTGAAGGTAAAACATAGAAAAAAATATAATTTATAAGAAAAAAAAAAACAAAACTAATAAAATTTTAGTGTAATTTTCTAAATGAATGGAGCACTGAGGATTGTGCGAGAAAAAATAAAATTGTGAGAGAAAAAATAAAAGAGAAGGAAAAATGAGAAGGGGGGAAGGGAATTGCAAGGATATATGAAATCTCAATTACGTATATTTGAGGATTAAAAACTAAATGAGAGTAGACATTCATCAATAAGCTATTTTTCTAATTTAATTATTTTTATTTTCTTAAATATTGCATTTACCTTATAATTTTTCAACACAAACCAAACCCGGGCCACGGGGATAATTTTTAATACCCTTTTATTTCCTTTTCTCTTAACAAATCTTTAATCAAATACACTTAAAAAGATAATATATATATATATATATATTCAAAATTTAAGGGAATACCAATAACTTTTGCAAAGCCGAGTGCTAATCCGATGGAAGAGTAAGAGAAGGACATGACTGCGGCGAGAATGGAGAGCCATGCCATGTTGTGATAATCTGGAATCTGAGACGCTATAATCTGCACAGCTCCAAACATTAGCATGTATCTGGTATTCCCATAGTGGCACGGAGCCTCATGCCCTTCTCTGTGGAAGCAATTTGATTCTTGAATTGCTCTGCATCAATTACGCAGAAGAAACCAAATATCATCAATTGCCCATCACAAACAATCATAATAAACCCATATATACATATATATTTATTTATTAATTTATACTATTGGTGATAAAACACATGAATGTAGATAGCAATGTACCCAAATAATTAAAAAAATAATAATAATAATAATAAAATTGAGTGGTGGTTTTTCATTTGTATCAGTTAGCATACCTCACACTGGCAGCAGATGTAATAACATATGCAATTCCCAACCCATAAAAGTTCTCCAGCAAAAAGAAGGCGCATATTCGTTTCCTCCTCTCTCCTGAAAATGAAAATAGCAGTTTTTATTTGTCATTCATATATATATATATATATATATTACAAGCAGAGTTAATAGAAAGTAAACCCCTTCCAAGAGATTGAACTGAACCTGATCAATAGAGATCGAGTATTGATTAACAATTACTTTATAAGGAGGTGAAAAGGCAATTAAGAAGTGACCTAAATATGACTGGACAGCTTCCAAAAAGGATCGGGCCCTGTTGGGTCCAGATTCAGGATCCGGAAATCTGTAGCATTCGCAGACAAGATATGCAGTGAGAATGGTGATGCTTGCAAAGGCCAACATCACCAGAGGACCACCCACCCACCCCAGCTGAGCTGTGCTCCATGCAAGGGACAACACTCCAGCCCCTATCACTCCAGTTATTATGTGTGCAATTGCAGTCCATACAGTCCCTACAGGAGAGAGATATATACATCAATACATATATATATATATATAAGCACTAAAATGATTCCCAATTGCATCAAAATCCAATAAAAGCAGAAATTTAGGTAAGTTTTTTTTGGTGCTAGTCCTAGCCTCGGATTGCAGTGAAAGGACCAAGGCAACTCTTCTACCCTTTGTTTGAAAATATTCTTACCTTAGAATTAATTTGAGTTGACATGAGAAATGAGATGGGAGAAATGAAATCGTGGGTTCGAAAGAGGAATATTGAACTTACCCTATTAGAAAAATATATATATATATATATATATAATGAATATGGTATATGAAAATAAATTAATTCATTTATTTAGATTGTTTATGCAAATAATAAATTATTGTGAAATTATATTAGTTTTGTTTGAATTTTAAAATTAAAATTCTGAAATCAAATCATATTTAATTTAAAAAAATTTATTTTAATTCTAATCATAAAAATTAATGAAAATTCTTGATAAATAAAGTCAAATCCTATTAAATTTTCCAAACTGTGTTAAAAAATAAAATAAATCGAACCTGAATAAATTTTCAGTCTTTTGAACTATGGTTTGTGTATTGAAGGGGGAAGCAAGAAGGGTGTGCATATGTATACCTTATCATCCATGATTTTGATATATATATATATATATACACGCACACATATCGATATAGATTAAAAATTGATAACAATCACGATATATAGGGACCAGAAGCAAGGTAAAAGGAAGAAAGGGGAAAAAAAAAACTTATTTATGCAAAGCAACAAGCAATAGAAAGCGTGAATATAGAAGGTGGGTTGTTGAAAATTCGAGAGAGTTTAATTACCAGTTCTTTTGAATGGTTCCTCGGCTTCAGTAGTGGGGTTAGTCATTAATGGGGAGCACTGCTGATCTTCTCCTTCGTCATGGTTTTCTCCTCTCTATCTGTATATATTGTACATGCTTACCCCTTTTTAGGTAAAAAAAAAAAAATGAATATCACTTGCAGACAACTCAAGCCACTGGGAGTATAGTCCACAAGTCAAATGGGGAGGCTGAAGGTGACAATTTTAATTTGAATTAAAGAATTAATTAAAATTCAATTGTTCGAACACATTCATATATTTTTTAAATTAAAAATTTATAAATGTATTTGACCCAATAACTCTGATAAAATAAAAGAAAAGAAATATAAAATGTATTGAAATACATCATACAGACCTATATATAAGCACAAGTTGAATAAAGAAAAGGAAATAAAATAATTATGGTAATTCTATATCAATTTTCTAATAATGGTAATCTTAAATCAATCACATGGACGATACCATATATATAATAAAAAGTATCTTCTAATTATGGATAGAAGTATAACTTAGTATTAATGAGAAATATTTTAAATATCGTAACACCCTTCTCAAACTGAAGATGGTAAAGAAAATGTCAAGTTGAGTTTGAAAACTAAACTGCGATACCGAGTAGGTAGATGACTTGGTAAAGAGATCAGTAAGCCGCTGTGTAGAGGAGACATGTTGTAACTAAAAAGTGTCTTGTTTGAAATGATATTGAATGAAATGACAATCAATTTCAACGTGTATAGTACGCTCATGGAACACATCATTGTGGACAATTTAAATGGCACTAGTATTATCACAATACAAAAAAGTGCTACCAATAAAAGAGAGACCTATGTTAGTAAAGAGTCCGTGTAACCAAAGTAATTCAGAAGTTGTGTCAGCTAGTGCCCTTGTTTCGGTGCTAGAACGAGTAACAACAAATTATTTCTTACTACACCATGAAATGAGTAAGGAGCCAAGTAAGAAATAATAACTAGTAGTAGACAGCTGCTCTGTGGGATCACTAGCCCAATCAGCATCTGAGAATACTTTTAAGTTTAAAAAGGAGTTAGATGAGAAGAAAAGACCATGAAACAAAGTTCCCTTAACATATCGAAGTATGCAAAAAACAGTAGGATAATGAGTGGAAAGAGGGGCATGCATAAATTGACTGATGAGAGTAATAGCATAGGGATGTCTAGACAAGTTATAGTGAGATAAATAAGGCTATCAACCAGTTGGTGATAGAGAGTAGGATCTGATAAAGCCTCATCATCAGTGGCAAATAGTTTCACATTAGGTTCTAAAGGACTATCAATAGTTTTGCTGTTGGTAATACCAGCACGAGCAAGAAGATCAGAGGCATACTTTGCTTGAGAGAGATAGTATCCCTCGAGACTGGAAGTAATCTCAAGACTCAAAAAGTAACTTAAGTTGCCCGAGTCCTTCATTTCAAACTATTGATGAAGAAATTGTTGGAGAGCCTGAATGCTAGAAAGTTCATCACCAGTAATTACTATACCGTCAATATAAAGCAATAGCAAAGTGATTCCAGTAGAGGAGCGGTGAATAAAAAATACAGAATCATAGGTACTGGGGGTGAAACCTTGTTGTGCAAGAACTGAGCTAAACTTAGTAAATCATGCTTGAGGAGATTGTTTAAAATTGTATAGAGCTTTTCGGAGTCGACAAACTTTTTGAAGAGGATGAGCAAACCCAGGAGGAGACTTCATGTAAACTTCCTCTGTTAGATTGCCATTAAAGAAAGCATTCTTAACTTTTATCTAAAGCAACTTCCATTTTTGCAAATAGCAGCAATGGCTAATAAAGAACAAAATGATGCAATGTGGGCAACAGAAGCAAATGTCTCCTCGTAATCAATGCCAAATTCCTAAGTGAAGCTTTGAGTAATTAGGCGAGCCTTGTAATGCTCAATGGATCCATTGGCCCGAGCTTTGATTTTATACACCCATTGTCACACCCCTATTTTAAGCTACATTTAATCTCTTAAATAGGGTGGACAATACCAAACTATCAACCTAAATATAAAATATCAATATTTACTCAACATGTAAAGTTTATAACAAAGAGACAAATAGAAAATTTTCATCAAGCTTAAACCCACATAATTTACAAAACTCATCAAACAAAATATTAGTCTAACACTGTTCTAATCTTAAATTGCTTATACAAACTTCAATCACAGAATTAAAATAGGGAATAAATAACTTATATTCTCCTCTAATCACTTGCAACCACTTCTAAACTCAACCTGAAAGGTGTAAATTTGGGTGTGAGTGTCACACACTCAGTGGAAGTATTATACTTAAAATAAAAGATAATAAATATGCACCAAAAATTAATTCACAACAATTATATTAGTAACTATTCCACAACTAATTCATAATAAATTCAATTGTGTCACATCTAATAAAGATGTCTCAATACACAATCCATATTACTAGGCCCCATTTGGTCGTATCATAGCACATTTGCATAATAAATGATTTAAATAATAATGCAACACACATTTGGCCCCATCTGACCAATGAGTTGAGCGCTCAGTGGTGGACAGTGGTTTTAATTTACCTTGTCCCATTAGCCCTATCTGGCTATATTATTTTCTCCGGCCCCATCTTGCCGCATATTATTAATTTCTGGCCTCATCTGGCCTAGTCCCATCTGACCATAATGCAGGTGTAATGCATACAACTCATGCTGATATGCAACAACGCTATATATATATATTTTTTCAAATAAAAATGTTATTTCTCAAAATTTATCATTTCACAAATAACCACGATTCTCCACTAACATAATAATTTATAAATAGCAAGCAGTATTTAGCAACATGAGTTTTCGGCAATAAATAAATAAAATTTAGTTATTCATATTTAATAACTTTTATTTTTAAGTTTAATACACCCACCTCGACAGTAGATATTCTGAGAAAGTCAATTTACTGAAGTGGTGTCTGCTGATTATCCTTGGGTCCTAATTTTTTTTTTTTGTCCAATAAAATATACAAATCAGGCATAGAGTGGTTAAAATATAACCCAAAATTAATTACTAATGTAAATTTAATAAATAAAACATGGCCATCATAACCTCTACATGTTTAATTTATCTAACCCAAAAGAAAAAGTATATATAAAAATTTGATTTTAATTTAGCAAAATAACTTTCCTCAATTCTCCCGCCAAAATTCCCCAAATTTTTCTTCTTCTTTACTAATCTTTTCCCTCACTTTTTTTCCTCACAGCAAACTTTGCCTTGTTTCTTTGCTATTTCTCCACTGGCTCACTATTCCTCCACTATCAGAAAGACTTGGCAAGTCCAAGTTGCACATATCTAAACAAAACATTTATATATATACATAAGTTACACTACGTGGCTTAGTGACCACCACCAACACAAATTAACATAATATATATATATACCTTGGTTGTGCCAGTCATCTTCCACGTGGAGCCCACCCCTCCAAGTATAATGGTTATGTATATCCATTTCACTCATTAATTAATTTAGACAAAAAAAACAAAACAAAACAAAACAAAATAACTAAGGTTTTAACATAATACCAACACAATTAAATTACTAGGTATCAAATAAAAATTAAAGTACTAGATATGCAGTTAAAATAAAATAATTAATAATAAAAACTAAAAGTTTAGGATGTCACACCCATTTGCACCAAACTGCAGTTTTATGTGGAGGTATGTCAAGCAGGTATCACGTATGGGTAAAGGTAAGTGCTTACAGTTCATCGTTCATTACTTGCAGTCAAAAAGGTCAGAACTAACCTCGCGATATGTGCGAGGCTCATAAAGAGAGGCAATAGTAGAATAACAATAATAATCACGAAGGTAAGAAGGAGGTGTTTTTACCCAATCAGACCAACGTGAAATGGTTTCTTAGCTAGGTGCAGATGGAGATTGTTAAGGATCCATGGGCGTATCAGATGAATTGGAACGAGGTGACAAGTGGTCACTTGTAGAGGGAGAGGAACCTGCATCAAGAGAATTGGTCACAGGAAACAAGGAGATAGAAGAGTCAGTAAAAATATGAGAATGAGTAGGAGGACTCGCTTGAGTAGGAGACATAGTAGTGGACAATTGGTGCTCCCAAAAAATAACATGTCGAGAAATATGAAGACATTCGACAATGGGATCATAATAGCAATATTTCGTCTGTTCAATACCATAACTAAGAAAACAACACAAACAAAAACAAGGTTCAAGTTTGTTACGTTTATGAGCAGGTTGAAGAACAAAACAGGCACACCCAAAGACTTTAAGAGTGGTATAGTCTGGTATTTTCCCATATAAATGTTCATCAAGAGAATAGTTGAAAATGATAGGTGAAGGGACACGATTAATGGTGTAAACTGTTGTAAGGGCGGCCTCTCACCAAAGTGATTTAAGAAGAGATGTAGAAATAAGAAGTGACCGAATGATCTCCAAAATATGACGATGTTTTCTTTCTGCACGTCCATTTTGTTGGCATGTATAGGGACATGATAAATGAGAGAAAGTCCCATTATGTTGAAGATTTTCAAGAATAACAACATCCTTATACTCTATAGCATTATTTGAAAGAAAATTTTAATTTTACAAGAAAATTGCATTTCAACCATTCTTTAAAAATTATTAAAGAGTGCAGGAAGTTCAGATCGATTATGCAAGAGATAAACCCATGTATATCTTGAAAAATTATTAACAAATATCACAAAATATCGAGACCCCCCTTAGTAGAAATGGGTGCAGGTCTCCAAATATCAGAGTGAACAAGGTTAAATAGTGCAGAAGAAATAGAATCATTTTTATTAAATGGTAAAACAGTTTGTTTTCCCAACTGACATGAAAAATAATCCAAAGAAGTAAATTTAACTGAATTTAGATAGCCTCTAGATGCTAATGACTGAATACGAGACATAGAAGGATGACTAAGACAAGAGTGCCACAAATTAGAAAAGATAGCGGTGACAGTAACAAGCTAAAGTGATGATCTGGGGAGATGAAGAGATAAAAGTACAAACAAGCAACCAATTTTACGCCTTATCACAATCAACTTATTTGTCTGTGGATCCTACGTAACAAATCCTTC
This sequence comes from Vitellaria paradoxa, assembly GCA_019916065.1. Taxonomy (NCBI): domain Eukaryota; kingdom Viridiplantae; phylum Streptophyta; class Magnoliopsida; order Ericales; family Sapotaceae; genus Vitellaria; species Vitellaria paradoxa. The sequence continues at coordinate 18,743,244 of CM034234.1, read as the reverse complement.
ATTAGAGAATTTAATAATATAATCAAGCTCAACAAGTTGGCTAACAAAAAGAAGATTTAAGGATAAATTGGGGACAAGATAAGCATCGGGAAAACAGAGCTTAGGTTTTGAAATAGATCTAATATGACTGGCACACACATGAGAACCATTGGCAGTGTAAATCATGGGAATATGAGTGAGAGATTATTTATGGGCAAATAAAGAAGAATCAGAAGTCATGTGATTGCAGTAAGTAGAATCGATGTACCATGAAGACTTACCTAGAGTTACTGATAGAGCAGTAGATGAGCGGGTAAGAACCTAGTGAACAATAGCCTCTACATCTGCTACAATCAGATTAGATGGAATAACTGATGCTGGAGGAGGAGCCTCAGACGTAGAAGTGGCAGTAGTCTGATTGCCAGCATTTCTGTCTTTTAACTTGCGACACTCATTGATGTGATGTCCCTCTTTCTTGTAATAAGAACACCTGACAACTCTATTACAACGAGATGAAGTAGTACCATGTATGCTAGGAGCAGCAACATTAACAGGAGAAAAGTCAACTGTTGTACTAGGCATAGGAACAGTGGAAACAGGGGCACTAGCCATAACTACGTCATGACTTTGTGAGTGACGAGTCTTTTGGTGAGTCTCTTTAGAGATGAGTTTTGTGAGAGCCATTTCTAAGGATGGTAGGAGAGAGCGAAGTAAAAGAGGGGCTTGTGTAAACTCAAATTCGTCACAAGTTCCCGTCATAAAGTGAACAAACTAGCGATGATCTCTACATGTAGCAAACAACTTGATAGATTTAGGGCCTGTAAAAACTGGCTCGACGTATGATAGCTGATCCTAGAAATTATGAACCTGAGCATGATACTCACTAATAGACTGAGCGGGCTTCTGTTGCAGTTAATAGAGTTTGGACTCTAGCTGAAATTGTAAGGCAGCATCGCTTACGCAATTATATCGCTTGGCCAGGAATTCCCAAGCCTAAGCATTTCAAAAGTGAGGAAGAAGGCTCTGAATAGATGAACAAGATATATTAATGAACCAGGAGACGATCTTGCAATGAATACTCGCCTAATCCTCAAAACGATTGTCAAAATCCTTCTGTGATTCACTCTCCCCTTTTTCTTGTTTGATTTGTTCTCCCGTGACATACCTCTATAGTTTTCTGCCAATAAGAAATACAAACATCTGCTGGGACCAGATGTTGTAATTGGTGTCATTAAGAATGGTCTCAATAGGACTAGTAACATCGTCGTGAGATGCCATTGTAAGAGAAAAAATGGGTTGAGATAGTTGAATAAAAAAAAACTAACCACAGAATCGAGATTAAAAGGGCTAAAAACATTGGAAACCAATTTGAACTAGTTCAAAATGGATCCACAGATAACTAAACCAAATAGGAGACTTTCTCAACCGGTGTGAGCCGGTTTGGATAAACGGGTTGGGCACAGAATTGGTGCTGGATGATGACTGGAACCAGACGGCTCAGCAAGGGAGCCACTGACGCAAGAAGGCAACCAAGGAATTGCTGAGGACGAGAGAGGTATTCAGTTTAGGAAAAAGAGCCGTGTGGGCTAATTGAATCTAGGTGGGACGTGAGCAACAGCTGCAGCGAAAGAGGCGCGTGTGGGCATGTGGAGGGTCTGACAGCTGTGAAATTTTTTTTTTTTCGATGACTACCTTAGGCAGAGATGCAACAAGCTATGTGGTTATTTTTTAGAAAGAAGGAAGAAATAAGGCTGGACAAAAAGTGTAATAGAGAGACGCAGTGGTTGGTGGTGATGTTATGGCAAAGTAAAGCTCTAGTTAAGAAGAAAAAAAAAAAGAATCAAAGATCACAAACAGAAGGCTCTAATACTATGATAAAATAAAAGAAAAGGAATATAAAATGTATTGAAGTTAACTAATTTATACATCATACAAGTCTATATATAGGCAAAGGTTGAATAAAGAAAAAGAAATAAAATAATAATGGCAATCCTAAATCAATCTTCTAATAATGGTAACCTTAAAATTAATCTTATGGACTATACCATATATATAATATAACGTATCTTCTAATTATGGATAGAAGTATAATTTAGTATTAATAAGAAATATTCTAAACATTGTAACAAACTCAAATCAAATAAGTAATAAACTTACGTCAAATTTGATGCCACTCCTTACAGTTCACACACAATGGCATAATCATCGTGCTCATTCCTAAGTAGAACTACCAATAAATTTTTTAGTAGCACCTACTAATTATAAACTTTAACCTTATTCATATTTTAAAATTTATATTTTAAATCGTATTGGTTTCTTTTTATTCTATTCTGTTAGCTTTATTGACAAAAAATATTACGTGTCTATCATATAATCAGCACGTGAAATTTTTTTTATCACTTTTTTTATTGATACTTAACATAAAAAAATTTATGTAAAACTGAATTAAGTATATGATGCAAAATGGGATAACTTAAAATAAACTCTAAAGTGAAATTGATATTTAATTATAAAAATTTTAAATGTAATAACTAGGGGGCATTTGGAGGTATAATTTTTAGCAAAAAAGCTAACAACTTTTGATTCTTAGGTGTTTGGTAAACTATTAATTTTTGCAACTTCTTTGCTCACTGTAGTAACTTTTCAACTCAAATATTATCAAAAATTACTAAAAATTATAAACAGTTGCTAAAAATTATTAAAAATTATCAAAAGTTGTCTAAAATTTTACTAAATACCAAAAAATCACAAAAAGTTACTAAAATTACTACTTATTTGACTAAACGTATTAAAAATTATAATGAGTACTTTTTGATAAAAAAATATAAAAAGTTATTAAAATTTGGGACTTCAAAATAATATCTTAGTCTGATTTTTTCTTTCATGCTTTGCTGATGGGGAAAGGTACAATAAAAGAAATCCCGTGGTCTAACGATGGGCCAACCTGAATTGGCCTTTTTCAGCGGCAATGAATTGATGTCTTGAAAAATAAAAAGTTGGAATGGCGCTAGTCCTAAACCTTAAGCCACTAACCAATTTGGTCTTAGCTAGTTCGGGGAAAAAAACCACGGCACTGGTCCGAAACCTTAAGCCACCAACCAATTTGGTCTTAGTTAGGAAACAAAAACCACGAATGGTTGAGGGTGCCTCTGGCTAGTCCTAAACCTTAAGCCACCAACCAATTTGGTCTTAGTTAGTTTAAAAAAGATCCACGAATGGTTGAGGGTGCCTCTGGTATGTAACTAAAAAGGGGAGACGTCGTCGTATAAAATTTTACCCTTTTCATTGTTTTATGTATAATCGATGAAAATTAAAAATTTATTAATATTTTCCACGTTAAATGATATCTTTTTATAATATATAAAAAACTTTAAATTACAAAACTAATAATTACTCCCACATTATCTAATTTTTTTACAAAATTTTATTTATGTACCAAGTATCTCCTTGATCGAATTTGTAAAGCTAGATAACTAGGGACGAAATTAGAATTTTATAATAAGAGGTGTCAAAAAAAATTGTCTATAAAAATTTAACTGTTGATAAAAAAAATACTAATCATTTATCGAGATTTCTTTCTTCGAAAATGAAAATTTTCTTCCAGTGTGTCGTTCTGCTTCTTTTCTTCATTAGTAGTTCAAAACTCAGACTTTTTTTTTATGATTTTATTTGAAAGAAATGGTTTGCAATGAGTGAGTGAAGGAAGAGAGAATTTATTGAGAGAATGTGAAAAATTAAAAATAATTGGGAGACAGTGTATAAGGAAGAATGTGTAAAAGTGAATAGAGGGAATGCGAGAAGGAAAGATAAGGGAAAGAGATAGATTTGTGGATTTGTATTAAAAAAATTATAATTTTTGTATTTTATTAATTTATTTATGTAAGTTCTATTATGAAAAATTAAGTTAACTATGTGAAAAGGAGCATCACAGTACTTACTTTTAGTAAAATATAGTCTATATGTGCAAGTAGAATACCCAAAGTAAGGACGCCATGACCACATTTGATCTTTAAGTAACTTCGTACCTGTTAGGTAAGGACTGACAGTGAAAGCATGCGTGAAATGGGGCAGCCTGAGAATTCAACATAAATTACTGCGCAGGAGCTGCAAAGTCTTATTAATGACTTAACAAGTGGATGAAAGCTGTCCTAAGTGACGAAACTCGGATGAATTTCTAATAGTAGAAAGTCTAGGTCAGTGGTTACATTCATTCTGTGACGGTGACTGTTAATTAAAATTTAAATTTTGATGGTTTAGGATGTTTTGATTAATTTTATCTCATTTAAGAGTAAAGTATAAAATTCACCACTATAATTTATATTTGATGGCACTTTAGTCCTTCAGGTTTTAATTGTAATAATCAAATTCTATAATTTTGATCAAATAGTATATAGTTTAATCCTTCTATCACCAACCGCTTATACACAACCATTAGAATAAAGACAAATTTGTTATTTTGCCTTCATCTTTTCCATTAATTTGTAAGAAAAATCTAACCTTTACATAAACTCCATTCTATTTCCATTTACAAGGAACCTTATAACAAGAGTCAATCAGAGCTTAACTTTGCAGTTACAAGTCCTTCAATTGACCCAACCAAAGCCACTATTGACACAACCAAACAAGCAACGCTGAAAATTTGAAGAACGACCCTCTCTCTGGTCCAAGCCGCTATCTTCTTCTGCACGAAGTACATCTCCACAGGAAAATATATTACCAGGGGCCAAAAGTTCAAGGCCCCCAAGACTCCCAAGACTTGGTTGAAATAAGGGAAAATGGTTCCAATAATAGTTGTTGATACAACGTAAGCAGTCCTAAAACATAGCCTGAGGGGATTCAGCTGAAACCCTGGCAAGAGTGGGAGTTTGAAGTTGTAGAAATTATTCACAATTCCATTGTTTGGGAACTTCTCGATGAACCATCTTTCCACAAATGCAAACACTGGCTGACTATATACCTGCCAAACAAATGATAATAGAGTTAGCGGTGGTTCAATTTTGAAGCAAATTATGCTATTGCAACCAAACATCCCCCACCTCCACAAAAAAAAAAAAAAAAAAAAAAAAATACAAAGTGGAACCAAAATAATACAGTAATAACAGTATTATACTAATTAAAACAAGTGTTAATTTCACCTTGTCCTTTGAGGTTTATCCAAAATTCCACTTAAAAGACATGATTTTTTTTTTAATAGCACAATTAAGATCTTGAGCTTTTAAGTAGTTGAAATATATTTTTGGTGATTTTTTTTTATGCCATTGTCATCCTCAACTATCAAATTCCGAGGACAAAATAGTCATTGAGAGATAATATTGCAATTAGTTAAATGTGAAGGCCCTTGATTGCTTTAAAAAAAAAAGAGTTGAGGAGACGAAAGTGAAATTTGCCCTTAAACTAACATTGGTTTTATTATATTATTGGAAAATTTGGGTGTCTTACACGAAAAGTGTAAAACATTGATAAAAAATTGAAAAAATTTTGGAAAAAAAAATTGGTAAAAATAAAAGAAAGTTGTTATAGAAAAAATAAAAAAGTTTGGAAAAAATTCAAAATTTTTTATCAAATTTAACACTTCAAATGCACATAACGTGATTGGTCATAAATACTATTGTGGCCTGACTCTTTGAATCAAATCAAATTGACATGTAAAAATATTTAAATAAAAATATATATACCTGATATCCTCCAACTAAATGTAGAACAATGCAAGCGTTAGCAAAATCGACAAGCCAATAGGGCTCGTAGAATCCAAATCCTGTCAAGAGGTTCCCTGGTGTGTCATTCCCAAAAGCTGCATACCCAAAACATCCACAGCAAAGGTAGAAAAATGTGGTTATGAATATTGCAGCCGCGGAAGCCTTCTTCATCGTCTGATTTTCGGGTGGTGGTGACTTCAAAGTATCCTTCATGCATGCAAGTAGAATCATAATCCACTTACACACTTATCAAATCTAATATATATATATATATATATATTCTCTCCCTAATTTATGACGGTACCATAAATAAATTAACCGACTCAAGATTTACTCGAGTTTGATTCGATTTCAAACTCGATTCAAATTATAATTGAATTAAACTTGAATTATAATTTTAAGTTCATCATAATATTAAACCTAATTAAAGTTCTTGATAAACTAATAATATAGTATTGATATAGTGTAAAACAGTAGACTATTTAAGTTCGACTCAATATTGATTTAATTAGTGATTTTCTTGAGTTTGATTTGAAAGATAAATAAATAGGACCTGAACCAATTTTTTAAATTCGTCGAGTTTAATGTACCTAATTCAAATACTCTTGACTTGACGAATTGAAAATGGGTGTTAACTTGATACAAGTGCTTATCAGAAAGATAGATAAATGGACTACCTGTATCTCTAGAAGAATAATTGTATATGGATACGCAAAAGCAATGTCTCCAAGTGCCTGAAAGACCAACCATAATTTCCCTATTGTACTGCTAGTTGGGACTCCTCCAATACCCCCCTTGATCTTCTCATTTTCTGCAATTTCCATAAGCAAGAAACTCGATGTCCATATAGTTTGTATTTATCTGTTCCTTCTTGTGCAAGCTAAGATTGTATTTAGATTGAGAATTTTGTAACAAAAATGTGAAGAAAATAGGAGGAAAAAAAGGGAAAAGTAAATATAAAATACAAAATGCATGTATGTTATTAATTAAGTGGAATAAAAAATATATAAAAATAAAAGCATTCATCAATACATTCATTTTTTAATTTAATTATTTTTAATTTCTTAATCCCGTGCATTTTTCCCTATAAATTTTCAACACAAACCAATCCCAAGAATAATTTTGAATTTTGAATCCCCTTTTTCTTCTTCTTTTTTTTTTTCAATGACAAATTATCAAGCTAAACTAAACACAGTATAAGGTTTTGTTCGAATCGAGGATTAGGTGAGGAGAAATTAAAAAAATAATAATAATAAGGGAAAATGAGAAGAAGAGCAGGAGGAATTGGAAGGATATATGAAATTTTAATTACATGTTATTATTTGAGTGCATTAAAAATTATACGAAAATAAATGACGTTCATCAATAGATTAATTTTTTAAATTTAATTATTTTTATTTTCTTAACTATTTCGTTTACCCTTTTCAACACAAACGATACACAGCCCCACGGGAATAATTTTCAGTCCCTTCTCATTTCGTTTTTTTTCCTTTAACAAATTTTTAATCCAAATAAACTTAAAAAGAAAAAAAAAAGAAATTCAAATTTAGAGGTAATACCAATAACTTTTGCAAGGCCGAGTGCTAATCCTATGGAAGCGTAGGAGAAGGACATGACTGCGGCGAGAATAGAGAGCCACGCCATGTTGTGGAAATCAGGAATCTGAGACGCTATAATCTGCACAGCTCCAAACATCAGCATATATTTAGTATCCCCGTAGCGGCATGGAGCCTCATGCCCTTCTTTGTGGTAACAATTTGATTCTTGAATTGCCCTGCATCAATAATTGCACAGAAGAAACCAATTATCATTAATTGCCCATCACAAACAATCATAATATTGGTGATGAAACACATGAATGCAAATGGTAATGTACCCAAAATAAATAAATAAATAAAAATAGTGGTGGTTTTTAATTTGCATCAGCTAGCATACCTCACACTGGCAGCAGATGTAATTACATATGCAATTCCACACCCAAAAAGGCTCTCCAGCAAAAACAAGGTGCATATTCGTTTGCTCCTCTCTCCTGAAAATGAAAATAGCAATTTTTGTTTGTCATATATATATATATATATATATATGCGTAGCTCAAAAGGGGTTTGGATCACTAATTTTTATCCAAAAAAATAATAATAATAATTTAACTAATTTTCTATAACTTTTTCCACTAACACATATTCAACTTTTATTAATTTTCTCCGACTTTTTCTACCAAACACATTTTTAGCTTTTTTCAATTTTTACTAATTTTATTTAACTTTTATAAATTTTTTCAACTTTCACTAACTTTTATAAATTTTTCTTAAATACCCAACCAAAAACTAACATGGCATGTATCGCATATTAGTGCAAAGTTACACTTTTTTGTAGTGCCTAACTCAATAAATAGTAATCTTACATTGTACATGGAGTTTCAAAAGTATTAGATGTACGAAATTTTTTCTTTGTAAATAGGGAGATTGATTCCAAATAACATATAGATAAATATTAGAGAAAAAGCGTGTGCACACTTATTTTTCATTAATGTCTCACTCTTTTTATCTCCCTTTAGTTGATTTCTACTATTTCTTTTGTAATTTTTTATTAGTTTTTATTTTCTACTGATAGAGGCTATATAAGAAAATTAGATGGCGTTAAGTGAAGAGAGAGGGGTTAAAGAAATAAAATTAATATTATACTTACACCCAACTCTCATACTCCATGTTTACACCCTGTCAATTTGTTCTAATTACTACTTATAATAGTAAGTACATTTAGCTCAAAATAATCACAACCACTAGAACGACGTTGCTTCTTTTTTTTTTTATTTTTTTAATGGTCAAAACGATGTCGTTTTTGCGATTGTTATGATTTTGAACCAAATGTACTAGTTAATTTTGTGATTGTTATGATTTTGAACCAAATATACTAATTAACACGGATAGTGTCCAGTATAAATTGGTGGGGTATAAATATGAGTATAAGAGTTAGGTGTAAGCGTAGTATTACATAAGAGTTGATCGTACATTTCGACAGCACCAAAATTGGCTTTGATTCTCCTTTTACACAAGGGTATAAATATTTAATGGAACAAGAAATTAGCGAAGTTCGAAGTAGGTCAAATCTAAGTTATAAGCTGAGACAATAGAAAGTAAAGCGGACTCACGGGCTGCAGTCGAGGGTCAATTGTAGCTGTTGCAGTCAATCCAAAATGACGTCGTTTTAATATTTTTTTTTTCAAAATGACGCCGTTTCACTTAAGTTCTCATATTCGAATATGGAAACTTAAGAACAACGTCGTTTTGAGGAGAAAAATATAATTTTGAGGAGAAAAATGTCAAAACGACGTTGTTTTGAGTCAACTCCTACTGCTGCAGTCGGGTTGGTCGACTGCAGCCCCCCTCTCCTAAAGTAAAGCCCTTGATTGAGGGCCAACAATATTACTTGAGGAGGTGAAAAGGCAAGAAATGACCTAAATATAACTGGACAGCTTCTGTATAGGATCGGGTCCTGTTGGGTCCAGATTCAGGGTCCGGAAATCTGTAGCAGTCACAGAGAAGATTTGCAGAGAGAATGGTGATGGCTGCAAAGACCAGCATCGCCAGAGGACCAACTACCCACCCCAGCTGAGCTGTGCTCCATGCAAGGGACAGCACTCCAGCCCCTATAACTCCAGTTATTACGTGTGCAATTGCAGTCCATACAGTCCCTACATGACAGACAGACATACACACATGCATATATATATATATATATATATATGTAAGCATTAAAATGATTTTACAATTGCATCAAAATCCAATAAAAGCAGAAATTTAGGCAAGTTTTTTGGTGCTAGTCCTAGCCTCAGATTGTCATCAAAGTGTTAGGAAAAACATCTTGGAATCAGCCACTGTTTTTGGCAATTAACGGCCGGGAAGAAATAAAACAGACAATTAAACTCGTTGTTGTGGGACAGAAAACCTAAACTTATTGGTCAAAGTCTAGTGTTGGACCTGGTTGGTTTGTGTTCTTTTGAACCAATTAAAGGGAGTACTGAGTGAAACATAAGAAACGGGTCACCCATGTATTTTGATTTAACCTGACTCGAACTCAAGCCTGAGCCGAGCAACGCGTGTTATATGAATTGATCCATTTAGGTCTTCCTTCGCTATTGGAGACCTTCCGCTTTCTCCAGACTTTGGCATATATGAATTTATGAATTATTTTATAATTTATTTTACGTGAGACAAACTTTTTTTTTCTTATTATTAATGTGTTAACTTTTAAGTTAATTTTTATTAAATTTATTCATGATTTTAAATAATTGAATATAAGATTATAAAATTATAAATACCTTATGGAATACTTTCAATTTCATGATTGATCCAAATTTTATAATATGTGAATTGCATGTAAATATTAACTTATAATTTAAAAAAAAAAAATCATTGCTAAAACCCTAAATTCTAACAGAAACATCCAAGGCCACTCTTTTAAAAAATAAAATAAATCTGAAAGTTCCAGTCTTTTGAAATATTATGGTTTGCGAATGGAAGGGTGAAGTAGGAAGGGTGTGCATATGTATACCTTCTCATCTTTGATTTTGATACACACACACAGACACACACTCACACACACACACACATATATATATATAATTGATAACAATCATGATAGGTAACAGCAGCAAGATAAAAGGAATAAAGAAAGGAATTTAAAATTAAAAAAAAAAAAGTTGTTTAAGCAAAGCAACAAGCGATAGAAAGTGTGAATACAGAAGGTGGGTCGTTAAAGATTCAAGAGAGTTCAATTACCAGTTCTTTTGAATGGTTCCTCAGCTTCAGTAGCGGAGTTAGTCATTAATGGGGTGCACTGCTGATCGTCTCCTTCATCACTCATGATTTTCTCTTCCCTATCTGTATAGATTAATTATGCTTATCCCCTTTTAGGGGGGGAAAAAATGAATTTCACTTGCGGACAACTCACGTCACAAATACGAGTATCGTCCGCGAGTCAAATGGGTGAGGCTGACAGCGGTAATAATTTCAATTTAAATTAATGAATTAAAATTTAATTGTTCAAATATATTCATACTTTTTTCTACTTATAAATTTATGAATATTTTTAATCTAATTATTCAGATCGAATTATCACCGAACTAACAGGCCGATTGGATGCAGCTAAAGCATGGGAGTATAAATTTTACCCTGGGCCCCACATTTTTTGCTTGGTTTGGCAGCCGAAATGCTTCCTTTCTCCCCTGATTTTAATTTTGCATGGTATTAAATTTAGCCCCCGCGAGGGGATAATTTTTAGCTAGGGTTTGGGCTAACTAGAAATTATCCCCCTTCAAGTGGATAAATTTTTGACGTTTTTAACCTTCGTTAATGGTATTGTTAACTTGATTAAAATAAATATAATGCTAATAAAAAAATAATAGATAAGCCAACAAGTCAAAATAAATATAATTAAAAAAATTAGATAATAACCAATCATTCAAAAGTACATATTTAAAAAAAAAGTTTTTTAAATAAATTTATAAAAAATTAAATTTTCAATGAAATAAATAATATAACTTCAAATTGTCCAAAAATAATTAAATAGAGTGGGTTTTACAATTTAATATTTAATTTAATGGGTAACCAAGTTTGGGACATCAGAAGGGCAAAAGAGTCATTTGACTCTTTTTATCATCATTCACCTTCTCTTATTTATAAAACATCCAAACCAAGTCAAAAGTTATCCCCCTTAATAAACATCACATCAATGTGGGCCAACCCTCTAAAAATAATATCCCCTCTTATCTTATACCCCCTCTAAAACTTATCCCTCTGAAATTTTAGTACTATCTACTCGGCCCCTAATATCAAATTTGATGCCAAGCTATAAGATTCTCACGAATCTATTCACTGCCACTTTCACACACATGGGCATAGCCATCGTCCCTACTAATTATAGACTTTAACACTCTTTCCCACTTCAAATTTTATATTTTAAATCGTGTGTGAGTTTCTTCTTATTTTATTCTGTTAATTTTATTGACGACAAATTGTTACGTGTCTATTATGCAATCAATACGTGATATTTTTTATTAATACTTAACATTAAAAATAAAATAAAATTGAGTTAACTGTATTGATGTAAAATGAAATAATTTAAAATAAAGACTGTACAGTGAAATTGATATTAGAATATAAAAATATTAAATGTAATAATTTTTTCTTTCTATGCTTTGCTGATGGGAAAGGGTAGAATAAATGAAATCCCGTAGTCTGATCATGGGCCAACCCGGATTTGCCTTCTTCACCGGCAATGAATTGACGTCTTGAAAAATAAAATGGGAAGGAGCGAGCGAGGGATACATTTGTGGACTTGTATTAAAAAAGAGAAAATAAGTTTTTGTATTTTATTAATTTATTTATGTGTCTTATTATAATCAAATCAATCAATTTTGTTTTTAATTTTTTTCCAATCAAATTTCATCACATATCATATTTATATCAAATTATTATATTTTTGTTATGCTTTTTTTTTTTTTTATCATATAAACACCACCAGATTAAGGATATCATGACCCACCTTTGATCTTAGAATATTAACTTCGGACCTTTTAGGTAAGGATTGATAGTGAAAGCATAAGAGTCGCGAAGCCTTATTACGTGACGTGACAAATGACCTGACAAGCGAATTGAACGCGGCCCTAAGTGAGAAAAGTCGGATGAATTTCTAACAAGAGAAAGTCTAGGCCAGTGGTTACATTCATTCTGTAGCGGTGACTGTTAATCAAATTTTGAATTTTGATGATTCAGGATGTTCTGATAAATTTTTGTGTACACAGTTTATATTGTGTCACTTTAGTAATTTACATTCCAATTATAACAATCAAATCTTTACAATTTTGATCAATTAGTAATTTATTCTTCCTATCAATAACTGTTTATATACATTGAGGGTAAAATTATTATTTTACCTTCATCTTATCCAATCTTTCTTATCTCCCTTCAAGAGAACAGTGGCGTGCTGTCCAAACATAACAAACCTTTATTTACCATTTTCTCACCATGACCTCTACTCTCTTCATATTCAACGCCACTATTATCTTCAACAGCGAATCTACTACAAATGAGGTATTTAAAGCATTATTTTCAACAATGAATCCACTATAGATGAGGTATTTAAAATAAAGGTTCTCCGATCCGTTTGAGATCAAGGCCTCTATCTTTGGACCATCCATTAACAAATCTAACTTTAAAAGGAGTGATTGGGACACGAGAGGTATAATTGGCATGGACTATGGCTCAATCGGGTTGGATTGCGTTATAGCTCCATTGCGCATGAACTTCTTTGCTTTAATCACCTAGTCTTCTCCCTACAATTCTTCTCAGCAATTGCTGCAAATCTCAACCATGAGTGGGCTTGTCAATTGGCTAAGTTTAGATCAGATTTGTCAAATTCATATTCGATTCGCATCTAATAATAGTGGATCCGATTCAAATCCAAAAGTAATTGAGTTCAATTTTATAAGATCTAGATCTGATCCATATACCCAAATCCTCTTTAAACTTATCCTACTTGGAAGCTTTTCGGTTGAATTTGGGTAAGAATACGATAGGCTTTGATTCCAATCAAAATGAATCTAATAAGTCTCTAGCATTAGAATTCTCTTGATTTGTATTAAAATGGATTGTAGTGCCAAAAGATTGTAATGGTGATCAAGAACAAAAACTTTTAGTCCCTCCCAAGTATCAAACAAAGAAAACAGCGTATGATATTTGTATCCTCAATTTCTAAGGAAATCTAACTTGCACATAAACTCTATTTGTAATACTCAATATTTATTTTATACCATTTATGTATTATTTTAGGCCAATAAAATAATTAGATCGAGATTGGGTTTATTTAGTTGACTTTATTTTGTTTTTATTGGGCTAAAGTTGTATTGGATTGGACAACTGGGTTAAGAGCCTAACCATTCTTTTCTCTTTCCTTTCTTTTTTTTTTCCTTTTTTTCTTCTTTCTTCTTTTTTTTGGGGGGAGGGGGGCAGCTCCCAAAACAAGAGGGAGAGAAGAGAAAGAGAGAGAGAAGAGAGAGGAGAGAAAAAGTAGAGAGAGAAAATGTGTTCCAGGGAGAAGATCTACAAATCTGAGTAGCATTCAACGTCGTAAACATCATAGTGGTATTTGTTTTCTTTATTTTGCTCGAAGTGGGAGAAATCAATGCTGGGAGTTCGGGAGCCAAAAACCTAAATCTTCTCATTTCTTCTTTTCTCTTTGGTTTCGAGATAAATGGGACTCATATACATGTTTATACTTGTTGATAACATGATTTTGATATATCTTGTACTTGATTTGGTAAAATAGTAGTTGAATTGGGGTTATGTGTACATATATATATATATATATATATATATATATATATATATATATAAATGTGAATATATATATATATCAATTTTGAAATCTCATATTATTTTGGGTTATTGTTGAAATAAATGTTGGATAAGCATATTATTGAGATGTTTACAGGTTTATATATGATTAATTGTTGCTATTGTGACTTAAATGGATGATTTTAGGGTATTTTGATTCATCTGTTAAGGATAAACCAGAAAACAGGTTTTGGACACTATAGTCCAGACAGGGGTCCAAACAGCTAGTAGTAAGTAATTGGATCGGATAGAGGTCCAAACAACCAGTGCCTACATGTAGCAACCAGTTGGTCCAGACAGGGGCCTGAACAACAGAATGTTGGATTCTCAAATTTTACACATTTTGAGTTTTAAAACATTGATTATTGCCTAGGACCATCAGTTATTATGCTTAATTGATTAAATTAAACCTAAATTATCCTCAAGCTTAATGAGAATATATATATATTTTTATTGAGATGATATTTATTTATACGATTGAGCACATCATATACATTGGGTTGAGGTGGCATCATCTGATTTTATATTGTTATTATTGATTGGCCGAGAGCGCCATATTGATATTATTGACGTGCTGAGGAACGGGTGATATATATGGATGGGATCCTTGATTTTCGAAAAATGAAAAAATGAGATTTTGAAATTACCAAATAATTCCCAGTCGATATATATGACTAGAGCTTAGTCATTGGAGTTAGGACGTTAAACTTGAGATTATATATATTATGAGATTTTTTCTAGATTACAGCCAGATCCTACTTAAGTTAAGCAGATGCCTGATTAGGGGTGTAACACAATTCTCTATAAAAAGGGATACGATGTATAACACAATTCCTTTGAATCTTACACCGGTAAAGGTGCAATACGGTTCCCCACTCGTGATTATTGTTCGCCATAAGCGTTCAACAGTGCAGTTGATGACCTCGCATCCTTTACTCAGTATCACTCGTCCCAGGATAAGGTTGAGGATAGATGGACATTAGAGTATGCATTGACATTGCATTTCGTCACATCTTATTGCATAAGATTACATTTATAATCTTTTATATTGAGATGTTGATATAATGTGACTGTGACTGTGACATTGATTGATGATATATATGATTTATTCGGTTGGTCATAAGTTTGGTTATAAAATAAGAGATTATAGTGACCTGATTCCCAAAGTGGGATACATAAATAGTTTAGGCTTGAATATATTAAGTCCGGTCTTAATTATAGATAATAATAATTGTATTAATTCTTTAAATTTAAAGTTGAATTATTAATATTATGAATTATGCAATCCAGAGTATCGATCTGATACTTATATTTATGATATTATAATTTTGAGAAATATAAACATGATTATAGTATTTGTTCTAATCGTGTAGACCTTAAATGCAGTCATTAGGAATGGTGTTAAAGTATATTATGTTATTGTTTAATTGATAGCGATGTATTCAAATATTATTTTATATGGAAATGAGTAATGATTTTGGAGATATCGATAATTATAATTCATTGTAAATTGAATCTAGATTAGATTTTATTTATTTTATTTAATTTTTTACATTCTCATGCTATCTGTCCCAAACAATTAAGTTAGGGGCGTAATACCATTCTATTCCCATTTACATAGACTTAATCAGAGCTTAACTTTGCAATTACAAGTCCTTCAATTGACCCAACCAAGGCCACTACTGACACAACCAAACAAACAACACTGAAAGTTTGAAGAACCACCCACTTTTTTGTCCAAGCCCCTATTTTCTTCTGCACAAAGTACATCTCCACAGGGAAGTATATTGCCAAGGGCCAAAAGTTTAAGGCCCCCAATACTCCTAAGACTTGGTTGAAATAAGGGAAAATGATTCCAATAATAGTTGTTGATACAACGTAAGCAGTCCTAAAACATAGCCTGAGGGGATTCAGCTGAAACCCTGGCAAGAGTGGGAGTTTGAAGTTGTAGAAATTATTCACAATTCCATTGTTTGGGAACTTCTCGATGAACCATCTTTCCACAAATGCAAACACTGGCTGACTATATACCTGCCAAACAAATGATAATAGAGCTCGATGAACCATCTTTCCACAAATGCAAACACTGGCTGACTATATACCTGCCAAACAAATGATAATAGAGCTAGTGGTGGTTAAATTTTGAAGTAGATTATGCTATTGGAACAACCCCCAAAAAAAAACCCACTAAAAAAATAAATAAATAAAAATAAATGTAGAACCAAAATGATAGGGTGATAACAGTGTTGTAATTAAAATAAATGTGAACTTTACTTTTTCCGTTTAAGTTTATCCGAAATTCCACTCAAAGACATGATTTTTTTTTTCTTTTAACCATTAAGATTTTGAACTTTTAAATAGTTAAAATCTCCATTTTGGTGATTATTTTGTCTATGTTCTCTCATCATTAACTATCATATTTTAAGGCCAAAATGGTCATTGAGAGATAATATTATAATTAATTAACGTGAAGGCCCTTAATTGCTATTAAAAAAAAATCAAGGAGACAAAAGCGAAATTTTCCCTTAAACTAACATTTAATGGTTTCATTGAATTAGTGAATGTTTGATGTGTTACTTGAAAAATGTGAAAATTTTGATAAAATTTAAATAAAAAATGGTAAGAATTGAAGAAAATTGATAAAAGTTGAAGAAAGTTAAAGAAAATTAAAAAAAAAAATTAAAAAATTTTGACCAAATTTAGCACTCCAACATACATAATGTGATTTGTCATACTATTATAGCCGGACTCTTTTGAATCAAATCAAATTGATATGGAAAAATATTTATGTATATGTATACCTGATATCCTCCAACTAGATGTAGAACAATGCAAGCGTTACCAAAATCAACTAGCCAAAAGGGCTCGTAGAATCCAAATCCTGTCAAGAGGTTCCCTGGTGTGTCATTCCCAAAAGCTGCATATCCAAAACATCCACAGCAGAGGTAGAAAAATGTGGTTATGAATATTGCAGCCGTGGAGGCCTTCTTCATCGTCTGATTTTCGGGTGGTGGTGACTTCAAAGTATCCTTCATGCAAGTAAAAAATCATAATTCACTTGTCCACTTATCAAATCTTATATATTCTCTCTCAGATCCATAATAGGATTGTAAAATAAATCAAGCTATTCGAAATTTGCTTGAGTTTGATTATGTCATACGCTACCTCAAGCTTGACTCAAAATATAGATAAGTTGAACTTAAATCATAATTTTAAATTCGTTATAATATTAAACCCAACCAAGTTTTGCTCGATAAACAAATAATCAATAAATATAGTGCAAAATACCAAATTATATGAGCTTGACTCTAAAAGGTGGTCTTAGACATACCTCAACTCCAAAAACTAACTCATAGTGTAAAATTTTTCCTTGCATTTATATATTGACTATCAACCTTTTTCACAACCGATATGAGAACATCTTAAAAATCTTCTCCCTTACAAATCGAGCCTTAGATTAGAGAGAACAACAAACCGTTTCTCCTGGTCAGTTGGAACTTCCCAACAATTTTCCCTTTCACACATTGAGTCTTGAGTCAGAAAGAGTGATAACCCGTTTTTCTTGGTGGGCTAAGATTAGTTGTAAACCTAGGTTCTGATACCAGTGACAGGTGGTCTTGAACCTATCTTAACCTTAAAAGTTGGCTCATGAGGTGAAATTTTTCCTTGCACTTATAAACTGATCACTAGCCATTTCCACAACGAGAGAACACCCCAACTAAAATTGATTTAATTGGTTGTTTGCTCGAGCTCAAGATTAAAAAAAAAAAAAGACAAACAAACCTGAACTACTTTTTTAAAGTTGTTAATGCGCCTAATTCGAATATTCTACTACTCGACACCATCAGTCAAAAATGAGTGTTTGTTGAAAAATGTGCTTATCAAAGAGAGATAAATGGACTACCTGTATTTCTAGAAGAATAACTGTATATGGATAGGCAAAAGCAATGTCTCCAACTGCCTGAAAGGCCAACCATAATTTCCCTGTTGTACTGCTAGCTGGGACTCCTCCAATACTCCCCTTGATCTTCTTATTTTCTGCATTTGCCATAAGCAAGAAACACGATGTCTATACAGTTTGTATTTATCTGTTCCTTCCTTTGCATGCTAAGGTTGTGTTGGATTGGGAATTTGGTAAGAAAAAAGAAAATACGAAGAAAATGAGAGGAAAAAAAGGGGAAGAACATGTAATTAAAATACAAAATG
Source organism: Vitellaria paradoxa (assembly GCA_019916065.1). NCBI lineage: Eukaryota > Viridiplantae > Streptophyta > Magnoliopsida > Ericales > Sapotaceae > Vitellaria > Vitellaria paradoxa. The sequence goes on along the minus strand of CM034234.1, from coordinate 18,724,970 downwards.
AATGCATGTTGTTATTTGAGTAGATTAAAAGGCATTCATCAACACATTCATTTTTTTAATTTAATTATTTTTAATTTCTTCATCCCGTGTATTTTTTTCCTATAATTTTTCTACACAAACCAACCACAAGAATAATTTTGAATTTTGACTATCCTTTTTTTTTCCTTGACAAATCACTAATGCAAATATAGGAAAAATAAAAGAGAGGGAAAATACAAAGAAAAGAGGAGGGGAAAAAAAGGGTATACGAAATTCCAATTACATATTATTTGATTGCATTATTGAAAATTATACAAAAGTAAATGATATTTATCAATAAATTAATATTTTTATTTAATTAAATATTGCATTCACCTTACAATTTTTCAACACAAACCAAACACGGCTCACGGGGATAATTTTCAATACCTTTTTGTTTTTTTTTTTTTTCTTGCAAATATTTGATCTAAAAGGTAAAAATTACATCTACTTTTTCTTAATATTTGAGTAATTACGTTTAACATTTACAATATTTAAAAGTCACACTTATCTCTCACTTTGAAATATTGTTAATATTAACCTATTCCGATAAAAATCAACATTGAACTTAACAAAAATGTTAAAGTAACTAAAATTTTAGATATTTTTCTTATTTATCCATCACTCTTTTAAATTTTTATCAATTTTTTTTACAAAAATCTCCAAAAATAAGTTAAAAATAAATAAAATAAAATAATATTTGAAAATTTTTGTAATGAAAACTGACGATATATGAGAAACAGATTGATAAAAAAAGAAGAAATACTTAAATTTTGATTAATTTGACATTTTATATTAAGTTTTAATTATTAATTTTATAGAAGAGATCAACATTAATATTTCAAAATAAAGAAAATAAGTAAAATTTTTAAATGTTATGATACTAAGTGTAATTATCTGAATATTAAAAGGAGTTAGGTGTAATTTATCCTAATCCAAATATACTTAAGAGAGAGAGAGAGAGATCAAAATTTTATGGGAATACCAATGACTTTTGCAAAGCCGAGTGCTAATCCTATGGAAGCGTAAGAGAAGGACATGATTGCGGCGAGAATAGAGAGCCACGCCATGTTGTGGAAATCTGGAATCTGAGACGCTATAATCTGCACAGCTCCAAACATTAGCATATATCTAGTAGTATCCCCGTAGTGGCATGGAGCCTCATGCCCTTCTCTGTGGTAACAATTTGATTCTTGAATTGCTCTGCACCAATTACACAGGAAAACCAAATATCATTAATTGCCCATCACAAACAATCATAATATATATACATATATATATATATGCATACCTTGCCGTTTCAGTTCTGTGATTATCTTCATCACAAAACTACCTCCTGCATCTATGTGTATGTATATGTTCGGCAACAGAAATTACCGCCGGAACTGCTGACCACGCCAACCGGAAATGCAATCGCCGACCTGCCGAACAAAGACAGAAAGAAAGGTGACGGCCGGAGAGGAGGTCTCAGGCCGGAAAACCCTCCGATGATTAAGTCAGCAAGTCGCTCCAAAGAAGTTTTTATGGAAATAAAGGAGTCAAAGTTTAAGTTGGCAATAGTCAGCTTACCTCCGTGATTCAGTTGTATATCCATATATAGTGGTCTGAGTAATGATTATAGCATACCTATGACTCGACATTACGCACACTGCCGTGTTCCTCTTTTACACTCTTGCTTTAAATGCCCTTCCCCTTCATTTAATGCCTCAGACCCCTTATAAATACACCGTGCCTTTCATTTAATGCTTCTGGTGGTTTAACACGGCATTACAACCTGAATTTCAGGGTCATACTGTCTTCTTGTCGCATCAGCCACCGAATCATAACGAGATAGACCGATTTAGTTACATCTCCAGAGACAAGTACCTAGTTCAATCCTAACTAAGGTGCATTTATGGTCATGAGCCTTCTTTAAAGGCTGTGGGCCCTAGGTTTGATATTTACTGGCCATCGACATATATGCCGAGCAAACTAGATTCCTCGGCTATAGCCACGTGGTTATACATTGTTTATTGATGTCGAGATTCAGGGTACTCTTTGGAGCACTAACTCTAAATCGTGTACTTACGTATATCACTCACGTGGAACCCTCGTGCCAATAATCAGTTGTTCGGCGAGATGCCACGTGTCCAAACGGAACGTGTTCGGCAAGTGGCTAAGTAGCTTATGTGAATTTGCTCGGCACCACGCCACGTGGCACCGGACTAAACCTGTTCGGCAAGAGTACAGCTTTAGTATTATTATGCCCAACAGTATATATGTATTTCTTCCCACAATAGCAATAGTACAGCTACTCTTCCCTATCCAAGTGTGGGCTAAATATATTTAGCATGGAAACTCAATATCTAGAATCCTTATTTTGAAAACTTGCATATGATTGAATTTTGGGTGAGGTAAGCGAATAATATATAATTGGATGTATCTGATTCAGAGTCCTCCACTTACATATGTAACTACATTTCTTGTTGTGTCTCCTATTAGAGAAAATCACTGTTTTAGATGTGTTAATATATATTAGATAATTAGTAATAGAGTTTTGATAATAATCAGATAACTAGTAATATAGTTTGGGTAAACTTATAAAAGTCGATTTTGTTTCCTATTCTTATTTTAATTTTACTTTAACATCTCTATAAATAGGAGTGCTACTTCATTGTATTTCACACATTTAATATATATAATTTTTTCAACTTTTTCATTCATTTTTTTTTCTTAACATGATATCAGGGCTCATAGTTTTTTACCCTAGGTAGATTAGTCGTCCAACAGCCACATCTTTGGTCGCTGGCGCTGCCCTTCCTAGTGTCACCGTTGCCTCCAATGTTATTTTACCTAACTTCATATTACTTTTATTTATGCCATATCTAGTTTTTTAATAAATTTTTAAATTTCAAATTTCTCATTTAGAGATACTTCTTGCTACTTCAGTTTCTCTATTAAAGACCCCAATCACTCTGTTGGAAACTTGCACACGCTATCTTGTACTTTTGGCTTTGCGTATTTTAGCCACTCAACGCTTCCCCGCGAGCTAGGTTCATGACCTCGAGGCGTATAAGTAGATTTGTGCTCGTGATTTTACGGCGTATAATGAAAGCTACGTTTGTAACTTCAAGGCATATAAGTAGATTTTGGTTCATGATTTTACAGCGTACAATTAAAGCTACGTTTGTGACCTCTAGGTGTGTAAGAAGAGTTGGGTTCATGACTGTTCAGTGTATAACCAAAGCTACGTTCATGACATTTCAGGACATATAACCAGAACTAAGTTCGTGACCTTCGAGTGTGTAATAAGAGCTAACTTCGTGATTTTTTGGGCATGTAACTTGTTCGAAGCGAAAGGGGTGTGTTCACTGCTTTCCAGTTCTTAGTTTCTAAACTCAAGTTGGTCTCTAATTTTCCATCTTGAGTTTGAGGGGGGATGTTAATGTATATTAGATAATTAGTAATAGAATTTGGGTAATAGTCAGAAAACTAATAGTATAGTTTGGGTAGACTTATAACTAGTAGTATAGAAGGATAATTACACGTAACCTCGTTATACTTAGGCACTATTTGATAATCCAATTTTTAGCAAAAAACTATTAAATTGTGTTTCTTGGGTGTTTGGCAAAATATCAATTTTTGTCACTTTTTTACTCAAATATAATAACTTGCTCAATTCAAAAATTATTAAAAGTTGAAAAAAATTACCAAAAGTTACTAAAAATTATTAAAAATTTTAAAAACATTTATGACACCAAAAGTTGCTAAATTACTGCTTGTTTCACCAAATGCATCAAAAATTACAATTAACAATTTTTGATAAAAAAAATACTAAAAGTTTGCTAAAATTTAAACTTCTAAACGATACTTTAATATTAGATTTTACCTTGACTTGTATATTTTAAATCATGCCACTTTATCCAATCAATTAAATTTATTACATTTCCCATCAAATTTTTTAACAATTGATAGAAGGGACAAAATAAGACAATTTAAACTACAGGATTAAAATGAAATTGGTGATGAAACTGTAATGTACACCCATAACCCTTAAAAAAAAAGGGGGGGGTAGTTTTTTCATTTGTATCAGCTAGCATACCTCACGCAGGCAGCAGATGTAATAACATATGCAACTCCAGTCCCATAAAAGCACTCCACCAAAAACGAGACGCATATTCGCTTGCTCTTCTCTCCTGAAAATGAAAACAGCAATTTTTATTTGTCTAAATGTATATATAGAAGAGTAAACAAATAATAACCTCGCATTGTGGGGTTTCAAAAGTATCAGATATAGAAATTTTTTTTTCTTCTTCGTAAATAGAGAGATTGATTCCAACTATCATATATAAATGAATACTAAAGAAAAAGTAAACACATAATTGTGAGAATTATTATTTTTTTTTTTAAATTCTATTTTTCATCAATTTTTCTTTTTTTTTTTCTTTCTTTTATCTATTTCTTTTGCAAGAGGTTATATAAGAAAGTTAGAGGGCGTTAAGCAAAGAGAGGTTAAGGAAATAAAAGTTAGAGAGCATTTGCGAAATTTTTAATTTTATGAGTTGACTATTCAATTCGATAGCATCAAAATTGGTTTTCCTTCTATATAAGGATATAAACATTTTCAGGTAATGGATAAAAAATTAGTACTATTTAAAAAATTAATAACCATCAATATAACAGTAACGAAAAATAACGAGTTTCAAAAAAGCGAAATGTAACAAAATAAAAAAAAAATTAAAAAAACGTGAGGTGTAACGAAGCAGAAGAATCTAAAAATATTACGTCACGGTAACAAGTAATTTTTAAAACTATGCTAGCAAAGTTCAAAGTAAGTCAAATCTAAGGTAATAATTGGCGTGGTTTGGTTCATTACAAATCATCAACGCAATTGCATATACATATATATATATATATATATATTTCAGGTGAGAGTACTTAATTATTAATTTTTGGAAGATAATTAAATTACAAGCAGAGTTGATAGAAAGCAAAACCCTTCCAAGAGATTGACAATTACTTAAAGGAGGCGAAACAATTACTTAAAGGAGGCGAAAAGGCAAGAAGAGACCTAAATACAACCGGACAGCTTCTGTAAGGGATCGGGTCCTATTGGGTCCAGATTCAGGATCCGGAAACCTGTAGCATTCACAGAGGAGATTTGCAGAGAGAATGGTGATGGCTGCAAAGAGGAGCATCGTCAGAGGACCAACCACCCACCCCAGCTGAGCTGTGCTCCATGCAAGGGACAGCACTCCAGCCCCTATAACTGCAGTTATTACGTGTGCAATTCCAGTCCATACAGTCCCTACATGACAGATACATACATTTATATATATATATATATATATATATGCGCGTTAAAAAGATCCCCAATTGCATCAAAATCCAATAAAAGCAGAAATTTAGGTAAGTTTTAAAGCAGAGCAAGCACTAGTAAGTGTGAATATAAAAGGTCCGTAGCTAAAAATTTAAGAGAGTTTAATTACCAGTTCTTTTGAATGGCTCCTCAGCTTCAGTAGTTGAGTTAGTCATTGATGGGAGCACTGCTGATCTTCTCCTTCATCACTCCTGATTTTCTATTTTATCTACCCACATAATATATATATATATATATATATGCGAGGCCCCCTTTTAGGGGGAAAAATGAATTTCACTCGCAGACAACTCATTGACAAGAGGATGGTCCACGAGTCTACTGCCACACACACGCACATGGGCATAGTACTCTGGCCCGCTCCTAATGGGAACTACCCATAAATTTTTAAATAACGCCTAATAATTATAAACTTTACCACAATTCACACTTCAAAATTTATATTTTAAATCGTATTGATTTATTTTTATTAAGGGTAATAATGAACTGAGTTTTTTTTTTTCGAATTGTTCGAGCTCCCCTCGAAAAAAATTTGGCTTAAGCTTGATTTGTAATTAAAACAAGTTTGAATCAAATTCGATTTTTTCACTTGTTTAGAGTCGCGCTAGACTTCAGAGAAACAAGGCTCAAAAACTTGCAAGAAGGTTTGATAAAATAATATATATTTTATAAGTTTTTTATATTTTTTAATAATATTTTTATATTATTTTATTTATTATATTTTACACTAAAATAATGTTATTTTGATTTAATCTAACTATTCGCTAATCGATTTTAAGTTTAAATTTTTTTTTTATCGAGTTAAGTTAAAGTCTAATACAAATAGTTCAAGTTAAGTTTAAGTAATTTAAAATTCAGTTCGATTCATTTTCACCCTTATTTATCATATTCTATCAATTTATTGGTGAAAAATATTACGCACCCATCATGTGATGGGCACATGACGTTTTTTGTCACTTTTTTTTTTTAATGGTACTTGACAAAATAAACAACGTAAAACTAAATTAAATAATACAGTGTACAAATAAAATGATCTTAAATAAAGACCCGAAATAGGATCGATGTTAAAATATAAGGCTCGTTTGGGGTAAAAAAAAATCTCCGAAAAACTTTATAAATTTCTAACAACTTCTTTACCTCTAATTTTTCCGTCATTACTAATTTCAAAAAATTTCAATATTTCGTTAAAAAAATAAAAAAATCTAAAAATAAGTTAACTGAATGTGTAAATTTTTTATACAATCACGTTATTCGTGTCGAAAGCTTTCAAATGAGTACCATTGTCACTATTTTTTTAAATTTTTTTTGAATCCGTGGAAACGGATTTGGAAAATTATTTTCACGGTTTACGATTTTTTAGAAAAAAAAGATGTCAAAATTAACTTCAAATCACATTTTATCTTAATTTATCTTATTTTTTCTTACTTTAAACGAACGAGTCCATAAAAATGTTAAATGTCACAGGTTGCGTTTGAAATATGTAGGGATTGTTTGGAGTAAGAAAAAGTGAGATAAATTGAGATAAATTATGATTTGAAGAAAGTTCGTAATGCGTACAGTGAGAGAAAAAATTAATGTGATATAAAATTAATAGAGATTTATAAAATTTTTTTAAAAAAATTCAACAAACTAAACCACCCCGTAAAAATTTGCATAAATTAGGAAAAATTAATGCGTACCGTGGGTAAAAAATTTTTAGAGTGTTATCGTGATCCGAGCCATCAGTGGCAAAGATAACAACTGGCCCAACAAACAAGCGGCTAGCTTATCGAAATTATAGTCAAGATTTGACTCCTAATTTGTCCAATTTTGGGTATCGTGCACGTAACAGTTAAGATGAAAGGCTTTGGCGTATCTGCCGAGCTGCCCCCGCTGATAATTCAGGGCATCTGTATCGTCTTTCCTTGTTTTGATTTGAAGTAAAAATTTTTATCAGTAAAATACTTTTTAAGGATACCAATAATGCTAAAATTGTTATTTTAATACCAAAACTCATTTGTTGTTTTTTTTAATAATTAATAAAGTTACTCTCATCTCTTATTCAATATTCTTTCTCTGTTAGTAATTTCTCTCATCTTTGCATATTTGTCTCTATCTCTTTCTCCCTCTTTAATAAAGATTTCTCTATCTTTCTTTGAAAAAGTCTATTCAATATTCTTTCTCTGTTAGTAATTTCTCTCATATTTGTATATTTGTCTCTATCTCTTTCTCCCTCTTTAATAAAGATTTTTCTCTCTTTCTTTGAAAAAGTCTATTCGAGTCCTGTCTAATTTTAAAACCTAAAGCTGTTTAGTTATGCCGACTTAATTTATAATTTTACTATTTATCTCATATATTTTCCACAATTTATATAATTAAAAACTAAAAAAATTAAAATATCAAATTAATAACCTAACAAAATTAAAATATTTAATTAATAATCATCGAATTAGGAAATATTTATTATTTAACATATTTGTATTTTATACTTAATTTTAATTTTATATTCTTAAGATTTTATAATATGAAAATAATAAAATTACATTTTAATGTTTTCCTACTATCAAATCTAAAAATTTACTAGACCCATTTTAAATACTGTAAAATTAAGCTTAAACTATAAAATGTATAGGTAAACTTGAATAGATCGTTAAAATAATTTTTAATATATTAACAATGTAATAATTAAAAAATGAGTTTAATTTTTAATATATTAACAGAGTAATAATTTTTATACAAATAAATTTTAGAAAACAATATTCGTCTATAATTATTATCTTCATATTTTATCAAATTATAAGATATGTACGGAAATGATAATATTTTTTAAAAATATTATAAAAATGATTTTTTTTAGAGAATTTTATCTAATGCAGGCAATATAATATTTTCAAAAAATGCTATCTTTTCTATACATATTTTATAATTTGATAAAATGTGAAAAATAATAATCATAGACTTATGTTATTTTTTAAAATGTATTTGTTTAAAAAATTATTAAACTATTAATTTATTAAAAATTATTTTTGATGATCTATTTAAATTCACTTATATATTTTATGGTTTAAGCTTAATTTTACGGTATTTAGAATGGGTCTAATAAATTTTTTGAACTCGATATCATGAAAACATTAAAATGCAATTTAATTATTTTCATATTATAAAATCTTAAGAATATAAAATTAAAATTAAGTATAAAACACAAATATGTTTAATAATAAATATTTTCTTGTTTGATAGATTATTAATTGAATATTTTAATATTTTTAGATTATTTAGATATTTTAATTCTGTTTAATTTTTAATTATGCAAATTGTGAAAAATATAAGATAAATAGTAAAAAAATTGTTTATAACTTAAGTCGGCATAATTAAACAAACTTTAGATTTAAAAATTAGACGGGGCTATAAGAGTCTTTTTTAAAGAAAGAGAAAAGTGTTTAGAGCATGTGCAACAGAAGAGGTAAAGAAAGATTTTCGGTATTTTTGCTACCCAAATGAAGAAAAATCTCCAGCACCAATCTCTTCAAATGCGGAAGTATTTTTCCTCTTGCTACAATGCCTCGGCAAGAGAAACGAGTCCCTGTTCACAAGCGATTTAATTTTTTATTATTTTCTTCTTCTTTCCTGCGCTTCTCTTCTTTTCTCTCGTGCTTCTCTTCTTCTCTTCTTCACACCACACAAAGATCTGGTTTGGAATCTCATGAAGGACCCAGAACTTGATCGGACTCAAGGACTACTAATAAAAGCTTCTGGTGGGTATGGCTTTGTTGCCCGTGGGTATGGTCTTCCTTTTCTAGATCTACAGGTGACCGTTGGGGGCTAGGGTTTCGGGAAGCAAAAATGCCTGTTGGGCTCTAATTTTGAAAAATTAATTTTTTAATAGACAATTGACAAAATGTCTAACATTAGTATGACTTGAAAAAAAAAATTACTAGCTAAACCAAAAATGTATAATTATTCATTAGTGCACTTGCTTTATAAGTGTTTATTAAGGAGAGAGAAATAGATAGAGACTCATATGAGAGGAATTAATAATAGAGAGACAATATAGGATAAGAGATGAGAGTAACTTTATCAATTGTCATAAAAATAATAAACAAGTTTTGACATTAACAATTACAACTTTGTCATTATTGTTACCTATTTTTGATGATATTTATCGATGTTTAAATCAAAACATTAATTAGAAAAAAAATTTGTTAAATATATGATAAATTTCGCAGCACCCTCAAAAGATGGACTTCCACTCCTTTAAATCAAACCTAGGCATGCTTTCGCAAGATTCAGATTAAGTCCAGGACATGTTAGAATTTATTGTTTAAATCATATGATTTTTTTTTTTTTTGGGTTAGCTTTAAGTTAAGATTTATGTGTTCATATATTATTAAATTTAAATAAAATTAAAATTAAAAATATTTCATAAAAATTTTTTCATCACATGTTTAATTGTTCAAAATTATAAATTAATTAAATAAAAACTGACTTCAAAGTAAATACTTAGACGATAAAAAAAAAAAAAGAGTAAATTCATCTCATGTTGAAAACTATGAAATAATTTATAAATTTATATATAATAAGGTTGGAAAAGTGGAGGGCGCCAAAAGTCACCCAATATTTTGTGGAGTGGGAATTGCCGACATATAAGTAGCACAAATCACATAACACTCGTGGGCCACCCGCCCGGCTCGGGTTTGGGTTTGGGTTTGGGTTTGGGTTTGGGCCCGGTCAAACAAAGATAAATCTTGGTGACTCATTTCTTGATCTATCGTGATTCTTCCGGAAGGGTATATTTAGGTAGCGTTGGGGTGATAAAAAAGGAAAAAAAATGTGGTTTCGAGTAAATAAGGGTATTTGGTGTTTCTTTTTAAATTATATTTTTTGGAGATGAATAGTGCTAAAATCATTAGAACGATTTTTCATATCTGTTCTAACGAATTCAAAAAAATGATTCGTCTCTCTCTGAACAATGTCAAAACCGTTAGAACGGCCTTCCAAATCTGTTCCAATAGATTCTACGCCGGTAACTGTTAGAACGGTTTATCCAAATTCGTTCGAACGAATTTAAAAAATAAAGATAAATTAGCAACAATGGTATTTGTTTGAAAGATTTCAACGTGAAAAATATAATTATAAAAAAAAAATTTCGTACTCGATTAATCTCGTTACGAATTTTTTATTTTTTAGCAAAATATTGAAATTTTTTTAAATTAATAAAAAATAAAAATATGATAGAGAATTTTAATGAATTATAGAGGTTGTTAGAATTTTATGAAGTTTCTTAATACTCCAAACGCACCCTTAAATACTACTTTCCTGCAATAAAATTATTTCACTTTTTGCATAAAAAAAAAAACAAAAACAAAAATCATTTCATACAAAGAGCATCAACACAGTTTGTGATTCGACAGAACACATAAATTACTACTTCCGTTCGTGTATATGATCATTTTATCTTAAGAAATTGACATCCGTTGAAACTAAATTTATCTGGAGGACGAATTCAGAATTAAGAAAATAACGTCTAGCGCTAAACTTGATCAAATTACATTAAAATCCATGACAGTGAGTTCGAAGTTTAATTTCTTCTTACATTTAATTTGTGGATTGTCAAACAGCGACTGATCCAACGTTAAACCAAACAGAATATGCCACCGGAAAAACCAAAAAAGAAAAGGAATCAGTGGAAAGTGCTGAGAAGAAAAAACAGCCACTTGCGTAAAGACAAGGAACTACTTATTAAAAAAAAAAAAAAGGGTGGAGACAAGGAACTAATCAAGGAAAAAATCCTGACAAAGTAGTAACCCCACAGCACTGAGATTTGGAAAGATTCATTTTTCGAAGCAACTAAGAGGCTGTTTGACAAAAAAATATATAATTTTATATCAGAATAAGACATCTGTTATATTAATTTTTGATTAAGTATTTGATAAAAATTTATAAAAATTAAAAAATTGATAAAAGTTGAAAAAAAAATTAGAGAAATTTTATAAAAATTGAAGAAAATTGATAAAATAGAATTGTGTTTGCAGGAAAAAGTTGGAAAAAATTTTAGAAAATTAGTAAGATTTTATTTATTTTATTTTTTAGTAGAAAGTGGTGAGCCAAACACTCACTAACTTTAGTTGTTTTGTCAGTAATGGAATTCCATCAAGGGTCCGTTTGAAAATGAAATTTTAAGTAATTTTTTGACGACTAGGGATATTTACATTCTTCCATTAGTTTCTTCAACTCCACAGTAACTTTAATGAAAAAGATTAATGTGAGATAAACTAATAAAAATGCATTTATCGTTTCTTTTTTTTTTTTTTTAACAAAAGTTACTAAGTATAACTTTTTATACATTTAATAAAAATTTAAAAATTTTAACAACTTTTAGAAACTTCTATTAACTTTTGGTTATTTGATAAAAAAATTGAAGAAATTTTCAAGAATTTTTAGAGACCTCTGATAATTTAGTAAAAAAGTTAAAAAAAATTTCAAAAATTTTTAACAACTTTTAAGATATTACCAAACACAAAAAAATATATATATATAATTTTTTTTTTTTTTTTTTTTTGAGTTCCAAACGGGCACCAAGTTTTCAACTCAAACTATAAAGGGAAATCCCAAAGGAAATTAAGTAAAAAAAATGTTAATTTTCTTTTTTATTTTTCATTTAAAGAGCGTTTAATTTACTTAAAAAAACATAAAAAAATTCAAACTTCTACTAATTTTTTCCAATGAAATTACCATTTTATATTAATTTTCTTATTTTTTCCCATCATCCAAACACTACCTTAATGTGTTCATAAAATTAAAAATGCATTGAATATTTGTAATGGTGATAGGAGTCTGCGTTTTCTTTATTCGTTTGAAGTAGCCGCAAAGCATAACATCAGCATGCTGGCTGAACAAAGCCAAGCAATCCTAAATTCCTAATTGTCGGTCGTATCGAAAAGGATAAATAACACTGAGAATTCGATTGGTGCGCTGAAAAATAATAAAAAAATATGATTTAAAAAATTTATTGATATTTGGTGTGTAATTATAAAATCACATTTTTTAAAAATAAATAGTAAAATTTTTTAATTTTTTGTATCAACAAAGAGAGAAATTGTCTCAACGGTTTTTTTAGTTCCGTCGAAACGGTTTTATGTTAGAATATGTTGAAAATAATTAAAATATTTTTGGGATTTAAAAAAAATTATTAAAGTTTGTAAAATGTTATTAAAATTTGTAAATATTTATTGAGATATATAAATATATATAAATTTATAAAAATTTTATAAAATACGATATTTCTAAATTTTTTGATAGCTAAACAGATTAGGTGGAGAATAACAAGGACCGGCTCGAAATCCGTTAAGAGCTTTGAATGAGTACTTGAAAAGATTTTCGATGAGTTTGTGATTAAAAATTAGATAAATTATACCTATTTTTTCTCAATATTTATATAATTATACTTATAACCTCTCAATATTTAAAAATTACATATACTATTCTATTACGGTACTCTAAATAAAATTAATATTAAGTTTTTTATACAGTTAAAACTTTGGACAAAAAGTTTAAATCAAAAAAATTATGATAATTTATGAGTTTTAATTTTTTTTTTAAATTTTAGATCCTAGCAGTCACTACATGTGTTTTGCTCTCTTTTTCTCTCTCCAGTTAATTTTTTATAGGCACCGTGAAAGAAGACACAAATTATGATACTTTAATTTGCAAGGTTTAACTTTTTAGGATTGAGAGAAATTTAAGTTAGAAGTTTTGATTTGCATATGATCTCCATCTTTAAAATATGATAAAATTTAAAGTGTCCAAACTTTTTTATGAAATAAATAGTACTAGAGTCCACTAAAATAAAAATTAAATAAGAAGTTAAAAATATAAAAATAATCACAATCATTAAAAAAGAAAAAATTATTTTTAACCGTTGGATCTTAATTTGTGAGAATGACATTTTCAAAAATCGCTCTGTTTTATTATATAAATATTATTAACTTTGACCTCCCTCTATCAAATTATACTTTACACATTTAAAACAATTTTAAAATTGATATATTCTACTAAATAACTAGAATCACAAAAAATCTTAAAAAAAAATTTATTGTGCAAACACTTGTAAACAATTTGTAGCGTACAAAAAATTATTTTAGGATGTTATGAGAATAAATACATTGTTCTAATTTTATTTTATTTTTTTTTAATTTTCACGCATGAAACAGGTGAATGCTAATATATTTATATAATTCATTAATAAGTATTGTTTATTTAATATATGAAGAAGAGACCCCCAAACTAGCACATGACGTGGGCCTAATTACCCTCACCAAGATGGCCTAGACTGCCCACAAATTAAGCCCAATATCATAAAACACACAGCGCCTATTTCTAGCGGCCGCATGCAGATTGTAAGGCTTGGTTTGGGTTTATTTTTTGAGATCTAGGGATTAGTTGGGTAAAACTTTTAGGCCCAATTTTGAAATCGATCCGACCCGAAAGTTTAAGGCCCGATCCGGATACGTTAAAATATATTCTGTATAAAATATTCTATAATTTATACATCATAAAAAAAAAAGTAAATACTATACAAATAAGATTAGAGATACAATACTCAAATACGTGTTAATTGAGCGAGATCATTATTTAAAAAATAGTATATGAAGGGTTTTAAAAAAAAAAATAATGGGTCAGACTGTAAAATTGGGCCGAGCTTAGACGACCACTGTTTGTTCTTGTGTCTCGTCTGTCAGCCCACCGTTTTGCCGAAAGGTTTAAGGGTTGAGTTGTGGTATTAAAATTCTTTAAAATGCATGTTAAATTATCTCTCACGAGTTATGCAAGATTTATTAATAATATAATTTTTTTTTTAATTTAAAAAGTATTCTCATGTGTGTTGAAATGTGATCGATGAACAATCAAATGACTTAGGATATTAATTAAAGCTACCGGTTATTTATATTTTGTATTCGTAGGTGCAATTTGAATATATATGTATATATATATATATATATAAAACACGAAAGATTGTCTTTTCATTCACCAAATTAGCATGGAAAACACAACAATCTTTGGGAGGTTAGACAATAATTAGATCAAAGAGTGTCACATAATAAAAAAGAAAAAAGATAACTAAAATTTTGTGGAAAGGCCAAACCCTCTAATATTGCTACATAACGACAAAAATTATTTTTAAAATCAAAACATCAGGAAATATTTTTGTACAGAGTAAAATTACGTATATCTGATCCAACTCTCAGATTTTACAATGCAAGAGACTTGTGCGTCAGATTGCTCCTATATATGCTTCTCTGAGTATGATATGTGTGTGAAAATTAATCTCTATTTATTTATTAAAAATAGGCTTGGCAATAAGACGAGTCAAGTAAGAAATTTAATTTTTCCACAATAGGATAAGATTGAGAGCAATGTCAAGGTTAAGATAGAAATAGTATCACTTGCCCTAATCATGTTTGGAATTATAAAAAATCATTATTAATCTCACTTTGTTTAGAAATTGAAATTTTAGTGTTGAAATGTGTTTTATTTATTTTTTTTTGTTATTTTATATATTAATATTTTTATTTCCATTATTATTGTTTTGAGGATAATATAAGTAGTTGGTATATCTTCTATTTGTTATTTTATTTTTATGTGCAACACTATTAAAATATTATTGATTATAATGGAGCAGGAACTTGGAGGGGGGGAGAGAGAGAGGGGGGAGGGGGGAGAGTGATGCAAACTGAAAATCATAATAATATTTTATCATGAAAGAGTTTTTGTCTTGGTTTGAGTATTTGTCAAAAAATATTATTTGACAAATATGTTTCACTTATTTAGAATTAGGTTTATAATATTTACTATATTTCAAAATATGTTATTATAGCTTAGCAGTGAAGTTATCACTTTTGATAGTTCTCCTGTTTCCTAAATTTTATATTATTTTGTTTCTTAATTTTAGTTTGAATTTTTTTATTTAATACGTTGTAAGCCTTTAAGGTACAGGGGTGATTTTTGCTTAATAAAATTATTGTGAGAGAAATATTCCTTACAAGAAATTTGTGTTATTTTTTTTAATATTCTTAAACTAAATAAAAATTTCACAGCTCATCTGTTCAACTTTTTGATTCGGAAGGAACCTTTTGATTCGTCACCTTCCGAAGGGGATACTTATGTCAAGCTAGTGGAGGAAGAGGGGGAGAAGGGGAGGGGAAGGAAATTACTTGGTGGGGTGGAGGGGATCCCATGTACAATGTTTATGAGGTTTTCGGGGCCCAAGTTTCGATCGATGGTCACAAACATTTGAATGGTGAAGTGCATGAAAGTGCTTCGTGGTTCGGATGATTGGATGCAAGGTCTAAACAGCGTGATGCATTTGCTTTCTAGTCTAAACGATATAGGTGGACTGTCCCGATAGTTGAAAGATTTTTGGGTTATTTGGACTATGGTCCAAGCGGTGGACCAGACCGTTCGAATGGTCACAGTTCAAATTGTCAGACCTTGTGTTTGGCTCAATTTTGAATATCTTTTTTGTCATTCTAATGTTCCTATTTCATAGTTCATGAAAAGAGAGAATTATATTTTTGTTACCTTACTTACATTCTTAAAATTTTTGAATTAAAATTTACACTTATTACACCGGTGAATATTGAAACGCCGTCGAACCATATTAAATTTATATCCATTTGTTCTTATTAATTTCTTTTCTGTTCTTTTGACATATCTTGTTGATAAATGCAAGGTGGTAGCTCCATAAACTTCATAACACTTGCATTTTAACTCCATTTGAAAACATTTATCTTCCAAAATTAATTTGATTTGATAAATTAAATTTTGTGTTTGAAACACATGTTTGAATTCAAAAATTGAATTGAATTGATTTACGAGAAATATCAAATTTAATCATATTAATAAGAAATAAAAAATATATTAATTACCAAAAAAATAAAAATGAAAAATATATTAAATATAATATGAAAATAAATTTGTCTACTTACTTACGTGACTTAAGAAAAAAAAATTCTAATCAAATTTTATTGTTTTTGGTTAGATTTCAAATATCCCAAAATTAAAATTATAAAATGAAATTAAATCCGACTCATAAAATCTTATTTTAATTCCAAACAAAAAAATTTGTAAGAATTATCACCAAATGAAATTAAATCTCATCAAAACCATCATTTCATATAGAGTATTTATTTTTTTATTTTTGGGTTCTTCTCTTTTATCTCTTAATTTCCGTTTCTTATTCCTCCTACAATTATCACGAAATTTCTTTTCATATATAGAACTAGTAATAACCCATACTTATAGCATTCTGAAGAAAATTAGTATTAAGTTTCTTATATAGTTAAAACTTTAGACAAAAAGTTTAAATCAAAAAAATTATGATAATCCATGCGTTTTAATTTTTCTTCAAAATTTTAGGCCCTTAAGTGTTTTGGTCTTCTTTCTCTCTCCAATTTATTTTTAGTTAGTACTATAGAAGAAACACAAATTATGATACTCTAATTTAAAAGATTCAATTTTTTAGAAATTATAATTGGACGAAATTTAAGTTGGCAGTTTTGATTTGCATATAATTTCTACCCTTAAAATATGTTGAAATTTAAAATGTTGAAACCGTTTTGTAATATAGATGGCAATGAAATCTATTAAAATAAGAATTAAACGGAAAATTAAAAATACAAAAATGATTTCAATTAATAAAAAAAAAAAATTAATTCTTAACCGTTATATTTTAATTTGTAAGAGGAGCATTTTAAAAAACATCCTTATTTTATTATATGGATTGGTAGTTTGTTTATTTGTATGCATATATAATTGGTTCTTTAACACCGTCTGGGAGCAACCATTGTTTCGATTGGTTACGAGTATGGATGCAATCTCAATCATTTATATATATATATATATATATATATGAAGAGTTGAAATTCCACAATCATACAATTTTCTAAGATTTTCCTCATTCAGAGGTCAGAGAACCGACTTGTCCTCTCGATATTTTGATATATATATATATATATATACACACACATAATGTATCTATCCAAAGAAGACAAAACAACACAGACATAAAGTAGAATTAATCTCACGGCAGACATCACATGGAATGATTCTGGGATCCCCTATTATGCCGGTGGATATTGAAACGCCGTCGAATCATATTAAATTTATATCCGTTTGTTCTTATTAATTTCTTTTCTGTTCTTTTGACATATCTTATTGATAAATGCAAGGTGGTAGGTCCATAAATTTCACAACACTTGCATTTTAACTGCATTTGGAAACATTTATTTCTAAAATTAATTTGATTTGATAAATTAATTTTTGTATTTAAAACATATGTTTAAATTTAAGAATTAAATTGAATTAAATTGATTTACAAGAAATATTAAATTTAATCATATTAATAAAAAATAAAAAATATATTAAATATAATATAAAAATAAATTTATCTACTTACTTACGTGACTTAAGAAAAAAATAAATTCTAATCAAATTTTATTTTTTTTTTTGTTAGATTTCAGATGTCTCAAAACTAAAATTATAAAATGAAATCAAATTCAACTCATAAAATCTTATTTTAATTCCAAACAAAAGAATTTATGAGAATCCTCACCAAATAAAATTAAATCCCATCAAAACTATCATCTCAAATAGAGTATTTATTTTTTTATTTTTTTTATTCTTCTCTTTTATCTCTTAATTTCTGTTTCTTATTCCTCCTACAATTATCATGAAATTTCTTTTTATATATAACACTAGTAATAATTCATACTTACAATATTCTGAACAAAATTAGTATTAAATTTCTTATATAATTGAAACTTTAGACAAAAAGTTTAAATCAAAAAAAATTATGATAATTCATGCGTTTTAATTTTTCTTTAAAATTTTATGCCCTAATAGTTATTTCATGTGTTTTGATCTCTCTCTCTCCAATTAATTTTTGATAAACATTATAAAATAAAATGAAAATTATGATTCTTTAATTTAAAAGGTTCAATTTCCTTAAAATCATAATTAGACGGAATTTAAGTTGACAGTTTTGATTTGTATATAATCTCCACCCTTAAAATATGATAAAATTTAAAATGCTAAAAACGTTTTGTGAAATAAATAGTAGTGGGATCCATTAAAATAAAAATTAAGTAAGTTAAAAATATAAAAATGATTTCAATCAATGAGTGAAAAATAAATAATTATTAATCATTAAATCTTAGTTTATGAGAGTGACATTTTAAAAGATAGCCTTATTATTATTATTTTTGGCTAATTAAAGATAGCCTTATTTTATTATATGGGTGGGTAGTTTGTTTGTTTGTATGCATATATAATTGGTTCTCTAACACCCTTTGGGAGCAACCATTGTTTCGATTGGTTACGAGTATGGATTCAATCTCAATCATTTATATATATATGTATATATGAAGAATTGAAACTCCACGATCATACAATTTTCTAACATTTTCCTTATTAGAGGTCAGAGAACCGACTTGTCCTCTCCATATTTTGATATATATATATATATATATATATACACATATTGCTCTTCAGTGATCACTAGTTTGAGTTTTCTGAGAAGCCACTGGAAGGTCAGCCGATCATTAACTTCAGGATTTTAGAAATTAGTCGAGATGCATACAAACTGCCTCGAACGCTCTAAGACATTCAAATATATGTATATATATATATATAGTGACGGATCCAGAAAATTTGATCAGTATAGGCGACATAGTATTGTTGGTTGTTGGAGAGTAGGAACAAGTGAGTCTCAACTAGAGTTAGATCAAGATCCATATTTTAATTTTACATGTTTCCACTTTACCTTTCATATTTATAATATAGGTTTTTAGAGACATTTTTAGTTTATAATCGAATTACTGACGAGCGTCATCGATATTCTAACAGCATAATCACACTGAGCATGCTATGGGAGATTTAGAGTACAGGCCAATTAATTGCAAAATTGTTGTATCATTTTTAATGCAAAACCTTTACTTATTGCTCTAATCCTACTTGTGATTAGTGCATCATCTGTGATTGGTGTGTCCTTCCCTTCCATATAAAAAATAATATATATATATATTTATAAAATTTGAGCGTAGGCCTTCGCCTACCCTGGGTCAAACGTGGGTCCACCTCTATATATATATATATATATGCATAATATATCTATCCAAAGAAGACAAAATAACAAAGACATAAAGTAGAATTAATCTCGCAAAGACATCACATGGAATGATTCCTGTATCCCCTATTTTCTGCTAATAATCACATACCTACCAAGCCAAAACCCTGCTTGTTGAGTTAGTTTATCAGTCATAACTTTTTCTATCACTACTTGATGATAAAAATTAAGTCATTTGACTTCACCTCCATGCTAATGAATCCATTGCTTTTCTATTAGACTCACTTATAATTTTACTCTCTGGGGCTGTTTGTAGTGTTAAATTTTTGATAAAAAAAAAAAAAAAAAGTTGGACAAATTTTGAATTGTTGAACTTTGATATGTCCTTCCAAAAATGTGAAAAAAATAAATAAATAAAGAAAACCAATAAAAGTTAAATAAAATTAGAGATAATTGGTAAAACTTAAAAAAAAGTTAGAGAAGTGGAGAAAGTTATAGAAGGTATGGAGAAAATTAAAGAAAGTTGAAAATTTTTGCCCAAATTTAATACTCCAAACAGATAATAGAATGTAGGGGAAGATTCATGGCTTACCCTAAAAAATAAAAACATATATATGATTATTTTTATCCACTAAAAAATTTTTATTCACTAAAACAAATTTATTTATTTATTATATATGGTTATTTTTGTACCGTCCTAAATATTTTAAACAATCAACCCATATATTTTTGTTATTTCGCGCTTATTATCCACTTGCAAATATCTTTTTTTTCCAGTGCAACGCAAGTGCACGATACAATTTATTATCGAAATTATCAATTTTGTTAAAATAATTATTTTTATTATTTACTGTCGAAATTATTTTTATTATTAAAAATATTCTTCTTTTTTTTTGAGACATTATGTAATTTTTATTTTAAATTTGACTATAATCATTTATTAGAATAACATATAAATATTATCTCAAAAAATACAAATAATTAAACGTAAAATAAAAATTAAGAATTGAATGATACCTCCCAAATCCATATTTAACAAAAGCAAACATGCCCCCACCACCCTATTTTTTAAATAACAGAGAGAGATGATCGTACGAAGAAAAACTTAATTATTGATTGCACCTTCTCGTACTTTACTTCGACATAGATATTATGTATGTATTTTATTTAATTTATTCATTGTAGGCATTATTGAATATACACACCATGCTGGATGTATAGCCTGGACAAAAGAATATTTGTGTGCTGTCAATTATCCTTGTAATCAGGCAGAGCTTTGGTTGTCCTAGTGCTGGACCTAATTGCTTGAGTTTCGGTCTCTGTCTTAATTTTTTAATAAATTTATAATTAGGAATAGAATAATTACACTATCCAAAAAAATAATTAATTTTATGTAAAGTAGATAATGATTTTTTATTTGGGCCAAAAAACACATCACCGTCTCATAATTTATATTAAAGTACAAAATTATCAAAATAAAATATTAAATTTAATTAAATTTGTGACGGGCCCATGCAAAAAATAATATTTAAAGAAATAGAGGCTAATTGATGCCTGGAAAGGAAAGTTCAAAATTTTTCTTGGGCTACAGCTCTCGAGGGCTTGAAAGTTCAAATTTAAATTAGTCACAAATCAAATTTAATTTAAATTTATTTTAACTGTAAATGAAGTTAGAGTCGAGATTTTTTAAAATCGAGTTCGAATATATCACAAATAACTCGATTCATTTTTAACCTCACAGTGAAGGTTGAGTTGGATGCTCAGAGCACTGATTAAAAATTAATAAATATATATAATATCAAAATATTTTATACATAATACAACTATGCATGAAATAGTGTTAATCCTAATTTCCATAATAGGTATGAAAAGATACAATTTCATTTTTTATGGATTTTGGGGGCAGAAAAATAAACGGGCGAAAATATTTGTACTGGCTATTAAATTTTCCTTATTTTATAACAATTTTAATGAAAAAAATAATATACAATGAGCGAAAGGTACTTAAAAAAAATTGTGTTTATCATTTCTCAAATAAAATGGATGCTAATGGTCTTCTCCTTATAATTTACACGTACACCAGCGAGAGGACCCGATGACATCTCTATCTTCTAGAAGCTCTGTCACGTGTGAAAAATATTTAATAAAAAAATTATTTTCATACTCACCCTGATATATTATATATATTTTTGATAAGTATATTCATATATTATATATTTATATATTATATAACCGAGGGGGTTTAGATTTTCTTATCGTTTGTTTTTTTTTTTTTAAATTAATCGGATTAAATGAGATTAAGGGATTTATCTCACTAAGACTTTAAAAGTTAAAAGATATATATTAATTGTATAAAAATTTAAAATAATACAAATAATTTAAAAATACACTAATAATATTTAGAGTAATACAACACTACCAAAAAATTTTACAAAATAATTCATTGACTTTTTTTATTACGCAAGTGTTATTAATACATTATCCTTGTAACGCTTTTTGATAAAAAAATTTTTCAGAAAAATATTTTTAAAAATATATATATATGTATATATATATATTTTATTAAAAATAATATTTGTATTTACCAAAGAATAAAATTAATATTTAAAATAAATTAGGAGCAATTTGATACTCAAAAAAAGGTATTCATAGTTTATTCTATATTTAAATTTTATTATTTAAATTCTGTATTCGTTCAATTAAGGTCGGGGTTAATCAAATAATGCAAAACCTTCCCCCCCAAAAAAAAGAAAAAGAAAAAAAAAAAAGAAACAAAAAGAACAAATAACGCAATACGTGGCGCCAACATACACCTCTGTCTTCTAGAAACTCTGGCACGTGCGAGGGATTATTGCTGCCCCGCCCCCAAATGTTAAATTAACTCGGCTTAAAGAGCTTTGACTCGGCTCGGCTCGGCTGTCTTTCTTAAGCTGAAAAGACTCGAGGTGAGAGCACTAGGTTTTGGGGCTCTCCGCTGTGGAATTCATGGGGAGCTCTCCGATTTTGCCCACGGTATTCACACACACTCTCGGTCAAAAGGCAACATTCATACATCTTGACTTTGGAAGAAATTATTCAATTAGAAATTTTTTTATCAAAAAATTGTAATAAAAATGACGCCAGGCTATATTATTATAATAAAATATGAATTTGTTTCGCCTTTATATCTCATGTTATTTCGGTTCTACGTACTGGAATTTCAAATATTTTATAAATATACATATAAATTTTTTAAAATTTATATTACATTACTCGGACTGCTGTGTTAAATACACATCTAAAAAATAAAATTTCATCAATTTAATAATATAAAATTATTATGTACCTTTAATATTAATAAAAAAATTATGTTATTAAATTTTGTATTTTTTATGAAAATTATGTTATAGTATTAAAACTTTTAAGGACCATTTTATATCAGTATTTTAAATTATTATGCTTCATGATAATATTTTTTTTATAATATGTCAAGTTAATAATTATACATATATAAATTATTATTATTATTATTATTATTATTATTATTATTATGTTGTTGTTGTTGTTGTTGTTGTTAATTTAATAAACTAAACGTTTGATAGAGAAATTTGATTTTGCTTCACTTTCCTTCATCAGTATCAAACAATAATAATGGAAGAACCTTTCTCTCAATTTTTATTTTTCATACATTTTTCAATTAATATTAAGGACAAAAATATAATTTTGTAGTATTAAATTGATCAAAAATTATTTTTTTAAATGATAATTTAATAAAAAAAGTCTGATTGAAAGCAATACAAATCTCAAACATCTAAGTGAACATTTATAATATTTGTCGAATTTAGGTAAACAAAATAAAAAAAATAGGAATGTACGTCAAATAAAACCATAATAATATATTATAATACTTTTTTTTTTAAGAATAATAGGCTCTTTTTCTTATCACATCATTCTCGTATAAAAATTTTAATTATATATCATTACTTTTTACTTTTAATCATAATCTGAAAAAAAAAAGTCATGTGCTAAAATTTTTGTGCCTTCTTGATTGTGAAATAGGAATTTTGCCAATAAATTTTCATTAAAAAAAATTAATTGTGGACATCAAAATTTCAATTTTAATAAGAAAATTAATCATGTATAATTTAGTTAGAAGTATTTAGATTTTAATATAAATTAACTATACGACAGCAAACTTTTTAACACCAAAAAAAAAGTAACATCAATTTATACAGTTAATGGATTAAAAGTTAGCATCCTTGTTCCGGGTGAAATGTTATTTTTCAATTGTGGCTTACTCTATCTTGCAAAAGTATTACAAATTATGAGTCAATGTCAAATAAAAAAAAAGGTTAATAAAATCAACGTGAATTTTTTTACCTTGGCAAGATCTACTAATAAAAACAACATGCTTAAAATGTTATTTTTCAATTGAGTTCTTGGGGGTGTTTAGAGCAGAATAAAACTCTATAAAATTTTATAATTTTTTATAAAATTTAAATTTTGTATTTACAGTATAATTTATGAGCTTATAATTTTTATAAATTTTAAAATTTATACTAATTTACACACTCTTAAAGACATCTGCAAATTTTTAATTTTAGAAAAAAATTTTAATCAAAACAACGTGAATTTCAAGAGTGTTTACTTGATCAAAATTAACAAAAGTTTATAAATTTTTATTAATTTTTTATATTTTTTAATTAAATTTTAACACATATCATTTTAATATTAAATTTTTATACTTTCATTGTATTTTATCGTTATATTTTTGCCGACAAAACATTTTCCGTGTCAAATCAACATGGGATGCGGGTTCAAATTCTATAACAAGCAGCAGTTTCCTATCTAGGTTGAAATTTAGGTAGAGAAAGTAGAAACATAAGCCGAGCTACACGGGAAGTCGTTAAGCAGCTGTAGTGATAAATCTTCTAGAAGCAATTAATCTGGTGGTCACGTGAGAAGCACGTAAATATCCCAAACAGGCGAAGCGGAAAATTAAATAAATGGCTGGCGCCCACAGGGCCTTTTTGTCTTCTCTCATTCTCTCTCCAAACACTCTCTCTCTCTCTCTCTCTCTCTCTCTCAACACTTTCCCCCAATGAAGGAAATTCAAGGCTCCCTTCTCTGACCTATATAAATATCACTCTCTCCTCCATCTCCGCAAATCGTAATCTACCAAATCAATTGCCTTCTCACTACGTTCTTTCCTGCGCTACAATCCTTCCTATGACCGGAACACTGAGTCTTTCCGTTGGAACTCCCGTTCGATTTTCGCGGGATAATCTGTTTTCTATCGCCGGATCAACCAGATCTGGCCGAAGATTGGCCATCGCTGGCCGAAATCCACGTAAAACTGTGGCGGTTCAGGCTTTCGCTGAGACGGCACCGGCGGCGTTGAAAACGAGGAAGCCGGACAGCTTGTATGACGTGCTAGGGGTGAACCGACATGCGTCGCTGATGGAGATCAAGGCTGCGTACCGGAGCTTGGCAAAGATGTATCACCCGGACGCCTGCTTGCATCCAGAATCTCCTTCATCGCCCGACGGCCGTGATTTCATCGAGATTCACAACGCTTACGCCACGCTTTCCGATCCAGAAGCAAGAACTGTCTATGATCTGTCTCTGACCGCCGGATCGAGACGGCGACCTTTTGGATATGCCTCGACCGCCGCTGGGAATAGCTCCGGGTTTTACCCGACCCGAAGATGGGAAACGGACCAATGCTGGTAGTATGGAATCGCCACAATGATTTTTTTTCTTTTTTCTTTTTTTTTTTTAATAGAATTCAGGGAAATATGTACAAAAACAAAAACAAAAAAACAAAAGATCACAATTCTCAGCTACATGTGCACACATTTTTTTTCTGGCGTGGCGAAGGTTGAGATAAATTTATGTAAATTCTGCCCCCAATTCCTCCAAAAAAAATGAGTAGATGCGTGTTTTTGTTTTTTTGTATTATTTTTGTGTGGATCATCATGTTCTTTTTATGTTCCAAATAACTATTGATGAATCAAGTGAGACCGTTTGGCAATGTGGTTCTGAATGGAAATGGAATTCTAATTGTCAATATTTTTTTTTTCTTTTTCGTTTTCTCATTAGTGTGCGAATTGAAAGAGGATAACTTAATAATAAATTTTGAAAAGGAAACATATGAATTGATATGAGAAATAATGAATGGAAAAGTTGAATAAATTATATTATATATATATTAATATATATATAATATAATGAGATAGCAACATTATTTATAGAAATATAAAATAGAAATAGGATAAAAGATAAATTTTATTTTTATAAGTTCATCGGAGCTCTATTATCAATTATTTGATTATTATTCTAATTCTACTAATAATTATTTAATGTATATTAATATTTCCTATAACTCAAGGTCAAAATTAGAAATTAACTTGAATTTGAAGATTAAAAATTGAAAAGTAATCAACACACTCATTTCGCTTCGAGCAAGTTACACTCTAAAAAATTACGAACTTAGCTATTATTATACATCCGAATATCACAAACTTAGTTCTTATTACATACCTTGAGAGATCACGAATATAACCTTGGTTATATGTCAAAAGGTCACGAACCTAACTCTACTTACATGCTTACAGGCTACAAACGTAATTTTGGTTACACGTTGCAAGGTCATGAAATTAAATCTACTTACAAGCCTAAAGGTCACAAATATAATATTGGTTATATGCTGTAAGATCACAGACCCAAATCTACTTATATGCTTAGAGGATAGAACCTAGCTTATAGGAGAAAAAAGTGTTGAGTGGCCAAAAGACGCAAAACTAAAGGTATAAGAAGTATCTCCTACAAACGTAGTCTTGGTTACACGCCGTAACCAAAACTTCTTATGCCTAGATGTCACAAACGTACTTTTAGTTACATGTCGTAAAGTCATGAACCCAAATATACTTACACGCTTAGAGGTCACAAACATAACATTGATTACATGCCATAAGATCACAAATCCAAATCTACTTATACGCTTGGAGGTCAGAATTTAGCTTGCAGGGGAAAAACGCATTAAATGGCTGAAAGGCGCAAAGTCAAAGGCATAAAAAAATATCTCTCACAAAGTGACTAGAGTCTTTAATAAAAAAAAAAAAGTATCTCCAAAAAACAAGATTTGAAATTTCAAAATTTCTAGAAAATTAGACATGACATAAATAAAAATAATATGAAATTGGGTAAAGCAGCGGAAGCGACAGCGACAGCAATAGCAACAGCGACACCAGGAAAGGTAGCACCAGCGGCCAAAGATGTGGATGTTGGATGCCTAATTTACCTAGTATCAAAAATCATCAGCTTTGATATCATGAACCCAAATCTACTTAGACGCCTAGAGGTCACAAACATAACGTTGATTATATGCCATAAGATCACAAACCCAAATCTACTTATACGCTTGGAGGTCAGAATCTAGCTTGCAGGGGAAAAACGCATTAAACGGCCGAAAGACGCAAAGCCAAAGGCATAAAAAGTATCTCTCACAAAGTGACTGGAGTCTTTAATAAAAAAAAAAAAAGTATCTCCAAAAAAAGAGATTTGAAATTTCAAATTTTCTAGAAAATTAGATATGACATAAATAAAAATAATATGAAGCTGGGTAAAGTAACGGAAGTGACAACGACAACAACAGCGACACGAGGAAAGGTAGCACTGGCGACTAAAGATGTGGATGCTGGATGCCTAATTTACCTAGTATCAAAAATCATAAGCTCTAATATTATGAACTCAAATCTATTTGCACGCCTAAAGGTCACAAACATAACGTTGATCACATGCCATAAGATCACAAATCCAAATCTACTTATACGCTTGAAGGTCAGAATCTAGCTTACAGGGGAAAAACGCATTAAATGACCAAAAGTATCTTTCACAAAGTAATTGGAGTCTTTAATAAAGAAAAAGTATCTCCAAAAAAAGAGATTTGAAATTTCAAATTTTCTAGAAAATTAGATATGACATAAATAAAAATAATATGAAGCTGGGTAAAGCAACAAAAGCGACAGCGACAGCGACAGAAATGGCGACACCAGGAAAGGTAGCACCGACAGCCAAAGATGTGGATGCTGGATGCCTAATTTACCTAGTATAAAAAATCATGAGCTCTGATATTATAAACACAAATCTATTTGCATGCCTAGAGGTCACAAACATAATGTTGATTACATGCCATAAGATCACAAACCTAAATCTACTTATACACTTGGAGGTCAGAATCTAGCTTGCAAGGGAAAAATGCATTAAATGGTCGAAAGACGCAAAGTCAAAGGCATAAGAAGTATTTCTCACAAAGTGACTGGAGCCTTTAATAAAGAAAAAGTATCTCCAAAAAAAGGGATTTGAAATTTCAAAATTTCTAGAAAATTAGACATGACATAAATAAAAGTAATATGAAGCTGGGTAAAGCAGCAGAAGCGACAGCGATAGCGACACCAGGAAAGGTAGCACCGGTGGCTAAAGATGTGGATGTTGGATGCCTAATTTACCTAGTATCAAAAATCATGAGCTCTGATATCATGATAAAAGAAAAGAATTAATGGAAAAGTTGGGAAAATTATAAATATTAAATGTATATAATACAATGAAATAGCAACCTTACTTATAGAGTTACAAAGTAGAAATAGAACAAAAGACAAACTCTACATTTATAAATTTACCCAAACTCTACTACTACTTATCTGACTATTACCCAAACTCTATTACTAATTATCTGATATATATTAACATGAATTAATATAAATATAAATATATTATGTTATTAATCATTTAAATTTTTTAGCATTAGTTGTCTTCACTTGTTCGAGAATTACATTTAGATTTTTTTTTAATTTTTAATTGTTCACTTATTTGGAAATTACATATAGAATTTTTAGTTTTTTTTTTTTTTCGAATTGCACGCACGAAAGTTTTTTTTAGTGTACATTATTATAATTATTTTTAAAAATTAATTTTTATAAAAATATTTTTTTTTAACTATTTTGGCCATGTTTGTTTTGGGTTACAAGGAAGTAAAGATTATTTTATATTTTTCCTTATTATTCCAAAAAAATACTTTTATATCTATTTTTTAATATTTTTAAATATAGTATAATTATTATTAGATAATTTTTTCTCTCTCAATTGATAAAATTGTTTTTGTAATTTTTTATTTTCAAAACTAATTTAGGATGACAACTATTTCTATGGCCTTTTACTTTCAAAATTTTCATCAATAATTTCGTAAATATATATATATATATATATATTGTCAGTAATTAAAAAATCTGGGTCGGCTGGCAGAACTTTTAGTTAACTGACTCTTCAACTTTTGCTTGCATTCCACAAGCGGTTATGTCACTGAGGTCACGGCTGACATAAGTGGTAACGTTTTGTTTTTGGGTGCTACTCAAATATAATTTAACAAGAGAAATGGGTTTTGGCTACTCCAATGGAATTAATTGGTGCATAGAAATGGACTTCTTTGACTCTTTTATTTCATTCCGATTAAAATTTATGGTGCTACCCACCTTTTAATAAATTGGTGCATGCTTAGAAACCGCCCAAACAATATCACAAGCTAGCGTGATGCAGTCAGCTTTATTTCATTCCGATTAGAATTTATGGTGCTACCCAACTTTTAATAAATTGGTCCATGCTTAGAAACCATCCAAACATTATCACAAGCTAGCGTGATGCAGTCAATTTTGGGAGTGTTTGGAGCGACAAAAGTTATAAAATTTAATGAAGATTGAAGATTCGTAACTTGTACAATGAGATAAAAATGAATAATTTTTAGAAATTTTTATTGTTTTTTAGCATTTTTCAACACTTCAAACGGAGCCTTTATTGAATTTTTTTATTATGTATTGTTATTTTTATATCATCTTATATAATTTTATTAATTGGTTGTTATATAATTTTGTTGATTAACTTCAATTGTTTAATTGTAGTTGTTATTTTTTTTTAAGTTACATATTAAAATATCAATTTATTATCAAAATTATCAATTTTTTAAAAATAATACTAATTTTTTTAAAGTCATTCTTGCAAATTTTGTTATATTATTACAATTATTTTTAATAATTTTCTTATAAAATATTTTTACTTTATTCTTAGACAGTTTGTAATTTTCATCCCCGGGTTTTGTCTTTGATTCAAGTTAAACCATTGTAGTTAAGAGCTCATTCCGTTGTCATGTTGAAGAATTTGAGCCTAGTTTGCGCTTGTTTACTTGGGTTATGTTTGATTGGAGGATAGAATAACAAAGATAAATAATATTATAAAATAATATATATGGATTGAATATAATTAAGGTTAGTCTTTTGTGTTTAATTAAGATTAATTTTTCTGTATAAGTTTATCTTTTTGTGCTTGTTTGGTGAGATATGTAATAGGATAAACGACATGAGATAATTTAGATATTGACGTAAAATTAATTCAAGCATAAATATATGTAATTCTAACTTTTTATACTATATTTGATTCGTAGAATAAGTCATATTAGGACTAATTATCTTCAAATGAATGATCCCTGAATCAATTTTCTATTAAATTTGTATTTTCCCATGTTTGATTAAATATGATAAAACATCGGATAAAATTTTCCTATGTTTGATTAATCAAGGAAAACAATAATTATGCCTTAACACTTTAATTACTTCTCTAAGTGGTAATTTGTATTGTCCTAAAATTTGAGTTGTCTTGTTTAATTAATAGGGATGAGTAAAACAATCATTCCAGTAATTTTAAGAGCAGACACATCTAGAAAGTGTGAAATCTTTTAAAAACTAAATTTCAAGAGTCAGGAAAAGTAATTTTCATCAAACTCTAAACCTTTGTGGTCAAAGAAAGATTCAAAAAAATATCCAACTGTTTTCTTTAAGAGTCACTAGAATCATAAATCAAACCAGACAATATGAAAACACTATCCTACAAAATAAAATTATTGAAAAATTTTTTAGAAGCTTGCCACATAGATTTAAATAATAAATTTTTAAATATGGATTTTCTCTTATTGAGATCATATTTTGGAATTGTAAATTTTATATTTATATTAAAACATTTTTTTCTAAAAACTCATTTTTTTTTTTTTATAATGAGATTTTCTAAACTACTTGGCACTTTTAAACTCTAAATTTCACATTTAATTTTAAACTTGATTCTTAATACTACAAAGTTGCATTTCTTATAACAAGGCTAATATCACCAACTTTATAAAAGCTAGTGTGGGTTGCGCCACAGGCCCCGAGAGCATGATTCTCTCGGCTTACTGACAAGCTGTTATCCCTTAGTTTTGTTGGGTTGAAGCCAATTTCTCCTTTTATGTTTCCATTGATCAATTTTATGTTTACTTTCTCATTTTTGTAAACGATAGTACTACAATTAATGGCTCCAACTCTAGTAGGGTTGATTGGATCATACATACAAGAAGATTCCTATAAAGGATTTGGGCAAAATTTAAGTTTCTTGTTTAGAGTCAAAACATCGAGAATTATTGATGGTATATTCTTCACCACAATTTATAAAAGATGAAACTAATAAATCGATAAATTGTGATTTTACGTTTATTCTACAGATACCTAGAACATAATATAGATTTATAAATAAAACTTTTCTAATCATTTTTTCTATTAATCAAACTCTGTCTTTTTCTATTACAATTACCTGAATTGAAAAACAAGACTAGGAAAAGTAAAAGTACAAAAACTTCAGAGTATGAAATCAAATGATGAAAATTATTTTTAATACAATTAGAGAGTAGAATATCTTTTAAAGTGAAAAAAATTGAAATTCTAGACACAACAGTTGAAATCACACTTCTGGATGCCTCTAAGTTATAACCAAAGGTTGTGAATCGGGTCAGTTTCGAAAAAAATATTTAGAATATACATGTTGGCTGCGTTTAGCGTGTAATATTTTGCTGAAAATCTCTATAAATCTCTGTTAGCTTTATATCACATCAACTTTTTTCTTTCACTGCACGCATTACGAACTCTCCCCAAACCATAATTTATCTCAATTTATCTCATTTTTTCTTACTCCAAACTAACCCGTTATAATGCTAAAATAGAAACTAATCTGTCCGTCTTGAAAAAATTCAAAATATACATATTATATTACCAAAATGAATACATAGCAAAAAAAATTATGACTGAATCAAAATTTTTCAGATTCCCTACTTTCCAAGTATTGTAGAGCAATCTGATTTGCTTGTAGTCATTCGCTTACATATTTTTTGGGAAGCCATTATGTTCCTTGGAGAACTGTACTTAGGGTTATTTTGGTAACTTACAGAAGCAGTTGGCATTTTTTTTTTTTTTTTGATATATGACTTTTTAATTTTGAAATTTGTCTCATCCAATATTACCAAATAGAGTCTCAGTTGAAAAAAGCAATAAAGGCATTAAAAATTGGGAAAGGGAAAGACTGGCAATAAATTTAATATTAGCCCTCTGACAATTTGGTCTAATTTGTTAAATTAAAATCTAATAATTTAAATAAATTAATAAATTTTTTTAATTTAAAAATATATAAATATATTTGAATTACTGAATTTTAATCCAATAACTCATACCAAATTGTCCCATATTCAAAAATTGATGCCAATAAGTTCCTTGGAGAACAAGGATTTAACTCAGCCGCAAAAGTTGTGGTATTGTATCAATTAATGTTTTGAGGCCAAACCAGCTGTGAGTATCTTGATATTCTGGAAACTTTTAGTTTTTAATTTTTTATTTTTAGTTCAACTCTGAATATGTATTTGTATGTATATATATATATACCTATATACATACATTAATTAGATTTTGATCAAATTTAAGAAACTCTTATAATTCTGTTTTGTTTTTAATTTTTATTTCTAGTACAACTCTGATTATATGTGTGTATGTATATATTATATATATATATATATATAAACACACACATACATTAAATGAAAAACTTAACAAGAAGATGGATAAAAATGAATGTTATATCATTCTCTTCAAGTTCTGATGAATATTATATCACAGACCTAATTCAACTCTGACTATATATGTGTACACATACACGTTCTGATGAATATTATATCACAGACATAATTTAATTTTGACTATATATGCGCGTGCACGCACGTGTATATATTAATTAGATCTTAATTAGATTTAAGAAACTCTTATAAAATTATTTTGTTTCTAATTTTTTATTCCTAGTACAATTCTGATTATATGTGTGTATACAGACATATTATATATATATATATATATATATATATTAACACACACATACATTAATTGAAAAACTTGAAAAGAAGATCGATAAAGATGGATGTTACATCATTCTCTTCAAGTTCTAATAAATGTTATATCACAGAGGAAATTTTGATGGAAATTCTTTGTAGGTTGCTAATGAAGTCGATATTCAAGTTCAAAAGCGTGTGCCGGAAATAGTTTTCTCTGTTATCAACTCCTTCTTTCGTGAGCTTTTACAAAGCTCGAATGTGTCAATGGACACTTGTTTGCAAATATGCGCACGACACAGAGTACTCAACTATTATATTCCTCCCAACTACCATTTGTTCAATAATTTAAATTCGTTCGATTTCGAAAATTACAAGTCCGATAAGCCCCCGAGTTTCAGTATAATTCCAGCTCGGTGGTCATTGGAGTTTTCAGAGGAGGAAAACTAGAAGAAGACGGTGATTATGGAGGAAATATTAGAATCGAGCAATGGATGGTTGTTGTGCAAGAGTATTCCGCATATTAGTCCACTCACCATTTGCACTTGATTAACCCACTTACCAAGCAATGTATCTCACTTCCCAATTCTTTCTTCGCCAACGAAGTTCGCTACGGCTTCGTCACCAAATCCAAAGACGATGTGATTACAAGTTACAGAGTGGTGACACTATTCCGGCCATCTTTCGCCGGATCCAATAATGTTTTTGCAACCCATCTCGTGTTCGAGGTATTCTCTTTTGAAACACGCGAATGGAAAGTGTTCAAAATAGACATTAATCCATACCTTGTCGAAATATTCCTTCTTTTCGACAAATTTTCTTTCACCCTGCACAGTGTTTTACATTGGTTTAATGGCATCATCATCGTGGCTTACTATCTGGACTATGGTGGTGGCTCCGGCAACAAATGCCGGTTGATCAGCTTGCCTGCAGATCGGACAGGTTGGACAAACAACCTGCTTGAAGGAAGGGAAAAATTATTGAACGTGCCGAGTAAGAGTATGGGTGGAGTGTTCAAGCTGAATGCATCAAATATGTTGAGATGGTTGGTTTGGGCAAGAGAGGGCTTGAAGAAGGGGGTTTAAGCGTGTGGAAACTAAGAGACTACCATAAGGGCGAATGGAGTTTCGAGCATAGAGTCAAAAACAGAGACATGGCATTTGATCCTCGACTAAGGAATCCTTGTAAGGTTTAATTTCAAGGTGTGACAATTGCGAGCCAATTAGTATTTAATATTTGTAATTTTCGTATTGAGTCTTTATTGGTCAAGTTGTTCCTCAATGCGAAGATTGACTTTCCATTGAATTGGAAAGTTGATTTATTCCAAATATGGTGTAACTGAGATTTGAGCAGTTTGTAAATTTCTGACATATTCGATTTTTATTCTGTTTCCATATTGGGAACGAATGGAGCGAATATAAATATTATATATTCTATCAGACTTAATAATCACCTTTGAAGAAGAAAAGAAAACACTTTGCGGTAGAGGCAATCAAGGGTGTCGAAATTCAAAGAACAACAATTGATCGTGATTTCAAAGGGTTTGAAGAGTGAAGAACATCTCTGGGTTCTAGGAGGTGCCGTTCGGGTTCAAGAGCAGAGTCAATCACACGGGTGAAGATTCATTACAGGCTCTAGCAAGCAAGAGGTACTTAGACTAGGACGGGTGTCGAGTCAAGTCATGTACGATAAACTCTTGTAATCTTCGATTTTATAGTGGATTGATTTTCAAGGATAATCGCCTTATAGACTCGAGATTTTTACCTAGAAGTGGTTCTAGGGTTTTACCTCGTTAAATCGTGTGTATCTTTTACTTTTGTTTGTCTACGTTTATTTTTTAGGCTTTCTCCATATTTTTTATTTTTCAATTGATATCAGAGCGGGTCACCTTAGATTTAAAAAAAAAAAATATTTTGGTGAGATCCATAATTTTAAAAAATAAATTTTACGGAGAATTATAAAGAAGGTAGGTCGTCTACAAGGCCTCCTCTATTTGACGGAACCAATTATGCGTATTGGAAAGTCAAACTGATGGCTTATCTTCAGTTTATTGATGACAGAGTTTGGGACTCTGTTGAAAAGGGTTGGATTCGTCCTGTTAAGGTCTCTCCTGATAAGACCACCACCATCCCCAAATCTATTTCTGAATGGGATAAAAATGAACTTGAAAGTAGTGCATGAAATAGGAAGGCAATGAATTCTATATTTAATGCCGTCACTGCTGACGAGTTTCGAAGAATCTCAACTTGTGAGATTGCAAAAGAGGCTTGGGACATACTCCAAATAACTCATGAAGGTACTAGCACTGTCAAGAAGTCAAAACTTTTGAAATTGAAAACTGCTTTTGAAAATCTGAAAATGGAAGAGGATGAAACTTTTGATCAATTTTATGCTAGGTTAAGTAATAATGTTAATTCTCATTTTAACTTAGGTGTTATTATTCCGTCTTCTGATATTGTGAGTAAGATTTTAAGATCTGTTCCTGATAGATTTCAATCCAAAGTTACTGCTATTGAAGAGGCCAAAGATATTGAATCCATAAAAGTGGAGGAATTGGTTGGCTCTCTTTAAACATTTGAGTCTAATCTTCGCTCTTCTAAAAAACAAAAAGGTTTGGCTTTAAATACTGTGAAAGAGGAAGATGTTGATTCAAATGAAGACTTAGATGAGCTTGTTCTTCTTGCTAAAAAGTTTAAAAAATTTTTCAAAAATAAAAAATCAAACAAGTTGAGCAAAATTAATTTTGAGAAAAATAAGAAAGAAAATAGTTCTTCAAAGAAAGAAAATAATTTTGAAAAGAAAAATTTTGAAAAGAAAAATAACTCAAAACTAATGAAAGGTATGAAGTGTTTTGAATGTCAGGGTTTTGGACATATGACTCAAGAATGTCCTACAAGATTGAGGAGGAAAGGAAAGGCTCTCAAAGTGACATGGGATGATAGTGACAGTGAAGAATTATCAGCCTCAGAATCTGAAAATGAGCAAGAACAATTTTTGGCATTCGTTACATTTACACAAAGTTTAAAGAACGAAAACACTAAAAGTGACACTGAAATCAGTGAAGCTGAAGACTCAGATTATGAAGAAGCAGATCTTCAAGAAACATATAATGAGCTGTATAAATAGTACCTTAAACTAGAGAAGCAAAAAGATAAACTATCTTTGAAGCTAAAAGTTGGAGAGAAAGAGAAAAATAGCTTGAAGATAGAAATTGAGGAACTTGTTCAGAAAAACATTGAATTTGGGGTGAGAGAAGCTACTCTGCTCTCAAAACTTGAGGAAAGCAGAAACACTCAAAATAGCTTGAAGATAGAAATTGAGGAACTTGTTCAGAAAAACATTGAATTTGGGGTGAGAGAAGCTACTCTGCTCTCAAAACTTGAGGAAAGCAGAAACACTCAAAGGCAAACGGAAGCTCTGAATGCAGAACTTGAAGGTAAAATTTCTTCTCTTGAAATTGAATTAAAAAATTCTCAAGTTTCGTTTGCTAAATTTGATGCAGGATCAAAACAATTGAAAAAAATATTGAGCATTCAGAGACCATCCAAAAACACTTCAGGACTAGGATATAATGAAAAGGCAAAGGAAAAAGTTGATCTTAAATTCATTCCATCAAGTTCAAAATCTTTGGCGAATGAGGTTGCATCAGAGGAAAAGGTCAAACAAAAAGTAACAGTGCATACTTTTGTTACAAAAGGTAACTCTCTACTTTCTAGTGCCAAGTTCAAGGATGATTTTTTTAACAAGAGGAAAAAGAATCAAATTTTTCATTCTCCAAAAACTTTTAAAGAATTCTTTATCACTCATAGGAGATTCATTCCTATTTGTCATCATTGTGGTTTGAAGGGTCATATCCGACCTAACTGTCATAAGCTCTATGGTTTGCCTAAGAGTTACATTGATGGAAGGGTTGAGCAGTCTCAATTTCAAAATAAACAAAAGAATTTTTTATCAAATAGATTTCAAACCCTTTTGAATGAGACTGAACACTTAACTAGAGAGATAAAAAAATTAAAAAAATCTTGTAATCTCTCTATGAACCTAAATAGGACAAATAGGAGAACTCATTTCCTTACTTCTAAAAATCATAGTGTTAAATCTTATCAGAATTTTCATAAGACTAATCGTGTTTGGGTTCGCAAGTCTGAGTCTACATGTCATATTGTTCTCACTGCTTTAAAAACTAGAAAGAATAATATGTGGTACTTAGATAGTGGATGCTCTAGACACATGTGTGGTGATAAGGGTATGTTTAAGTCTTTTCAAAAATATAATGGAGGGACTGTCACATTTGGTGATGGAAACTCGTCTGTGATCAAAGGGAAAGGAACTGTGAGTGGACCTATGATAGGTCAGTTAGATGATGTTTTGTATGTTGAAGGGTTAAAGGCAAATCTTATTAGTATAAGTCAATTGTGTGACTCTGAAAAACATGTGCACTTCACCAAGGAAGGGTGTAAAATTTTGAATAAGGAGGGGGAGTGCATTTTGAGAGGTTTACGAACAGGTGATAATTGTTATGGAGTTTTATGTGATGATGAGATTGCTTGTAATTCTTCTGTGATAAGTGACCTAGAAATATGGCATCAAAGGTTAGGACATAAATTTTCGTGATCTTAAAAGAATTGCTAAGTCTGAGGTAGTAAAGGGAATTCCCAAATTTGGGAAGCTTACCAAGCAAGTGTGTGGACCTTGTCAAGAGGGAAAGCAAACTAGAGCTATACATAAGAAAACTTTTGGGATTATGACTTCTCGACCTCTTGAACTCATTCACATAGATCTTATGGGTCCCACTCGCACTATTAGTAATGGGGGTAAGAAATATATCTTTGTTGCAGTAGATGACTTCACGAGATATTCTTGGATTTATTTTCTTTATGAAAAATCTGATGCATTTAATGTGTTTAAGTCTTTGTGCCAGAAAATTCAAAATGAACAGGGAATGAAGATTGAAAGTGTTATGAGGATTCGCACTGATCATGGTACAGAATTTGACAACTCCGATTTTGCCTTTTATTGTGATAAGTATGGTATACACCATGAATTTTCAGCTTCAAAGACTCCTCAACAGAATGGAGTAGTGGAGAGGAAAAACATAGTGCTTTAAGAAATGGCAAGAACAATGCTTAATGGGAAAAGTGTAGCTAAAAAGTTTTAGGCTGAAGC
This sequence comes from Vitellaria paradoxa, assembly GCA_019916065.1. Taxonomy (NCBI): domain Eukaryota; kingdom Viridiplantae; phylum Streptophyta; class Magnoliopsida; order Ericales; family Sapotaceae; genus Vitellaria; species Vitellaria paradoxa. The sequence goes on along the minus strand of CM034234.1, from coordinate 18,687,128 downwards.
TATAAGCACAGCATGTTACATCGTTAACAGAGTATACATTCGGCCTGGTGCAAAACAAACTCCATACGAGCTATTAACAGGTAAGAAACCCAATGTGAAATATTTCAGTGTTTTTGGGAGCAAATGCTATATCCTTATGGATCGTGAGCAATTGGGTAAGTTTGACTCCCGAAGCGATGAAGGAATATTTCTTAGGTATTCTAATAATAGTCGTGCATTTAGAGTTTTTAATCCTAGAACTATGACTGTCATGGAATCTGCTAATGTTGTAATTGATGATACTAGCACTAATCATGTTAATTTGCAGGGACATGATATGGAAATGAGCTTACAAAATATTCCTGGTAACAATGAGAATGAACCTAAAACAATCAAAGTGGAGAAGCAAAATGAAGATGTGCAATCTCAATCAACTGATGAACAAAAAAAGTTAGAACCATCAGCCAGAGTGAAGTTAAATCATCCAGTAGATCAAGTGATAGGTAATGTGCATGATCAAATGAAAACAAGAAGGCAAGTTTGAGATGAGGTAACACACTCTTGTTATGTGTCACATATTGAACCTAAAAACATTAAAGAAGCCTTATCTGATGAATATTGGGTAAATGCAATGCATGAAGAGTTGAACCAATTTGTTAGAAATGATGTGTGGGAACTTGTACCTAGACCTAGTCACACAAATGTCATTGGAACTAAGTGGGTTTTCAAAAATAAATCTGATGAAAATGGCTTAGTGGTTAGAAACAAAGCTAGGTTAGTAGCTCAAGGGTACACCCAAATTGAGGGTGTAGATTTTGATGAGACATTTGCTCCCGTAGCTAGGTTAGAATCTATTCGCATTTTACTTCCTATTGCTTGCTACTTGGGTTTCAAGTTATATCAGATGGATGTCAAAAGTTCATTCTTGAATGGTTTTCTCCAAGAAGAAGTTTTTGTAGAACAACCCAAAGGGTTCATAGATTTGAAATATGAAAATCATGTTTACAAGCTCAAAAAGGCCTTGTATGGTCTCAAACAAGCTCCTAGAGTTTGGTATGAGAGACTTACTAACTTCTTGCTTGAGTCTGGGTTTGTTAGAGGTAATGTTGATAAGACCTTGTTCATTAAGAAAGACCAAAAACATATCCTGATTGCCCAGATCTATGTAGATGATATTATTTTTGGGTCTAGCTCTGATTTACTTGTTCACGACTTTGGAGAACATATGAAAAAGGAATTTGAAATGAGCATGATTGGTGAATTGAATTTTTTCTTAGGTCTTCAGATTAAACAATTTAAAGATGGGATTTTTATATCTCAATCTAAATACGCTAGAGACCTAGTTAAGAAATTTGTTTTATCATCTACTAAGCATGCACGGACTCCTATGAGTACTAGTGTTAAGCTTAGTAAAAATACTTATGGAAAGGATGTTGATTCTACTAAGTATAGAAGTATGATTGGCAACTTGCTTTACCTAACTGCGAGTAGACCTGATATTACCTTTAGTGTTGGAATTTGTGCTCATTACCAAGCTTGCCCTAAAGAGTTCCATCTTGCTGCTGTGAAACGCATAATCAAATATGTGAATGGGACAATTGATCTTGGCATTTGGTTCTCACGTGAGACCAATGTCTGTCTAGCCGGCTACTCTGACGCCGACTGGGCTGGGTGTGTTGATGACAGAAAGAAAACATCTGGGGGTTGTTTTTTCATTGGTAATAATTTGGTGTCTTGGTTTAGTAAGAAACAAAACTCTATTTCTATATCTACTGCCGAGGCCGAGTACATTGCAGCTGGGAGTTGCTGTACTCAATTGATGCGGATGCGTCAGATGCTTACTGATTATGGGTTTTAACAGGAAAATATGATTGTATACTATGACAACATGAGTGCCATAAATATTTCCAAAAATCCTGTTCAACATTCTCGTACTAAACATATTGACATCCGACATCATTTCATTCGTGAACTTGTTGAAAATAAAGTCATTACTCTCGAACATGTTCAAACTGAATTTCAACTTGCTGATATCTTTACCAAACCTCTTGACCTTCAAAGATTTGAGTTTCTTAGGAAATCCCTTGGAATGTGTTCCTTGAGTTAATATCCATGTCTTTGTTTATATTTTATTTATTTATTTATTCATTATTATTTAAAACTCTTATTTTTTATTTATTTAAAAAAAAAAACGTGCTAGTATGTTCATTTCATACTTTTGGAGAATTAGAACTTTTTGCATTTATCTCTAATACTTGCATACACTCTTTTCGATATTGACTTGATGAGTACTGTCATGCTTTTAGGGTGCCTCTTAAAACACAATTTCGGATCTTAGTACTTCTCAATCTATCACATGTGTATTACCCATAGTTTGTACTTGATCCAGTACCTTGTCTTTTTACCCTCTGTATGCTTAGAATAATGGCCAAACTTTTTGGAAAGGGCTACCACAAGGGATAGTGTGAAGTCACCGGCACCATTGCACATTAAGTGAGAAAAGTCACTAAGGTGAAACCGGGAGGGCTACCTACCTTTGAAGTGAGTGAAAGTCGCCAAACTATAGTACAATGAGGGTGGTTAAGTTGAACTTTACAATCTCCAAAAAAAAAAAGGCATAATTCAAAAAAAAAAATTGTGAGATTATGTGAGATTGTAGGACATTCTCAAGCATACAAAGGTGTTCTAGACATGGGTGCAGGTGACAGGAAATTCTATTCTTCCAATACACTCTTGATAGTCTTTGAGCTCTTGGAACAGATTGTCATGAGTTCCGCGCACACTGCACAGGCATTTGTTTCCTATTAGTATGATATTCATTAATCTCAGTATTCATAATTGCAAAGAGGTTATATAAGTTTGAGTTTAGATATTTAACAATTGGTTTTTCTTTCTCTGGGTTCATGAAATAACATGTACCATGTTTCTATATTTTTCTATTTCTTTTATTTTTAATTAAGTTGTTAAGTGGATATTCTCATAAACTTTTCCTTGGAATAACCTATTAAGCTTAATTTCTTTTAGGTTGCTTGGTTTTGGTGAATTCAGTAATTTTGTTTGAACTGTTTAATTTTGTCTTAAAGCGTCAATAAATTTTTGTTGGTGTAACATTTCGAGTTTTTTTTTTATAAAAAAAAAACTTTTCAATCAAATTTCTCTCTCTCTTCGATCTTTATCTTCGTTCTAGGGCTTAGGTATTTGGTTTCTGTTCTTGCTTTCAATTGGTTACTCTGCTCTTGTTTAAAACCATTCTTGGGTTCAATTAGATGGGTTCTTTTATGATCTGGATATTTCGGTTTCTATGCATGATTCTATAATCTTTTGCATAAGTTATGATAGGAATGCCATTTTGCCTATGGATGTACATGGTTCTAGTTCCAAAACTCTATTATCAGATGATGCTCAGACAAATTTCTTAGAAATTAATATGCCTATTGATAGGGCTGTTTTATCAGAGGTATGATGTTTTTTTGTCTTGATGTCTTCTTTGTCTAATCTGGGTGCCGTACGCCAGCTTAGTTAGATGGTGTTTGGTTAGTATACTAAGAGCCTTTGGGTTCCAATTTTTGATTTTTTTTAAACTTTCTAAGATTGACATTGCATGACAAAAAATGAGGAGACATGAATGGAATTTTAAGAATTTTAATATGAATGTAATTTTTTGGAATTCTCTCTTTCTCTTTATTTTTTGATCATCTTTTTAAAGAATCATATCATTGGTGTTCTCTAACATTCGTGTTGCATGTTTTTGGTGCTAATGTGTTTGAATCTTTTTTTTTTTTTTTTGAGAAATTGAGCTGTTTCAGGGATTTGAAGGCATATAAATGGTCAAGGGGGAGAATATAGATGAATTGTCTGTGTCATGTGTTAAGGGGGAGTCAAACACTCGATGTTGAGCATGGGGTTGTGTCTTTGTATTTTGTTTTGGTTTTTGTCACGCAATTGTCAAGGGGGAGATTGTAAGGTTTAATTTTTGGGTGTGACAATTGCGAGCCAATTAGTATTTAATATTTGTAATTTTCGTATTGAGTCTTTATTGGTCAAGTTGTTCCTCAATGCAAAGATTGACTTTCCATTGAATTGGAAAGTTGATTTATTCCAAATATGGTGTAACCGGGATTTGAGCAGTTTGTAAATTTCTGACATATTCGATTTTTATTCTGTTTCCATATTGGGAACGAATGGAGCGAATATAAATATTATATATTCTATCAAACCTAATAATCACCTTTGAAGAAAAAAAGAAAACACTTTGCGGCAGAGGCAATCAAGGGTGTCGAAATTCAAAGAACAACAATTGATCGTGATTTCAAAGGGTTTGAAGAGTGAAGAACATCTCTGAGTTCTAGGAGGTGCCATTCGAGTTCAAGAGCAGAGTCAATCACACAGGTGAAGATTCATTGTGGGTTCTAGCAAGCAAGAGGTACTTAGACTAGGACGGGTGTCGAGTCAAGTCATGTACGGTAAACTCTTGTAATCTTCGATTTTATAGTGGATTGATTTTCAGGGATAGTTGCCTTATAAACTCGAGGTTTTTACCTAGAAGTGGTTCTAGGGTTTTACCTCGTTAAATTTTGTGCCTCTTTTACTTTCGTTTGTCTACATTTATTTTTTAGGCTTTCTCCATATTTTTTATTTTTCAATCCTCTCACTCATCTTCTAGCTTTTCACCCATAAGATTCAGAAATAGCATATTTGGGGGAAAGCTACGAGTTTATAGTTTCTTACAATGTTCGGCTTCGGAAGTTGGAAGTTGTTCAATCTCTCCTTTGTTTGAGAATGAAGGAAGGGTCATTTGCAACTAGGGTTATTCTTTGCCGTTTGCGCTTGAGTGGCCAACAAGGATTCCTATCTATTCTAGGATTGCAAAACCAAACCAAATCAAACCAAACCAATCATTTTTCCACTAAGTAGGGTCGGTTATATGAATTTGACGACGCCAATCAAATCTATTTAGGGCCATATCCTCCGTTAGATCCAAGTAGGCAAGGTCATGTTTAATAGTTTCTTTCCAATTTCTCTTGGGTTTTCCTCTTCCTCTCCTACTCCTGGCAATCTCCATACTTTCACACCTTCTAAAAGGTACCTCCGTTTGACACATTCTAATATGGCCAAACCATCTTAATCGATTTTCTCTTATTTTATCTTCAATCGTTGATATTCCTACTTTGTCCTAATCTCCTCGTTCCTAATCCTATCTCTCCTTGTAATCCCGTACATCCATCTTAGTATTCCCATCTCCGCAACTGCCATCTTCCAAACATGATTATGCTTTACTACCCAACACTCTGATCCATATAACAACGCTAGTCTTACCGCCTCCTTATAATACTTTCCTTTCATCTTCAGAGGGACTTTTCAATCGTACAAGACCCCTGAAGCACTCCTCTATTTGGTCCACCCGACCTGAATCTTATGACTTACATCAGTATCAATCCCTCTATCTTGTTGCACTATAGATCCAATGTACCTAAATTTTTCTTTCTCTACAATCTTTTGTGTGCCTAAACTTATTTCTATGCTACCATTTACTCTTCTAGGATTACACTAAATAATTAATTACTTCTTTTTTTAAGTATGACTAAGTGTTGATATTTTATATATTTAATGCTACGAAAAGCATTCGTTATGTTTAGCTAGTATGGAGTGGTAATCAATTAGTTCATTGATGTAAATTTGGACAAGTTTGATGTAAAACTACATAAATTCTTCTTCTTCTTCTTCTTCTTCTTCTTATTATTATTATGATGTTAAGTGAGTGATTGATTGAGTTGAATTTTAATAATCTTATTGATAAACGAATGCAATATAAATTATGATAGTGTTTGGATGGCAAAAAAATGGAAAAAAAAATTGTTATAAGAATAACACATGATAAATTTTGATTGGAAGAAATGGAAAAAAATTTAAAATTTTTGTAATTTTTTTTTTTAAATTTTGATGGATTTTAGCATACCAAATAATACACCTATACAATCAAAATTTCCTTGATACATGTTTAGAGGTTTCATGGAATTTAAATAAGCCTAGATTGAAGTGTCTATAACTTTAAATAATAATTATTGGCTTCTGATGACTTGCATTTGATGACTTGGTAGAATTGTTGGCAGCTAATTTAACATTCTTTTTGTTTAGTTATTATTAAGTAGTATAGAGTAGTTTCAAAGAGAGGAGGAAAAAAAAAAAAAGTAGCATGAAGTAGTACGCACCATTTGCTTTCTTCATTTTTTTTATTATTTTGTATTTTTATATTTTTCAATTCTTCCTCTCCTTTTCCTAATATTCCTTTTTATTAATTATAGGGAGTTAGAAAGAAAAGTTAAAGAGGGAAGTTATGAAGATTTAACGCATTTTAATCTTTTCTCCCTTAATTTTTTTTTTTTAATTTTTGTAAGTTAATAAAAAGAAAAGTTGAAGAAAAAAAGTTAAGTCGAGTTAAAAGCAAAAAGTATATATGAAATAAAGTAAAAAGTGTTTATGAAGAAATTACAATAAATAAAAAACACTAGAATTGATTCTCTCTTGTATTAGTTAAAGCTCCCGAATTTGTAAATCATTTCATGCATTCATTGGGTATGACAAACTCAGGATATGACAAACTCTGCAAAATCATGGGTAAAATTCTTCCTTTGTTGCATTGTACAAAATAGAGGGGAAGTAGATATTCTCGTCACGGACTTAGAACAAAATATATGCGTGTCATTATAAACATATATAGAGATTAGTATATTCTTTTAAGGATGATTGGCTTTACTTCAAATTTTCACTCTTTAGCAAACCAAACCAAATTAAACCAAGTATTTTCCCACTAAGTAGGGTCAACTATATGGATTTATCGACGCCAGTTAGATCTGTTTAGAATCATGTCCTCCAATAGATTTAGGTAGGTCAGGTCATGTTTAACAATTTCTTTTCAACTTCTCTTGAATCTTCCTCTACCTCTCTTATTCCTGACAATCTCCATACTTTCACACTTTCTAACTGGTGCCTCCGCTGGACGCCTTATAACATGGCCAAACCATCTTAATCGGTTTTCTCTCATTTTATCTTCAATCGGTGCTATTCTTACTTTACCCCTAATCTCTTCATTCCTAATCCTATCTTTCCTTATAATCCCGCACATCCACCTTAGCATCTTTATCTCCACAACTGCCATCTTTTGACCATGATTATGTTTTACTGCCCAACACTCTGATCCATACAGCAGCGCTGGTCTAACCGCCACCTTGTAATACTTTCCTTCCACCTTGAGGGGTACTTTTTGGTCGCACAAGACCCCTGAAGCACTCCTCCATTTGGTCCACTCGGCTTGAATCCTGTGACTTACATCAGTATCAATCGCTTTATCTTGTTGCACCATAGATCCAAGGCACCTAAATTTATCTTTCTTTACAATCTTTTGTGTGCTTAAACTTACTTCTATACTACCCATTATCCTACTTTGACTAAACTTACATTCCATATATTTCGTCTTGCATCGACTTAGCCTAAACCCTTTTGTTTTTAACGTTTCCCGCCACAATTCTAGCTTAGCATTCACTCCTTCTCTTGTCTCATCTACTAAAACAATATCATCTACAAATAGCATACACCACGGCACCTCATCCTGAATATGTCTTATAATCTCATCCATAACTAAAGCAAACAAGTGCAGGCTTAACGCTGAGCTTTGATGTAAACCAATCGTGATAGGAAACTCGTTAGTCTTTCCACTAGTCGCCCGTATAGATGTCATGGCTCTATCATACATGTCCTTTATCGCCTCAATATATATGACATGAGCTCCTTTCTTTTCCAATACTCTCCATAGAAACTTCCTAGGAACCCGATCATATGCCTTCTCTAAATCGATGAATACCATATGTAAATCTTTATCGATGAATACCATATGTAAATCTTTTTGATCTTCTTTATACTGTTCCATTAACCTCCTCAAGAGAAAGATAGCCTCCATGGTTAATCTTCCAAGCATGAAACTAAATTGATTCTCTGAAACGTTTGTTATCCTTCTTAATCTTCTCTCAATAACTCTCTCCCATACTTTCATCGTATGGCTCATTAATTTAATCCCATAATTTCACTCTTTAGCAAACACAAAAAATTCACCATTTCAACAATTTTGCGAAAATAACTACAATGGGAGTTGATTTTTTTCTATAAATGGGCCCTAAATGCTTCCAATCTGAACAATCACCAAAACATCCTCAAACTCAATTTTCAATTAAAATAGAACAAAGTAATTACAAATTTATTGTTATTATATAAACAAAACATTAGCTCCATCCCTACATCTAAACTGTACTACTTACTCGACTTGAACAATGTCTATCTCCAAAATGATGTATATATTTTTAATTTTGTAGCACCCATAATTGGTTAGTTCAATAAATGACAACGAGAAGACACGTCTAGAAGTGTCAAGTGTTAAATCCCCTGAAGGTGTGGAATCATTTGACATGAGTAATGCTTACATCCAAGGCGTTGTATATATTTGCCAGTTTTGTAGCACTCACAATTTGTTAGTTCAATAAATGGCAATCTAGAATTTGTATCGTCCCATGTTTGATTAAACAAGATAAAATATTAGATAAAGTGTTCCCATGTTTGATTAATCAAGAAAAACGATAATTCTGCCTTAACACTTTAATTACTCTCTTGATGGTAATTTTAACGCTGAGACCACCAAAGGTTCCAATTTATGTGTACTTTGTCTGCTTACACTCCAGTAATTCCAAAACTACTAAAAATAACACAAAAATCACACTAAAACTGCAAAATAACATTAATAGTTCTAGCGACTAGAAAACATATCTTCATATGGCAAATATCATACAAAGGCTCAATTTACACTAGATATCATACATATATACCTTCATTTTATAAATAAGTAAATCTACGACATATCTCAAACAATCAAAATACTAATAGGCCGCTACAAAAACCCAAAAAAAAAAAAAAGAGAGAGAGAGAATCTATACACTAACAGAAACCAAGTAGGTAAAAAGAAAATTAGACATATATATCTTCTTCTATAAATAAGTAAATCCATGATATATCTCAGACAATCTAAATACTAATAAGCTGCTCCCCCCCCCCCCTCCCCCCAAAAAAAAAATCTAAATACTAAAAGAAACCAAGTGGGCAAAAAAGAAAATTAGAAACTCTCAAATAACTAGGACAAATAAGGGAGGAGTTCAAGTCAGATTGATGAACTCTGTTTCAGAAAGACAACAGAGTAAAATACAAAAATTTCAAATTACAAATTACCAAAAAAAAAAAAGACACTCCCTGAAAGGAAAACCAAATGAACCACCTGAAATCCCCAGCTGACCTATAACACAGTTTCAACATTTGTCTTTTTCTCTCAATTCTGGTGGATGTATTCAAGAAAAACCAAACTCTACAGATTATAACTATGACCCCTTCTTCACATCAAAAATCCCTACAACTTTGTACAAAACCCACCTAGGACATTCATTGGTAGTCTGTAATTCTCTATTTTTCACAAACAATAAAAATGGGATGGATGGTCATTTACAGGTCATCAGGATGGAATTGATAACGTGCAAGACAAGTCGAATACTGGAAAGCTCGTTACTCGAAGTTGTGGGAAGGCTGCGATGATGATTTACTATCTGATACACTTGCTCAAAGATGGGCCGCACATGCATCGCAATCATTGGATCAGCCGGGTTTATTGAGACCGCCACGTCTGTCATCCACGCCAATTTTTGGGATGTGTCCTTGCTGATATCGCAAGCCAACTGCTGCAGAAGTGAGAGTAGTACTCCTTGGCTCAAAGGGAGAGGAGCCATTGACAAAATCCCCTGCAAATCAACCTGGCAGAAGACAAAATGTGCCAAAAATGAGGTTTAAGGGCATATACTTCCCAATCCACATTTTTCTCTCATACAGTTCATAATAATAATAATAATAAGACAATGAATACCAGCATATCAGCAATGGAGTAATATACTTCAAAAGAAATTAAAAAAAAAAAAAGGAAAACAATTGCAATCTCAGTGTTAACCCCGAGGCTTGACAATTGGAAATCGAAAGGAGTGAAAAGCTGTAGATTCTAACTGGGTATATGAACCAAACCAAAGATGTAACAATTTTCATAACTAGAAAGTTAGATAAAAAAAAACTATAAAGTTTAGAACTTGAATATTGTATCTTGATTATAAAAGATGGTGAACTTTGTTAATTTCAAACAATGTGAGCAGAAAAAAGTATGTTCCAGTTCTATCACAAAGGTGCTTCTAGTTTCTTTTCTTTTTTATTTTTTTAAGTAACTTAAAAAATAGATACACCATAGCTTAAATAAGGTGGAAACTCCAAACAACAAACACAAAATTAAAGGTTAATACTAAATGACACAAGGACAGTCCAGTGGAAAGGGCTCCCCATGTTTTGGCCCCCAATGTACCAAAAAAAGTGAAAATGTAAGATAGCACTGAGTGAGAGGCCTAAAACACGTCCAGGACAGTTGACACAACCAGATGCTACCTCGGGAATATAAAATTTGGAATCCCTAATGACCTACAAAAGACAGCAAAAAAAATCCAGCTTTTCCACCAACAAAAAATCTGAAAAGGATAAATTATAAAACAATCCAAGCAAGAATTTTGTCTTTGGGAAAACAAAGAGGACCAAGAACTTGACTATTGACACCATAGTTATCAAGTGTCAGCCCCATAATTTGCAGAGTAACCTGATGATACACAGTCAAACTACCTCTCAACATGCTGTCACACAGCTATGCAAGGGAGAAACCCCAAAAATAAAAAGGTAAAACAAGTTTGAAAACATGAACAAGCCATTAGTTGTGTCTTATCATGCCACTCATCTCAATTCTAATCCCAGCTGACTGATTTGAAAATGTGCACATATGAAATATACCTGAGAGCATAGCCAAGATACAATAAAAACATCACTTCTTTGTAAGGCTGCTGTGAAAGCTTCCTCATATTTATGCTCAGTTATCAATCTAGATAGCTCTTTGGTTGGATCCATAGGTGCCTCAATCTATTGCACAGAAAGAGTACTCAAAATCAAAAGGGCTTTGGCAGAAGCAAACAAAACCTGACAAAAAAGTTTTAAAATCCATTGCTTTCTTGCAGAGATACCAAGAAGTCGAAGTAAAGCAAACCTTGTCATGCAGACCACCCAAAGATCCATTGCTCAACTGGGTAACCAAGGGATTTACTGCATTTGAATTTGCTCCTGCCACAGCAAGAGCTAACAGTTTTCTTTGGCCATCGGCCAATTCGCCACTAAGAGTTTGAGTCATAGACGATGCTGAATTAATGGCATCCTAAAAAAAGGGGATAACAAAGCATCAAGTGAAGAAAACACCACTTCAGTAGATTGTTTGACAGGCATGACACTAGTATTCTTGATATAAAAACACATACAAATTAGCAGAAAAACACAGGACAGGAGGCCTCTCGCCCTATATATGTCATATGTAATCACGATGCATACCCTTAAAGCAAGTGCCAGTGGAGCATGTGTAGAGTCAAACTGCTGCTGAGAAGCAGCTGTATGCTCAATCATTCCTTTCTGAAATGTAGCATCAACTTGCTCAAACATGGCTTTACATGACATCTCAAAGGCAGGGATAACTGAAGCTTCCAAACTAGATTTCAATGTCTCCTGCATGGATTAAATTTGGCAGCCCAAACAACTGGATTAACATCACCAAATTAATTTAGTAACAGCATTCCAGCTCTTTTGGTTTGTAGCATTCCAGCTCTTCATGTCACCCCCAACCCCCTCCCCCCAAAAAAAATGATGATGATGATGATGATATTAAATAAACAAATAAACAAACAAACAAACAAACAAAAAATAAAAATAAAGACACAAATGCATACAAACCATAATCATTCAGAGTTAAAAAAAAATAGAGAACATAAAATTAATCCCATGAGCATACACTACACACAAAATAAGCAATGCAGAAAATAAAAAATTATCATTCAGATTCAAGGCAACATCAGCTACAAAGTGAAGTTGGATCCCACATTTGTTACACTACAGATAGTACATTTTCAAGCAAATAAGTTTTGTCACCAGAAATACAGATTGTCAAAAAAAAAAAAAATTAACAATATGAATCTCAAATTTTGCGTGTGCAACATAGCCAGGGCTACCACTAATAGAACAAAAGAGGGAGCGTGCAAATTAGCAAAAACAAGCAACTTCGAGTCCATAAGGTATCAAAATAATCCAAAGCCATCCATAATGCTTGAGATAATGAATGACAGTAAACATATAAATAACATATAATATTTAGTTTAAAAAAAATCAAGAATCCCTAAGGTCAAAATGTAAAAGAATCACTTTGAATCCACCATATAATGCTCCATGGCATCATCTAAGGTACATGTTCAGTTGATTAGGAGTATCCAAGTACTAAAAATCAAAGCATGACAATCTAAACAAAATTATAACCTATGCATACCTGAAGGGCTTGCTTTCCAGAGGTTTGAAATTGAGCTTGGATCTGCCTGGCAACAGTAGCTTCAAGCTTCGAATTGACTGATTTTTCCAGTTGATTCACTGCCTTGTCACCAACTCCTCTCTGCACCGCATAGCGTCAATTAGTAATCAGCAAGAATATGTCTTATTAAAAGACTCAGGACAATAGAATGTTAACCTGGAAGGCCTCTGCAATAGCTGCAGACACTGTTTTTTCAATAGCTGGAGAAATTGCGCGAGCTACAGCAGGTCCAACAGCAGCTAATTCCTTCTTCACTGTCTTCTCCACCATAGCTGGTAAGTCCTTGTTTATGCAGTTAGTGATCAAAGTTGTTATTTGCTGAGTGCGCTCACGAACTAATTTCTCTTGTTTTGCATTTTCTTCTTGAAAACGAACCCATAATGCGTCAGAATTGGCCTTGACAACTTTCTCCATGCTCCGCCCTATGGCTGCCTCCAACCTTCTACCTTCCTTAGTAACTGGGACAGCAACCATCACTGTCATCTGCTTCTGCATTTCTTTTTGCATGGACATTAACTGCAAGAAAGAACAAAACAAAAAAAAAGGCAAGAAGATAATAAATAGCAAAAAACTGCATATAGTGCATGTGATGACCTCTAATGTAATTGCACATGATATAAAACCCATCTTGATAGACGAGACATTACAATACTAATGTATTGGACCAAATGTAGTTTGCCAACAGAGAAAATGTTGCTCAACAAAAGGCACATTCAACTAGACAGAAGAATCTACATGGCAATGGGAGAGCTACATTTATTCACACGCAATAAAGATACGAAACAAAACCGGAGAAATCAAACATATAAAGAAGACTGCAGCATAACATGAATAATTTTTTAACAGTGATGGTCCAATGGTAGATATTAAAGACACCTCCAACAAAAAATAACACAAGAATGCCAAAATTATAAGCCATACAGACCGCAAACAAACAAGATGGTATTCAGGGCTAATTGAAATAGAAGTTTCTACATTTAATGAAAATAGATATTTGGGAGGCGTTTGGAGGCACAACTTTTGCATTTTTTACCAAAAGTTGCCAATTGCAATTTTTTATGTGTTTGGCAAAGCAAGTAATAATTTTTAGCCATTTTTTGCAACTTTTTCGGTGTTTGACAAATTTTTTGATAACTTTTGTGCGACTCATAAAACTTTTGGTAACTTTTAAGCAGAGTAAATTACTGTAATAGAGCAAAAAAGTAACAAAAATTGGTGGTTTACCAAACACCAACTTTGCAACTTTTGGCTGATTGTGCTTCCGAACAATACCTCAATTATGTTCTCAATGAATTAATGGAACTGAAGTGGCTGTCAAGGACAAGGTTTGAATGGAATTATTTGACACTCTTAGAGTTGTTTAAGCATATATTTATATTGATAGGATCATGTAGACACTAGGTAACATTTGTTTTTTTTTTTTTTTTGATAAATAAAAACTAGGAAACAATTACAGAGGATCACAATCCCGTATTCTAACTAGGAAAGAATAACTCAAGGACCTATTTCTATATTAAATTATTCCCTATAACATACCTCTCACATGAACAACTGAGGGCAAAATTTCAAAAGCAACTATTTTTCTGGAAATTACCAAACTTATTCTCCATCAGACTGCTGCAAGACACTAGATCACACCACAAGCTTGCAGCAAACACAATGCATATTATAACTACTGACATATCCATAAGTGGGGCAAGCCAGGCACAAAGCGACAACCTGATTAAGCATTTCCTGCATGGCCATAATTTGTGAAAAAGCAGCTTCCGCGGAAGGCATACTTGAGCTAAGACCTGGCTCACTGGAAGAATCCGTTGAATCGAAAGCACTAGGGGATGGAGATGATTGACCTGATCCTTGAGAAATCTTACCCTTCTGCTTTTTCCCTTTTGTGGTTGGTGCCACTTGTTGTGGAACAGCAGCAGGCATAGCTGAACCTGCATTTTTTCCGGAGATACCCCTCGTGGAGTCATGGACTTCTTCCTCAGCATTTGAAGGTTGAGTCAGCGCCTCACTGATATTACCATCACGTTGCCGAGATTCCTCTATAATATACGTTTCAGATGATAATGCACCACATTCTCGGGCCATTTCAATACCAAGGTCTGAGGCCTGAGAGCAAAATGACTTCTCTTTATTTTCTGGAGCAAGATTGGGAAATTCCACCTGAGAGCCAATTTCATTATTTTCACCCACAACCTTAACATCCACCTCAACGCTGCATGTATCACTGTTGACAACCACGTCTTGAATGTTCAAATCTCCCTCACTCTTCTGTTCAATGACAAGGCCAGTCTCTGTGGATGAAGCTGCCATCAGTATCTCCGATGGAGTCACAAGATGAGTTGGGTGTTTGAACTTGGTAGGCTGATTGAGAACCAACGAAATATCATCACGTAGAGCCTTGTTTTCATCATTGTTTGAGTCACCATCCAAGGGAGGAACATCAGATATGTTTGTAGGAACAGAATCCATTTGCCTATCAACTGAATATTCAACAACTTGTTGATCTCTGACACGATCATCAAGTACCGCACCTGGCTCAAAGCCATTTGTTGGACTTTTAAAGGCAGAATGTCTTCCAGACAACCTTGGACTCACAGGTAAAGGAGGGGATGCAACGCAAGATATATCATTATTGCTGGTTACAGTTGGCAAAGAAATAGGTCTAGATTCCAAACTTAAAGTAGCAAATTCCACCGAAGTGGCAGCATCCATTGAAGTAGAGCTTGTTGGAGGTCTCACCATAGGTGCACTCTCAAATCCACTGTCATTCACAGACAACTGGGGTGCTGAACTAGATAGAGGAATCTCAGTAAGTTTGCTTCCAGGAGGCTCTAATGTAGCAAACCCTTCAGTATTGGTTGTGTCACACAAAACACTTGAGTCTGACCTATCTAACACCACATTCTCCAGCGGGGGTGGCAAGCACTGGGATAAGTCCAAAGCATACTGCTGAATAGCCTGTGTCTGGACACAATAAACCTGAATGATATGCTCACCATGAGGTAATAAATCACTTGTCCCTGTAAAACTTAAAATTGGCATGGTAACAGTAAACTCGGCAATGTAATCCATCCGGGTTGCTGCCGGATTAGGACCATACTCTAAGTGCACAGCATATATAGCATTCTTCTTAGCATTAGCTAATAAGAGAAGTCCTGCTTGAGACAAGGCAACAGCTTGATTAAAGAATGCATCTTCAACTCGAGATTCAGCTGAACTCCTCAAGTCCAGTGTCTGTGTACAATGCCATGATTCAGCATCACTGGGGAGTAGCCAGCCTTCTTCGCTTCCCGAGGCCCATATCTTCACTTCCCGGTTCAGTGGGCCCTGAGCACATTCTTTTCAAAGATTAAACACCAAAAAAAATAAAAATAAAAATAAAAAATACATCTCACCCAAATAGCATGTTCAAAATCATATTAAAGAGAACTGAACTAAGTCGGTAATTTCAAGTCCAGTTTCATATCTACAAACAACTTGATAATAGCATTTGCATCGAGTCAAATCAAAAGGCACTTTCTTAAACGAAACAACACCTATCAAGCCATTCAAAAAGCTAACATCCAAACTCAACTAGGAATGTTGCTAAAGTTTCTCAATGAAATTGTCAAAACAAAAGAATAAATGCTCTGAAAGTATGTACCCCTGTTATAAGTATAATGTGATCTGGACGGTGTGGCGCAGTCAAGAATGTAACAGAATCGACAGGTTGACCATCATGTGGCCTCAATACCACTAGTGGAAGTGCTTTGCGATCCTCCCAAATCTTTATCTGTTCAAAAAGATACATTTAGCATGCACATAGTCAGGAACATGAACCAAAAATACAAGCACATGCATAAAGGCAAGGGAAGAATACTACCTACATCAAGAAAGTTAAATTATTATAAAAACAGATTATTAATCAATGAAAACCAAACATAAACAATGCAACCTAACAAAAGAAAACAATTCACAAATTACAAACTAACCAAAAATAAGCCTCAGTAATTATTAAAAAAAATCATCTTTTCTCGAGTAGAACAGAATATGATAAAACAGTGACAAAGCCCCAAAGCGGTGGCACCTTGATAATGAAACACCAGCAGGCAGCAGACCATACATCAGG
The DNA here is from genome assembly GCA_019916065.1 of Vitellaria paradoxa. Taxonomy (NCBI): domain Eukaryota; kingdom Viridiplantae; phylum Streptophyta; class Magnoliopsida; order Ericales; family Sapotaceae; genus Vitellaria; species Vitellaria paradoxa. The sequence continues at coordinate 18,670,527 of CM034234.1, read as the reverse complement.
CCAAAAACTTGGGGCCTATTATAGGAATTTCAAGTGACAGCAACAAACACCTCTATGATAAATCACAACAGTAACTAGCATCAACTCCCATGTGCGCGCGCGCCCACACACACGTGTACGCACTTAACCTTAGATTGTTAGAATGAAATCATTGTCTCTGTTATGTTCTACTCTCCACCATTCATACCATGTCAGAAGGTACAAAACCTTCCATTTTAGTTCTCAACATATTTCTTATTTATTCTTGTTAATATAATAATTATACATGAATATAGTCAATATGAGCAAGTTTGACAGATGATTAGAATATTTCTGCTGTAAAAAAACCACAATTTGTGTGCAAAAGGTATCAAGTCATTTTATATTGAGAATTTCCTTCATCAGAAAGGTAACACTGTCACTCAGGTACATATAAGAACCTACGCTTTGTTTAGGCCCATGTCTTTGTTGACTTCCATATCACAGAAGCCAAAATTTGCCGTCTCTCATTTGGGATATTCTTCCTAACACACTCTCACCATCAGATTCCTTCCATTGTTTTTCTTTGAAATAGTAACAGGATCATTAACACAAAACTAACTCGACTTAACTTCTGATACCTAATGTAGACTCAACTCCCCCGCCAACTCAATATGTATTCCTTGACCACATATGCAAGAGGATACCTGGTAAATGGCGTAAGTTACACCCAAATAACATTGTAATACATAAATCACTTAAGGACATGCCATGCAAAACTATCAGGAGAGAAACAAACCATGCCATCTGTCGAAGCAGAGACCAAGCGGGTGGTCATCCATTGGCACATTGACAAATCAGTTACTTCTCCTTCATGTTTACCAACAAGCTGTACCCCATCAATCAGATTATCAATAGGACATTTGAGAGGTTTCTCCGCTGAACATACGTCACCTTTTCCTACTTTTGTAGTATCAATTTTCAGAATGCATTTACCAATCCCAACCACCAGAACTTCCTGCAAGAGAGGTTAAATGAAGCAATAAAACAAAGATTTAAACCTAACAACAGAAATAAAATGAAGATTTAGCACAACCACCCCCCCCCAAAAAAAAAAAAAAAAAAAACACACACGCAAAAAGGAAAAATAATAAAATAATAAAATTCACATACTTGAGAAAGAGATAGAGAAGCTGCAACTATGATTTCAGGAATGAAAATTAACATACTTGTTTGTGACAGTGCCAACAAACCCTTGGATGAACAGATTCCCCTTCTCCAACTATATGAATGGCAATAACTATCTTTCCGGTAATTTGTGGCTTATCTTCTTCATCTGGACCTTCAGTGATCTTCCATACAAAAACCCGTCCATCAACGCTTGCACTGCACACAAGCACATTAGCATAACCTAAAGACAAACTTGAAGAAATAAAGGTGAACAGAGAGAATGTTACCTAGCCAAAAGGTGCACGTCCTCAGCAAAGAAAGCCATGTCCGTAACCCTCTGTTAGAAAAGACATAACATAAACACAGAATAAATAAGCTACTAATGATCTAAGCAATTAGGTAAGCATTTTCCCCTTACAATAAGGGCATTATGAGCATAAAATAGACACAAGACAGAAGCTAATGATCTACCGATTCATTTAAGATCCCACTCCATACGTTTATAACCTGGTGCACGAATCGACAGCCTTAAACAGAGATGCCACAGCTGATAAAAAGCAGAATCTCGAAAAACTCAAAGATAAGTCTATCTTTTGAATTTCTGGTATCTATGACTATTTCAAGTAATCAGGAAATCTCTCTCTCTCTCTCTCTCTCTCTCTCTCTCTCTCTCTCTGCGCTAGTGCAAATATGATCTATAATGAAGGCAAAACACATACAAGCTGTGCTTTGAAAATTTATGTTTTTTACTATTAAGAAGTACTTCATGACATCACAATAATGAATTCTCATATTTTCATTTCTTTGTAGCTGCCAATCCATAAATTTGCAATAGCTCCCTAGCAATCATCTAAAGTAAACGACTGCTAATAGAGAAAGAGCAAACGAGCTAGAGAGAGAGAGAGCTGGACAATAATGGCATTCAACCACTTCCATTGACAATGTCTAAATAGTGAATGACACAAATCTCTTGGCCAGCTTGCACTCATCAAGGTCAACAGCTAGCATAGAGATTGATGCAAGGATTCACAAGGACTTCTTGGCAATCCTTCACTCTTGGAAACACTTTCTCCTATCTTTCGCGTGGTTATCATTCACTATATTACCATTAAATAGTTCAATTTAAATATTGATGAAATGTATACAGGCCTCCATCAAGGTACATCTCCAAAAATAGAAGTGTATCCCGCTCCTTTTTACGAGATAGTGAGACACGTAAAACCAAATAAAAGCATTTTTTATACAATTCAAAAGGAAGGTGGCTATTGAAAAAAATTAATCATCACCGTATGGTCCATATTGCAATGTACAACCGAGAAATAATCCAAAGAAGTAAATACAAGTGAGTGGCACTTGTATTATGCATACAACATCAGAAAATCCACCAGCTAACTACCGTATTGCAATGTACGACTGAGAAATAATCCAAAGAAGTAAATACAAGTGAGTGGCACTTGTATTATGCACACAATATCAGAAAATCCAAGGCCAGCAAAGTACCATATTGCAATGTGCAACAGAGAAATAATCTAAGGAAGTAAATACAAGTGAGTGCCACTTGTATTATGCATACAATATCAGAAAATCCAAGGCAATCTTAGAAACAACAACGACAATAATAATAAAAACAACCTAAAACTTATTTTCAACAGCATAGAGCATATGTGCTACAACTAAATTTTATTGCATAAGAACCAGAATTTGTAGAAACTTGGTGGCAACCAACCTGGGCTAGACCTTTAAGCAATGATCTCAGTGCAGTGTTAATGTTAAGGACTCTGATAGCTCCCATCTTCAGTCCATAGCATATGTATGTCTTATTGACTGCAATTTGACGGCCCAGAACAAGGCCAGGATCGGACACATACTTGGTAATTGGAGTGACTTCGAGTTGGGGCTGAACCTCCCCCTCCAACCTGGCGTCAATATCGTATACAACGCGATCGCCAATCAAATGACGGCCCTTCGGGAGCTTGCTGCTGGGCATGCGCAGGGGAGTTGAATGCCCAATCATGGCCGGATTAACATTCGGCACCAAAGGGACCGAAGGCAATATGGGAACATTGGGGGGCATTGAGAATTCAGAAGAGCCAGAGGAGGAGGGCTGAATGGGGGGAGGAGCCATGGGCACCGAAGGAATCTCGAGAGTCGATGCTGGAGCACTCAGTAAAGCCATGAGTCTTGCCCCAGCATTAGGGTTTTGGGGGGGAGGGTGGTGGTGGTGGTGGGGGGAGGGGGACTGAAGTGGGGGCGTAGGATAAGACATGGATCTCTGCTGGTGCAAGTTAGCGACATGATGATCCTGTTGTGAAAAAGTAGGGATGTGGAATTGAGTGTTGTGGAACTGCGCGGTCTGCGGCGGATACGAGTAAGGGCCAGTCGGCGGAGGATAAGAGGCCGACGGCGGCGGAGGGTACGAAGCCGGTGGAAATGGTGAAGAACTCAAATTGCTGCTAGGGTTCGGCGAGATGGGGCTTGTCGGGGGTTTGAAGAACTTGTGCATGTCAAATGGACCTCCTGGCTGGTTTGGATTTCCAGGGGAAGCCATCAAACCGATGCAATACGATTCGATGCGTCGTTACTACTATAGAGATCGGATGGAGAATCTATATGAATATATGAACATATATATTCATATATATAGATAGAGAGAGAAAGATAGAGAGAGAGAGATCGATGCGTAGACAGAGAGCGAGAGGATCTGTCAAGGGTTAGCAAATTGAGATCCGATGAGCGGTGAGGTTAAGAGACGGAGCTAGAAGAAGACTCTGCGTAGTTTACTGAATAGGTGAGACTTTGGAGAGACCAAATGGAGAAGATGGGGATGAGAAATATTATTTTTAATAAAAACTTAATTAAAATGCCCACAAGTTTTAAGTAATTACACCTGCCCCCCTAAAAAAGGTGATGGCTTGTAGGATTGTCAATAAGGCAAACCGCCCTTGAACTACTAATCAAGCCCGCCTTTTTTAATAAATGAGTCCAAATTAAGCCTATGAATTTGAGTTTTACGAAAGTCGATCGATAGGCTTAGTGGTAGGGGTGAAAACGAGCCGAGCTTTAACATACTTGAGCTCGAGCTCGATCTGAATTTTTATATAAACTCGAGCTCGGTTCGATAAAAAAGAATTGAGGCTCGATTAAGCTCGCGAATAGCTCGATTAAACCAAAATGACGTCGTTTTGATTTAAAATATAATACATTTAAAAAATGTAATAAAAATATTATTTAAAATATAAAAATATTATTAAAAATATATATATTATTCTAACCGAGCCTGCTCACGAGCTTTCAAGCCGAGCTTCTCTAGGCTCGAGCTCGAGTTTGAATTCAAAACGAGCTAAAAATCAAGCTCGGTTCAAGCTCGTTTAACTCACGAATCGAGCTCGAGTCAAGCTTTTTTCGAGCCGAGCTCGAATAGCTTGCGAACGGCTCAGTTCGTTTCCACCCTTACTCAGTGGCCTACTTTTATCATTTATGATATTATTATAAATATAATATATTAATACAAAAAAATTAATAAATTTTAGTTATTTAATTATTTTATTAATATTTAGCGCTTGGTTTGACTTTTATAAATCATTTTACAATTATAAAATATTTTAGACTTTATTAAGTTGCGCATAACTCATTTTCAACTATGAAGTATTTTAAAAGTTAAATTTTAACTTATCATAAATATTAATTATTTTTTTATAATAAAGATTGTTTGATAAAATAACGATTTGATAATAGTAGATAAATTATTTATTTTTTAGATATTAAATATAAACAAGATTTAACGAGGCAAGATGAATCCTCAATGCTCGGCTCGAGCTTGACAAATATGACTATGAAATGAGTTGAGTCAAATTTATCATGCTCAACTCAGCTCGTTTACAACCTAATATCTAGGGATGACAATACGATGGGTTAAATTGAGAACCCCATTTCGATCTTATTCTAATGAGATGAGTATGGGATATTAATAACTGGGGTTAGGAGGGGGTCAAGGGTTACTAATTTTTCAAAATAAGGGAGGTATCTATAAATTTTAAATGTTGAAGAGTCTAAATGTAATTATTTAAATATTCATGAGATCTATGTATAATTACCCAATAAAATACATTGTTAATCTAAATGAAGATACTTTCCCGAAGTAAAGGCAAGAGTAGTACCACGAAACGAAGGTCAGGGCAATGGAAACTCATATCAAGGATGAGGGGATTACTTAGCAAGTCAAGGTTGGGTTCTTCCCCCTGCCTCTATTGTCATTCTTAATGATGTCAAGATCTAGATATCATAGGATGTGTTACAAACCAAAAGACGAGTCCATTAGGTAATCCCCCAAACTTATACGCTTAGGATCACCCACCCACTTGTTTAAAGTGGGATGATCACCCACTTACCCTTTCGAATCCATGATGCCCTCATCGTATTTTGGTCCACCTTACTTATTCTTACTCTCAAACGCTTAGCATGGCTTCAAACTTGGGTTATATTACTTTGATATCACTTTATCACAGATCAAGTCGACCTGCAAAACCGTACTATTATGTAGAGTAAGTACCTAAACTTATTTGCCCATGATCATTCTCTTACTTGTCTGATGTGAAATCGTCATGTACTAATAGAAAATGGATTAGGTTGACCCGGACATAGCCTACCTCACTAAGTCATTAGTCAAGCTAGTTTTGACGACTCGTCTTAAAGCTAATCTAATTATGACCCATGCAATCACCTATGTGTAACGATCCACATCCTTAATATAAATATTATTTACTTTTTGCTAAGTTAGATGTAGCATAAGAATTTCTTAATGGATTAACCATTTTGGTACTACTCTGGCACAATATACTTAACTTCGGAATTTCAATGCCTACAAAACTTTGAAAATGTGTTATATTATGGAGATGTTGAATACTATAAATCTATCATTTCACTCAACTCCACTTAAGCAATATTATGGAGATGATTATTTCACCACACCTCAGTAGTAACTCATCTTGTCATGCCCCGAATTCAAACTCTAAAGATGAACGCTGTGAGTTATATATGTAATGACCTGTGTTTTTATATATATTATTTTATTCATAAAACAATAAGTCTTAGCTTATTATATTATTTTGATGTGTGTGATTGATACGTGAGTTGACTCAGTTACTTGATTTTCGGTCTCAGATTAGTTGTACTAAGTTTCAAGAGCTCTAGTTAGGAGTTAAGTGAGTCATGTGCCCCACGATAGGTTTTTATGCGCATTTCTTTTTTAGTGCGCACTTCATGCTTTTATCTATGCGTGCTCCATCACCAAAAAATTGTCAATTGTAACTTGTTTTTTTGATTTTTCTGACTCAAATTAAATTTTGCCACCCAAGCCTACACCTAGCCTACTCCTTATCCACAGCCTATGCCACTTCATTTTCTCATTCACTCTTTTTTCATAATGAAGAATGGTATATTTATATTTGCATATAGTAAGTGTTTATGGGAAAAAGTTGTATAAGAATAGAGAAAAATGCAACTTGAGTAAGTGTGTGTTCTTCACAAATTGGGTCATATTGATTCCATTGTGAAAATGGAATTGTGAAGAGTAAGTTTTAAGCGTTGGTTTGGTGTTAGAGGCATTAGTGATGGTGTTCGGTGATCGTTTCAAAGTTTCAACATTTTCAACACTCATCCGTTTCATTTTCTTCTTCAACCGAGCAACTTGAGGTGTGGAACATTGATTTTTTTATTGTCTTATTGTTTGTTTGATGCATATGACGATGTTGATAATGAGTAATAACATGAAATATGAACATATGACGTTGATATATGCATCTGCACTCACATATACACGTACATATAGGTGGTTCATTGATGAAGATGATGAATAGTGATTTGAGAAAATGGTTAAAACCTTGGTTTAAATGAAAATTGATGCTTGGGAAAGCTTTGAACACATGTTTGGACTGAAAATGAGTGGTTATTGTGATGCAATGGCTTCTAAATTGTTAAAATTGAACTTTGCAATTTAGTTTCATCTCTCTATTTTATTTTATTTTATTTTATATTTTTTTTTAGTTTTGTAAGTAGAATATGGCATCATTATCTTGTTATTAATGGTTATCTTGAACCAATTTTTTCGTTCCGAATTGTTCTTGGTAGTGTGCTCATACATTTATACTTAGGTTTTCTACTTTTTGCTACTTGAAGTGGAAAGTAGTTCTTCAAAATTGAAGTAAGAATTAGGCTTCTTTTTATAGAATTTTTGTTCATTGTTACCAAATAGCATGTGTGCTGAGGGCATGTCATCTGCTTCCAAGTAGGATCAATTAATTGATTTTTGGAATTGAAGAGGAATCTTGAATATTTGTGTGATCATAGAATGGTTACTGATTATGCATTAATGGCACAGAGTGTTGGGTTTAAAGGAAAATAAGAGATGCTTTATTTGAGATGTTAATTAGAACATTATGAGCTTATGTACCCCATCAATATAAATTTTAAAATATGTATATAATTTCTGAATCATGCCCCAAATTACTTAAAACAAATAAGTCACAACACTATTATTTAATTAATAGATTGATTTGTCTTGTTTTAGCTATTTCTATTACCATAGTAATTACAGAACAAATATTTTCAACTTTAAATTATCTTAAAACCATCATTCGTAATGAGATAAGAGGATGAATTAATTGTAAATTATATTTTATCTACATGGAAACAGAACTTTTTGAAATTATCAATTCGGATTCGATAATAGATCATGATTTTCATTCTATAAAGAACCACAACTTCAATAGCTCACTCTTATTTGTGTATTTTTGAATTATTACATGCTAAACAAGTTTCCTAAAGATTTATCGTAAATTTATTTGGTTTTTATGATTTTTGTATATTCATATTCTGTATATTCATATTCTATAATTTTTATTTTATAGTTTATTCAATTTTTACATAGCTCGGCCCCAGGACAAGTCAAATTCCTAAGTCTACCCTTGCAACTGTTGGTTTTTGTCGATGGCTCTCTATCACCATTCACGCTATCACTAGTTCCTACTTGAACGGCTCCAAAATATATCCCAAGCTTATAAGAAATTCTTATCGGATGTCAAATTACACAAAAGAAATAAAGTTGCTTTAAACATATGAACATACAATAACATATATTCGGTGCGTTTTGAGTAACAAAAAGTGAGATAAGTTGTGAGTTTGTAATTTGTGCAATAAGGTAAAAAAGTAAATAACTTTCAGAGTTTTTCAATATTTTCACCATTTTTCAGAGTTTTTTGTCATCCCAACTAGAGCCATTGTATTGAAATAACCAAACAAGTGTGGAATAGATGTACTTCTCTATACTTTGTCCAGGTAAAATACTTAAACTGTGTCACTATAACTGCTTAAAATAGATGAGAAGTTATCTTTCCACAGACATTTTATCTTCAAATATGTACTCCCCATGAGTTAAAAGAGTCTTATAGACTATTCATTTTCAAGAATTTTCCACAAAATATTACCATAAGCTTGGAAACTGTAAAACAGATTCCTAACACAAACGTACTTAGTCGCATGAATCTACGAATTATTCCCGAGAATTAGTGGGTCAGGACATTGCTTAAGGCTTTGTTTGGCAAGATGTAACTGGTAGGTTAGTTTTTGTCTTTTTTTAAAATAATCAAATTTACCCTCTTATATTTTAATCTTTTTTTAAACCTTCAACAGTAAAAATATCAAATTAACAAAAAACTAAAAAAGTAGTTACTAAAAAGTTAGTTTTTTTTCCTTTCCAAACACAAAAAGCTAACTTTTTAGTAGGTAACTACTAGCTAGCTATAAAAAGTTAGCTTTTTTACTTCCTAAATCAAGCCTAATTCTTTGGTGAAGTTTTAACACTTTTGGTTATTTCCACTAGGGGTGTTATAAAAAATTGAAAGATCGGATCGACTGAAAAAATGTGACCGAACTAGATTTTTTTAAATAATTTTTTAAAATCTGGTCTAGTTCTGGTTTAAAAAATTTTAATTTTTTCAAACTGGTTCGGTTTTCAGTTTTGAGGGTTTTACAACCGAACCGGACTGGTTACAATACAAATGTGTAGCAAAATGTAGTGCCTGGAACTCGAACTCAAGATTCCAAAATTTTCAAGTGGTGACTTTATCACTGGGCAACACCCACCGATTGCTTATTTTTCAAAGAAAAACTTATTACGTATCTTAGATAATGCATTAACAAAACCCTAAGCCTACATCAGATTCATTCCTAACTTGACAACGGTGAATCTTTCTCTTCAACAAAACAGCGATAGTGACATTGGCGAGCAATGGTGAATATCCCTTTCTCTCTCTCGTTCTTTTTTCACCGTTAACCTCACCCCCATCGTTACTTTTCTTTGTCTTTTGTTTGTGTGTTTCAAATTAGGGCTTTTCCCGATCTGGGCGTTTATGGCTTTGTGTGAACAATACTCTCTCTTTCTCTCTATTACACACACACGCATACACATCGACGACGACGAGGTGACTCTCTCTAGGGCCAGCCCAGGGGTAAGCCCAAGAAGACATTGGGTTAGGGCAACCCCCTGGGCCAGGGCAACCCCCTGGGCCAGGGTTAAAAGGGCAACCAAGTGGGCTAAGGGCCCTTGGCCAAGGGCAACCGGATGACTAGGCTAGGCTTGGACAACATAAAGGCTTAGGTTGGCACTAACTATCTCTCTATCTCTCTCTACGTTTGTGTGAACCAAATTAGTCGATTAGGGTTTTTTTTCAAAAGATAGATCTGTTGAGCGTTGGGCTTGAGTATTAATGTTGGATTTTGTTTAGATTTTGGGTATCTAGATTGCATGTTTCCGTTGATCTGTTGAATGTATATATATTGGGTATATGAATTTTGTTCAAAAAAATGATTTGTTGTATGTTTCAGATTTTGGGTATATTGATCCATTACAGTTTTGTACCTTTTTAAAAAAAAATTATGTTACATTTTGTTCCTTAGCATAGTTACAAAAATCGTATATTGTAAAAAAATGAAGTTTTTTTTTTTTGGTAATTGTGAAAAATGAAGTTATGAATATTGTGGTTACTTATGAATACAAATGTGTAGCATTACTGTGTTTTGCAATTTTTTCCATAAGTTTGTACAAGTTTTCAGTTGGATTGCATGTTTTTTTCTTTGTAGATGGATGATTCTGAGGTTACTGGTATTGAATTTGAGAAGGTTAATAATGAGGCCATCATGGTGAAGGATAATGAACCCATTCAGAAAAAGAAACGGAGTCCAAAATGTAATAGGATTAATCGGTCTTTGGTGTGGGATCATTTTGATAAATTACCGAAGGAAAAGGGTGATATGAAAAAAGCGAGTTGTAAACACTGTGGCCAAGAGTATTGCTATGATTCCTCTAATAGGACATCATCAATGAAAACCCATATTGGTAAACAATGTAGAGTTTATGAGTTTAGCGAGTTCAATCTTAAAAGAAACAAAGATAAGAAGCAAACAACCCTAGGGTTTGAACTCGTGAGTTAAGGAGGCACGACTCTAAAGTTTACCGCCACTAGCTTTAGTGTGGAGGCATGTAGAAAGGCCTTGGTAGAAATGATCATTCTTGATGAATCACCCTTTCGTTTTGTCGATGGTCAAGGTTTTAAAAAGTTTATATACGTGGTGCAACCAAAGTGGTCCAATCCCCCAGATAGATTAGTAGTTGTAAAGGATTGTATCAAAATATATCAAAATAAGAAGAAAGCACTTAAGAACCAACAATTGTGCCTTACCACAAACACTTGGACTTCTTTTCAAAATCTTAACTATGTGTGTCTTACGGCCCATTTCATTGATTATGAATGGAAGCTTCACAAAAAAATTCTTAACTTTTGTTTAGTTCCGAATCACAAGGGTGAGATACTTGGTAAAGTGTTAGAATAATGTTTGGTAAATTGGGGATTGACAAAATCTTAACAATCACAATGGACAATGCAAGCTCTAATAAGAGCATAATTAAGCACTTGAAGAAGAAGACCAAGACAAGAGACTCTACTATTCTAAACCACGATTATTTACATATTAGGTGTTGTGCTCTTGTATTAAATTTGATTGTCTGCGATGGCTTGAAAGAGGTTGATGTGGCGGTTGCAAGGGTGCACAATATTGTGAGGTATGTGAGGTCCTCACCGTGAAGGTATGCCAAATTTAGATCATGTTGCGATAGAGATCAAATTACAGATAAAAATGTGTCATGCCTAAATGTAGCTACACAATGGAACTCAACATAATTTATGTTGGAAAGAGCTCTCATTTTTCAAAAAGCTTTTGATAGATTAGAAGATGAAGACAATATCAACCTTACTCGTGCTCTTAGAGAGGATGAGGTTGGTGTAGACCCCGAATCGGAAGAGGAAGTAGATGTTGCGCAAAGAAAAAAGAAAAAAAAATATGTTGGTACTCCTTCTAGTGATGATTGGAATGTTGGAAACTTGTAAAGTTTTTAAAGTGTTTTTCCAAGTAATCGAGAAGTTCCGGATTCTTTGTGTGTAACATGTAATACTTTTTTCAAAGAGATCATGACTATCAAAATTTCAATTGCTAGCTTGGAAAATAGTAATGATTGCAAGTTGAAACTTTGGGAAGCCAAACGAAAAAGAAGTATGACAAATATTGGGGTTATGTTGAAAATATAAACCAATTGTTGGTATATGCACATGTTCTTGATCCCCGAAACAAATTTAGTTATATAAGATGGAGCTTGAACAAACACTATGATAAAAGTACGGTTGAAAGTAAGATTGTTAAGATGAAGGAATGAATGGTAAAACTTTTTAATTGGTATGAGAAGATGAGTATTGAACAAGGACAAGCACAAAATGTTGGTGAGTCCTCTAGAAACAATGACAACAAAACAAGGCAGTTTGTGGATTTTGGTGAGGAAATGGATTCAGAATTTGCGTAACACATGCAAAAGGAGAGTAACATGATGAGCAAGTCGGAGTTATAAAGGTATTGGTTGGAGGGTAATGAGCAACAAAATGATAAATTTGATGTGTTGGCTTGGTGGAAAGTTAATTCTCATAAGTATCCCATGGTCTCTCAAATGGCTCAAGACATTCTAGCTATTCCAATCTCCATTGTTGCATCCGAATCCGCTTTTAGCACGGGAGGATGCATTCTTGATCCATACCAGATTTCTCTTTCTCTCCAAACGACGGAGGCCCTTATTTGTGCACAAAATTGGTTACGCAATCTAACTAAAATATCTCTTCGAGACACTTGATGAGATGGAGAAACTTGAAGAGGGTACTACTCTTTCACTAGAGCTTATTGCTTTATGTATGTTAGTTTTGTTTTTATATTTCAAAGTTTAACTTGCTTTGCTTTATATATTTTTGTCTCATCTTTAGAGATTTTGGAAGCATTAAAGGAGGAGCAATCATGCATCTTTCTTTTATTATAACTAAAAGCAAGGAGTGAAGAACGGATAGGTAAAGCTAAATAACTAACACACTTTAATGTCTTATTTGTTTTAAAATTTTTAGCATTTTATTATCTCTAATTTTTTTTTTTTTTTGTAAACTTATGTAGGGGCAGTTGAATGTTGCAGGAAATGCTGTCATTTGCTGCTTAGTATGGGTTGTTTAATTGGCAATTATTTTATAAATTTTATGTTAGATTGTTTAATTGGTAGACTATTTAATTGGCTATTTTGAGATTATGTATCTGAGTTTAAGCTTGAATTAACAATATTTTTGTAGTTCTATTGTAATATGAATCTGGGTATGTTGGGACTTATTTATTTTTCCAAGAGTTACAATCTTGTATTTAGTATCTTGACTGCTTTGTGATTGTGTAGAGCAAATTAGATTCTAAATTTAAGCTTGAATTTACAATATTTATGTGGTTAATTGTAATAAGATTTTAGGTTGTGACTGAAAATTAGGCTAGAGGTGAAAATATTTTTTGGATTGGTAATAGGCTTGAAAGCCAATTAATGTGATTTTTAAGGTCTTTTAATATTTTGAGCCAAATTTGATTTTTTTATATTAGACTTGGCTCAAAATTGTAGCCCAGAATGGAAATCTGATTGAAACCGGAACCGAATTGAAACCGGATCGACACCGGTTGAACTGAAACTGAATTATATCAACCGGTTCCAGTTTTGGAAATTTTCAAACTAAAAATCCAGTTTGGTCCCATAAATAGCCCAAAATCAGACCAAACCGAATCGGTATCACCCCTATTTCCCAGATTATCTAATAAAATGAGGGGGGGAAAAGTTAATGAGTGAAATTAATGATGAAAGATTTTAAAAACTTTTGTAACGCAATTTTTGTTCCTAATATGATTAAAGTTTAATATGGATTCATCAATTATTTTCTATTTTAAAATACTAAGGTGTCATTTGGTTTGTTTTTTTATTTTTTATTTTTGTTTTTTGTTTTTTATCTTGAACTCATTTTTCAATTTGTGCTTTTAAAAATAAAAAAAACAGTTCAAAACTCATTTGGTTACTTGTATTTTCAAAATTTGTTTTAGAAAATAAAAAATGGGTTTACACATGAAATGAAAAATGACAAAAATTCATTTTGAGAGTTTTTAACCCAAAATAAAGAAAATCTCAAAATCAAGAAAATAGAGTATTTTCTATTTACTTGTTTTAAAATTTTTAACACATAAAACAAAAATAAAAAATAAAAATTAAAAAAGTAAACCAAATGCAATCTTAATTTTCCTTTTCTATTTCAAAATAGTATAAAGTATGTATAATCTTTCCTAATTTGTAAAATAACTTGAAAAAGATATTTTTCAATACCAACCGTATTGCTGTTAGTGATTGTCATGGGCTGGTTAAACGAAAAATCCGACCCAATTTTGCTTTGAGGGAACGGATACGCGGTACTAATAAATGAGTTCGGGGGATCGAGAAGAAAAATTAAAATTTCGATCGGTGTCAAATTCATAATAGAATCATGATTAGTTATCGGCTCAACCTAATTATAACCTATTAATTTTTTTTATTCTGCAAATTTGTGTAAATAGTAATTAAAATTATCAGTAAATATAATATTTAGTTTATTTTTGTATAAATAATAAAAATTATTATTAATTTTAATATTTATATCCTCCTGCTGTCATGGCACAAAATTAATGGATTTGCTCTGCACAATTGATCACTAATTCGAATTTGGGGATGTTTGGAGCTCCAATTAATTTTAAAAAATTTAAAAAATTTTGAAAATTTTAATTTTTTTAAACTTTAAATTTTTTTAAAAAATTTGTCAAAATCGATTAGAAGAAGCAATCATAGTGCATTTTAATGGATTTTGGCAGATTTTTGAAAAAATTACACTGATATTTGTGTCAAAAAATTTCACAAAATTCTAAAAGTTTTCAAGATTCTCTACTAAAATTTTGTTATGCGTCACTTTAAAAATTTTTAATAACTTTATATCAAATCGACCATAAATGTTCAACTATCATTTTAAAATAATTTTTTACATTTTAAATTTTATAAAATATTACTTTAAATTTTTTATTTTAATTTTTTTATAACTCTAAACGGCTTCATTATACTTAGTGTCCGTTTGGTATCAAGAAATAACAAAAAAAAAAAACTCTAAAAATTTTTAACACATTCACTTTTTATTTTATTGTACGAATTATGAACCCACAACTTTTCTCACAACTTTTCTCATTTTAACTAAGTGTTCTCACTTTTTTATCACTTATGACAGACGTAAGCGCTATTTCATAGGACGAAGGGGAGTTACCACGAGTGGAGAAATTATTCCATATGACGGAAATAATGCAATGGAACCGCACTCCAAAATGACAATCCGCCACTGATAGAGACAGCCAATGATCGTAAAAAACCACGTCAGCAGAATTTTTTAAAAAACATCAAGCTCATCCACGACCGTCGATTATTTGATTCGGTTTTGGTTATCGTTTTTGCTTCGCTTTCAGTTGCAGAGAACAAAGCGTAGAGTAACCGCTTCAGATTTCAGCACTAGCTTTTGTAGCTCCGTTTGAGAGATAAAAAGGTACAATTTCAGCCCTTCACTCTTCTCCTTCTCTCTCTCTCTCTCTCTCTCTCTGTAATTCTAGACTCCACGCTATCTTCAAAATCTGTATATAAATATATGCATATATAATCTCGTCGATTTCTTCGTTAATATATAAAGTTTCTTGATCTATTATTATTGATCAGATCTGAATCGAGAATGTGCTGCGGGACTAAGATTTGCACGCTATGCACCTGCGTGATATTGGTTGTGATTGTGATCGGATTTCTGTTCGGATTTGGTGTTTTCAAGGACGGATTTCACAAGCTGAAGGACACACTCCACGATAGCGATCCCACCAATAACGGTACTTCCTGTTCTTCTTCGAGACCCTTCTTGGGTTTCCCAACCCCTACTCCTCTTCCTCTTCCTCCTCCTCCTTATTAGGTTTGGGATGTTTGATTATTATTATTATTATTTTAAGATTTGGATATTGTTTGTATATGATTTGGATTAGGAAAGAAGGGAGGGGGGGCTTTGATCTATCTGTGCTTGATTGATGTTCTTTGTGCATTACTATTTGATTGGTTTTGACAATGTACTGGTTGACAATGGATATTAGTGAATCTCTTCTCTATGCATGAAATGGAAGTATCCTTTTGGTTCATGGAGCTAAAACTAAAGACGCCCTTCCTTTTGGCCCTTTCTTTTGGGGGCCAAAAGTAAAAGATCAACCTTTATTAATGTTAAAGGCGGTTGTCGTTAAATGTGATTCAATTTTAATAACGGGTGCTAATTCCATCTCCTTTTTATTTAAATTCGTTGAGATTTAGACTAATTATAAATGGGTTAATTTGTTTTTTTCACATACTAAAATTGTTCATTGTCCTCTTTTTTTTTTTTTTTTTTTTTTTCCCATGCATTTTTGTTTGCTTAGCATTCTATTTTATAAACATTTTAATTAAATCCTTCTTTTTGGGAGATAATATTGGTACACTAAAAAAAAAAAAAAATTCCCAACACTTCATCATAAAAAAAAAAAAAAAAAATGGTTCACTCACAAGATGGACTACAAAAAGTTTCTAACTCCGAAAATTAGTTTAACTAGTAAAATTTTGAGTTTATTATTCAGTGGTCACTAATTCGAGTCTTTTTAAGACTATTGATCGTTAATTTCAGAATTTCAGAGATTAGTTCGAACACTTTTGTTTAAATAAAAAAAAAAAAAAGAAAAGAAAAGGAAAAAGAGTACAAGAAGTTTTTTTTTTTTGGAAGGTTAGATATCATTTACCTTTTTTTTTTTTTTTTTGTCTCATTCTTTCAAATTCTACCTGAGCGCCCCTTAAATCTCAAATTTAGGAATCATTGGTAATCCCAAAAGCCTAAAAAATTAACGAAGTTCGGATTTTTTTTTTTTTTTTTTGGAAATTAAAGCTCTAAAACACAAAAATAAAGGTTATAGATATTGAATCTTTACCGATGGATTTTAGAGTATAAAATTTTTGTAAGAAAAAAATAATTCTACTCACAAGTCTACAAAAATTGTATATTATTTTAGAGAAGCAAAATATATGTATTTACCCTTTTGATATTATTTAAATATTTCAAACTCATAATTTTAGGTTATAATTGAGTAATCTTATCATTAAACTAAATTATAACATATAATTAAAAATAATAATAATCATTTTAATATCAGCTGTTTTTATACAATCAGTCAAAATTTGTTTTAAAACAGGTAAGGATAATAATACTTTTAATTCAAGTTATTTTTACAAAACAAGTAAAGGGTAAATAAAAAATTTTAAATGGATACTGAAATTGATAAATATTTTGAAATAAAAAAGAGTATTAGTCACGTAACGTTTGGCAAAGTGATTACTTGAAAACATAGTTTTGAAAAATTTTTAAATCTACTGGTTATGAGATGGGCTTAGATGAAAATATGAGCTTCGATTTTTTTAGGAATTGGACTTGGATTCATGTAAATATTTATTCAAACTTGCTCCAAATTTAAATATAATAAATAAAATATTTTTATTTAGTAGATGTATTTTTATTGTTTAAGTAGAAATTATTCACTATCTTTTGTCATATTATATTATTTTATATTATGTTTTATATTATATATATATTTTTTTATTACTGATTTAATAGGTTTGGTTAATATATATCCTAAATCTAAGCTTAGTTTTCAGGAGGGTTTCAATTATTAGGTCGAACAGAGATATATGATGATATAAAATTTTAATATTCATATAGAAATTCAACTTTGGCTGCGTTTGGCGCACCAAAAATATGGTTTGAAAAATTTTTTTGTATGTGGTACACACCGCTCAAATCACGTTTTTTGGAGATGAATAGTAAAATTTCGTTTTGACAAATTAGATTTTCATTTGGACGGATTCAAAATTTTAAACAATCATGACTTTTTTACACTACAATCCATCCAAACGGATTGTAGAAACCGTTTGGACGGAAGTTGCTCGCGCAATTCCGTCGAAACGGTTCCTACAATCTGTTGAAATGATTTTAAGAACGCTACAAAAAATAATCAAAGTGAGTGTCATTTGGTAACTTAGGAGTCCACAGTGAGAATGGCGAAAAAATTTTTGCTATCTGAATAACCGAATTCTAGTTATCAACTTTTTTTTGGAAAGATATTAAACATTTTTTTGAATTTTGAGAATGCGGGAATGTGCAAAATTTTATAGAGATTTTCAGTAACTTTTTGTGCACCAAACGCGGCCTTTTTATTAATTCTGTTTGCTCACTAAAAGTGGTACAAATAAAAAATGTAAATATAAAAAATAATTTAATAATTACTGTTAAAAACAATGCGACTCTATTAAAGCATTTTATAACATATTTAAAAATAATTTTTTATTAATATAAAATATTATATGATATGTCGCATGAGTTAAGGCTAGTGTGGGCTTATTTCAACGCAGATTACGGTAAGACACGGGTGCTCAATGAGTAGCGTGCAGATTACGGTAAGACACGGGTGCTCAATGAGTAGCGTGGGTTTAGCTGTATAGGTTGGCGGGTTAAACTATTTGTCTGCATAAATTTATCTAAATCAAACAATAACTGAACATAGTTGAATTTACTTAATTAAACATTCAATCCAAATTAACTCGATTCAAATCCGTTACTTTTTCGCGTGACAAATTTTGATTAAAACAAGTTTAAAATTTTTGGAGTTTTGACAGAATCTCCGTGGAAATTAATCCTTTTTTCCGAGAAGTTAATCTTCAAGCTTGGTAAGCATACCAACCTTCTCAAACACAATTCTAATTTTTTAATGGAAAATAATCTAAATTCAAAAATATAAACTTTTGGATTAAAAATTTTTATTTAAATGAATTAAAAATCTAAAATCAAATCAAAGTCCAACAAGACAATCCTCGAAACAGATTCACATTTTTCGAGAAGGCATCCAAACTGGGAACTTGTAACTCGCAAAACGGTTGGAGGGTTTAACTCTACTTTTCCTTTTTTTTTAAAGTCCCAAAATTGATTCAATATACACCATTAACTAAGGCAACAACTAAAAACTGGACGTAACCCACCTCTGGTTGACACAGTAAAGTGAGAGTTAAGCTTAAAACTTGGGTAATATACTCAAGTCACAGATTTGATTCTCACCTAAAACAGTTAGGATTTAAGTAAAAAACCGTGACGGTAGGTTACTGCGCTAGTTCCCCCAAAAATTTGTAACTCAATGAATAAAATCACTGAATGATTTCTCCCATTACCAAAAAAAAAAAAAACTGGACCGTAAGTACAACTCTTTCAACGCAGCATAAAGGACTAAAAAACTGTATTCTCGCGGACAAGCTCGGGGTCAAAATTGTCATTAAATGTACATAATAATAATAATAACATTAATAACTAAAAGGGGCAACACAAAATGCTACAGCAGCACCAAAATGGGGGAGAAGGAGATGGGAAATAATGATTTCTCTCCTACTACGTAAATCCATTTGGTCTATTATCTCCTCCACTCCTAGCCGATCTTTTTTGTAAATCTGCATCATAATGTGCAAAAGCAGCTTCCAAAGCCTGCACCAAAACGGTTTTTTATCCATGAGCTGAAAGCCATCAATAGAAATGGGAACTTCCTGTCTAGAAAAAAAAAAAAAAAAAAAGAAAACTAAATTTGGATTGACCTGAAGCATTGGTTGAACAAGAAGGGAAACTTGGTGCCGAAAATCTGACTGCACAGATTCCTTAATCTCCTGAAATTGAAATTCGAATATTACATCGCACCCAAATTCCGTGGGGCTTGGCACTAACCAGCCCCCTTTTCTTTTTCTTTTTTTTCCCTTTTTCTTTTTTCCTTTCCGGCTACTTTTTTGTTCTATATGAATTTTCTTTATTTGTTTGGTAACTTCCAAGCGTTATTCACATTCATAAAAAAAAAGAAGGAAAAACAATTGCAAACAAATACTTAAAAGTAAAAAGAAAATCACGTCCGGATGAAAATCTACACGAGGCAGCTGCAATTTTCACATACTTGGGTTCTCATATTTAGAAGCAAATTAGTTTTTATTTCTTATTTTTTTTTAACTTTTTGCAATTTTATTTTATGGATGTGAATAACCAGCCTAAAAGCCTCCAAACAACAAAGAAGATCAAATTTTGGTGGGAAGGCCGGAAAGGAAAAAAGCCCACTAGTGGATGCCAAACTAGAATGCTTGTTGGACGATAAAGCAGGAAATGCATATTTTGAAACTTGCAGCTGAAAAGAGGCAGTGCAAATCCTTCATCTTTGTGCATTACAAAGGGAGATTCCAAACAGTTGCACAATATTAAAACGTGGGAATCAAGTGACAACAACAAATATTCAAAACCTATATTCCAAAGAGAGATTCCAGCGTCTCTCCAGTCACGTAGCAGTGTCCGTTGATTCTCAAAATCACAAGCTACTCAAGCAGTAAAGTAATAACCGGAAATTGTGATAAGCAAGGAATGGTCAGAAGTGGTAAATATTAACTTTTTCAAGAAGAGTACCTGTAGCTTTGAATAGATTTTTGACATGGCATCCTTAAGTCTGCCTACCTGAAAATTAATAAACCACACAATTAGAAGATGACACAATCTAGGAATGCATGCCAAAGAACTCCTACCAGGAACATCATAAAAGTTTTGCATACCAATCAACACTAATTGGTCAATGGTCAGGGCTACGACAACCTTTACTAAGCTATGTACGTACATCATGTAGGTTGGTTCTACCAAAGCTCAACTCAGACTTACTTAAGATCTGCACCAGGCAAGCGTGCCACCAACTAGCATCCGGCCCAACGAGGTGGCTTGCCTCAGGTGCCTTGCGGCCCATGTCCCTTGCACTGTAATCTCATGAGGGCTGCAAATTAGAGGCAAGAGTAAGGGACCGCTAAGGTATCGGGTCTCCTTTGAGGAATCTTACCTTGGCAACAGTGATTGGTCAAACCTCATTTCACACAAAAGCTCGATGACCAATGAACCTGTTCATGTGTGTATATATATACCCTCATTCACAAGTAAGGGCGCAAGCCCCAAAGGCATCAAGGGCCATCAGATAAAGATCTCCACATTCAGTCCCCCACTAACCTCTGAGCTTCTTTCTCTGTAACACACTCAGTTGCCTTGCTTGGCTTTTTTTTTTTTTTTTTTTTTTGGGTAATTTGCCTTGCTTGGCTTCCATTAGGCATTTCCAAACTGGACAGAGTCAATTAAGTGGTGGCTCGCTGCGGGTCCTAGAGGACTATAGTGAGAAAATCCACTACACGGGTTGCAGTAAAAAATGAAGAGTTGAGATTTGTTTATATTTAATCTAATGGTTTCAATTTAATTTAATTAAAATTATTTTTAAAATAAAAATAAAAGTTTAAAAAATCTGATTGAAACACAATCAATGTAGAATATCAAAAGTCACATATCATTAAAGTGCAAATAAAACTCAGCCCTGTATTTTCCCCCTATAGTCCTGCAATGAATTTTTTTCACTGCAGCCCCTAGAACCCGCTCGTTGGTGCTTGGGAAGGCGAAAGAGGAAGACCTGGTAGTGTCGTAGAAAGAAGACAAGTGAAGGGGTGAGGATAATGACGAAGATGCCATGCACCATCTTGTGTGCCATCTTTAGCCTCACCCACAACCAGCCTGGAAGTGCCTGTGCTTCATAGGTCAAAATGGAATAAATTTTCTTCTGGGCGATGCTCTAACCTTAGGTTGAAATATAAAGAAAAGTTTCTGGAGTCTTAATAATCTAATTTAAGAAGCACGTGAAATCAAATAGGTAAATCAACTTTAAGTTTGGTGAGAAGTATCAAAACCAGACATGATTGCATGTGAAGAACTATAGCCTTTACCTTAACATAAAGGTATGAAGTTGTAATTGGATATGATGACCAGAAATGCTTCAATAATTCCTGAATGATTGTCCAATGCTGAAAACAAAGGAAAGTTTGTCAACCAAATTCGGAAAATAATAATAATTATAATAATGTAAATCCAAAACAACAACAATTTTTTTTTTTTTTGAAAAATCTTGCCTGAATTGTATTATTTTCAGGGGGGAAAAATGTACATATTATACAAATATATATATATGTATGTGTGTTTTGTGAAAACTGAAAAAAAGTTTTCACTAAATTTCCAGAACACTATTTTCAGTTTTTTCAGTATTTCTAACTGGAATACAAACATGGAACAGTAAACACCATCGTAGTGTTTCCTGAAAAAAAAAGTTCACTCAAGACTTCTGAAAACAATTCCCAACACAACAAACCAAACCAAACAACATTGTCTTATGTTTTCTACGTCTGAGAACCAAAAACAGCTTCCGCAATCAACAGCCAAACATAACCTATACTTTTCTGCTTGCATATATGCAAGTGCACAGCAAAGATTGACTGGGAAATTATAATGTCATGCACAAAAATTGGTGCAACTTACATGTAAGAGTTCCTCTTTTGTGATTTTTGGCAACCTATCCAAAACACTCTCCTGTGGATTCTTCCCAAGATGATACTTGGTACTTGAAATATTTTGGGTCAACCCATTAAAAACCTACATCATAACATCAAGCAGTTATGTTTTTCTCACTGGCAATAATAGCTCAGTGACCTCTTCCATGCAAGATCACAATGTGATGACAATTTGCAGCAAAAGTTCTAATTACCTTAAAAGCAACTTCAGGTTTAACTATGGAATCATTCAGTTCTGTACTTCTAATCTCAGATATACACTCCCTTAATGAACCATAAGCTTCACTTGTGCCTAGGCTGCATTTCATTTGTTTTGTTCCAGCTAGTGATTCTCCCAAAGTTTTTAGTGCATTAGCTTGCTGAGAATCAAAATAGTCCCGAGGATCCTGATCCAATAGACAAAACAATAATTAACTAAATGGCATCAAAACTACTGCAGTTCATTGTTTATTTTTTATTAAATGAATACCTTAATGTAAAGAGGTGCTAACCGAGGGTCACGAGGTGCCTGAAGATCCTCAATCTCAGCCATCTGAGAAACCCTCTCCAAGCGTTCCTGGTTTGCATTCCCATCAGATGCTTCATTTGCTAACTCAACTGCAGACAAACACAAAAGTTGTGTTGAAACTGATATGGGACAAAAAAAGATAAAGAAAGAAAACAAAAAGGGGGTGGAGTGGGGATTTGAATAAATACGAAGCATAACGTCAAAATGAATCATACAATAGGAAGAGTGAACTATGCTAACCCTGTTTTGACCTGGCAAGAGCTAAAGCTACAGATCTTGTGTCTCCCAACTCCACATCTGTATTTAAATAAATAAATAAAAATTTAAGCAAGATCACTTAACTAAATACATCTGCAATTAAGAGTATCAGATAACTTTCTTGAAGATGTGGCCTTAAAAGGGGAAAATACAGGAAAGATACAGAACAGTAAAACTAGCAAATGGGAGAATTCAAATGCAGAGAATTTAAAGAAAGAACAAACCAACTATAACCCTAATCCACAACCATCCTCTCTCAAAAAACCATCAGGAGGAGTCCCAAAAACATGCTACTAGCCTCCAAATTATTACAACTAAAAAAGGGAATGCCCAATTATATCTATACAAGGCCATATGGGTCAGTAAAGAGTAGAATCATGCTACTCTCAAAAATCATCAGCTGAGTTCGAGGCTCACAAAGAAGCACATCCCTTGCCTACTTCAAGGACCTGCGGGAATCTACTTGCCTGGCATTTCACCACTTGAATTCTGAAAGCTGTGTGAAGGCAGTGTAATCCATAGAACATATTTTGAAAGCAAAAGTTGATTAATGTCCATTAGTAGGCTTTCTGAAACCTTCATTTTCAAGTAGCAGATAATGATAGGTTCCTTCCCTTGGAATATTTCTTCTCTAGTTTACTTTTTCATTCTTCTTTTTTTCTTTTCTATTTTTTTTCTTTCCCTGTTATTTTTTTCCAGGACAACTCAAACCCTGCACCCTATGAAGCACGGAGACAAATACGGGAGCGAATATGGATACGGTTATGGATACGGGATATGACAATTTTGAAAAAATGAGAATACGGACACGGCAAAGATACGGCAAAAAAATAAAATAAAATATATTTTTTGATAAAATAATTTTTGAAGATAGCATCTATATATTACCAAACATTATATAAATAACAATTATATAGCATGAAAATACCATTCAATCTATAAATCAACATCATTCATACTCAAAACTACCAACACCATTTATACACAAAACACAAATATAAAAAAGTATCGAAGGCAAGTACAATTTTATACATCTCAAAATGAAAAAAGTTTTTTCATTTCCTAAATTTTAGTTGGATCCAACTTCAATCAACTCATTAAAGGCAAGTACAATTGTATTAAGTTTATAGTTTGACCCTAATTAATTTTTATCATATCAATTTTACCCTCGAATAAAGTTTGAAATATTACATTTGGACCCCTGCCGTATTTCAAAAGTATCCTTCCTATATTTCACCCATATCCTAACTATATCCTACCCATATCCTAGCCGATACGTATCCTGACATATCCAAACTTATCCACGTATCCGAGTATCCGATACAAGCACGGCACCTAATTTGAAATATCTGTACTTCATAGCCTGCACCTCTACAACCTTTTTTCTAATAAGTAAAACATCAGCATCATAGATAACCAAGGGGGTGGCACTGTCACCTGAGAGAGAACTAAAAGGAAAAACCTATACCAACTATACAACCAAAGCTTTACTCAAGCAACTAAAAAAAAAGTTCAAAGTGGATCAACCCTACCCAAGAACCAACCATACATTAGAGACAAATTTCTACTAATCAATTTAACAATAGGCTCTTCCACCCCTTCAGAAGTCCTCTAGTTGAACTCTCCCAAAATAATCTGCATCGAAGCTTAAAAAAAATCCCCATCAATAATGGATAAGACCCCTTACATTCCCATAAAACACCCATCCAGATCCAAGGTTCAAAGGTCTCTGGCTACCTGCTTAAAAGTTGCATGAAAAACTACTCAAGCAAATAGCTAGTGTTTCACACACATTTTGACAATAATATAAGATATTTCAAGAGGAAACCTTGCCTATAGATCTTCCCTCGAGAACGACTGCACCATGTCGATTAAGGACTTGTGAAAGAGACCTTTTGTATTCTTCATATTGCAAGTCAGAAGAATCCTTGCTACCATCAGAAGAGATCCCATGGTCCTACATTCAAGATATAATAATTAGATGCAAAATTGTACAAGTAAAAAATAAAAAATAACCACATAAGAAGTTATACACAAAAAATTTAGATTCCCAAAAACAATTTACACAAACCAACAAAGCCTTCTTTACACTACAAGATCTCTAACATCTAGCAGCAAGCATATGGGAGGATTATATTCTTTGCTTCCATAATATAGTCAGAAATAACAGGAATCATATGAAAGAGGGAGACAGAAGACAATTTCCCATCACTGAGCTAATGCAATGGCCACAAATTTGCCAATTATTATCGCCCCCCCCCCCGGGGGGGGGGGGGAAGGAATAAAGTGAAAATATACAAGATATGAAAATTGTCCATTTATAAAGTGGAAGCAATGGTATCTCATGAAAAAGGTAAAAATTGCACCGGCAACTCAAGAATCATAGACCAAGACTTAGCAATAAGATAGTAAAACATAGATATGAACAGAAGTACCGGAAGATGAATGTAATCATCCCCTTCATCAGCTTCCATGTCCAAAGTTGGATCAACCCGCCTAATCTACAAACGGAGAGAACATACAATGGGGGTAAGCATATTTCAGGGAAAAGAAAAACAAAA
Organism: Vitellaria paradoxa; assembly: GCA_019916065.1. NCBI lineage: Eukaryota > Viridiplantae > Streptophyta > Magnoliopsida > Ericales > Sapotaceae > Vitellaria > Vitellaria paradoxa. The sequence goes on along the minus strand of CM034234.1, from coordinate 18,645,140 downwards.
AATAAATAGAGCAACTGGAGAAGAAATACGCAGCAAAGATACAATCCTTGCAATATAGAATTTTGATTAAAATAGCTTCTGATTTTTGAAAATAGACAACCTTGCGCCGAGCTTCTCTTGCCCACACATCATCTTGCTTCAAGAAAACAGCAAGTTCCTCATCTTCAGCAGCCTCTGCTGCAGCAGCAACAGCATTTTTTGTTCTGTGGAGGTATTCTGCTCTGCAATATTTGTTCCAGAAGTCCTTTTCTGTCATCTGAAATCCAAAACTCAAAAATAAAAATTCGAATTCAGGAATTGATTTAGTTAGCAAAGAGAAAAAGGAGGAAAGTGGTCTTTAACAATAAGAATGCCTCTACAATGAGATACAAGTAAAACATCCTCGTTACCTTACTGGGAACAAACTTCAGGAATGCTTGGTGAACAGCTGGTTTCTCAGCAAAAATCTGGGAGAAAAGTTGAACATAAATACAAGCACTATGTGAAACCATGTTAAAAACTGTAAACATCCGAGCAACTTGACCATTTAACCATCAAAATAGGACATAAAAATAAAGACCAAGGCATATTAAGGATCCATCTTCAGAGACAAATTTGTGAAGCATGTTAAGAAACAAATACGAGTGTGCAAACCCCCTCCCCCCCGGGGGCACCCAAAAAAAAAAAAAAGAAATTCCTAAAACTGCCTCCCAAAAATACAAAGCTTGCAATGCATATCGAGAGATCGTGGATTCAATATTCAGAAAGTCTCTCTAGTTACTGGGGCAGGACTCAGTACATTGCACCTCCCCAAAGGGCCCAAACCCCACATAGGCAGGAGCCTCGTACACTGGCATCTAATGTTGTCCTTTTAATGCATATCTGTAAGGATCCACTTGCATCTAATGTTTATTAGCAATAGCAAAAGAATATTACCTAATACGTATTGATAATAGCGAGGCAATCTAATGCCAGGTAATGTCGAAGGTAATTCAGACAAGATATCATACCTGATGAATAATCTCTGGCGTCAAGTTAAATGTAACTCGATTTGACTGAAAGGGAAATAAATAGAAATAAGTGAACCGTCCGTGCAATAGCATTGCAAGGGGGGAAAAAAGCTAATAGAAAATTTCACATGAAAGGGAAATAAATAGAAATAAATGAACCATCCGTGCAATAGCATTGCAAGGGGGGGGGGGAAGCTAATAGAAAATTTTACTAGTAAAAAAGATTTTATACATAATTTTTCAAGAACAAAGAAATTCAAGAACACATAGCAGCATAGGTTTAAGAAAGCACAACATGTTGAACTTAGATGTGCAGGATTTTCAATTAGAGTATAGCCAATAACATTGGCATTTTAACAATAATAAATGTGCAACCATAAAAATGCATCACACAAGCATATCTGTGCACACACAAGTAGCATACTCACAAGCACACACACATGCACACACACAGAGAGGGAGCGAGATTCTGTTGTACCCGACCATCAGCTGATGGTTTGACATCTGCAAGCATAGCACTTTTAAACCCCACCCGCTGTCTTTTCACTCTGCCAGCATCCCCGTCCAGCAACTTCTGCACTTAATTTGAAAATGAAAATTTGTCTATCATGCAATCATAACAAGTCTCACATTCTATTGGATCCAATACAAAGAATGTATAAAGCTCAAAAAGTAAATCCATGATAATGGAAATAATTGTGTGGAACATTTAATAATAACTAACCTTCCTAGTTGCCCAAAATTCAGCTTCTGATAACACACCTCCTATCACAAATTGCTTATGGAGTTTCTGCAACTCACTGCAAAGGATAGATGTTAGGTATATCATCCAAGGACATTCATAACTAGAAAATTACATACCACTTTTAGAAACCGTATTACCAGAATGCTGATGTTCTTGAGACAAGTACTAGCCTTTAACTAAGAATTAGAAGCTAATATAGACCCTGCAGGACGTTCTATAGAATCGAGCATATTCAGTTTGATTCACAATGATTAATCACTGTATTTGATTTGTAGGTAAGATTCCCATCGCTTACATGGTGTATCAATTCCAATCATTAGAGTCAAAACGGGAATCATACGATTTTGACAACTATGCATGCCATCAAAGAGAGTGATCATTACTTGTTTTCCATTGTTCCAGGAAACCCAAGTCTTCAATAAATTGTGTGGTTAAGTCCTGTAGTTTATTCATTCATTTGCAGGTACAGGATTAGCGAAGTAATGAATTACAGGATTGCAAATGTGATGGAAACTGCACTTAGTCTCTAATACTGTTTGGTCACTGAATGATTATGGGTAGATTTTTACACTTGTGCAATTCATTAGCATTGTTGTGTGGAAATTTTAGACAGGTGTGCAATTGCCTTTAAGGTAAATGGTTTAGTCATGGAGGATGCAGCTGGTGGTGTGTTTTTTTTATTTAACACCGATGTATTTGGAGATTATGTTGTTTGGTTACTGCTATGGTGAATTGGTGATTTCTTGGTCCAATGTGTTTTATTAATGCTAAAGCTTGGCCTTTTCTAGTTTATATTGGTTGTTTGTTGCCTTAGTCTGCTGTTGATCTTTCTCAACTCAGCTCAGGTTTCTGCCATATAACTAGAAATGGATGATCTGTTGATATAGCTCCTTTGTCTCCTAGTTGACATTTTTATGTGCAGTATTTTGTATTAGAGATTGTTAGGGTAATTAGCTTAATAGCCTTTCCTCATTTTGTTGCTCTATCTCAAGGATAGCTCTAATCTTCGCTAAGTCTAGAGACAATCCATCCCTATATTGTAAACCTAGGGTATGCCCCTTGTATTTTGAATTTTTTTTTCTTTCAACATTATCATTTTCCAAAAATCAGTTATACAATATACTTTCCCCTCAGACATGCATCTAATCAAACTATTTTTCTCTAGGTTCATGAAAATAAATTTACCTATCTTCTTGTAGTAGCTCAATCCGACGCTCCATTTCTTCTGCACTAAGTTGTTCGTCATGAGGTTTAGCAGCAGATCGTTCAGAACCAGTTTTGCCAGCTTCTCCAGCCATTGCAAGTGCTCTGCCTATCCAAGTTGTCACAGACGCAGCATACTAAGGTAAACTGGTAGCCAATATGCTATACTATAAGTTAATAATCGTCATGCAATCAAACGTATGAACATTGCAGCATGTAGTAAACAATTATTAACATGTAACAAAAAGAACACACTGCATTGTGGATTATTTATAAAAGAGCCCAGTAAGTGACCAAAAGTAGAAGCATAGCAATTACAATCGGTTAGTCCAACAGCATTCATGCCCGGTTAGAAACTACATTTTAATTAGTTATTCCAATTTTATACATGCTCAAGCATACGCTCAGCAGAAAACAATCTGTATGAATAGCAGCACTGATGGCCTACAGAACTGAAACCATCAAGCAAATAGAAAGCCAGTCTGTTAGGGACTGAAAATAATAAGAATAAGCACTGTAGCTAGAACAAAGACCTACCTACAAATTCTTTGCAAGCATCACGATCGGCAAAGTTGTCAAACTCAAAAATGTAACTTCCAACCTGAAACAACATCAGACTTCAATCTTTCAATTATGATAAATAAAGAAGCAGTAACCTCATGTTCATTGTATGCAATAAATTTAAAAAAAGAAGAAGAAGAAGAGAGAGAGAAGAGAAAAAAATCCTTAGTAGTACAATATAAAGCAATAAACCAACAAAGCCACAGTGGAAGTTCAAGAACTGAAAAATAAGAGAAAATTTTGTTCAAGGAACCTGATCTTGGGTAAGATTTAGCAGGGCTTGCTTATGCGATCCCTCCTTGGTGAACTTGTGCCCTGATAATTAGTGACAAAGATGGAGGGACATTAACAACTTTAGCTCGTGACAATCGGACATTTAAAATTTGTATGTATGTATATATATATATATATAGAGAGAGAGAGAGAGAGAGAGAGAGAGAAGAAAAAAGAAAAAAATACGGATATCGTAATATTTTGTCCAACCAAAAAATAAAGTAATTATTAGTGATCGTTTTGGTTAATGTGAATAGAAGAACACACATTCTTCTAAAAATCAATAGCACAGAATATTTGAATGGCATATAATTTGCCCCAAATGTCGGAGTATAGCTTCACATATTGAAAATATAGAGTTAAAGTCAAAGGAAGAAAAAGCTGAACAGAGAGAGAGAGAGAGAGAGAATTAGTTGAAAGTTTGTTACTCTGTTATGTAATCTGTAATCAGTTTTTCTGTTATAGGCTTAGACTTCTATAAATACACATCAAACTTTGTAACTGGATTAATTCAATACAGTTTTCATTCTTCTCTTTTCATCAAGTTCTTAACACCAAATATAAGAAAAAGAAAGAAAACTATAAAGAAATTACCAAACATAGTGAAAGATGCATGATGTACGAGCAGAAGAAAAATAAGACAAAAACCCAAACTGTACCTTTAATCAATCTAAACTCTATGTTAAGTCTTGGTGAAGACTTCGGGTTGTTAGGAGTGAAGACGAACCTGTCTTCCGTCTGCACCAAATTACAATAGCAATTCGTGACAAAAGATACTCAACAATTACCAAACATCATCTCTAATTAAAAGTTTGAAGTCCCAATCACCACAAAAACGAAAATTCTATCAATTCCAACAACGCAGCAAACCCCAAATTCCTATTCGGTAAACCCTTGGGGGGAGACTAAACATTTAGCACAAAAAAGCATTATCTTTTCCATAATTGTCAATGCCTTGTGGTCAGCTCATACGCCCATAAAAGAATTCCTAAATATATAAGTATACACACACAGCATATATACATACATGCAAATGCACATTCATTTATGATATACATATAAGGCTCGAAGGTATCATCACCATTTCCAAGATGCCAGGGGTGCCTGGGTCCTTCACTGAAGACTTGTACTTGGCACGCTTGATGACCTTCCCCTCCATCCTCTTCCGACGATCCAGATACGAATGAAATTGAAATCAATCGAATTAAATGAACCAACTTTTTTGGGAAAAAAAAAAAAAAGTGATCTAAACAATCAATTATGGGCACAGTGAGTTCTAGGGCAATACGACTGGACTCAACAGTTACCGACACTGCGATCTAGATCCTCAGAGTCAACCAGAGAGGGCGATTGTTCATCAACGGCAGTGGAGGGCGAAGTGCTTAGCAGAGGAGGGTCTCCGTCGCATCCACCTCTCTTTCTCTCTCTATCTCTCTCTGCTTGGCTGGGCTGGGCGCCAATAGGGAAGAGAGGCATGCGGTTGTGTTCCCTGCGCGTGTATATATATAAACGGGCCGGGTCGCAATCTGGTACAAACGTCGTCGGGTTAGGATGTTTAAGTCAAACGCACTCGAAATGAATGAGTTTGAGTTCGACTAAAGTCGATAATTGGGTGAAGGAAAAAAATCCTAATTAATGGGCAAAAAAAATATTAAGGCATTTGACAAAATATGAAAATTTATCATTGCGTGACAAGTAGCCAACTCACTGTTTTGCTAAGCTCGTAAGGAGTATAGTAGATATTTTTATTTAATTCAATTTAAAAATTATTAAAATTTTTATTAAACACAAAAAAAAAATTATTAAAAATTACTAAAATTTTTTATTAATTTCACCAAACACTTAAAAGTTACCAAAAATTAATAAAAATTTTTATTTATTTTATTAAACATGCCAAAAGATAAAAGTTTTACTACTAATTTTTGCAAAAAATGTACTAAAAGTTGACTGAGAATTAGAGATTCAAATGGAGTTTAAATTATTTATATTAATCACAAATGTTATGTTATGTTATTGTACTTTTATGATATAACAGATCAATTAAATGGATATATATATATATATATATGCATAATCTTAATTACTAAATAAATTTATTTTAAATTTTCAAAAATTTATCTCTCAAAATCATGATATAAAGTATCTGATTCAAAATATAAAAAATACGTATGTATATTTTATTGGTGTATTGTATTAATGGACAAACCCAAAAAGATTCCAGTGGAAATAATTGCCCAAACAATTTAGAAAATTACACTAAAATTCTATTAATTTTATTATTTTTTATAAATTATATATTTTTTAAGTATATATGCATAATCTTAATTACTAAATAATTTAATTTTAAATTTTCAAAAATTTATCTCTCAAAATCATGATACAAAGTATCTGATTCAAAATATAAAAAATAAGTGTGTATATTTTATTGGTGTGTTATACTCATGGAAAGACCCAAAAAAGGTTCAGCAAAAATAATTGCCCAAACAAATTTAGAAAATTACACTAAAATTCTATTAATTTTGTTATTTTTTTATATTTTATTTTTATTATATTTTTATTTTTACTCTTACTTATCTTAAAAATGTAATTTTGTTCCGCTTATCACAAATCTTGAACTTACCCTTAGGGGGTGTTTGGCAACTCAAAAATTAGCAAAAAATTACCAAAAGTTAGTTTTTGTGTGTTTGGCAAAATCACAAATTTTACCACTTTTTTGATTTGCTACAGTAAAAAGTACCACTCCATCATTACATTTTTTTGATTTGCTACAGTAAAAAACATACCAAACACCCAAAAGTTACAACTTTTTTGCTTTGCTACAGTAAAAAATTTACCAAACACCCAAAAGTTACTAAAAAAATACTAAAAATTCCACTTGCTTCAACCAAACACACAAAAAAATACAAAAAAAAAAAAATCAAAAAACTACCAAAACTTAAGTTTTTTTTTAACTTCCAAACACCCTCTTAGTTATACTACGCCAATACTATGACGTGGCACAATCGACAGTTAGTATTAATGCTATTTCGGACAACTCTAATCAACTCCAAGACCTCCTTTATTTCGTTACATAAGGTATAGCATCCTGATGAAATCATATAACTTATATTTGGTTATATTTTTTAACATAAAAATTATAATGGGATGTCCTCATCACATACATGATATATACAATCTCAGGTTAAGACAGTACAACATCTCCTACAACATGAGTGCGGTGGAATAATAAAATCAAATTATTAAAATGTTTTTTAAACATTAAAAAAACTTATTAAAATAAAATTTAATAAATAATAATTACTTATATTTTATTAAATTAAAATTATTTTTTAATAAATCATAATTTATTATTAAGATTATTTATTTTATTAAATTTAATATATTTTTTAATAAGTTAAAATTACTTATTACAATTATTTATTTTATTAAAATATTCTGGTCTAACCTAAAATCAAGTTGTAAGTAGACCATTTTACCTTAAAATAGCCAATTTACTCTTATAATTGTTTTTAGACCAAATCTAGATAAATATTGGCTTGGTCTGAACTTGGCCGGTAAGATAACTATTTTACTTATAAGTTCATTTTTTACTCGTATTCATATTTTAGGTTTCTCTAAATAGATTTGAGGTTGCTCCTTACTAAATTTTTTATCAATTTAGCAAATTTTAAACTAATAGAACATAAGTCGTAAAATAACTATTTTATCCTTGGATTTATTTTTGGATCAGATTTGTATTCTTAGCTTTTTTAAAGGTAAAAATATTCACCTACATGTTTTTTTAATAACATAAATTTAACTTAAAAAATATAGTTCACATAAATTTAGTTGGATATATTTTTAATTTATTTAATTAATTTAATTTTACTATTTATTTTAAATAATAATTAATTTAATAAATTATATTAATAAACAACTTAATTAATAATAAGTTATTTATCATTAAAAATTAACTAAATTTAAGTAAAATATTTTAATAAAATAAATCATTTTAATAGGGACATATTATTTACTAAAAATTAATTTAATAATAATTAATTTTATTTTTAATAAAATAATTTATTTCAATATGTAACTATTACTTACTAAAAATGGTTGCAATTTAATAAAATAAATCATTATAATATATTATTTTTAAAAAATATTCAAATAAAACAAATTATTTTAACATGGTTCGACAAAAATTAATAAACTGTTCTATTTGGGGCCTAGAAATAATAAAATGTTTATGAAATAAAAAAATAAAGTGAAAACATGATTTTTCTATTCACATTTTAGGCTTAAATTTTCAAACAATTTTTTTTTTAACTTTTTAGCAACATAAAAATAAAAACTAGTTTAACAAATACATTTTAATTATTAGTTTTTAAAAATTCACAAACATAAACACAAAAATAGTAGTAATTCTTCTCACTACTTAATTTTTTTACTTTTTTTAAATAATTAAATTTATCTTTCTTACATTTTAATTTTTTTTAAATATGAAGGACAAAAATATTAAATTAACAAAAATTTTAAAAATTAACTATTAAAAAATTAATTTTTTTAGACCTTTCAAACACCAAAAAAAAAAAAAAAAAAGTTAAATAAGTTGAAACACAATTGGCCCCGAAAAGCAAGTTTTGTGGTGGAATATTAGGGGTTTTTTTGGAGTTATATAAGCTAGTATAAAAGGCAATGCACAAAAAAAATCAAATAACTCAAAATTGAACCAATTTGATCACTTTGGTTCGGGTTGTGATCGGATTAGTTCAGGTATATATCATTTTTGATTTGGTTTTGGGTTAAAAAAAGTAGCAAATTAATATTTTCGGTTCAATTCTCGGGTTAATAAACACTCAATCCGAACAGAACTGAACCCGAACCAAAAATAACCTAAATCAAGCTGATCTGAACTAAATCGAACTAACTCAAAAAATATAATATATAATTTATAAATATTATACAATAATTATATAATATTTTAAAAATAAAATAATACTAGAGTTTTTTTTTTTTTTTTTGTGAGCCCAACGCCATACAAACCTCATCTAAGACTCTAAATCCATATTAGCTTATCGGCATGCTTTTTTCACGATGCAAACTCTTCAAAGTGACAAACACTATGGGTCCATCTGGCACGGTGAAAAAATAACAAAAAAACAGGGGAAAAATGTGGTTTAGAAATTTTTTTAGTGTTTGACGTGCTACCATCAAACTACATTTTTTAAATATGAATAGTGAAATTTTTTGAACTATTTTTTTTGGTTTTGTCTGAACAGTTTAATGTCAAAATTTATTGAAAGTAGTTAAAAATTTTTTGTGATTTGTAAAAAAGTAAATGGAGTTTGTGGAATATTATTGGGGTTTGTAAAAAATTTATTAGAACTTGTAAAAATTTACTGGAACATGTAAATGTGTATAAATTTATAGAAATTTTATGAAGTACGAGATATACAATGTTTAAGAGAATTTTAAAATTTTTTTATATTTTTCAATTTTTTTTTTTTTACCAAACGTACCCTAAATTAACCATATCACAGCCCAAATGCCTTCTTTAGCCCAATTGTTGGAGATAAACAAATGATAGCCGCATCGAGGGCTAGCCTGAATAAAAGATAGCAATAAATCTGCATTCAATGGGCGAGCTGTAGAGAAATTTCAAGCAACGAACCCGACCCGAAAATGAATCTGATTTGACTCGAAATAGCGTAAACAAAAAATGAACTCAATCTAACTTAAATTAATTTCAACCGACAATCGAACTGAACCAATCTAATATTTTTTGTTTGATTTGATTTGGTTCTAACTTAAAATTGATTCAATTTCAGATTTAAATTTTAAGAATCAAAAAAATAAATTCAATTCCGGGTTAAGTGTAAACTAGAACTAATTCGACTCATGCATGCTTCTAATTTAGAACAATTCAAATTTTTATAAAATTTAAATTTTCTATTTATAACATGAATTATGAGGTTTTAAGTTTTATAAATTTGTACTAATTTATATAATTCCAAACACACATCAATTTATAAAAGTTATAGTTTCGTAATTCGGACCTTGGTAAAAAATTTAAATTTTATAGAATTTTTGTAGAATTTTATAGACATCCAAATCAACGTATTTAAGCTCTTTTTGGAGTTTTGAATTTTACTGAAAAAAACAAAAATTCTCTAAATATTATCTATTTTTTATTCAATTAAAAACTTATAATTTTTATCAAATTTTATTAACTTTTCTCCAAACCAACCTTAAATTATTTCATACGAATATATGCATATATATATTTTCTGGTATTTGGTGAAAGGCAGATGGGACAAAGACGCCTACCTGGATCGTTATCGAGATTCCACATCCACCCGTCCATCTATCCATAAATTCGTATGTATGTATGTATATATATTCTTACGCCATATGAATTATTGTTCAATCTGAGCTGAACTGAGGAGTTCGAGTTGGCTTTAGAAGGCGATGGGAGTGGGAAGTCGAGATCATCATCTTGAGACCCCTTTGTTAGAATCGACCTTTTCTTCATCATCTATTCAGCAAGTCCAGCACCAGCAGCAGCTTCTCACCAAGAGAACTGGTTTGTCTTTATTGCTTTTCCATTGACTATATCTATTGCCCATCTTTTATTTTCCTATTTCTAACTTTGAATCTATTTCAATGATCTAAACATTAGTGTAATACCCATGATTTGTAATACCAAAAAAAAAAAAAAATCTTCCAATAAAGTTTAAAATCAAGCATTTGAATCCTCCCAACTGCCCAGTTTCTTTTTTTTTTTTTTTTTTTTTTTTTTTCAGTTTTCTTCACATAATTAAAAATCAGAACTTTCCTTAATACAAGGAGAACGATCATGTTTTTTTTTTTTTTTTCTTTTTTCTTTTTGTGGGTCTTTTCATTTCTAATAATCGAAAACTCTATACATCTGGTTGACGAACCAATGACTGCAAAAAAAGGAAAAAAAAAAAGAGAAAAAAAAATAAAAAAATAACACTCTATCCATACATACATAAATATATCTATATATATATATGTATATATATATTATAAGTATGATGTATTTTGACACTGGAGATTGTTATGTTTTTTTTTTTGGTAATTGATTGTTATGTTGATTGAATGATGAAGGGACCATATGGACAGCAGTGGCACACATAATAACAGGAGTTATAGGTTCAGGGGTACTATCATTGGGATGGAGTATGGCTCACCTGGGGTGGCTTGCAGGTCCATTGGCCATGCTTTTCTTTGCATCAATCACCATTGTTTCTGCCTTCTGTCTCTGCAACTGTTACCTGTCACCCAATCCTGAATCTGGACCCACCAGAAATCCCTCCTACTCGCAAGCTGTTCGGATGATTCTAGGTAAGGATTTTCTTGTTTTGATAACATAACTGATCTTCTTTTTCCATCTGAGGAAAGTAACTCTCTTGGCATGCTGGATTTTAATCGGAAACTCTGATTTTTATTTTACAGAACATAATGGGATGATGGAGAGATGAAGGGGTAGGGAACTAAAGTAAATGAATGGGAAAGGAATGAAATGGAAGGGAACTAAAGTAAATGAGTGGGAAAGGAATGTGTTATGAATCACACGCATAAAAACAATAAAAACAAAGAACACAAGGATTTACGTGGTTCGGTCAAGGTGACCTACGTCCACGGGCAGGAGGAAACAATCTTATTCTTTTGAAGAAGTTCGTACAGGTTACATTCATGTTGCCCTATCGGCCCGAGACCTCCGCTTCCACCACAGACCTTAAAAGAAAGGGGTTTTTGGAGGCCGGTCACTATTTATGCACTTATAAGGATTTAAGTCATACCCAAAAAACTTATTTGTAAATAAGTCACACTTGCAACAAAAAGACAAAAAAGGACATTACGCGCTTTTCACCATATTTCAAAACTGCCAGTTTTATCCGAAAATAGTGTACACTTCACTCATAACTTTCGTGACTTTCCATCTTCTTTACAAAGCAAGAAAAATCGATTTTTGGAAACAAAATCAAAACTGTTTGGGAAAAACTTAATTTCGCGACTTTCCATCTTCTTTACAAAGTAAGAAAAATTGATTTTTGAAAACAAAATCAAAACTGTTTGGAAAAACTTAATTCCGCGACTTTCCATCTTCTTTACAAAGCAAGCAAAATCGATTTTTGGAAACAAAATCAAAACTATTTGGGAAAAACCTAAATCGATCATCATTCCTAAGTATATTTATTTTTTTTATTTTGAAACAGTATCGGTACTATTTTGAAGATATCTCAAAATACTAATCAATTCCATGGATTTCTCTTGTCCAAAACTTATCATCTGCTTATAATTCATGGTGCTATTTTGAAGACAGTACCGGTACTGTTTTGAAGACAGTACCGATAAAACAGTACCGGTACTCTTTTGAATCGGTACTGTTTTCATACTGCCTAAAAAACATCAATCGATACATAATACAAACCAACGATACGAGCCAACATCATCATATTTTTTGAAACAGTACCGGTACTGTTTTGAAGATAGCTCAAAACGCCAATTGACCCTATGGATTTCTCTTGCCCTTAAAACTCGTCATCTGCTTATAATTCATGGTGCTATTTTGAAAACAATACCGGTACTGTTTTGAAAACAGTACCGATAAAACAGTACCGGTACTGTTTTGGATCGGTACTGTTTTCATATTGCCTAAAAACATCAATCGATACATAACAAAAACCAACGATACGAGCCAACATCATCATATTTTTTGAAACAGTACCGGTACTGTTTTGAAGATAGCTCAAAAAGCCAATCGGTCCCATGGATTTCTCTTGCCCTTAAAACTCGTCATCCGCTTATAATTCATGGTGCTGTTTTGAAAACAGTACCGATAAAACAGTACCGGTACTGTGTTGAAAACAGTACCGATAAAACAATACCGGTACTGTTTTGGACCGGTACTGTTTTCATATTACGTAAAAAACATCAATCGATATATAACACAAACCAACCATACGAGCCAACATCATCATATTTTTTGAAACAGTACCGGTACTGTTTTGAAGATAGCTCAAAACGTTAATCGGCCCAATAGATTTCTCTTGCCCTTAAAACTTGTCATCCGCTTATAATTCATGGTGCTGTTTTGAAAACAGTACCGATAAAACAGTACCGGTACTGTGTTGAAAACAGTACCGATAAAACAGTACCGGTACTGTTTTGGACCGGTACTATTTTCATACTGCCTAAAAAACATCAATCGATACATAACATAAACTAACCATAAGAGCCAACATCATCATATTTTTTGAAACAGTACCGGTACTGTTTTGAAAATAGCTCAAAACGCCAATCGGCAAAATCAATCTATGAAGAAGATAGGCCAAATAAGTTCTATCTTCTTAATATCTTCACGACTAAAACTGTAAATAATGAAACTGAAAATAAGGAAAGAAAAAAAAATGGAAGAAGCGTGATTCTTGGTTAACATATCTTCACGTGATTCCCGGAATTCCTGGAAATAACTTGTGTAACTTTGTTATAGAAATAAAGGATATTATCGGTATATTAGAAACTATATTTAAAACAAACTCGTGGGACCCACTCAAAAGTGTGACTTAAATACAAAACTTTCCACATTAATGTGACTTGAAAGCAATACTTTTTTTTGGGTGTGACTAATAGTTTTAAAAGATTACAAAGTATGACTTGGATACAATTTTCCGTAAAAGAAAAACCACTTTCGGGTCGCTCACATAATATTTCGGGTCGGGCCACAATTCGGGCCAAAATAATAAATTCAGGGCACTTAACAGAATGAAATGGAGGTTAATTATTTTTCCTTGTTTAGAAGAGATGGGAAGGAGAATGGAGGATAAGGTAAAAAATATGGTCAAAAATACTATTATACTTTTAAAATATATTTATTTATGATAGACATTTGTAGAAATAATAAAAAAACCAAGGGCAAAATAGAAAAAATACAATTTAAAAATTTTCACTCAAATAATTATTACCAAAAATGATGGTGCCACTACTTCCTAAAATGGGAACCATTGTTTAAAGAGTTTCAAATAACTAATTTTTTATAGTGATTTCAAATACATCATATTAAACCATTTGAATCAGTAATAAAATTTCTATCTAAACTAAAAAAATTATATTTGAGTAATTCTTCTTAAATAATTAATATTAAATATCTTGATTTCAAATCTATAAATACTAACAAAACCTAAGGGTTCACCTATTGAATTTGTTGAAGAAACCATCAACCAAACTTAACCTTAATGGATATGGAGATTATAGCTTGTGTCAAGGCAATGTGAGAATTCAGTCATAGTCAATCTCTCACGTGGAACGTGGAGTGATGTGATGTGAGACTTCCCCTAAGAAGGCAATGTGAGACTACACTCATGGTCTCTCACGTGAAGCGTGAAGTGATGTGAAGCAAGATTGTGCCAAATTAGTAAGACCTAGCAACCCGCTCAAAACCCAACTATGATACCATGTTGAAGAACTTATGAGTCTAACTCAACCTTGAAAATCGGTTTGCAAGGTGAGGGTTGACCAAGACCTTATATGGAGAGTACATCCTTCGTATCAAGGCAATGTAATACTTCACTCATAGCCTACTCACATGAAACGTAGATTGATGTGAGATAAGATTGGGCGAGATAATCGAATGATTTCACTCATAGAATCGAAGATAAAAAGCAAGGAAATTGAAAAGGCACTGTATGGTAGATAATTGAGGATTTATGTTCATCATTGTACTGGAACTATTATTCAGTTCTATATTTACTTTTATCGGACATGCAATGACAATTCATATATTGCTTAGGTTGGAATAGTATTGTAACATCGGTTTTCATTAGCAGTGCCCGTAGCTTTCAATTTTTAATTTTATATCTTCATTTTAAAGGAAATAACTTGCCATTAGCTCTTAATTCATTTTAAGGTGAAAATTTATAACTTTGCTTAGGTAGTCGGAATTCTGTCCACCATTCTCATGTAAAATCTCTAAATCAAGAAATGGGTTTGGAAATATACCGATTTGAGCAGTTCTGATGCCTTCATGCAAAAGGCGCCATTACCATAGATTTTGTTATGTATGGTTTCATTCAAAATATGATCAGCAGCCGAGAAAAATGTAGCTGTTTTCTTTCATCCATTACATTGGTTTCAGCCCAGAAAAAAGTAGCTGTTTTCTTTCATCAATTACATTGGTGTTTATTATCTAAAGGGGAATTTTTTATATTAGCAACACCACACCCCAACCTGGAGGAAATTTTCTTCCAATTTATGGGGTCAAACCTAAACATTTTCCCCAGAAGAAATTGTGGGACAATGCATGCAGACTGGCAGTTCTATTGTAGAAGAGGTTTTAGCAGGCCATAGCTGTAACTTTTTTCAAGAGGTTATAAGTTCGAAGACCCCGGGCCCAACAATCAAGTTTGTTAGGGTGGAGCTTCTTGCTTGTTGAACCGTAACAAGTCATTTGGTGTTAGCTTGAACCTCCACCACTGAGCAAGACTCCGACTTTTTACCTCATGTTGAGGAGCCGGTGTGTGAAGTGCTAATCAAGTAGGATTTTTTTTGTTTTTTTTTGGGCTAAGGTTGATCCGATCGGGAATCCCCTTGTCTGGTCAGTCTTTTTTGACATTATAGACATGCTTGCTTTGACATGATTAAACCTATTAAGAGCACATTCATTTTGATAAATTGTTTCCTGTGATTACCATATATGGCTGTGATAGTTGACACCGCATGGGATTTCAGGAAGAAGGAGCGCAGCAGTGTGTAGCATCTTTCTTAGAATAAACTTTTTCAAAGCTGGAGTCATTTATACCATGACTACTGCTATCAGCATGAGGTACTTAAACCACTTTTCCTCACCACTCCAAGTTTTAAGGCTTTCTTACAATAACTCTTCCCTTTATATGGTTGTATTTGGCTTTTGAAGCGCAAAGTGAATGTACTTTTATTTTGCAATTCCTTTGCCATACAAAGTTCTGATTTGGCATATTAAGTTAATTATGGATAAGAACTCGTGACGTGTTTGTACAGATGAGTAGATCTCGGGGTGACAATTTCCAGTATCATATTGTCATTGTAAGCTGCACATTGACATGGTTTAATGGAAGAATGCAACAATGTAATTTGACTTGAGGGTTCAATTGGGTTATATAATTGAGCTGCTTCAGTCAAACGTCATTGACACATCGAGGGCATCCTTAAGCTTGCTAACTAATTCAACTTTATAAAGAGTTAGGAAACTGATGGCATAAAATAAAATAATATTGCTAGAAGGATGAATAAATAGGGATGTGATTGGTATCTCGATAAAATCCACTGGCTGAGTAGAAAAATGCCTTCTGTTTGATTTCAATCAGCAAATGTTTTTGAACTGTATTCATCCTGTTCTGGAAATGGCTGCAGAGCAATTCAGAAATCAAACTGTTATCACAAGGAAGGGCACAATGCTGCTTGTGAATTTGACACCACTACATATATGCTTTTCTTCGGAATTGTTCAGGCAGCAATGTCTCAGATACCCAATTTCCGTGATATAGAATGGCTCTCAATTGTTGCTGCAGTCATGTCTTTCTGCTATTCCATCATTGGATTAGCACTTGGACTGGCAAAAGTAATTGGTATGGCCAAGAATATGCTATGTTATTAAGTCATTGTAGTTGCCAAGGTTGCTGAAACGAGGAAAATAAAATTATGGGTAACTTAAAAATTTTCTTTCAATATAAATCTGATTTTGATCCTTAGATCTGAAATTGCAGGAGACGGAAGCATAAAGGGCAGCATTGAAGGGGTTCCTACTTCTACTGCAATCCAAAAAATTTTTCTGGTTTCTCAAGCACTTGGGGACATTGCGTACGCCTTTCCATTCTCGGTCTTTCTTATTGAGATACAGGTGTAATGGATTTTATTTGTATATAGACACATTTCACTTTATTATAATCTGAAGTCGCTATTAGCATTTAATTAAACAATGGAACTTGTAAAACATGAAGGACACTTTGAAGTCACCTCCATCTGAAAAATCCACCATGAAGAAGGCCTCGACGATTGCAATCAGCATTATAACATTTTTTTACCTCTGCTGTGGAGGATTTGGCTACGCAGCCTTTGGGAATTCTGCACCAGGGAACCTCCTGACTGGATTCGGATTCTACGAGCCATATTGGCTCATTGACTTTGCTAATGCATGCATCATTCTTCATCTAGTCGGAGGATATCAGGTACTGCTGCTGCTACTACTCATGGATACTAAATGTTTTGCACCTTAATGATGTGTTTGGTTGGACATTGGATTCAGAAACCGGAATGAGAATTCCCGCTCACAGGAGAAGAATTCCCGTGTTTGGTTGATCTTTGATCAAAGAACTTGAACTAAGGAATTCTCACATTTGAAGAACTGTAAGTTCTGGAGTTCGATGTCGTATTTGAAAATCCTACAAAAAGTGGAAAAAAGGCGTGAATTTACAAAGTTGCTATCATTAGTTTAATTGTTTGCAAAAGAGAATTGTAATTTATCCTTTCCACTCATATTCTCACTCCATTCCCAAACTTTAGTAAAAGGAAGTCTCATTCTAATTCCTTGAGGCACCAAATGTTAAAATTTTGCTCCTATTCCCGTTACCGTTGGCAACCAAAAGTTTCTATAATTTCTATAATTCATATACATTTGTGATTGTCACCACTGGCTGATTCTCTACTCTCGTGCAGCTAGTAGTATATCACATATGAAGACACATTTAGAACCAACCAAAGATTGAAAACTGCTCATGAAGTTTACTTTTCTAGTCCAAAAAATATTCATACTGCTTTGTACTTAGAGGCTGTTTGGTGCACAAACTTCCCCACCCCCCCAAAAAAAAATTAAATAAATAAATAAAAATACTTTTACCAATTTCTCCAAATTTCTACACCAAACACAAAACCAACTTTCTCCAACTTCAGCTAATTTTTATCAACTTTCTCCAACTTTTACAAATTTAGATCAAATACCCAACTAACTTCTAAAGTGCCACGTGTCAGTCTGCGATAAAAAAGTTACATTTTTTTTTTGAGATTTTTGGTAGTGCCAAACGGCCCCTTATTGTACATTTGTAATGCGAGTGACCCTTGTTTCTTCTTATGTATCTGTTGTGTTGCCAGGTATATAGTCAGCCACTATTTGCTGATTTAGAAGGATGGATTGCTGAGAAGTTCCCTAACGGTGGATTCATAAACACGAATTACATTTTGAAAGTTCCGCCATTTCCTGCTTTTAGATTAAATCTTCTGAGGCTGTGTTTCAGAACTGCCTATGTTGCGCTAACCACCGTAATCGCAATGGCCTTCCCTTACTTCAACCAAGTAGTGGGAGTGGCCGGGGCCTTCAACTTTTGGCCGTTGATTATATTTTTCCCCACGGAGATGTATATCGTGCAGAGGAAAATCACACCTTGGACGAGAAAGTGGATCTTCTTTCGCGTTTATGCGGTTGTTTGCTTGGTTGTAGCATTGTTGGCTTTGGTTGGTTCAGTTGAAGGGCTGATTGCAGCAAGGTTTAGTTTAGGCATGTCATTTTCTCTTCCTGAACGTGAGAGTTGATATCCCGATGATTGTTTGATATATGTAAAAAATTTTCAATTGTTTCAGCTGACTGGAAAGCTTATAATGCACCATCATTTGTGTAATTATCAGATGCTGGGATTGGTAAAAGTTAAAAAGTGTTGACGAGTTGCATTGGTTTCTTTCTCTAACATTATAATTTTTGAAATTTAATGTTAGAATTGAACCAAACTAAACCGAATTTTAGTTAGTTTATTCGAGCTTGGTTTAAACAAACAGCCAAGAGCTCGATTTTGAGTTCGAGCTTTTATTTCTACTTGGCTTTTGTTTTGGCTTGATAAATAGTAAGTTGGGTTTAAGCTTGCGAATAGTTTCATTGACTAACCAAAGCGTCATCTTCATTTAAAATTTTATGACCCATGAATATTCAACTAAACTAAAATGACATTATTTTATCAAATAAAAACGACGTCGTTTTTATTTTAAAATATTATAAATATATATATATATATATATTTTTGAACTTATTTGTGAATTTTTGAGTAGAAGTAGGTAGAGCTTGGGTTAAATTTTGAATAAGCCATAAAATAAGTTTCAAGTTAGCCCGTTTGAGGTCACAAATTGAACTCAAGTTATGCCTTGATCAAATTGAACTCAAACAGTTCAAAAACTATTGGTTTTTTTCATGGTCATTTCTATTTCTATTGGATGCTATGATTAAAGGTGGTAAAAGCCAGGCTCGAGCTTGGATTTGATAAGGGTATTAGGGCTTTCTTATCTACCCAAGCTCAGGTCGACTTAGGATTTCGACCCTAAACAAAATTTCAAGCCTGCCCATAATATTTTTATTAATTGTCTCGCGCGCTCGGTTGGCCCGAACTTAGAATTTATCATAGTAAATTTTTCTTATTAAATCTCTTAAAAAAATCTATTGTTAAATTATATCAGTACTCATTTCAGAACTAAAAAAGAATGGTGATGTAAGTATTTTTTAGAATTTAAATTTCAGTAAATACATAATAGCAAATGGACAGAAGTCACCGAGCAAATCATTGCATAATTTATATATATGATATAATATATATGTATACTAGAAATTATTTGTGCATAAAGGCTCGTGTTTGAAATTTGAAAGTAAAGTCAAGTAGACTTTGAAATATGAATAAACAAAACTCTCTCTCTCCAATAAATTTCAGCCATTTATGATTATAAAATAAAATTTCAGCCTTTAATTTGGAGATAGATATCAAATCACTAAACTTATTTATTATATAGATAAATAATACTAAGCTCTCATGGCTCCAACAAGTTAAAATCATATAATACAATATTAAACTCGAAACGGGCCGGGTCTGGACATATTTGCACAAACCAAAGGCCCGGTCGTAAAAAAAAGAGTTCGGGCCAATTTTTTGTCCAAGTCCGTACGTGGGTTAGGACAATTGGGCCATCCGGGCCTCTTAGTTTTGCAAAAAGTTAACGTAGAAATGTAATATGACAACATTTGATTGTAGTAAATTAAAAAAAATTAGTAAAAATTAGATTTTTTTTTATATATATATTTTCAGCCTTCCAGACCGTCTCGATTAAGCCGTGGTCAGTTCTAGTTATGTATGAAACGAACATCTTTGCTTAGAAATGTGAGAAGTTGAAACATGTATTCATACTTCGATAAACTGTAAACTCACACCTGTTATTGATTTGAGGTACATACCATGTTTGGTGTCTGAGAAACTTCCTCTCTCTATGTGTACCGACCAACCAACCACTCTTTCCAGGAATATTTTGTCATGCAAACAAAACCTTAGTGCTATTAATAAATCCCAGAGTAGACAAAGACTGTGTGGGCAAGGGCAGACATCAAAATGGAAGATTGTTTGGTTTGGTTAGAAATGCGATGGAGGCACACGTGAGAGAAGAAAACCTTAGCTTTCGCAAGTGGAAGAACTCTCTCTCATCTCATCAAATCTTTTTGAGAAGTTTTGTGTGATCAAATCAGAAAGCCACCCAACTCTCTGCAAGCTGAGGCAGTCAGTCAACCCTAGAGAGAGAGAGAGTTGACAAGTGGGGGTGTCTTGTGGGTGAGCTACCGGCCCATCTCTCACACCCTCTATGGCGTTGAATTCTTTAATCAACTCATGCACCTTTGGTGGAACTCTCTCTCTCTCTCAAGCAATTGCTTTCATTCCCATATAAGTCTCTGCCCCTATTTATTTACTCAGCTAGTTGATCCATTTTTATTCTATTGAAAAAAAAAAAGGAAGTAGCTTTTGTTAAACAAACAACAAAAATAAAAGAAAAAGAAATTGAACTGCACAGAAAGTACTTAAGATGGGTCGAATTCCATGTTGTGAGAAAGACAATGTGAAGAGGGGACAGTGGACTCCTGAAGAAGACAACAAGCTCTCGTCTTACATTGCACAACATGGAACCCGGAACTGGCGTCTAATCCCCAAGAATGCAGGTTAATTTATTCGTGTTTACTGTACTATTTCCTCTCTCTCTCTCTCTCTCTCTCTCTCTCTCTCTCTGTATATATATGTGTACATATATAATTAGGATATAAAATACTGTAAAGTTTATGAGATTGGTTAAATTTCAGGTCTCCAGAGATGCGGGAAGAGCTGCAGGCTGCGATGGACGAACTACCTCCGGCCTGATCTGAAGCACGGACAGTTCTCAGAAGCTGAAGAACAAACCATTGTCAAGCTTCATTCAGTTGTTGGAAACCGGTACAGCCCCGCAACTTTTAACCTTATGAAACGTGAAAACTTCAAAACAAATTTTGTATCTTTATATTATGCATAATATTAGATGCACAAACTCATTAAACATATCAAAAGATGTGCATGACACCACGTATTTAATTATTTTATAATTTTTCAAATAAATTTATAAAACAAACCTAACTTTGAGTAGGTTAAATATTTCAAATCTTAAAATCTCCAATTTCATTTTGTTTATACTTAATTATATATTTGGAGTTATGAAAAAGTTAAAAAAAATTAAAAAGACAGTATTAAAGTAATGTAAAAGTGACACATGATTAAATTTAATTAGAAGAAGTTGAAAACTCTTAAAATTCTTTTAGAATTTTTTTAAAAAAAATTTGAAACTAGGATCCTAAATTATTACATTAATTTTTTTTTGCATTGATTTGTCCTTTTTTTAGTGTTATTTTAATATATAATCAAAAAGTAATTATAAAAAATTATATATATATTTTACTAATTTTTTGCCTTGCCTTCATTTTTTTTAAATTATCATATCTTTATTCGTACTTACAATGTATCGACAATGGCGGAGCCAAGAAGCGGCAAGGAGGGCATCTGCCCCCTTGATTTTTGACATGAAATTATTAAAATGCCCTTACCATTTTAATTTTATTAAAAAATTAAATTAATTCAAAATTCAAGTATTTTGGTCTTATTAAAAAAATTAAGATTATACAAAATTTTTAAACATAAAAGAAATTTATAAGAAATCAAATATTTTTTGTATAATAAAATATATTATCCCACAACACTATAGAATTTTTTTTTGGCATAATATCATTAATTTTAACCTATAACATAACAAATTCTATACATAATAAAATTTAATATAATTATATATATATTTTGTTGTAATGAGGAACATTTTCATTAAACCTTAGTTACTGTTAAAAGGGGGTTAATTAAACAATTGTAAAAATTATATTCATTGGTTTAATATACAAAGATGATTTTCTCGTTTCCTCTTTTTTTCTTTTTCTCTCTAAAAGTAACATTATTTTTCTTCTACTCTTAAATTCAATATAACTTTTTATCTTCTTCTTAGGTACTTAGTGTTTCTTTTAGTAAAAATCTTATATTTACCTTGATGTGTCAGTATCTTATATTTTTATCCGTACTTTTAAGTTATTATAGTTTTAAAAAAAATTTATAATGGTAAAAAAAAAAAATAATGAGTATAACGAGATGTAACTTAAAAAAAAAAAAAAAAATAGAGTATGCCTCCGAAAAGTTCAAAGATACTACGAACTGACCGATTATTGAATCCTGAAGACATGTTTTACGTTCTTGTTCCAATAATCTCTCTCTCTCTCTCTCTTCTTCTTTTTTTTTTTTTTTTCCCCCAATTTTGTTGTGTCTATAACCTCTTTCTCTCGTAGGTGGTCATTAATAGCTGCTCAGCTGCCTGGCCGGACCGACAACGACGTGAAGAACCACTGGAACACCAAGCTGAAGAAGAAGCTTTCCGGCATGGGAATTGATCCGGTCACTCACAAGCCCTTCTCCCACCTCATGGCGGAGATCGTCACCACGCTGGCGCCCCCGCAGGTGGCTCACCTGACCGAGGCCGCCCTCGGGTGCTTCAAAGACGAAATGCTCCACCTCCTCACCAAGAAGCGGATCGACTTCCAGCTCCAACAATCCGGCGGTGGAGGAGCTCCGGCGACAGTCGCCTACGGTGGCCCAACCGCCACCGCCGCCACCGATCATCAGGATGACGACACCATCGAGAAGATAAAGATGGGGTTGTCGAGGGCGATGATGCAAGAACCAAACATGGTGATCTCAAACAAGACTAGCAATTGGGACTCCGTTGGAGAAACTTCTAATGGGGGATGCGTTGGTGGCTTTCATGGTGCTTCAGTTTCTGGGTTTCAATATGGGTTTGGGAATGAAGGAGATGGATCTCCATCGCCGTGGAACCAGAGCGTGTGCACTGGTAGCACAGAAGGAGCCCACCACCACCAGCAAGGGAGGTTCAGTGAGAGAATTGATTATCATCATCAGGATGAGAATGGAGATGATGATGAGTCTGATCATCAGGCTGGAAAAGGTGCTAAAAGTGGGCCCAGCTTGTTTAATTCAGGGTGTGTTTTGTGGGATCTACCATCTGATGATCTGATGATGAATCCCATGGTTTAAAAATTGTGAAAGAGTAGAAAGGGAAAATTAAATAAAATAAATAAATAGATAAATAAATAAAATTTTGAATTAAAAATTCTATTTTGATGACTGAAAGCTTAAAATCTTAAATATACAAACATTTATTTCAGAAGTAATTAAGTGCAATTGAGTTTTGCATTTTATGTATAATCGGGGTGCAATAAAAGTTTATATTTTTAAAATTTTAAATTTTCATTTGTTAAAATAAAAATAATAAAGATGCAAATAGTAAATAAAACCTATTCTACTATCAAGGATAGACCCAAAATTTGTAATAAGTGGAAATAAAATTATATTTTTAAAATAAATAGGAACAAAAATAAAGAGGAGACAAAAGTCTAATAATAATAAAATAAAAATAAAATTTATAAGTAAATAAAAATATAATTAATAAAACTTTTATAATTTTTTAAATAAGTGGAGTTCACTGGGCCTAGGTCTGCCCATGTCTATTATTTACGATTATAATATGATTGGGAACAATTAATATAACAACTTATAATTATTTGGATCCACAGACTATTCCAATTAAATCCCTTCTTTAACAGGGATGTTCTGTAGATCAATTAAGCTTAATATGATGACTAAGAGGATGTATCAGCCACCATCAGCAAGAATTTAATTAACTTTGTCTAATAAATATTTATATATTATTTAATAAATGTGTACAGTTTTATTATTATTGTTGTGTAACTTCCCATAAGATTTGTAGATAATAGAAGTAAAATATAATTTATTTCTATATAATAAAACACATCTTTTAATAAGATGTTTATCCTACATGGTAGGAGAGAGAGAGAGAGAGAGAGACTTGGGGGTTGAGTTAGTTGGGTTGTATTGTTAAGTTGGTGAGGTTCAATTGTTATCTTCCGTGATTGATTTGCGAGATTGTGATTATGCACTCTAGCTCCTTTAAGATTTGGTACAAGAGCATACCTTTAACTTCTCTTAAAAGACTACACAAACATACCATTGTACCAAATCTTAAAGTAAGTCAGAACACATAATCACATCTTACAGACCACTATGTAGGATAATAATTAAACTCAACTAACATAACAATACAACCCAATCAATGCTATCCCTAAGTCTCTCTCTCTCTCTCTCACACATGTCATGTAAGACAAACATTACACCAAAGGATGCGCTTTATTATACAGATATCATTTCACAATCATATGGAATGATGGAAATGTAACTGTCAACCCAACAAAGTCAAAATGCAACCGTTGTAGTCGTTGTACTTTAAAAAACGGTTTCAAGTTCTTGGCCATTGTTTCCTATAAAATTGTTTTCCTTTGTTGAAAGTTGTGTATAAAAATAAAATTGCTAAAAAGAGAATAATAAAGAGTATAAGATCATAAGAGAGATTGAACAGTTTTGAGCAGACAATCTCTTATATATATATATATATATATATTATAGAAATAAAGAGTATAAAAAATGCACATAGCTGGACATATTACAATTAGCTACATAAATGTTTGTCTAGCAAAACAGAGTCCAGAACCCAGATACTTTGGGAGCATCTCTGTCCAATTGTCCTATGTAAGTTGCAAGAGCCCGAAAAGAACCAGAACTTTCAGACAATTATGGCTTGCGGGCAGGCCTCCTCCATATTCAATCCAAAATCCTAGGCAGTCTCAAAGCCAAATATTCGAAAAACGCCTGTGAAACAAACAAAACCCAGCAAATGTGAATTCTAATTTTTCCCTTCCACCATCAGTGAATATTATTAACAAATAATAATAATAATAACAACATATGAATACCTTCATCAGCCTGATATTTGTTTTTGTCATCTCCGGCATATGCAAGCAAATTGTATTTGGGATTCCATTCAACGCTATTCATTGCAGCGCGGCAGGGTATTTGGTGGACTGATCGTCCAGTTTGAACATTGGACTGTTAAGAAAGCTAGCCGCATTAGTACCATTATTAAGCCAACCTTTTTTCAGTTCAATGGATCAAAATATAATAATCTTAGCCATCTAAAGTTGGGGGCACACAAGGATTTATAATTAGTAAGAACAAAAGTACAAATTTTGGTTGAATGGGGCAGAAGTCAAGAAAAATAATGAGAGTATAAGTGTGAAACAATGGGGAAAAAGTGAAATTTCTAAATAAATAGGGGCAAAAACAATAGTCCTAGTGTAATTTTCAGATCAGTGACTCAGTCCATCCTCGTCTTCAGTAGAGATCAAAACTGTGCAGGAAGGGAAGATAGAACTACCATTGCAGAGAAAGTTTTCTCGTATAAATGACAATGTAGCACGGAGGAAAAGAAGGATAAACAAACCCCCTGCTGCCTAACTAATTTATGTTTTCCATATGAATGAAAACAATATAAAAGGCGGAGAAACTGCAATGAAGATGTTTGATGATGCATACGTACTATATCAATGAATAAATCTTCACTGGCAGAAGCAATATATTCTCCTGTGTAATTGAAGCTTATTGTCCTGACCGGCCATCTGAGAATAAGCGAAGAAGCAAAGAAAGGTCATTCCCTACCTAGGTTTGGATGTAATCAAAACCTTAATTAGGTATCTAGAGAAGATCTTGCAGCGAAGCTAGGCTGTACAAGTGAAGATAAACATAAAAATCAGAGGACAGAAGAAGATCACAGGAGAGACTCACTCAAGTTTTGTGAATGTTCGCACGCAAAGCATCTCCGTGATATCCCAAAGACTCACTAAGGAATCAGCACTGCCCACAGAAAAATACCTGCCACGGTATAACAAGGCCTTACATGTTAAAATGGTTTTATTACATGGTATCTCCTAGTAAAGACTTGATAATCAAAGCTCTTTTGACTAGAAACAATGGGTATTTTTCTTAGAAGGAATAAAATCAATTTATTGAGTGTGTAGTTTGTATTCTTTTATTTTGTTTCAATTTTATCATAAATGGATGTCATTAGGTTGTAGTCAATGCAAAGATCATTGCACGCATTTTCTGATAGCAATATAATCATCAACTTGGGAGTAAATCCAGGCACTGGATCCATCTAATCATCACCCTAGGAGGGGGCTCGATGAAAACTGAGTTATCCATAAGCCATGCAGCCTATACTATATGGCATGCATTCCAATTATTTTACAAATAATCTGATTCAGTTATTACTAAAGCAATGCACTTAGGATGTGTTTGAACCAAGGACTTGGTGACGAGAAAAATAGAAGGGAAAAGAAAAAATGGAGTGGGAAATGAAAGAAATATAAGATCCCAAATAAATATTCTTATTTGGTCGGGTTAGAAAATATAAGACAATTAAAGGCATTTCCTAATAAATTAATTTTTTGATTTATTTTCTTTTCATTTCTCAAATTATGTGCTTTTTCTTTCCATTTTCCACCACAACCAAATAATTTTTAATCTCCATCTCTTTCATTTTCCGTCAATAAATCTATGGTACCAAACACAGCCTTTAATATAAAGGCTAATATTAAACTCAACTTAACAAAACAAAGCGTAATCCCAAACTAGTCTAATCGACTACATGAATCATTTTCCTCCATTCATTTCTATCAAAGGATTATGTTTTCTCTGAGATTATTAAATTGTCATGT
The DNA here is from genome assembly GCA_019916065.1 of Vitellaria paradoxa. Taxonomy (NCBI): domain Eukaryota; kingdom Viridiplantae; phylum Streptophyta; class Magnoliopsida; order Ericales; family Sapotaceae; genus Vitellaria; species Vitellaria paradoxa. The sequence goes on along the minus strand of CM034234.1, from coordinate 18,618,331 downwards.
TTTCTCCGAGATTATTTGAAATTGTCTTTTCTCACAATTTCAGTCCATGTAATCATAGATATCATTTTATCTTTTTTTTTTTCTCATTCTATTTGGATATAATCACTCTTCTTTACTGGTACATCTCCAAGGCTACATTGGACATAACCAAGCTATTTTAAACAACTTTTTCTCAAATTTTCTTCTATTGTAGCCACCTCAACTTTCTATTAAATATATTTATTTCTTATCCTATAGTTTCTTGTATTACTATGACTAATCCTAGACCTAATTCTATCTATCAATACAATATCATATACAAACAACATCACATCAAGAGATGTCGTCTTACATGTGCTAGTAAAATCAACCATAACCAAAGTAAAAAGACAAATGTTTAAAGCAAATTCTTGGTGCAAACTAACTATAATTGGAAAATCATTTATATTACTGCCAAGTCCAACAATTCTTACACTAGTAATTGATCCATCTTACATATCATTAATCACTTTAATATATTTCATAGCTACCCCTTTCTTTTCCAAGATCCACCATAAAACTTCTCTTGAGAGTTGAGACCTATCATTTCTGTTCTCTTAATCAATAAAAATCAAGTGAAGTTCTTATTTTCTCCATAGTTTTTCATCAATATTCTTATAAGGAAAATAGCTTCCATATTAGATCTAACATGCATAAAATCAAATTGGTTCTCTGGTATTTTTGTCACGCATTTTAGCTTAGCATCAATCAATATCGTAAAGTTTCACAGATGGCTAATAAGCTTACTGCATCCTTTATTCTTCTAGATCGTTACTAAAATACTTTTCCTCCATTCTTTAAGCATTTTATTAGTATGTAAAATCATATTAAAAAATTAGTCAACCAAATTATCTCATCATCCCCTAGACACTTTCAAGCTTTATTCAGAATTCTATTTTGACCTAAGTTTTTTCTATCTTCATCTTTTTAATTGCTTTGATTACTTCTGCAAACTTAATCATACATATAAAAGTTACATTTACTCAACTGGGTTATTAAGGTCTCCCAAATTCTTCTAATAACAACTATTAAATAACTTGTCAAAATAACTTTTCCATCTCTCCTATCCTCCAATTTTACCAAAACTCTTTGGTTCTCATTTTTTGTACACTCAATCTGATAGAAATCCTTAATTTTCTTCTCTCTTATTCTAGACAACTTGTTCAAGAGAACCTATGTTTTACAATCTTAATGGACACCTAATTCTGGATGAAAATGTTTGAAGATTGATGATGTAAAACTAAGGCATAGCGGACAGGGTCAAGGAACCAGGTATCCAAGAGGAACACGTGTATTAAATAATAGAACATGCACTAAATTCTATTTCTCAGTCCCATGACCACCACTATAAACTGACCACATTTAGAATTGGAAATTATGGGATGGTAACTCATTGTCACCTTGAGTGAGGATATGCATCCTCACAATGTTATTATATATTTACTAAAGTCTAGAGTTTTTACAGCAACTTTCTAATAGAAAGGAAGCTACAGCAGACTTCCAAAGCCACATGTCAGAAGGATGCTAACAAGCAGATAACCAAAAATATTTAAGAGGAATATGAAGCACACCTTCCTAATGGGTCAATTGCAATACAATAACAACCTGCTGTATGAGCCATGAGGGTGTCAACTGGTCGAAGAGATGGATATGCCAATACTTCAACAGTGCCTGTGGGAGGAATAACATGAATAACAAAACCATTAATTATTCGTAACATGGAAAAGGCATGACATCCAAATTAGGTAATAAAAGATGTCTATGTCCCCACATCAACAAAAATCAATCTTCCTACTTAGCAATTGTTCTCACCATTTCCCGTTGTCAAAAAGAACATATCCCCTGTCATGTTCCAAGCAATCTCATTTACCTGAAAAGTAAGGAATCAAAACCACTTAATTTGCGGAGTTATATAACATAAATATGTTCAGAGATATTTCCACCAAGCCAATCATCTTAGTCCACGGTATACACAACTAGATTCCACATAATTTCTTATATCCACTGCTACACTAACTAGCAACTACAGAAAACGTCTTTAGCCCTTATTATTACTATTATTATTATTATTATTATTATTATTATTATTATTATTTGATAAGTAATTACCATTGTATGTAAACCAACATAATGTGGGTCAAAGACCATTTTTAAATTTTTAAGAGAAGAGCTAGTAAGTTTTTGTGATAACAAAGCTTCCACATTCAAATTTGGTGAAGATATTTAAGAAATTCAGCCCTGTGTAGCGAGGACCAGTGACCACATCAGCAAGAAATAGTGGTACAATTCAAGTTCAACCAATTTAAATAAGAAACAAAGGCCAAAGGAACCTAAAAGAAGCAAGAAGAAACACCACGACTAGCTGCCTTCACCCTCCGCTTAGCATAGCTGCTCAGTTTGGGTCATTTGTCAAAAATAATACTTAGGAACATGAGTTCCAAATGATGGGTTACTATTTCAGAGGCACCTCGCCACAAAGCGATGGTTAAAGTGTGTTCATTTGACACTTTCTGGTAACCGATAGGAAAAAAAGAGCACGAGTTTGGACAAGATTACCTCGTAATTGAATTTACGCTTATGGATGGGCTTAAATTTCCGCACGTCCAATATAGTTAGTTCGTCATCCTATAGAAAATGACATCAACAGGGTGAGATAAGGGGCCACATACCTGTCCCAACTTGTTGAATATAGTATGACAGAAAATAAGAATTTAAGAATGCCTGTGAGCCTTACGAATCCAACAAACCTAAAACCAATAGAAACCTGAGTTTGAACAAAAAATGGAATACCAAACAAAATACTGTGTTCATAGAGATTGAATACAATGAAAGACATTAGCAAATAACAATATATTTTAATGCGTACCCTATTCCCAACGGCTATGTGTGTACCATCAGGCTTGTAGGTGATGTTAATATTCTCGCCGCTAAGTTCAGCTTGCTGAGAGCATTTTCCACCTGCAGAAACCAAATAAGATATCAGTCAGCATCCCTTTCTTTGTCTATAAGAAAATCATGTTAGCAGGTAAACACTTAGTTATGCAGCACTTTTTGACAAACATGACTAATAAATCAGACCAGATGAATTCTTAAACTATTCTTTTCCCTCTAATCTGGAAAGGAACTTCTTGCACTTCAGCTTAAAAGGGAAGCAGTTCTTCAACTTCATTTTCATTACAGTTTATTTTGTTGTCTATATTTTTACTTTTATTTTATAACAACAATAAATGAATGAAATATCTCAATATCTATAATAAGAAAGGTTCATCTTTTGAGCCCATTTGTTAAAAAACACTTTCTAATTTACTTATTATTGTAACCAAAAACAGACACAGCAGACCTTTTCATAACCATGCTAAAAGTATAAGAAGCTCCAAAATCACTATTTTCTATTAGGGCATGTTTGTTTTATGAGATATGGGATTGGATAGGAGATAGCATCAAATTCCTAACTTTCATTCCACATTTAATTATGCTCATTTTCCTGGCATAACATCTATCATACAATATAATTTATAATGTTATCTACATTCCATAAGAGATGTTATACCGATTTGAAAAAAAAAAATTGCAGCGAGAACATAGGATAAAAATTAGAAATGGGATACTTTCTAATGAAACAATCCCATATCTCATGAAACATACATGCCCTAACAGCATTATTGCCTAAACTCCAGTTGCATTTCATTTTCCATTTCACACACACTTATATAGTATAACTTTCACTTACTCCGAGCATCCCATAGACGAACAGTCTTGTCGCCAGATGCAGTTGCTATTAGGTCAGCATGTTTGGGGTCCCAACACAACTGATCCACACTATCAGTATGCCCCTTCAATTCAATATCTTTAACCTTGCCCTGCAACCAAAAAAAAGGTCCAAATAACAAATAGAATGCAGGGAAAATTAAGGCCATGTTTGGAACATGGGATTGTTGAGGGAAAGGAAAAGTGAAAGAAAATTGTAGGAATGCAAAATCAAAAGAAAAAATCAAATTTATTTTATTTTATATATTGAGTCAAAAAAATAAGACAAAAATGAATAGGTATCTATTAACAAATTTTAACTTTTCCTTGGTTAGGTATACAAAAATTACACAAATTATAAATTTTATTTTCCCTTCATTTTTCCTTTCCATCCACAAATCCATGTTCCAAACATAGCATATAAGTGTTGGAAATGACGCATTTCCCGCAATGAACCGAAGAAATCAAAGAAAAAGGGCAGGTTGAAAGCTATATCACACAAAACCATTCGGAAACTCAGAACTCCAACTGACAGAGAATGCTAAATTAAGCTTAAATTACAAAGACAGATTCAATCATCCAAGAGGCTGTCTAAATTCTATATATGTGTGTATTGTAAGAATCGTACATGTCCATGAGGTTCGATATGCCAAATCCGAGCAGTTTGATCGACGGAACCGGATGCGAGCTTCGTGCCAATGCAATTCCAAGCCACCGAATGCACCTTTCAATGCACCCAAAAATTAAAAAAAAAATGGTATAAGTTTCGATAGAAGTAATCAGAAATTGAAGATGAAGAGAGCAAAGAAGCAAATGCGAAAAGCTAGGGATTTCAACCAATTCGTCATGGTGATCGCGAAGTAAAAATGAAGGGAAAAAAAAAAAACGCCAGATAGAAAAACCTTCTTCTTGTGGCCTTGGTATTCTCTGCTGTGGAGGTTTTTGAAGGGTATGGTTTCTTCCTCCATCTCGCTGCAACTGCAACCCCCTTCCAAAGTCGCGACCCCTCTCTTCTCCTGCTCCGAGTTTCACTTCAACAGTTCAGTAACCTGAAAAGTCAACCCGAACCCGAAACCACAGCCCGGCCCACTATATAAATTTCTCATAAGTGGCCCGACAAATCACATTCCAATCCTTGAATGAGTGACTTCAATTACAAATTTTGGTTAAATATACAAATTAATTTAATCAAATCCTTGATTTAAAACGAAAATCCCATTTCACTATAGTTTTTAAAAGATTACTCCAATATTATAATAATTTAATAAACAGTAGTCATCAATATAAGTAACAAATTAATCAATAATAATTAATAATAAATTTCAAACAATACAATTTTACTAATAATAATCCACTAAGTTAATAATTGATAATCCACTTGGCGATTTCCCCCGTTACCAAAAAAAAAAAAAAAAAATTCATGGCACAGGCCATTTGGACAATAAAAGTGGCCAAATTTTGAAAAAATTAGGGAACGTCATTCACTTTTGAGTGTTTGGAAGACCAACTAAAAGTGATCAAAAAGTCTATTGGTGCAGTGCAAAATAGTTTTGATCAAAAAGTAATACAAAAAATTGACAAATGTTAAAAAAAGTGGGGGAAAATGATAACTTTTTGCAATTTCTTGTGACTTTTTGTAAAAATTTACAAAATTTAAATTTTAAAAATAAACACACAAAAAATAAAAATGACAAAACTTGATAAAAGTAGATAAATATTTATAATTTCTTGTAACTATCGATGATTTTTGGTTCAACCAAACGGGGCCACAATTTCATTTATAAAATATTCTCATTCTTCTAATGAACATTTATATACATATTGGGAGTGTTTGGTTGGTTAAAAGTAAATAAAACTTATAAATTTTTACCAATTTTTATATTTTCTTCAAATTAAATTTTACTGCCTATCACTTTTACATCAAATTTTTATACTTTTATTGTACTATTTGACAAACTTTTACCAACTAAACATCCCATTGTATTAGGATGTAAAAAAATATAAAATAGTAATTACATACATGTAGATGTATATTTATAATATAGAAGTTGGATTGGTTATATAACTCATAATATTTTTACGAAATAATGCGAATGGATGGCTTAAGTTTACTTAATAAAAAAAGATAAATTACATTTATATTCTCTAGATATTTAGTAATTACACTTAAATCTTTTAGTCTTAAAAAATTATAATTATCTCACTTATTTTAAAATATTGTTAATATTAATATTTGTTTAAATCAACCGTTAAACTTTAATAAAAAAATGTCGCACTAATTAAAATTTTATTTTAATTTTTTATTTAACCTCTCCTTTATCTTATATACTTGTTAATTTTTTACAAAAATTATCAACTATTTATTTTTACATTATTTACATTTTTTATAAAAAAAAATTGACAAAAAATGAATGGGAGAAAACTAAAATAGAAAAAATATCTAAATTTTTAGTTATTTTAATATTATTTTTTTAAATTTTAATGATTAAGATTAATTTAACAAAAATAGTTTAATATTAATTATATTTTGTAATTTTTAAATATTTAAAAGTGTAAATATAATTATTTAAATTTTAAACAAAGGTAAATGTAATTTACAAAAAAAAAAAAATGTTTATTGCAACGCTGAATGTTTGGGGAATTTCAGTAGCCGATGGCACATACGCTGATACGCATATATCACATATATATATCTCGGTCAATCGATGCATCACCCAATGTCTTTGGAATTCGAACCTTCAATAAATAAAAGCCCTTTATTCCGCCCCCACCGACGCTAGGTAAAGCGTTCGGTCGGCGGTCAATCTGGCGGGGATCTGACGCCCGATATTGCCGGAAAAGATGTCTTCCGGCAGGTATATGGCCTACTCGCCCTCCCCCTCCGCTCCTCACTCTCCTCACATCGGCGGCCTTCGCTCCGCCACCACGGCCTTCGTTGAGCAAGAGAAGTATGCTCTATTGACTCCTTGTCTGCTCTCTCATGCATTTGCACAAACGTCTGTCTGTAGATCTCGATCTAATTCACCGAAAGTTTCATTGAATCGATTGGTCTGATGAGTAGGTTGTTAGTGCATATAAACAACAAAACAGTAGTTGGTTCGTTTCTTCTGTCTATTTGCTTGCAATTTTGATCAATCTGATCTGGAAAAGCTTGCTTACATTCCTTTTAAATGTTTAGTTTAATGTCTGTGGTAAAAATTGACGGTCAACATTACATTTGCTTGCTGAAATTTAGTAGCTTTATGATCTAAGTAGCCTTTGTCCTCTGTTATAGATCTAAAGATTAGGTTTTAGGGCTCTGTGTTTATAGCTTAGTTCTTTGTTAATTATGAAATTTTTTGTCAAATAATGGTTAAAATTTTTTCCTTTAAATGACCGAATGCTACAAAAGTTAAAAAAAAAAAAATGCTAGTATTGCATCTGAAAAGGGAATGATTGGTCAAGGGGTTAAAATCACGTGGTTGGTCAACCAAAACCTACTCATTCCTGTAGTGTAACTAGGGAGAATATGATTGGTGCACTTGGATGTCTGTAAATTTAATTTGTTTTGCTACTCATTCCTGCTTCCTTGTTATTAAGAACTGTTATTGCAAGAGATGCTTTGTTCAAACAGTTGGTATTTTCAGCTGAGATGATTAATGAGATGTCTAAGTGGCAATGTAAGCAAACAAATTGATCTAGCAAGCATACTGCATTCTTCTTTCATCTATTAGGAACAATTGATTTTTATATATTTAAAGGGCTATCAATAAACTAGGTTGTGAAAAACAATGCCCTTTACTCCAGTGAAATGGGATCTTAGGAGCTAGCAGGTGACATTTTTTTGATAAATAAGAGATCTATGTTTTAAAAGGCGTAGAGGGGATGCTAGGCAGTACAACAAGCTCAACCAAAAAAACCAAGATGTTTGGCCCTATCATGGAACAAACGTATGAAGTGCAAAAAACCAAAAAGATCTGATTCTTTCTCCCCGGACGACCAACTATACAAAATACCCAAAAAATTGCTTTTGACTATACAAAGAATTCTCAGTGTCCCTAAAGCATTTTTTGTTCCTTCTCCCCCAAATAAGCCAAGATATACAAAAAGGGATTAACCTCCACACATCGCATTCACTCTTGTGAACCTTGGCAGCCCACCACCTCTTGAAAAAGTGAAGGCCCATTGCATATTAAAATAGGACAAAGACAAGTTCCAAAATTCTCTGACTGAGGGACACTGCACAAAAAGATGATCTATAGACTCCCCTTCCCTCGTGCATAAACAACACCAATTCACCAAAGGCAAGCCCCTTATTAAGCAGGAGCTAGGAAGTGACATTCTTTCAAACTTAATCATTTCATGTGATGTAGGCTGCCATTTCCTCTGAGGCCCTTTAGACAAAATGATGGATTTGTCATATAAATTATATAATTATTCGTTAAAGTACAGTGAATAATTCAATTTCCAGGTAACTTCCAGCAAGCCCTTGCTGCCTTTCACTCATTATCATCCCACAATGTGCAGTCTATGGAGAGAACAATTTTTCTAGGTTTAGGTGACTTTTGGTCTGTTCAATTGTTTTAGTGAGCTTGTTGAAAAGTCACCTTGTATTTTATTGTTTGTTTGTGCATTTTAGGCTATTGATGGTGCTGCTGATGTTGGTCAGCGAACTCATGAAATTGTGCCATTTGCAACCTGCCAAACAAGTTTAATTTGATGTGGTTTAAATATTTAGTCTCTTGGTAGTCTCTCCCCCCCCCCCCCCAATATCATAGACCATGTTAATTATATGGTGCAAAAGGCTCAATCATGAGTATGTTAATGCATGAATGGATGTTTATTGGTATACATAGTTGTTTTCAGTAAGTATTATTGTTTTTCAACAGGTATCTCTCTGAGTTACTTGCTGAGCGACACAAAATTAGTCCCTTTATGCCTGTGCTTCCTCATAGCTATCGTTTATTAAATCACGGTGAGTTTGGGAATCCATTATTGTGACAAGACCTGTTGGTAACTTATGCTAAAGGTTACAGTTTTCTGTTGTTTACTGTGTTTTATCATGGGAACAATAAACATTTTTTTATGTACTTTCTTTGGGGACTTCTTATTTTCCTGCTTGTACTCTTTTCTCTTTTGGTTTCATCTAATGATAATTGTTGCTTATCTGAAGAAAAGGTGAAAGAATAAGGCGACTTCCTCTGCACCATAAAGAGTAAATTGTCAATTCATGATGATTAGGAACATTTTCATAGTGATTGAAAATAAGAGAAGCAAATAAGATAAAGTCCCACTACCCTCCCTCTACATTATCTGTCAGTGCAGCAGCATTAGTACCACTTATTTTCAACATTTGATATTTCAATTTGCTAAACTTGTATGAATAATCGGCTGGACTTCATATTTGTTGACTATAGGGCAATTTAATGTTGTTGAGGTGCCCTCTCTACCATGCTTGACTGTCTTATGAGATTTGCATTATATGTTTGCTTTAGTTCCAAAGCTGGTTGGGAAGTTTCATTACTCTTAGAAGCCTGCTAAAGTGGAATGTAGTTACAGTGCGTGGATTATGGATTTGTCTTTAGAAAGTGAAAAGCAAGGATCATGCTTGTATAGCTAGTTACAGTGGGTGGACTATGGAGTTTTCTTTGGAAAGTGAAAAGCAAGGATCATGCTTATATAGCTTGAACCTTTCAGGCAGGATGGTTCTAATAACTGAAATTTGAGGCTATCCCACATCTTTCTGGGGAGCTAAAGAGATGATTTCAGACAATATTATAAAGTTTGTTTGAGATGTTTCTGCTGGGTCCTTGGAAATTGCTTTCTTGTTAAGGAAAATAATCACATTTCTGGATCGTTGGCTTTTATTTTCGTGGGTTCCAAGTTTTGTTGGCGTCCATGCTATTTTCAAAGCTAAAAAGGTACCTCAAACTGAAGGAATATAATTTGATTTGAACTGCCAGATATCATTAAAAACAATTCATTTATGTTGTCTTGTGTTATTTATTTTTGGGAATCACTGTGTTATTAAATAATCCATTCGCGTTGTCTTGTCTTATTTATTTTTGGATCTTTTTCCTTGTCTTCAGCTTCTGTGGGGAAATCTTTTGTTCATATGTCTTGTAATTGATTTTTGTTATTTCATAAATAATGTTCTATTTACGTGCACGTGTTTCTGAATATTTATTTCTTTGAAGGTCTATTTTCTTGTGAACCCCTTTTCTGTACCATGTCAATAATTATGATAAGTTTGTCTCTTATTTATGTGGTCACTGAACAGATGGATCTATCAACTATTTTTATGGATGTGTGTTGACCATTCCAGTTATAATAGGATAGAGCTTAACTGCGTGTCTTTTCCTTTACTTTTTCGCCCCCTCCCAGGTTGCATTATTTTGAAAGAATGAGTTTGTTACATGGGGAAAGCATTAATTATGACTAACCCAGGAAACAATTCGTGTTGTCTATCCATTTTGTGGCGAATGCTAACTAATTAATGCTAACTGGTGCATCTTATTCTTGAAAATTGACATTTTTGGAGCAGAAATATTGCGTGTAACCACACTGTTGGGGAATGCATCAGTTTTAGATCAAAGTGGCCTTGAACATGCCAGCCCCCTGGCTTCAGGAGGAATATTTTCAAATGGAGGAGCTAATGTGAACAGATGGGCGTCACCATTTCAATCAGAAGTATGGATACTAACCATTAACATAACCTTTTGTTCCAGCTAATTTTTACTGTTTCTCAGAAGCATTCCTGACATAAATATTTCCCCCCCAAAACGTTCGTGACACAAATATTTTTTAACAGTTTGTGTGCTTGTATTCTGAAATTTCACGTCTTCTGTGATAGGCTAACCGTATCATCAAGCAGTAACATGCTAATTTAATTGTCCTAGTCCCACTATAACTAGATAATTGTCAGTGACTCAGTGTCACTGGCATGGACATGAAACATTCATTTATTCTTAACTTCTGGTCTGAACTGCATTACTTATTAGAATGGAAGGTATAAATTTGAGATTTTGAGTGAGGATTTGCCTAGTAACTTGGTGGCTGAGGCAGTTGGAGGTCTGTTGTTTGTGTGGTTGCACTGACTTGTCAGTTACGGTGTTGATTAGCTGACACCACCCGCTGGGGGGGGGATTTTCTCCGTAAAACCAATTCTTGTATATAGGTTATATGGAGTTTTTTCATGTTACTGATACAGCCATTAAATATGCTTTCATCTGATGAAAAAGAGGAAATGCATGACGTACTGCTGGTTGCATGCTGAATTGTACATTTTGATTTCATCCCTTTTTTTGAAATTTATAGGAACAACTTACAGATGCTCCTTTATGGTTTTTCCTAAATGTCAGCATATCTTTTTCGTCTCCTATATATTGCTATATTTGTTGTGGCACACCTATTTACATCAGCGTTATCTTATTTTTCCATTTTCAGCGAATGACAGATTTTTGGGAAATTTTATGGAATTTTGGGAGATCTTGATTTATGAAACAGTATTACAGTTGTCTATATCTTTTATGATTTTTTAACAATGCTTGAATTTATCACACAGATGTCGGGTTTGACATCTTCCCAGAACTGGATTGGGTCGCGGAGTAGCTCATCAGGTCTTATAGTGAAGAGAACAATCAGGGTGGATATTCCAGTTGATCAATATCCTAATGTAAGAAGTACTTTCTTATTCCATTGCACTATTTCATGCTGTAGCTTTAGTGTATTTGATATTGAACTTGATGTTGTAGTTCAATTTTGTTGGCCGCCTCCTTGGTCCAAGAGGGAACTCCCTCAAGAGAGTGGAGGCAAGTACTGAGTGTCGTGTTCTAATCAGAGGACGCGGCAGCATCAAAGATCCTGCTAAGGTAATTATTTTGATAATATTCTCAACCTTTATAGCTGTATTTACATGGATGCATTCTCAAATTTTGATAGCTTGATGCATTCATGCACGGAAGACAATGTGAATACTTGAAATGCTGACACCAGTGTAACATTGTGCTGGACATAACCGCTGAGATCAATGCTTTAGGCTTTCTGACATATAATCAGAGGTACTAGAAATCACCACTACCCATACAAATCACCGTACACATTGCGGAACGTGGCACTATACACTAAATTTGACGATTTGAAAAGGCTATACCTATGTTCGGACCTATTTCTTTCAGTTGTGGAGATCTCTTTATTTGATAGTCAGGTATGACAACCACAATAATTGATCTGGTTTTGTATTTTCTTATGGCCTCAACTGAAAAGTAATATTTTGCTTTATTTATTTACTTTTATATCACAAGTAGTCTACATGTTGTCCGTTCACTTGGAGAACCTGCATGCTTTAATCAGATGCTGCAATCAACAAATTAAGTGCAATTCTTGATGTTAAATATTTTGTCCAGTTTATATTGATGGATGTTGCATTCTCTCTTCGAAATGGTCCATGTAACTGCAAATGGTGGTAATGTCATTTGAATTTCTCCCACACTATATGAGAGGCTTTAATTAAGAAAGCAGTTAGACGCTTCAAATTATATGAGTGAGTGGTCATTTTAGGGGGCAAAAAAAATTCATGCTGTGACCAAATTTCATTAGCTGAAAGACTGGAATCATTTTGCATAATAATTGATGGATGAGAAACATCTACAATGAATTCTTGCAACTCCTTTCTCTTCAGATACATGCTCCACTCTTTGTGCATTGTTAACTCAATTGAAAACCCACTTTATTAGTAACTTGAACACCATTATGTTCTGATATCTAATCAGCACCACTTGTTTTCCTGAGCTTCCTACTTGAGCAGCCTCTTATTTTCCTTTTCCTGGAAAAACATTAACACTATTTGTACATTAAATTGTGACTTGAAGGAAGAGATGATGAGGGGAAAACCAGGGTATGAGCACCTGAATGAACCTCTCCACGTACTTGTTGAGGCAGAATTGCCAGTTGAGATAGTTGATGCTCGTTTAGTGCAAGCCCGTGAAATACTCGAAGATCTGCTCAAGCCTGTGGTAACTTTTTTTTTTTTTTTTTTTCTACCGTCCCTAGTGACCCAAAACATTCCGGCCTCCTCCAATATGATATATATTCTTGGTTACAACCAGTGCCTTTGTTTTCTGGGAAATACTACATTGGCACAGATGTTTATTCTTTCATCTTTTCTCTTTTGCATGCAGGATGAATCTCAGGATTTCTACAAGAAACAACAGCTAAGAGAGCTTGCAATGATCAATGGTACACTTCGCGAGGAAGGTTCCCAAATGTCCGGTTCTGTGTCCCCCTTCCACAACAGCCTCGGTATGAAGAGGGCGAAGACTACTCGGGGGTAATAGACCCCATTGTTAGTGGGCTTGGAGCTTGTGTTAGTGTCTTCCATTAAACGGCAGTTCCCACACTATAGGTGTTGCTGGGCCAGCCAATTGCCTCCAACCGCCATCGGGGCACTGGCACGATTACGTGCCAGTTCTAACTTGTTTATACATATATATATATATATATATATATATATGATATTATGAAGTGTGTATGGTTTGTATTTGAGGGAGATTTATTGTCAATATTCTAAGTCATGAGTTTGGGGGGTTTGCTTCTGCTTGCTTGCTGCTTTTGAGCAGCTTGGTTAGATTACTTTTTGTCTGTCCAAGCTTCCCTTGTGTTATCAGAATATTATTGTCGTTACAACTTGAGAAAGCAGTTTGTATACAAAGTTAAGTGCGAGTGTTAATCTGCTCCAGCTTATGTCTAGGCGGAGTGTGTGTATTATTATGTAGATGGCACTTGGATTTGTTGAAGGCATTCTGTTCCATCGGTGTGAATGAAATTTCCAATATCTGTATTGTATGTAATTTTAATATCTCATTTTTGGTGCTCTAGGACAAGGACATGGGTTGTTCGAGATCTATTTCAGAGATCTGCCCTTTATTTGGTGCCTATTTAGAGTATCAAATTTTGGTAAAAAAAAATTAAATAAATAAAATGTAGGTAAATTTTAAGTTGTTGGGTATTTAATGTATTCTCCAAAACACGTGAAAAAATTTATAAAAATTAGAAAAAGTTGATAAAAGTTGAAGAAAATTAAAGAAAGTTGTGGAAAGTTAGATATAGTTGAGAAAGATGGAAAAAAATTAAAGGAAGTTAAAGATTTTTTATGTAAAAAAGTGATAAAAATTAAAAATTCTTGGTCAAATTTGGCATCTTAAACCCGAACTTTCCATGTACTTTTCAGAATTAGAGTAAGATATTTTTATTTTATTTTTTTGGTTCTTCAAGATGAAAGAAGTCACTTGCAAGCTGCAGCAGCACCTTTCAGTTTTGACATTTGCTACAAAGCTCAGCTTCTTCATCGTCGCATCTCTCGTAATGAACCAAATTGCAAATTATTCGAGATTAGTTTGAAACATGTACGATATCGAATTTGGATTGTAGTTTTAAGCTTATTATATTATTAAATTAATTAAAATTATGTTTAATAAATTAATACTTAATAAACATAACGTAAAATGATAGACTATTTAAGTTTGATTAGAAGGATAAAATGAAGGCAAATCTAAATTATAATAGAACTTTTTGATTAATACCTAATCCAATTATAACTCACTTTTTCATATATATATATATATATATATATTTCCCTTATCAAAAAAAAAAATATATTGGTTTATTTTTATATTGCTTATTTTGTATAAATTATAAAAGTTACCAATTATTTTAACTTATGGTTCATTTTGTGTAGATAATTTGCATAAAAAATAATACTTATTAATTATTTTAGCATTTAAGCAAAAAAAAAAAAAAGATAAATTACACTTAACACTCATGCACTTTACCTCCAACCTCACTTAAGCACTTGTATTTTGAATCACTTAATTTCTTTTTATGTACTTTTAAATTCTCTTACTTTGACCTTTTTGCGTTAAAAATAATATAATTAAAAAAAAATCACGTATTCATCATAATAATGGATTCTATCAATAAATTTGACAGAATGGTATAAAAATATAAAAACAAAATGAAATAATTTAAAGTATATGAATTAAATTGAGATGTACTAAATTTACTTTACCCTAAAAAAAAAAAAAAAGTATTAATCCTAACAAAACGAGACGGAAATTGGGATACCATTCACATTATAAGAATGGGAATAATTTATGAGAGGATTGGGAAAGAAGCCCCATCCTCTACCTGCCCTATTGCCATCACTACCTAAGAGCAAATCCCAGTAAAGACCATTGGTCTAATTCTGTGCGTGCAAGTGCTCATTGAGTTAACAACTAATGGTGGAAGAATAAGTTTTGCCATAACACTCAAATGTCAAGCATGAAGTGGTTTGTTTATTTTTCCTCTGGGCATAAAACTGAGACTTTTGTGAGTTACAAAGTCAGGAAGGAACCGGAAACTTTTGATCCACGTGTTTGTGTTGGTTGTTGGCCTTGTAGTTAGTTGCCTTTCACTGCTCTGAGGAGTAATAGCTGCAGCCTGCAGATCATCCTGATTCCTGACTGATGGTAAAAAAATAGGGAGACAAAAATGGTCGAAATTCCGGGGTTCAGGCATCTTTTTCGTCCTCGAAGTCGTCGATTCCGACCCAGTAAGTGAAAGCAAAAAGAAATTCCTTGAAGCTCACCATTCCATTTCTGTCCCAGTCCATCTCTTCTGCAACAATAACACCAACTTGAGGAATAACTTTTTATGGAAAATGATAAACTATCAAGACTTTTTACCAGTAGTTATTGTCAGAATGATATGGCAATGACATTTATGCATTAAGCACATGTTAGCGGATTATTGTTTTAAAAAACAATGATAGGTTCATAAACACCACATCGTTCTGGTAATAAATTCCGGTACTAAATTTTAGTAGAATAAAATAATTCATTAGTTATACACACATATACAAAGAAAAGGAAAAAAAAAAAAGATAAAAACAGTTTATGAAGCACAGTTCAAGATAAGTATCGTATTTGCAGTTGACAAACGTACTCTACAAATAAACCAAAATACATGTTGAACACACCATATAGTGTCTAACTTTTTCTTCAAACATATCATTAAAACGAGTCCATAGTTGAGTTTAAAACAATCATAAAATATTTTACCTCGTATATGTTGAACTATGTGATAAATATTAAATAATTTCTCTTGTGGAGGCTATATTCACACACATAGATCGTGAAAAATTATATATTATTTTATCATATCTCCACCATGTTGGCAATCAATATCCATATCGTGCCCTAAGTAATTACATAGACTATTTTATTTTCTCCAACATACTCGTTTCCTTTGGATATGGTAAGGGTATAAGATGTGTTTGACTCTTATATCTAAATTGGACACTTATCCTCTAACTCTTAGAAACATATGAAGAAAATAGCAACTCACGTTTGAAGGTAGAGAAAAATTTCTTAAATTTCATTTAACTAGACAATAAAAATCTCATATTCCCCTCAAGGATGTATTTGGTACACTGAAAAATGTTGAAAAACTCTAAAAATTTTTAAAAGTTATTTACTTTTTATCTTACTGCACGAATTACAAACTTATAAATTATCTTACTTTTTGTAACTTTAAAAGCCCACTAAATTTTATTATTTTTAAGTACGTACTTAAAAACAATATTTTATGTAACCATATTATATATTATACCATATATTTAAAAGTTTATCCTGTGTCCATACATCCTACCAAAATTTTGGACTAATATCTTAATATCCCAAAATTTAAGTTTTGAGAGATATGAGTGGTAAGAGACCTAGACACATATCCGCATCTGACGTTTATATCCGAGTCCATATAATATAAATTGTGTCCATATCCCGTATCCAAGCTTCTTAGCAAAAAGTTGCCTTGATGCATTATTTGTAGCATCAAATATTATTTTTAGTAGAAACCAAACAACCTAGTTGCTGTGACATGCTGGGGAAATCAAATCAGCTTGTGAAACTGTTGGCTTCCAATCATCAATCAACCCCTAATTCATATGAATTCCTGAACATGTTTCCAAAATGCTGAATGCATTAAAAATGGTTCACCAGTCCAAGTTCAAGCTAGTCGGATTACAAAAATTATGCTTGATTAAGCGCATGTGCGTGAGAGAGAGAGAGATCTGACCGAATCTTTTCATGGCTATTCGACCAGATGACCGCTCCCCTGTATTGGTTTCATTTATTGCCTGAATCATCTCACTCTTGCTTACATAACCATCCTTGTTCTTGTCCAAGAACGCAAACGTGTCAACCAATGTTTCAAACGTGGCCTCCAGCTTTGGCATCCCCATTCGCGATTTCTAGAGAGGTCAAGGAAGATACCAATGGAAGTAAAGAGCGAAAACCACAAATTTCTGACAAAGATTACTCATAGGAATGTGCACTACTATGAAATATGTATAATCAGCTAAAAGCAGTGGCTTCTATCTCAATTCTTAAAGGAAAGTGCCACTGGGCTAGAAAAAAACTTTACCAAAAGGTGGAATCAATTACCAGAATAATATGACAGTGGTAGAGTAGTAATTAAAATATACTTTTATCACTTTAATTCTCAGACGATAAGCCCACCAGTGTCCCATCTCATTCTAATCGTTCTTTCTGAAAAATTTTATCCCATTGTGAAGCATTACTCATCCTTAAATAATTGAAGTATATCAGTAGTATTGTGGATACAGCAGTGGGGTCCTCCAGAAGATAGACCAGGCAGAGGAGCACGATGAACTCATTGAACTTCATTCCCATATCATCATTGATATCGCATGCCTCAAAGAAATCATTAGTTTCTTCATCGGTGAGATTGATCTCCAGCTTACGGAAACAGCGCTTCAGCTCTCCGGGATCTATCGCGCCATTTGCATCCTCATCTTTGGAGCAAGCAGAGAAGAGAAGTTCAGGTTGGTAGAGAATAGACAGTATATATTATGTCCTGACAGACAATGTTTTCTGCGACACTTGTTTGGAGCATGGATTCGTGGAGTGAAAAGTAGAGTGAAGGAAAAATAAAATTAACAATTTGTGATATTTTTTTTATTCTCAACCGAGTAAAAAATGAAATAAATTTAATTTTTTTCCTTCAATTTTGCTCTCCAAAAGCAAATCTATGTCCCAAACATAGCATGAGTATAAATATTAGAAGAGTTTTTCTCTAGGAACTCATAAAGGGATCGATACGATCCAGTTTTAGCTGTAAATTGAACATGCGTAGACAACAGATTCTGCTAAAATGAAGTGCCCAATAGCTTAAATTATTTGGTTGCATCGAAGAACTTTTCTTTGGTGTGTTTGGAATGATAAAAATTAAGATAAAATAAGATAAAGTGAGATAATTTGTAAGTTTGTAATTCGTATAGTGCGATAAAAAGTAAATAACTTTTAGAATTTTTGAGAGATTTTTAAAATTTTTTAATAATTTTTAACAAATTAAACCCATGATGTAAACCCAGTATAGGTTCCCAATCCAAAAATTGAGAATAATCCCAGCAAATATACTCCGTATGGGCCAAGTTTGAGAGCACCTACCAAATTGCGCAAAGATATCTCTGCAATTTCTTAAGCTCTCATCGATCTTCGGGAATTTCAAGATTATGCTATTAAACGATTTCGTGGAACTTCCTCGAGATGCTCTTCGCTGCATAGCTTCAGCCATTTTGGCTTCAAGCTTTGTTTCTGTGATGCTACCCTGGGTTGACTCATCACCACCCTTGCCCACAGCACCTCCCATTGTCAAATTTGTGAGATAATCTAGGACACTGGAAAACATCCGAGGTGTGCCTGGCCAGGTAAATAAAGTTGTCAGAAAATATTAGTTTTCCCTAGTAATAATAGAAAAATAAAAATAACCCATTTTAATTCTCTTACTTTTTCCCCTTTGTTTTCCCAGCAATCAAACATAAACATAAATGCTCTTAGAAAGCTCGAAATCCGAAACCTGTAAAAGAAATAAAGAAGGAAAGAAAGAACTGTGAGATTGAAGCTCTGACCTGATTAAAAAAAAACCGAGACGTGTCAGAGACATTTTCCAGCTGAAACCCAATAATATCAAACGCACCAAAAATCAATAAATATATTTATATATAATATATGTATAATGCATATAGAGACGATTATAAGCTCTCTTTAGCAGAAGTCTTATTGTTCAATCTCAATGCAGTCTACGCAGATGACCCAGAACTAGCGTTCTGAATCCAGAACGTCACCAAAGAAGAAGAAACGAAGAACAAATTCATCAGAGAGACAGAAATATATATATATATATATTAAAATCTGTTTAAAAGGACTGAAATACGGTTGGGATTAAAATTTGAAAGCGGTGGCTTGGTCAACTTCTGTTGGGGGGAGATTCTCAGTTTCAGATGTTTCGTGGATTCGGGTTCTACCACGTATTGTCCTCTCTCTTCCATCTCGGACTGGCCGGCCACCCTGAAGCCTGATTATTACTGGGAGTATATTTAAAAAATATATATATATATATATACTGAATGCATTATATTTTTACAGGTGTAATAGAAAGGTTGCTGATAATTGTTAAAGCTAATAACAGCACCGTTTAGAGTTAAAAAAATATAAAATTTAAAAAAATATATAAAATTTACAAATTTTTACAAATTATAAATTTTTATAAATATGAATTATAAAATTATAAAATTTAAATTTGTTTACTCATTAACTTTTATAAATTTATATAGCTCAAACATATTCAATGTTAACACTATAGCACATTTATTACGCTTTTTATGTGTGAACAATTTTACGTTTATTAAGTTAATAAATGATTATATAGAGTATATTTAATGTACGTAATCATTGTTAATGCCAAAATATATGTAATGTAATTTTTATTGGCCGACAATTTTACTCTTATTAAATTAGTGAAGAGTTAAACTCGCATTTATTCCATTAATGTGGAATAACTATTAATTGGTAAATTATTTGTTTGACTAAGACTAAATAAATTAGTAAAATTATTAAGTAAGTTAATTTATATAACTAGAGAAAAAGTATACCAAAATTTAAATTTTGAACAAATAAATTAGTAAAATTTATTATTAAATCAATTTTCTAGTATTAACATTGTTTCATCTTATATGGTCACCATCCTTAAATAAGCGTAATTTTATATTAGTATGTACTTCTTTCTCTCCACTTTCCAACAAAATTAAATCTTACTTTTTTATTTTTTAAAAAAATATTAATATAATAATAATCAAAATGCTATTAAAGGCATGAATAATATGAATAATTACTTCTAAAATATAAATTTTATAGATTTATTTATTAGTCATAAAATTTGTTTTAATAATCAATTTTATTTATTAATTTAGTAATTAATGGAGTTTGGATAATTAATTTTAAAATTTAAAATTTTTATATTCACCCTTTTAGTTCTGACAATTAATTTTAAAATTTGAATATTTTATATTTATCTTTTATTGTTAAAAATTTTAATAAAACCTACTAAATGATTTACTACTTAAGGAAAAGGAGTAGTTTGGATTGTTAATTTTAAAATTTAATTTTATATATTTATTTTTTAGTATAAAAAATGATTTAATAAACAATTGACTAACTAGTGAAAATATTAGTTTAGATAATTAGTTATTAGAATCGAATTTAATGCAATAGTCTTTTAGTTATGAAGATTGATTTAATAATACATTTTATTATTTGGTTTACTAATTAATAGAAATATGAATAGTTTGAATAATTAATTCTAAAATTTGAATTTTATATATTTATCTTTTAATCATAAAAATTGATTTAATAAAAAATTTTACTAATTAGTAAAAACAATAATTTGATCATTAGTTTTCAAAATTGAATTTTATAGATTCATTTTCAAGTTAGAAAAATTAATTTAATAATAATTTCTATTAATTGATTTACTAATTTAAAGAAATATGAATTGTCGGATAATTATTTTTAAAATTTAAATTGTTTATTTTTTATCTTTTAGTCATGAAGATTAATTTAATAAAAAATGTAAGGTGAAATATAGTTTAGATAATTAACTTTAGAATTTGAAATTTTTATATTTATTTTTTAGTCATAAAAATTGATTTGATAGTAAACTTTGCTAATTTATTAGTTCAAAATTTAAATTTTGTATACTTTTTCCTCCCGTTAAGAAAATTAATTTACTTATTAATTTTACTAATTAATTTAGTCTTAGTCCAAAATAGTTTACTAAATGTTAATTTAGAAGTTAATTGATTTAATAACTGAAAAAGAAAATAAATATTAATTTAAAATTTACTGAAATAGATAAAAGTTTTAACTTTCTACTAATTTAATAAAGGTAAAATTGCCCATAGATAAAAATTACATGAAATATACTTTGGTATTAATAATGTTTATATACATGAAATATATTCTCACATAACCATCCACTCGCTTAATAAGGGTGAAATTATCCACGCATAAAAAGTGCTAACAATGTTAATGCCAAAACACATTATAGATAAATTTAAGTCCGATCTTAATTATGGATAATAATAAATTGTGTAACTTATAGTCTAGGTCTATCATTTACATTTATGATGTCATTATTTTGAAAAATATAAACATGATTATAGTATATGATCTAACCGTGTAGATCTTGAATGCTGCCATGAGGATAGTGTGTCAAAGTAGATTATATTATTATTTAATTTACAGTAATGCACTCAAATATTATTTTATATGAAAATGAGGGACATTTGGTGATACTGTAATTGATGTTTATGATATGAAGTATATTTGAATTAATTTTATTTAATTTTCATATTCTCAGCTGTTCGTCCCAAACTACGAGATTAGGGACGTGACATAGCATATTTATTTTTAACACTTCAATCTATATATTAAAAGGTTACACATATATTCATGTGTTTTTCAACCAAATTACAGAAGGTAAAAAGTATAATTACCCTAGATTTTAAGCAAACTTTGCTTCACCCCACTAAATTTATTGACAAAAGTATCACATATCTATCACACAACAGGCATATCATGAGGTTTTATGTCACATTTTTTTACCAATAACTAATGAATGTATAAAGTAAAAATGAATTAAATGTAATCTAATATAAAATATTAGGCCAAAAAAGAAAAAAAAAAAAAAAACCTCCATACTAGTATAGTTATTCTATAAATTTATTAGGATAAAATAGCACTCATAGAACATTTAAGTGCGTTTTAGTTTCATAATTTGAGCGAACCTCTTAAGATAATTTTGTAAATTAAACTTTTATACTAAGATTTTTTCGCCCATAGAAGTCTATGTAAAAGCATTTTAGTCAATAATGCTGCCTCACGTGTTTGTTATTTGAATAAATTTTACTAAAATCAAAACTATAGTGTAAGGAAAGGGCACATTATTACAAATTGATAGTTTAGGAGATCAATGCTTAATATTTTTTTAGTTGAATGGACAAAATGATACTGAGTCATTGTTTAGGGGATGAGCTTGTAATTAACATTTAATCTAGATACAGTAGCTGTATAAAGAATTTTAACACAGACATTGCACCAAATTATAGAATATCATATTTAAGAACTAAAAACTTAATTTGGTATAAGGAATCGTGAAATGAAATTATCATTCATAGAATATTATATTTTCAAATAAAATACTATTTTAGATAAACATATTAAATAATGTAATAAAATAACGTATTTCAAATAAGCATACCAAATAATGTACAAAATATTACACTTTTGGATTTTAAGTAACCTTTCCTCACATACTAGCATATTATGCAGTCGAAGTAAGGAACTAAGCATCATCACGACCTTTAGATTTCATCACAAGGGAGACATCTTCTTCATTGATCTTCCCCATCTCTCTTAGCTTATACAAAACGAATTCGGCATCGCTGTCGAAACCAAAAATTAAGCAAAATGATAACACATTAAAAATGCAAAAACAACTAACAACTTGAACCGAAGGCGAGATCAATTAAGTTTAAAAGAATTGAGGAAAATTGTATTTAGTATTTCTGTATTTTACTATTAATATCAGTTAACATATGTATCTTAAATCATTTCACTTTACTTATATATATTTCAATTGCCCTATTTTACCTTCTTCGATCAAATTTATTAGCAAAAAATACTATGTGTTTTTCGTCATATTTTTTAAGTAGTAATTGATGAAGGGTAAAGTAAAAATGGATTAAATGTAAAACGTAAAGTGAAACGATTTAAAATATGAAACTTGAAATAAAATTTGTTAGAGTTATAGCTCATATTCGTTACGTTGATGCTCTAGTAATTGAAAGATGTATGTGATAACATGAAAGAAAAAGATGTAATTGATTATGTGATAACATGAAAGAAAAAGATGTAATTGATTCAAAGAATTAACTTTAAAAAAAAAAAAAAAAAAAAACACAGCTTACTTGAGAGCTCCATCATGATTGAGATCAGCTGCTTCCAAATCCTCCTTAGTCATTTTTTTACCAAGAACCCAATTCACCAATTCCCCCTGTCTCCTCTCATTCTTCACCTCAGCAACAAAGACCAGAAGCTTTGCCAAACAAAGAGTGCTCAACAAAATCCAAACCACAGCAAAAACACGCCCTGCCTTTGTTTCGAAGCTCTTATCCCCATAACCCACAGTGGTGATAGTGCTACCCACAACATAAAGAGCGTCAACAAAGCCCATTTTCTCAACCTTCACAAAAAAGATTATCCCAACAACTACAAGCACCAACATCACAACAATTGCTTTGGCACACTTGTGGATATTACTTGCTCTGTTCCTTAATCTTCTCCTCTGGTAATTCTGACCACCACCCTCTTGATTATTCCTCCCCCTTTGTAATGCTTTAACTAGCAACTGTTGCTGCTTCTCTGCTAGTGAGTCTATTGCTTCGCTAAGAACCAACCCCAATAGAGAAGTTCCCAACAAGGCAAGAACACAAGTTAGGAGTTTTGTGGTCACGCTATTGGGTGTGATGTCTCCGAACCCAACTGTCGTCATTGTCACCACACAGAAATAGAGAGAATCAAGAAGTGGATTTGTTCTCTTCCCTGTCATTTGGTGCCTGGCAAGGTAGAAGCAGAGTGTTCCTGAACCAAGGTAGATAGCCAAGAATATGGCCACTTTCCTGATGGAAATTAAATTGGAAGGTGGTAGTGATCCACTTTGGGGTTGGGGAGCATCTTGCTTGTTGGTTTGAGTTTGAGGTGGTGGCATTGGCAAGTTTGGTCTTTCATCGCCATCGCCACGGGTGGCCATTGTAGTAGTACAGCCAATAGCCAGTGGAAGTGGACTGACAAATTTTTGATTAATTAGGAATTTACGAGGGACATATATCTATAATATATATATTTTCTATTCATAATTTGAAGAGAGCTAATACACTAGCTGATTTCGGATTAAGCCAATGCATGCGAAAATATGGTTACTGCTAAAAATTATAGCAGTAACTCAAACCAAAAAGGTTTAGAAATATTTTTTTATCTCAAATTCATATTTTGGTCTTTTAAAAAGTTGAGAAATATTTTTCCGTCATGATATATATTAGCCAAACAAATTTTGATTCGATAATAATTCAGACCAAAAAATAATATTTTTACCCATTATCGTATTCTTGGCCCATATTCACATTCCAAGCTATCCAAAAGTATGAGAAATATTTCTTAAAATATTTTTATTAGCTAAGTAACTTTTGACACGATTTACACTTAAACTAAAAAACAATCGTTTTATCCTCAAAAATATTCATCAATATATTTTTTATTAGTTAAAAAATTTCAACCTAATAAGAACTCAAGAAAAAAAATTGTTTTACTAATGGACACTTTTTTTTTTAACCCATATTCACATTTTGGCTTCTTAAAAGATTAATAAATATTCATTTGACATATTTTTTTATTAATTAAAAATATTTAGCCCAATAAGAACTCGAGCAAAAAAAGACCGTTTTATCACCATCCTGTTTTTGGTCTAAATTTACAATTTACAATTCCAAAAAGTTGAGAAATATTATTCAACATGTTTCACATATCAAATATGATTAATATTTGAAAGGTTAAATGTTAACATTTATTGCTAAACAACTAAACATCATAAAAATTTAAACTTTACCCCTTTGACATTACTTTATCACTTTTTATCTCTGTACCAAACACACGCTCAATTATATCAATCAAGGCCTAAAATTAATTTATTCAATATTAACTCAGTGAACTACTATTAATAAATCTTATTGTTGAATAAGCCAGGTGACCATTTAACGAAAGATTTTATGACAGGAGATTAATATTGCAATAATAGGGAATCAAGACTTTAGGCTTTTTATTGTTACAATTAATTGAAACTATATTTCATTAAAAACTTGGTGATACAAACTATTATTTACTATTAAA
This sequence comes from Vitellaria paradoxa, assembly GCA_019916065.1. Taxonomy (NCBI): domain Eukaryota; kingdom Viridiplantae; phylum Streptophyta; class Magnoliopsida; order Ericales; family Sapotaceae; genus Vitellaria; species Vitellaria paradoxa. The sequence continues at coordinate 18,593,246 of CM034234.1, read as the reverse complement.
TTTTTTATAAACTAAGACGAGACTATACCAATTTTTATTACAATATTTGTAAAACTTATAAGTGTGTTTGAATTAAGAATTTAGGAAGGAAAAAAAAAAGTAAATAGTAAGAGAAGAAAAGGGGGGAATAGGAAGGAATCATAAAATCCTAGATTTTCAAGCTATTTGATTTATTGGGTTACAAAACATAAAAATAAAATAAAATGTGTCTTTAATTTAATTTTTTCTCAAATTTCATACTTTTTCTCTTTGTTTTCCAACTTAACTAAATAAGAGAAGTAATTTTAATTTTTTTCACAATTTTGAATATTTAAGGGGATTGTGATTTCGCTAACCTCCTCCTTTATATTGTAGCAAATGCATGTAAGTTATTGTGTATGTTAACACATCCAATTCAAAATTAATTGACAATTAGTGAAGAGACTCTGTAATAATCTAATATTAATTTGAGACGATTGACTTTACTAATGTGCGATAAATTTAATAATTTTAAATTTCATACAATACAAGCAAGAATTTTTATGTGTATCCATGAGTAAGTGTTGTTGCTGATAAGATTTAGCATTTAGTTCATCCATGCAAAAATTGTCGGTATAAATATTTATTTTTTTGTCTTATATAATTTTTTCATCTAAATTGGATTTTTTTTAACTTTTTGGCAAGTTTTAATTATTTTATTTATATATATTTTTAAAGACAAACATTATAGAAAAGATACTTAAAAATTATTTTTTTATTGGCATGTGTTTAGTTTTATTATTTTAAGTATTTTTCTATATTTATTTAAATATGAATTACATGACTAAAATTTATCAAAAAGAAAAATAAATAAAACAAATTTTGATAAAAATAAATCTCCTGAGACAAATATATATATATATATACACACACTAAAATGCTTTTTACCCAAACAAAAGTTCACTTCCAGCCAACGGGACTAGCTCAGTTCGAAAAAAACAACCCTATTTATGATTAATGTTATATATATATTTATATATATATTTGAGTCATGCTAATATTTGAATTTGCCAACTATTTAAAACGATATTTTTCTTTTATGTCTAACGAACAAAATGAATAAATCACTTCCATCTCTTCTCAACTTAAATTCCTTTTTTTTTTCTTATCTATACAAATGAGTATTGTTGTTGTGGTTTGAGTTTTGTACACTAAATCCCATTTTATTAGATTTTTTAATAAGTAATTGTTGCCCAATTACTTAACCCCCTCCCCCTCCCCCCCCACCCCCCCCCCCCCCCCCAAAAAAAACTGTTAAAAGAAACGTGCAAATTTTTTTTCATATTATAATTTCAAGTGTAACCCAAAAGTTTTATGAATGGAGAGGATCTACATAGATTTGGATTTGACTAGAAGCACAAGCGCAGCTGCCAGTTCAGTTCAATTTGCACATGCATGGGCTTGTCTACGCTTTTTCTTATTTATTTATTTATTTATTTTTTTGGACAATTTCAACCCAACCCAATATCATTTTTTGTTTACGTAAGCAGCTGTTTTGTTCTGTTAATGTATATAAATGTAGATTTATGTATAAGTATTTAATGTAATATATCTAGATTTTAGGAGAATTAGAAACATATTCTTTATACATCTATATATTCACTATTAGATAATCTGAAATACACAAGTTCAATTCCTCAAATTTTATGAGTTTTTCATGGTATCAGATAGGGGTGATACCGGTCCGATTTGGTCCGATTTTGGGCTATTTATGGGACCAGACTGGATTTTCGGTTTGAAAATTTTCAAAACCGGAACCGATTGATATAATTCAGTTTCGGTTCAATCGGTTTCGGTTCGGTTTCCATTCGGTTCCGATTTCAATCTGGTTTCCATTGTAAGCTACAATTTTGAGCCAAGCCCAATATAAAAAAATTCAATTTTGGCCCAATATATTAAAAAACTTATAAAAATTACATTAATGTGGCTTTCAAGCCTATTACGAACTCAAAAAACATTTTCACATCTAGCCTAATTTTCAGCCATGGACCAGTTTCCTCTACTGTGGCATTGTAAGCAATTGATGGGTGTTGCCCAATAGTAAAGTCATCACTTGAAAAACTTTGGGATCTTGAGTTCGAGTCCCAACCACTACATTTACATTTTGCTACACACTTGTATCATAACCGGTTTGGTCCAGTCCAATTCGGTTCTAAAGTCTCAAAACCAGAAACTAAATCAGTTTCAAAAAATTAAAATTTTTTTAACTAAACCCAAACTAGATTTTAAAAAATCGGTTTACAAAATTCGGTTCGGTCCGATTTTTTCAGTCGGTCTGATTTTTTGGTCGGTCTGATTTTTCGATTTTTTATAACACCCCTAGTATCAGAGCAGGAGTTATTCACTGTCTAAAAACAAAAACCGAAAAACGTTAAGAGGCTTGTCACTATTATCATCAACAAGGAGAACTATTCTCCCCTCTTTGGTGATTTGTTCATCAAGAAAGTTATACCGGTGAAGTTACCTACCGTCGATAAATCATTTCACTAGAATTCCATCATCAGAGTCCTTGTCATACGCCAGTCCTCTTGCCAGCGCGTGAACGCATGTCAGCCATTGTCGCGACCTATTGTTTTTTTTGGCGCACTCGTCTTTCTCCGACGAACCTAGCTGTGGTATCCATTTCTGATTTTGGATTCGTTTCTCAAAGTCTTTCATTGTTGACTATTCATTGTTACCATTGTTCTTCTTTTCGGTCAAATTTATAGTGTAGTTTATGCTCTAATGGCTTCCTCAAATCCATCTGTTGAACAGAAGATTTTCAATCCTATTCCTATGCCTCAATAGTTGAAAACTAAGAAATTAAATGAGATAAATTGTGTTCAATGGTCTAAGGCCATTAAGATTGCATTGACTAGATATGGGAAACAGAAACACTTAACCGAACCAGGACCAAATCAGTCTAGTCCTAAGTGCGATGATTGATGTTAGGAAGATGCTCATCTAGTCATTTATTTTGAATTCAATGGAACCCAATATTGCGGACATGTGTACTCATCTTGATTCATATAAAGTCATATAGGAGTATGTTAATTTATTATTTTCAACTAACCTTACTCGAATATATGATCTCTCGATTGAGTTCTTCCAGCTAAAACAATCAAGCAAACCAGTTACTGAGTATTTTGCTTCTCTGAAGAGGATTCATGAAGAATTGAACTCCCTATAACCATTATCCTCTAATATTTCTAAGATATAGAAGTAATGTGAACAAATGGTTGTGTTTCGTTTTCTTGTTGGCCTAGATTTTGAATTTGAGCTAGTTAAAGCTCAAATACTGAGTGAAGCATCTCTGTCCTTATTTACAAAAACTTATTCCAGAGTTATGAGAGCTACTTCTCAGGACTCATCTACTACTAATACTACACGATCTACCCTTATTAGCCAGGCACTTCCAAATAATAAAAATCCTAGTTATCAAATTCCTTCTCAATTTAGTGGGAATCGTGAAGGATGTGGTCGTAGTAATAGAGGACGTACTATAAGGCCTAAATATTCACATTGTGGTCGCGTTGGGCATACTAAGGAGAATTGATAGGATCTTCATGAGAAACTAGCTCACACGGCATATGCAACTTCACTTGATGTCCTAACGAAAAAACCTAGTATGAATGACACTATCAAACCAACAACAATAACTATTTCAGGAGACGAGTATGCCAAATTTCTTTAGTATCAAATTTAGTATCAAATGGTTCATCAGGCATATTTTCTTACGGTCTCTTTAGCTCATCAAGGTAATCCAACTGCTTGTATGTCTACCTTTTCACATATATTCCGAGTTCTTGATTCTGGTGTTTCAGATCATATGACCAGCACTTCTTGACTTATATTTGATATTCGGTGTTGCTCTGTCCCCAATATTACTATTGCTAATGGTTCATCCAATCCTGTTATATGTCCTTTCGTTGTCTTTTAATCTTCTATCCATTAGTAAACTCACCAAGTAACTTAATTATTCAGTAACATTCTTTCTTGATTCTATAATCATTTAGGATTTGAAGACGCAAAGGAGGATTAGAGGAGGGCATGAAGCTCAAGAACTTTATCATTTGATTAGCCAATCAACCTCTACATCAATTGCTTGTCCTACAGTCGTATCTTCCGCTGAAATTTACTATCATCTTATTCATCCATCATTTGATAGGTTAAAAATAATGGTACTTAGTTTGAGTGAAGTACAGTCTTTGAATTATGAGTCATGTCAATTGGGAAAACATCATCGTGCTTCCTTTAGTCCCAGAGTCAATAATAGGTCATTGAGTCATTTTTCTTTAGTACATTCAGATGTGTAGTGGCCTAGTCGTGTCATTTCCCAATTGGGGTTCAAGTATTTTGTTACTTTTGTTGATGGTTTCTCCAGATTTACATGGGTTTATTTATTTAAAGATCACTTTAAATTGTTTTTTATCTTTCAATCTTTTTGTTCTGAAATTAAAACTTAATTTAATGTGCTTATTAAAGTTTTTCACAGTGAAAATGCTTAGGAATATTTTTCCAAACCTTTCACTGATTTCATGATATCTTCTGGCATACTTTATCAGTCTTCTTACCCTCACACTCTAGAACAAAATGGAGCTATCGAGAGAAAGAATTTGCATCTAGTTGAGAGCACATGTTGTCTAATGTATCAAATGAAGGTTCCCAAGATCTTTTAGAGTGATGCTATTCTCGCACTCTGAAACAAAATAGAGCTGTTGAGAGAAAGGATTTGCATCTAGTTGAGACATCATGTTATATAATATTTCAAATGAAGGTTCCCAAGATCTTTTAGAGTCATGATGCTATTTTCACGGTATGTTATTTAATTAATAGAATGCCATCTTCTATTCTACAAGGTCAGTCTCCTTATTTTATTTTGTTCCCTGGAGTACCACTATTTGATTTTCCTCCTCACATTTTTGGGTGTGTTGCTTTTGTACGTCAACTTGACAATGGGATCGACAAGTTGGAACCTCATACAGTTAAGTTTGTATTTTTGGGACATTTTCGGTTGCAAAAAAAATATCGATGTTACAATCCAGCTCTTCATTGATATTTTGTTTAAGCTAATGTTTCATTTTTTAAGTCTATTCTATTCTTTTCTGATACTCAATCATTATTAAGTCTAAATGAGAATCTCTTTTTACCGGAGATTTCTCTTTTTTGTTTTCATTATCCTGATTTGCAGGTTTACACTAGATAGCTGGTAGTTAATGGGTCCTCATCTGATGCTTCAGGCACTGTAGCTCCAATTCTTCCTTCCAAGTCTTTAGATCCTTCTAATAAGACAGAACTAAACAACCTTAATCTCCCTGTTACCCTTCGGAAAAGTAGACGTACTTGTACCTCTTATCATATTTCTAATTTTGTTTCTTATAAGGCTTTGTCTTCTTCTTATCATGCTTTTGTTACATCTCTATCTTCTATTACTATTCTTAACTCTATGTCTGAAGCCTTGTTTCATTCTGGATGACGTTTTGTCATAGAAGAAGAAATATCTACTCTTCAAGCTAATGATACGGGATTTGGTAGCTCTTCATTTGGGAAATCAGTTGTTAGTTGTCAATGGGTGTATACTATCAAGGTTTACCCAAATGGCTCGGTTGATTGTCTGTAAGCACGATTGGTTGCTAAGGAGTACACTCAGATTTATGGTCTCGATTTTTCAGACACCTATTCTCCTATGACCAAGATCATATTTGTTCGTCTTCTCATCTCATTTGCTACCATATTTCATTAGCCACTTCATCAACTGGATGTTAAAAATGATTTCCTTTATGGTGATTTTGTTGAAGAAATATATATAAAACAACCTCTTGGGTTCGTTGCTTAGGGGGAGTTTGGATTAGTTTACAAATTAAAAAAATCATTGTCTAGTTTAAAATAATCTCCTCGCACATGGTTTGGTAGATTTAGTAAGGTGGTGATGAGTGTTGGATTGACACGTTGTAGAGTTGATCACTCAATGTTTGTTCGTCACTCTTTTTAAAGGAAGATACGATTTTTGATATATGTAGATAATATTGTAGTCACAAGAGATGATATTTAGGGTATTCGTGATTTGAAAATGTTTCTTCAAGCTAAGTTCAATACCAAAAACTTGGGATCGTTGAAGTATTTTCTGGGCATTGAAGTTGCAAGATCTCGCAGGGGTATTGCTCTTTCTCAGAGAAAGTATGCACTGGATTTACTATATGAAACAGGTATGTTGGGAGCCAAACCAATTGATTTTCCAATGGATCCTAATGCTAAACTTCTTGCAGAAATGGAAGAACTATTAGATGATCCTGGTTGATATCCTAAATTGCTTGAAAAAATTAATTACTCGACAATGACACTACCAGGCATCTGATTTGCTACAAGTATAGTTAGTTACTTCCTTAATGCACCTTGATCTAGCCATTGAGATGCAATCATTCGCATTGTGAGGTATCTAAAAGGTGCACCAGGATGTGATTTGTTGTACCAAGATAATGGCTATACTTCTATTCCAGGATACACAGATGCCGATTGGGCTGAATCTCTATTAGATAGATAGTCAACTACTGGATATTGTATCTTCGTGGGAGGTAACCTAGTGTCTTGGAAAAATAAAAAATAACAAATGATGGCAAGATTCAGTCAGAGTCAGAGTATCGAGCCACGGCCCATACATTTTGTGAATTGATCTAGATACGACATATGTTAAAGGAGTTGAGAGTTTCTGTGTTATAGCCTATCGAACTATTTTTTGACAATCAAGCTGCTATCCATATATCTCCAATCCAGTGTTTCATAAGCGGACTAAATATATTAAAGTTGACTGTCACTTTGTCAGGAAAACGATCCTTCAAAATGTCATTAAAACTAGTTATATAAAGTCTAAAGATCAGTTCGTTGATTTACTTACTAAAGCGTTAGGGAGAGTTAAGTAAGGCTCATTTGTAACAAGTTTAAAACATATGATATATATGCTCTGGTTTTATGAGAGTGTTTATATACATAAATGTAAATTCATATATAAGTACTTAATGTAAATGTATCTAGATCGTAGGAGAACTAGAAGGACATCTTTTGTACATCTATATTCACTCTTAGATAATCTGAAATATATAAGTTTAGTTCCCCAAATTCTATAAGTTCTTCGTGTTCAAAATTGAAGCTTCTAATATTCGTGAATAATAGTGGGGGTGAGTACTGTTTGGACAGTCATTAACTAATTATTTACAAATTTAACCCATCTTCTCAATTCGTTTATTCATCCGATTCTAAATCTTTCTCCTTCTTTACGTATTAGAGTTAGAAAAGTTCATAGAAAGTGCTCCACTGTTTGATTTGAAAGTTACACAAATTACTTTTTCGTTTCTGTGCAAGTGTAATCGATTTATTCTGAGATATTAACATCCAAAACTCTCCGAAAGCAATATAAGGATGTCAAATTTCGTCTTAAAGGAATAGTGCAAAACGTTAGATTAGATCTTCTCCCATTTTAATTATTTGATATCTGAAGCGTGAGTTCTTTATTTATGAGTTTAATTAATTTATTAGTTTCTTAATTAACGTTATTGGTCTTATTATTACACAGTGAGAAATCCATACCATTATATTGTCTAACAGTACATACATATACACATCAGTCAAACAATTAGGATACATAATGAAATACAATGGAATTAGGCATATATGCATTAACTAAATGTAGAAGGCTAAATTTTAAGTAATTAAACAAAAAGGTACACATACATATTCATATGTACATATATATACTATACACATACCAGTCAAGTAATTAATTAGGATACCTTCCCAGCTACTCAGGACTCTTTGATTTTCTCTGCACAGGTCGGCTGTGTAGTCTCAAGAAGCATTTATAACGCTTGGGAGAGGAGATGACCCATGAAAGTTTTTTTCTAAGTGCAATGAAAGTCTTTTTCTAAGTGCAAAGAAAGACTAGTGGACGGAAGTGTTCACATGCTCTTCTTTGGTAAACTGTTAAGAAGCCTCCTACCGCCATCAACTTTTTATCAGAAAATATTATAATTTTAAACGACGGAAAGGTATTAGGTAAAGTTTGTTGGAATTAATTTTAAATTAATTAATTGACTTTTATAGTTAATGTCTTAATTGAAATAATACGTATAAGAATTTTAAGTTGATATGGATTTATTTAGAAGAGTTTATTATTAACAAAAGATTGTGAGTTTAGTTTTCTAAGAAATTCAATAAATGGCAAAGATTAAAGTATTAATGAAAAAAATTGGGTCATCTCTTCTTATAAATAATAAATAAATTCCATCAATTCATAAACATTAAAAATTACAACGCAGTATAGAGGAAGAGGAAAAATTTTGAAATTTCAAAGATTTTTTTTTTTTTTTTGGTATAAATGAAAGATTCATTAACAATATTTTGAGATAATTTCCACTCTTAAATTATTTCTAGTAATGATTTAAGGTATGTGTTATTGAATATATTATTTTAGATTAAGGTAGAATATGTGGATATCATAAAAATTAACATTTTATATATTTAATAAAAAAAAATTTATGTGTTTATAATCTCATAATTTGCCCTTATGATGTTACTAACTTTAACTGAAATCTATATAAATAATAATCACATGCTTAGCTATTATAAAATTAATATGAGAATAACACACTGCTACCGAGTCATAATATGTGTACTATTCATGATTGTGAGCATAAATAAGGTATTGTGGAATGTAATTGAATTTTAAATTTAAATTCTTTAGATGTTTCGCTTTTCCGTTTATATTTACACACACATATTGATGACTAAGAAACTAGATTCGTTCAATTATTTCTAACTTTTGTTTATATATAATATAGTTACAATTAATTGTATCCCTTTCGAGAATATATAGTTTGAATGTGTATATGTATATATACAAATTTGTGGAGGTCCCTACTAGCTCACGTAATGATAATAATGATTGTTAATATTAGAATAATAATAAATTTATTTTTCTTTAATTCTACTGGAGAAAAATTTAAGGTGAAAGAATTTTTTTTCCTATATATATTTTGGATAAATTAAAGTGTCATTTGATGTATTTATTTTGAGCCTATTTTTTATTTTACGCTTTCAAAAATAAAGAACACTGTTCAAAATGCATTTGCTCGCTTATGTTTTCAAAATCTGTTTTAGAAAAGAAAAAATGAGTTTATACATGAGATGAAACATGACTAAAGTCATTTTGAGTATTTTCAACCCAAATTAAAGAAAATCTCAAAATATGGGAAACAAAAAAGTCAGATCAAATGTGTGTTTTTTTTTTTCTTGTTTTAAAATTTTCAAAACATAAAACACATAAATATAAAATAGAAAATAAAAAAATAGAGATGCAAACCAAATGTCACCTAAATATTTCAGTCTTTTTTATTGATTCTAATGTTCGTATTATGATTCGTTTGGGATTTACTATAATGCTCCAATCAATTGTTATGAATATTAAATTTAGGGTAAATTATATTTAGACCCCCTAAACATTAGTGTAATTACACATAAATCCCCTCAACATTTTAAGATTACATTAATTTTTCTTATTTTGAAATATTTATAATACTTAAACCCTTCCGTTAACTTTGTCACTAACTCCGTTAAAAATTTATTAAAAAGACAAATATGCTCTTATATATTTATACATATATATGTAGAAACAAAAAAAAGAAGAAGAAGAAGAAGAAGAAAATCTGGAACATTGGAACACTTTGTTTGTTCCCACATTGGTAGCCCTCGTCGATTCAAGCCAGTGTCGGCGACTGTGGCAGCCCCCACTGGCAACTAAACTTTTCTTCAAATCCCCCACTCCTCCCTCACCTTGCCGATTCAAGCCACGGGCCACACACATATTGAAGAATAATAGACTATACATATATATATATATAGAACTTTGAAGGATTGATTTGCCAAGCGATCGAAGCCACGGTGCCCTCCGACGGTGAAAAATTGACACCGTATAATGGTGAAGAGGCAGAAGGCTACGAAGAAAAGTTATTGGCGCCACCTCATAACTTCACCAAGGTCGATTTCGGCGTGTTCAGTTGTGAGAGTTGGGGATTTAGCGTGTAGATATCTCTGTCCAGAACCCTACCTGAAGAAAACGAGAAGTTTCTCAATGCGAACGGAATTGCCAGAGAGATAAAAGATAAATCAGATTTATGAAGCCTAAATTTCTTACTTTCATGGTGCTCCACCCATGGCCGATTTCTATTGTTGCACCATTGGGTCAGATTCGATCTCTGGCAAGGCGATTCAATCAATGGGTCTCTGAAATTTTAGATCTGTATTCTTCATTTTCATTGCTTCCCCAATGGAAGAATTTTCTTAGGTTTTCTTCTATTCAACATCTCTCTCTCTCTACTTTTTTTCTCTTTCTCTACGGAAGCACTATTTTCGTTAGCTCTAGGGCTTCCAAGTCAGAGGCACCACCATTGACAAAAATAGAAGTAAAACCATAGTGAAACGAGAGGAGTTTCAAATTTGTAGAATTAGAATCAGAATCAAAGGAAGTGCTCATGTAATGCTCGAATTTTGAGCTTGGAGGCTTCGGAAGATTGTGATTGGAGGTTGGAGGGGGTGAGCTCGATGAACAACTATGGGTGTTTACACCTTTAAACCCTCCACGGAACCTAATATCTTTGACGACGAGCATGTTTTTAAAGAGGAGAACCTGATTCCGGCCAAGGATAAATCTAATTCTGGGGTTTTGTGGGTTTTTTTTTTTTTTGGGTTTTATTTGATTTTGATCGTAGATCTGAGTTTTGGATTTTGTTTGATTTTTTTGGGGTTTTGTTTGATTTTGATTTTGGTTTTGATTACTTACATCTAAATAGATTTTGATTGAGTATGAAGTGTGAACAAATTTTTTGGAGAGAGAAACAGAAAGTTTGTGGAGCGTGCCACTGTGCTAGGGAGGGGGGAGAGTGTAATGACCTGTATCCATATAGCATAATATTGTCCGCTTTGGGCTTGGTAAGCTGCTTCCCAAGAAGTCACCCATCCTGGTACTGCCCCCACTGGAGCACGCTTAATCCTGGAGTTCCTACTGAATCCAGTGCCCTCACGGCTTTAAAACGCGTTGTTCTTATATAGATATCGAATCTTACATATATGTTACTTCCTTTCACTATCCAGGCGATGTGGAATGGAATGTATTGCTTTTTTTCCTCACCTCCGGCTTCACTCTCTCACAAGTAGAGTCCCTCACGGGCAGGTCCCTCACGGGCAGGTCCCTCACAGTCTCTCACAGAGAGAGAGAGAGAGAGAGAGAGAGGAGAGAACAGTTAAGGGTAAATTTGGTATATTAAAATTTTTTTTGGCTGATTTCATCATCTTAACAGATATTTTAACGGTATAATAACGGAATAGTCTAAGTGTTACAAACATTTCAAAATAAGGGAGGTTAATGTAATTTTGAAATGTCGAGGGGAACCATGTGTAATTACACTAATGTTTAGGGAGTCTAAGTGTAATTTATCCTTAAATTTATGTTTATTCTTAACTCTAATATTTATATTATGACAATAAATCACAATATTTTAATCTATCATTATGAATATTAGCATGAACGAAGATAGCCTAGGGCCAAAGGGATCATGTCCCCCTGAGTTTGAAAAAAGATATCACCTAAAAAGTATATGTAATTTTTTGAATTAAAAAATATTTTATGTTATGATTCGATCCTCTAAAATTTTAAAAATGATAGATTTAAGTTTAGAAAAACACTATTCGTAAATATAAATTTTTGAGTAAGAACTTTTGATGTTATAGTTTATTCGAGAAAACATCATTGTTATATATAAATCTTTGAGAAAAAACTTTTGATACTATAATTTATTTAAAAACATACCTCTAGTACATATAAATTTTTAGGTCAAAAAATTTTGGGCTTTTAACCATTACCAACTGTTTCTAAAATTTAAATATTTTTCTCAATTAGTATATATAGTCCAAAAATTTAGAAACTTAACTAATTTTACCTTCAATATATAATTCAACCAATCACTTATTATTAATGACACGAAAAACTAAAAAGAAAAATAGTCCAAAATTTTAATGGTCCCAAAAATTTAAGCATATAAAAATATTCCTAGTCTAAAATTTTAATATTTTAAACCTATTATAAACAATCCAATGTTAGATTATTGAATTTTTCATTCATAATATGTGTGTTTTGATTGCTCACATGCTCAAATTTTGTAGTGAATATTGTGTTTTGTTTGTTCATAGGCCCAAAAACGATAGTGAATATTAGGTTACTGATATTTTATAATGTCACAAAAAATTTATAATTAATTCAGTTACAAAAATATGTTACCCATGGGTCTAATTATACTAACTAAATGATTATCATTGGGTGATAAATTATTTGATTGAAAAAATTATAAGACATTCACATGTTTTTTTTTTTATTATATGATATGTTACCCAACTATTTTTTTTAAATATTAGCGACTTATTATTCTCTTGCATAATTATCATTTATATGTTGTTATAAATGAAATTAACATATGAGCATATTCAATAAAAATTATAATTTCAAATTTTGTTACACTTTCCTAGATCTCGAACATCTCTAGATTTGATGGTACTAATTTTTTTTAGTGGCATGAGTAAGTTCAGTTTAGTTTGGGAGTTCTAGACTTTTATATGCGCCTTTTCATTGATGACTTGTTCCTATTACTAATAAAACTTGTGAAGTTGAGAGGGCCACTCATATGGCCTCACCTAAGTCCAACAGATTGAGACTAATGTTCCATGCAAAATCATTGCTACAAATATTAAAACATCTCTACCTAGGACACGGAATGCAAAAGAATATCTCAATAATGTTAAGAACCATTTTCGAATTGATTAGTCACTTGCTGGAAAATATATAGCTAAACTGAGCACTATACATTTTGATGGTATTCGTACCATGAATGGGCACATTATTAGGATAATCAATCTAACTACAAATATAAAGGACTTTAGGCATGACCATGGATGAGTCTTTTCTCATTCAATTTGTCCTAAACTCCTTGCCTTTAGAATATAGACATTTTCAGATAAATTGCAGTATTATTAAGGTTAAGTGAAATATAAATAAAATGCAAAATATATTAGTCCAAGAGGAAGGAATGGTTAAGCAACAAAATGGTCATGTGACGTATATAATGATAAAATGAGGAGCTCAAAAAGAAGAAAGCTAAAAAAGATGTTAAGAGTTGCCAATCCAAGTTAGATGGATCTGATCAATCTACACTTCACCATTAATATCACTTTAATACCTATACTTTAAATCGTTCATAATCTCTATATATTTCAATTGTTTTACTTTGCTTCATGTCGTAAAATTTATTGACAAAAATATCACGTGTTTATAACACAATAAGCATGTGAGAGTTTAGTATGACATTTTCTTAGCAATAACTAATGAATGCGTGAAGTAAAAATGGATTAAATGTAAACTAATATGAATATGAGATAAGAAAAGGCATTTTTCATACTATATAGAACATCTAATAGCATTTTAGTTTCATAATTTTAGTGAAGCTATTAGGATATTTTTGTAAATTAAACTTTTATAATAAGATTTTTTGCTTACAGAAGTCTATATAAAAGCATTTTAGTCAACAATGTCATTTCACATATACATTATCTAAACAACTTTTACTAAAATCACAATTATAGTGTAAGGAAGAGGTACATTATTGCAAATTGATAGTTTAAGAGTTTAATATATATTTAACATTTGTTAGTTGAATGAACAGAATGATACTAGGTTATAATTTAGGGCATGATCTTATAATTAACTCTTAATTAGATACTTTGGCAGTGTAAAAGTTTTACATAGACATGCACCAAATCATGAAATATCACATTTAAGAATTGAAAGCCTAGTTTGATATAAGGAAATGAAAATAAATTATCATTTGTAGACCATCATTCTTTTAAATAGAATAGTGTTTCAAATAAACGTATCAAATAATACAATACAATAAAATAGTACAACTACCAAAAAAAATAGTACTGTTTCAAATAAGCATACCAAATAATGTACAAAATACATAATTACCCTATGGATTGTAACCATTCCTCACGTGTGCAGTACTAGTATATTATGCAGCCAAAGTAAGGGATTGAGAATCATCAAGACCTCTAGATTTCATCACAAGCGAAACATCTTCTTCATTGATCTTCCCCATCTCTCTTAACTTATGCAAAACAAATTCGGCATCGCTATTGAAACCAAAATTAAGCAAAATGATAAGTTGATAACACATTAAAAATGGAGAAACAACCAACAACTTGAGTTGAAGGCGAGATCAATTAAGTTTAAATGAATTCAGGTAAATTATATTTAGTATCTTTGTCATTTGCTTTTATTATTATTTAACATATATATTTTAAAGGTGAAGATGTACTTGCACTTCTTTGTTATCTTTTCCTACTTCGCAATAGTTTTAACAAAAAAGAGTAATGTAGAGTGGGGAAAGGTTATGAAGAAATGTATTTATCATTTCTAATATTTTAAATCATTTCACTTTACTTATTTATATTTCAAATGTCCCATTTTATTCTCTTCTGTCAAACTTATTAATAGAAAATACTATGCGTCTGTCATGAAATAAACACTTGTGTTTTTGTCGCTTTTTTTAAGCAATAATTGATGAAGGGTAAAGTAAAAATGGATTGAATGTAAAGTGTAAAGTGGAACGATTTAAAATATAGAACTTGAAATGAAATTTGTTAGGGTTATGATTCATATTTGTTATACTAATGTTGTATTGCGAATTTGTGGTGGGAAAATGAAAAATGAAAGGAAAATAAAATTTATAATTTAAGCAATTTTTGTATATTTAGAGTACCTTGATAAATATCTATATTCATTTTAGTTTTATTTTTCTAACTCAATAAAAAAAATATAAATTTAATTTTTTCACTTCATTTTACCATCTTATCATTTTTCTTTACTTTTCCTTTTTCTCCAAAAATCATGTTCCAACATAACCCAAGGCTCCAGTAAAATGGAAGATGTATAAGTGAAGTGAGTGGGAGCACGAAGGAAAAAGGTGTAATTGATCCAAAGAATTATTGTGACAAACATACGAGCCTCAACAGTATTAATGATAAAATATATGAATGCAAGTGTAATGAATACAAACAATTAAATTAAAAAAATGCTTACTTACTTGAGAACTCCATCATGATCGAGATCAGCTGCTTCCAAATCCTCCCGAGTCATTTTCTTGCCAAGAACCCAATTCACCAATTCCCTCTGTCTCCTCTCATTCTTCACCTCAGCAACAAAGACCAGAAGTTTAGCCAAACAAAGAGTGCTCAACAAAATCCAAACCACTGCAAAAACACGCCCCGCCTTTGTTTCGAAGCTCTTATCCCCATAACCCACAGTGGTGACAGTGCAACACACAACATAAAGAGCATCAACAAAGCCCATTTTCTCAACCTTCACAAAGAAGATCACCCCAACAACTACAAGCAGCAGCATCACAACAATTGCTTTCAAACACTTGTGGGTGTTACTTGCTCTGTTCCTCAATCTTCTCTTCTCATTATTCTGACCACCTTCTTGATCATTATTCCTCCTACTCTGTAACGCTTTAACCAGCAACTTTTTCTGCTTCTCTGCTAGCGAGTCTATTGCTTCGCTAAGAACCAACGCCCCCAGAGAAGTCCCCATCAAGGCAAGAGCACAAGTTAGGAGTTTTGTGGTCGCGCTATTGGGCGTTAAGTCGCCGTATCCAACCGTCGTCATTGTCACGACACAGAAATAGAGAGAATCAAGAACTGGATTTGTTCTCTTCCCTGTCATTTGGTGCCTGGCAAGGTAGAAGCAGAGTGTTCCTGAACCAAGGTAGACAGCCAAGAGTATGGCTACAATTCTGATGGAAATTAAATTGGAAGGTGGTCGTGATCTTCTTTTGGGAGCATCTAGCTTGTTGGTTTGAGTTTGAGGTGGTGGCATTGGCAAGTTTCGTTTTCCATCGCCATCGCCATGGGTGGCCATTGTAAAGGACCCAACTCCAAACCAGGAAAATTTGCCAGAGCCCTACCTACGAAGTCACAAAAAAGCCAGGATTTTATGCACTACACCGGTGAATAATAAGTGTATATGGTTTCACGTGTAACTTCTTTGATTGATGATGGTATGGTTTTGATGGATGGTCTTGGGATTATGTAAACTTCAAAAGGCAGCTCAATGCCTCAAGGGATATCAATAATTAATTTCTCTTAGTGAGTTAAGATTATTAGTAAATTTCAACTCTGATATCAGTGACGGTCTGGATGGTTACGATTATTGGTAAATTTTACTCTAGTACTAATGACGGGTGAAATTCTTATCTCATACTTATAAATTGACTACAAGCCCCTTTCACAAATAACGTAGGAACCCCCAACAGGTTTGTAGCTAATGTATTCCAAAATGTGGTTACTGCCAAAAATGATAGTTCACAATATATCGACGGAGCATTGCTGGAACCTTTCTGACTATCATCGATTGATTTGGTGAAAGATAAAGAGAGAGATCAATAGATCACGTTGTTTTTTAATACAAAATTTCGCTTCAATTTCTCGTCTTATATATCTTCCCCTTGAAAATCTCTTGCATGCTTATAAAGTTTTTGTACTCAAATGATTCAATTCAAATGCATCTATCCAAACAGAGCATTATATACATCAGTTTAAAGATAATTAAAATTGATTTTAAAAGCGTGTCTCGACTAAAGAGTAAAGAAGCCTGCCAAACCCATGTGTAACAAGAACAGAGCTGTCTGAAGATGACCTGACTTACCAGTTGAAACAGGTTTGGAAGAACGGAACTTTTTGTGATTCCTCTCTCTCTCTTGTCAAGTCTTTTTTCCCTGTTTGGCAGACGCTTTTTCCAAGTGCTTTGTCCTCGTGTCGGTCTTTTCTCTTCTCTAATTATGCAAGTCCTCTGCTAAGCGTCCAATCCATTCACTTTTCGCGAACAGACAAGGGAGAGAATAAGCAAGAGGATTTAAATTCATCCACTCCGCAATATGCCCTCTGGGATAAGTGTTTCCAAGAAAAAAAGATGAGACAAATAATGAGTTAAAATTAGTGTAAAGGTGAAAATTACTATGAATTTCTGAAAAGCTTATCTTAAATTTTTTATTGAAAAAATAAAAGTATATATTCAGGGGGGGTAAGAGTGCCAAGTAGAGGGGTGTAAATGTAATTTTTTTAAATTAATAAAAGTCGAAACTTTTAACTTTGATAAAATTTTTGATTTTTTTACACTAATCTGAATTACAAGAGATGTAAAAATAAAATTCTAAAGTTTTAATTATAATAATAATTTTCAGTTTTAGTATAAGAGTTGTAAAAACAAATATCCCAAAATTAAAAGAAAGGGCAAAATTAAAAGAAAGGGCAAAAGAGGGCAAAATATATCTGGTACCTTTTTACTTTACCATCAATCTCATTTTATCTTCATTCTATTTTACTCTTTTCATTAATTATTGTTAAAAAAATGTGCTAAATAATGGCAAGTTTCTATGTACAAAATGGACATGTGACATTTTCTATTAATAGCTTTTGTAAAAAAGAAAAGTCAGACTACTTTAAAATAGAAGCGGTAAAACGGAATAATTTAAAGTATAAGAGGTAAAGTGAGATTAGTGATAAAGTATAATAGTACTAAGCGTAACTAAAAAAAAAAAAGTTTCGTTAACTAATAATAAATAAAAGAATTAATTATCTTTATACTCTGTATTAAAAGTGAAAATTACTAAAAACTTCTACTTCAAAACTTTTTTTACATTCCTTGTATGTTAAATTAAAGTAAAAATATTAAAAAATTCGCTAAAAATAACTATTTTTAATCTTAATAATTTAAAAAAAAAACTGCTACTTTATATTTTGAACACTTACACTTACTAATTCTCTATTTGACTTTTAATTTTTTTAATCTTTTTATTTAAAAATTTGATATTATTTACTACTTCACTTTAATTTTAAAATCAACGAGTATAAAGGTAGATTTTTAAATTTCATAAGGTGTTAGTGACTTTCACCCTTTAAGTACAAGGGAACTAAGGTAATTAATTCTAAATAAAATAAAAATTATATAATAAAAATAAAAGATAATTTATTTTATACCAATAAAAATTTAGTTTTAATCTTTCGTGATTGACTTAAATGTCACTCCAAGTAACTTTTTTAAAAATAAACCTACTCAATCGTTGCACAGCTGGTATGCTGCCTGTGCCTTCAGTTTAGATCGCTGACCTAATGTTCATATGGTATACTTGATCAGAGTGTAACATATAAATAAAATTAGCATATCACAGGAATATTCTGTGAACAGTTGTCATTTTTTTTTTTACTAAAGCTGTCAATAATTGTTGAATGTTTTTCTTGCATATATACTGTCTTCGTTAATAAATAAAACTAAAGATTTAATTAATTAATGGTTCAATTGTGCGAACTAATTAATCAGTTACATAGAGATGGGCACGCCTTGCTTGCATCAATTTTTTATCTAGATGACGTTGCATGTGCACTATCTACAAATGACAGCTAACTAGCTAGGTGTTGGTGATTTGATCTCCCATACGGGCAAAAGAAGGGGAGCTGAAATCAGGTACAATTTTAACTACGTTTTCATAAAATAACTACTAGTAGGTGACCCAGTAGTATTCAGCTTGGGACCGAGGGATTTGGTCCCTCTGTGGTCTCAAGTTCGAATCCCATGAATCTCACTTACACTGGTAGTCACGAACCGCATGGGTTTATCTTTGTTTCGGAAGTCTCGTTTAAAGTGGAGAGATTAGTGGAGGTACGCGTAAATTGGCTTGAACACTCTTTATAACAAAAAAAAAAAAAAATAAGTTATCATAAAATGGCGTGGTTCTACTTAAATAATAGTTTGCAAATACAAACTTGTATATTCGGATGTAAGTATTCAAACTAAAAGAAAATCTGAATACGAACTAGTGCATTCTGATATAATTTGGTGCATTCAGATGAGAACCACTTAAATAATAGTTTCCGAATATAAACTTGCATATTCGGATGTAAGTATTTGAACTGAAAGAACATATGAATACGAACTAGTGCATTCCGATATAATTTGGTGCATTCAGATAATAGCATGATGAATTCGGAAGGAACATCCAAATACGAACTAGTGTATTCTGATATAATCTGGTACATTCAGATGAGAGCATGATGAATATGGAACATCCAAATACGAACTAGTGTATTCTAATATAATATGGTACATTCAGATGAGAGCATGATGAATATGGATACTCACATCCGAATGTATTAGTTCATATCCGGATGCAATATATATCCGAATATAACCTTCGTTACATGTGGATGCTATTATTTAAGTGGAACGACGCTTTAGGCATGGAAGTTGAGGCCTAACTTTTGTCCCTGCATTGCATTTGTATAGTTGGATTATTGATCGTAAGTTTTTTATTTTATATCTAAAAATATATATATAGATATTATGTTTATATATCTAAAACTTTGTTTATAAAAATTATTTTAATTGTAAATTACATGGCAAAGTTATTATATTATTATAAGAAGTAGAGACACATTATACATGTGAAACTCTTTGTCATTCATCTTTGCTCAAATTTTCTTCTCTCTTTTATCTAATCCTTGAAAGATTTTATATTGATGTAATAAGACAATATAATTGCGAAATAAAAAATGAGAAACAAACACAAAATTAGAATGGTTCTGCCAATATGACCTGCATGTGTTGCAGTGGCATCAATGACATGATTTATCTTATTAACTTCGTAAAACAAGTATACAATGTTTATAAGAAAAAAACATAAGTTGGACAAGGTAATGATATCTCACAATCAAAGCTATTTTTTTTTTTTTTTTATCAAAACTAATATTTTGAAATATTATTTCAATTTGATTGATTTGATCTTACCATCTCTAACATTTTCCTCCAAATTCAGAGGGATAAGGTACCCGAAATCTTTGAGTTGAAATCTAAATTCAATTGTGCCTTCAATAAATAACCATACGTACGTCAAATAATTAATGAAAAAGGTTTAACTCGGGCCATGAATTGGATTGGAATTTAACAACAATGGCCAACGTTCTAAATAATAGGTCGACTCTGTTGTGCCCCTAATTTCTATAACTGGGAAACGTGAGCTAAAACACACAAACGTTATTTCAATTAGAGGCATTTACAGCCTTCCCGAGCATAGCTCGGCTGGTCAATGGGCGGGCATTAAGACTTTTACATGCTTGCTCGATGAGTGACAAGCATTCGAAATTAGGGCCAGTCGAGTCATATCCCGTAATTTATCTCTTTTGTAGGAATTGAGGAGCCGAGCTGCGAGGGTGACCGTGAGGGGTTACCCCAAATTAGAGGCATTTACAACTAGGAGCAAAAATAAAATAATAAACACAAAATATAATATAATAAATTATCAGCCTCTGGACATAATATTCCAAAAGAAACTAAAATGGGCTTAACCAGACCCGAAAACAACTCAATCAAGTAAAACTGTATATAATATACACAACCAGTTTCTAGAAGAAGAACCAAAAGAATAAATATATTATGCACCACATGGCCTCACAACCAAAGCACCAAAAGAACAGGTATGCAAAAGAAGTAATAAAATAAAGCTGGAAAACTTAAATCTCTCGATTAAGAGGTTCAGTAAACAGTCTCGCCTCAAGAACCTACAACATGGTTTGTAAGGGAGTGAGCATGAAATTCATTTTCTGCTCAAGTTCAGTACTTTAGGCCTTTATAAAATTTCGGACTTAATCTTAAAATAAATATGTAATTTTAAATTCATTCACAAATCTAATTAATAATATAATTATTATGTATTATATACAAACCCAAACCCTTTTTTTTTTTTTTTTTGAAAGGTGAATTTTTTTTTTTTTTAAGGGGAGGGGGAAGACTCGAACTCGAGTCATGAGCGGACAGGAAAGGCTCTTAACCACTGAGCTAAAGGCCACGCTCTACAAACCCAAACCCGATACAAAAAGATTTGAGCATAAATTTCTTCCAAACCCCCTCTAAGGGTCCGTTCGGCAAATTTGTTAATTTTTAATTTTTTGCGTTCAATTTTTTATCTTTATTTTTATTTTTATAGTAAAAAATAAAAACTTGAAAGCGTATTTGGCAACAATGGTTGGTTGTTGATAGTTATAGTTGTTAAATAATTAAATTTATTAAATTTAATGATTTTAATTATATCATTTATAAAAAAATTTTAATAAAATATATTTTATGTTAATTAAATTAATTTGACTTAATTAACTATTTAAATTATTTTTTTTATTAAAAATAATTAAATTCAATAAAAATAAAGTATATCAAATATAATTTAATTATATTATTTATAAAAATATAATAAATTATTTTTAAATGTATTAATTTCATATATTTAATATTTTAAATTAACTATAATTACATTGAATTAATTAAATTAATATAAAAATGTTTTATTATATATTTTAATAAATAATATAATTATATTAATTAATATATTAAATATAATTTATATAATAGTTAATTATATTCAATATAAAAATGTTTTTATTAATTTTTTAGTAAATAATATAATTAAATTAATTTAAAATATTAAAATAATTTAATATATAAATATTACATGCTGAATATATTAAATTAATAAATATAATTTATTTAATAACTAATAATTAAATAATATATTTAAATAAATATATTAAATATTATTTATTCCGTAATTAAAATTAAATAAATTAAATTAAGCATAAATAAATTATATTTAATTAAATAAATTAAATAGTTGATGGTGAGTGATAGTTTTGACTCGTAGTGTTTGTGGAAGAAAATGAAATTGAAACTAAAAATTTGATAAAATATTTTTTTTATATTTACATAATTTTTAAAAATTTTAAAAACAGTTTTTATGTCTTTAAAAACTAAAAACTGAAAATAAATTTACTAATCGGGTTTTCATATTCTGTTTTCAATAAAATGAAAAAAAAAAAACTAAAAATTGAAAACTTTGCCAAACGGGCGTAATCAATTTATTCATGCCAAAGCGAACAAAAAGTCGGGCCGGGCTAACCTAGTCAAATGGACCTTTTTTTTTGGGGTGGGGGGGATCTGGAGTCAAATGGACTTGACGGTCCTGATCAACTCTAACAGAGGCGAACGGAATGGTGGAGGGCGCTTTAAGTAGCTGGTCCACAGCATTTTGAAAGAAAGAAACGCGGGAGATGGAAGGAAAGTGTTCGAGCACTAAACCCAGCGATCTGTTGAGGAAGATCAGAGGTAAACATCAATTTGAATGCGTTTGTTTGAGCTTTCTAACGATGAATTTTATTTCCTTCTCATTTTTAGTCGATACGTTTGGATTTTATTGTTCTTGCTAGTGATAACTCGATCGATTCTTGAAGATATATGTAGCGGACGGTTGCCATCTCTTTACATCGATCGCTTCAGAAATTACTGCACAGACGCTACTGGAAACTGGTTTGATTCCTCTATTAGCCTCGATCTGAATTTTTTCTGCGAGTTGGTTTGCATTTTTGTGAGTGTTCTCGTAGCTTTGGGAGGTGAATTTTTTTGAGTTTTGGATTGAATCAAAACAAAACAACAAATCTGCTTTGAAAATGCTGTAGTGCGTTCGGCGTGAGTGAAAGTAAAAAGGAAGGGAAAAGGACAAGAAAAAAAATGTAGGGAAAAGTAGGGATGGGAATTAGCTGAATTGAGTTGAGATTTAATTTGTTCGAGCTCGATTCGAGCATTTATATAAACTCAGGCTCGGCTAGACTCGGCTCGATAAAAAGGAATTTAAGCTCGAGTTCGACTTGTGAATAGTTCGATTAAACTAAAATAACATTGTTTTAGTTTAAAATACAATAAATAAAATATTATAACAAAATATAATAAAAATATTATTAAAAATATAAAAATATTATTAAATATATACATATATATATTATTTTGTCGAGCTGATGCGCGAGTTTTCAAGTCGAATTTTTCTAGACTTGAACTTGCACTCGAATCTAAACGAGTTACAAATCAACCTTGATTCAAGCACATTTTAGTCACGAATCGAGCTCGAGCTGAGTTTGAATAGTTTGCGAATAGCTCGATTCGTTTTTATCTTTAGGAAAAAGAAGGAGAAAGGGGAAAGAAATATAGTAGGTCCTTATTTGAATGGATTTAAAAATATAATTAAATAAAAGATATTTGTCAATAAATAAATTTTCTAATTTAATTGGCTTTTAATTCTTCAAATTGTCTTGCATTTTTTCTTTCATTTTTCTATTCCAAATCAAACAAGACAAGGGAATTTGGATCCCTATCCCTTTCCTTTTTCCTTGTCAAATTCTTGATGCAAATACATCCTAAATATACTTCAAAATGCTGAACGATTATGCATTAATGTCAGGATATGAGGACTGGAAATCTCTTTAGCTTCTCTGCTTGTTTGATTCTGATAGAGAAAGTGAAGCTGTTTGTTTGTACTTCTTCAATCTCTGCTTGTTTGATTTAGATAGAGAGAATAAAGCTGTTTGTGTGTACTTATTCAATCATTGTGAAGATGGAAGTTCTATGATATTAGATAGTTTTTTTTTTTTTATATATGTAGGTTTAGGGATTCTTTGGATGCAGAAATATTGAAGATCATTATGATCGCATAATATATATTGTGCATGTGCAGTTTTTGCGCCTCTGATTTATCCATTGGGAAGGAAATTCTCACTCTACAGAGGGAATGCCATGTGCGAAGGCTAGGTGAGTCATGTTTGATGTGTTAGGGTCATATTTACAATTAGATTGTTTTAAAAGCAGCAAACAGTTGAGTTAAGGTGCTTACAGGTTCTCCTCATTTTCAGATGTCCTACTAAGAGTGGTGCTGATTGTTCAGCAACTTCTGCAAGAGAACAGGCATGGTTCGAAAAGAGACATATATTACATGCACCCTTCCATTTTTCAAGGTGAATCTGGGTGTTTTTTTGGGTATCCATATCATTTTAAGGTTACTTGGAAATCAGGAAATAATATGCCAGAAGAATTGAGTCCAACACACAATATTATGCTGTGAAAATTATATGCTATCTGCTCTCTCTCTCTCTCTCTCTCTCTCCCTTTTTTTTTTTTTTTTTTAATTTGATGGTCTCGTATAAGGAAGATGTACCATGGTAGTTACTATGGTGCCTTTTGAGACATATTTAAATCTATGAATATGTTTTTGGAGATTGAAGAGAAACTGGAACTTTTTGTCACCTGCTGTGTGTTTGAGACTCCAGAGCTTTTTTCTGCATAATGTTTGCTTTCTGTATGAAGCGCTATCTTTCTTTTTATGTGAAGCAGAACAACCAGTTGTAGACCGAGCAATCAATGACATTTGCATCCTTATGGGCTGCAGTCGCCACAACCTAAATGTGGTATGCACTTTAATGTCTTCTTCATAATTGTTCTTCTTGTTATATTCTGCTCAAATAGGTATCTGAATTATCTGCCCCTGCATAGATGCAATATTGAAACATGACAATGTTGTTATAATTGGAATTCCTTGTTGTATTTACACTTTTCCTAGATTCTAACAGAGGTTAAATTTCAAATTGGGATGTTTACTGCATCTTGACATCATCCTACTTTTGTGCAATTATGAAATCTATTCAGTCTTCTCTTGTTTACTAAACGTTTGTGGTCGGTTCTATAAAAAAAGTCATCACAATGAGCTTTAGGCTGTAGATACAGCACCGCATTCTTGCTGTTGGAAATCTCAGACAATATTGTTCTGATAAATGTTTCACTAACTAGCTTGGACAAAAGTAAGAAAATTTGCCAAAATGGTTGTGAATTGATTGCTAGCGTTTTCCAAACACCTTGATTGCTTATATGATCTGTGTAGTAGTTTCATAGTAGACTTTCTGTATATAAAACATTTATTTCAGGTTGTTTTCTCTTTGCAGGTGTCTGTCGGAAATGGGTGGGTACCTACTTAAAACTTATTTATCGATGTGAAGATTTTCTTGTGATGGTGTGTTTCAAGTATATTTTATATTTAAATACATTTTCTTCCTGGTGAGTAGAACACAAGTTTTGCAACCATCCTTATTGCTATATAAGTTTAGTGTAGCAGAACTATGTCATTGATAATTTGAGTAATTTTATACTTCAAGATACTAATTAAGGCAAAGTGGGAAATTGCATCTACTGATAATTCTAGCAATTAGATAGATTATAATGATTTCCTGTAATTTTGTGATTTTGATAACTATCCTAAGTTGGGATTGGTTTTCATTTTTAGTTAACAAAAGAAGATATTTGTCCAACATGCAATGCACTTCATCATACTTGGTGCTGTCAATAGTGCCAGTGTAGACACTATATACCTCTTTTACTCACTGGAACTGCATTATATAATTCAGTATGTTGCATAATTCCCCACTCAACTAAACATCCACCAAGAGAAAGATATTTTCAATCCATTGATTTGACATCATAGATGATCTCTGCTCGTTTGTTAATTTTTCAATGTACTTATCACTTAGCATGCCATTGTTCCTAATATTCATTGGCATTTATTGCAATGCTAGATTGGTTATGGGCTGGTTGAGGTTTGTAGAAGCTGGAAGGAAATTTGATTGTATAAGCAATCTCAACACTGTAAGAAGAAGGGATTATCTTTTTAATTATATGCCATTACAATCTTAACTAAATGTCCAAATCTGGTGATTTGGCAGCCTCACCCTGTCCCTGTGCATGTTGAA
Source organism: Vitellaria paradoxa (assembly GCA_019916065.1). NCBI lineage: Eukaryota > Viridiplantae > Streptophyta > Magnoliopsida > Ericales > Sapotaceae > Vitellaria > Vitellaria paradoxa. The sequence goes on along the minus strand of CM034234.1, from coordinate 18,567,491 downwards.
GAAGTCCAAGGTATCCAGATCCCTGAGCATCAAGGAGTAATATTAACAATTTGATAATCTCCTTTCTAATAAAATGAATGCCGTTTGTTCGGGCTGTGTAATCTTTATTCCTGAATTAAGTATTGTAGTAGAAAGTTTATTGGACAAGACTTTTAGTTATTTTATCGCCTCTACCCTTGGACACAATGATCAGAAATGAATTGATATTTTCTTGATTCTTGCAAATAGATATAGTTAGTGTTGCCCTCTACATACTGGTTGTAGAGAAGGAATCAGGTAATACTTCTTTTTGGTAATGCTCATGATTTAGTTTGATTTCCTTTTATTTTTTTGGTGTGCCTTCCAATGACAACACTTTTGCTGGGTTTTCATCTTGCAGTGTTCCAAAGATTAGCAAATGATCAGTTTTGCAACCGAAACCGCTGCATAATAATAACAGTATGTATGCCTTGAATGTATCCTTAGAATCAGTTTTAAGTATTATTATTATTATTATTATTTTTTCCATAACAGGGAAGAGGATACCCTGATGTCTCCACAAGAAGGTAATGCCTCATCTTTTTCCTCCTACAGGAAACTAATATGCTTCTTCTTGTCTTACATCTATGTCGTCTTTAATAATTTTTGCATTATTACTCATTCAGGTTTTTACGGCTTCTAAGTGAAAAGCTGAGCCTGCCTGTCTATTGCTTGGTAGACTGTGATCCATATGGATTTGACATCTTGACTACATACCGCTTTGGTTCCATGGTAACATTTCTCGATTTAACGATTTCTAGTCCATTGTCATCTATTTGGTTGTCCACATGAACAAGTTGCAAGAATGGTGTTGCAGCTAATGTTAATCCAAAATATGTGTTGGACTGAGATGCACCAAATAAGTTTATTGCAGGGCCACTTGCCTATTGCTTTAGGTAGGAGTTCATAAGCAATCTGATTTTGTTCTTCTTTCTAATGTTTTCTTTCTTTTTGAAAGCAAATGGCCTATGATGCAAAATTTCTGCGTGTCCCTGGGATAATCTGGCTTGGCGCTTTTCCTTCAGATTCTGAGAAATATGATCTTCCACAGCAGTGTCTCCTTCCTCTGACAGCAGAGGGTGAGATGGGTGTTTAATTTAATATTATCTTTTAGAAGGATTTATTTCATTTTAGTCATCTTTTCTGTAGTCTGTGATGAACACATTAGTTTTTTGTAGATAAATTAAAAATTGAAGCAATGATGCTTAGATGTTACCTGCAACGTGATGTGCCTCATTGGAGGTAGATTTCTTTGACCTGTGTTCTTATTTTTTTAGATATGTGGCTAACTTGCTATTAATAGGTCTCAATTAACTATAAACAAATACAACAATGTGGTTTTTGTTCCATGTAAGGTTGGAACTAGAGTTGCTGCTTCAAAGAGGAGTGAAATTTGAGATTGAAGCATTATCTGTGCATTCACTTTCATTCTTATCAGAGGAGTATATACCATCTAAGATTAAAGGTGAGTTGCACAACTAGAAGCTTTAACATTTGAATTATTTTGTGCATCCAAACAGAAGCGTATGCTATGATTTATGTGGCACGCAGAACAGGCAATTTAAACCGTGTTACCTCGGAGGATATTTTTGGTACAATTAAGAAAATCATTTTTAAATAAATAAGAAGTTTTTTTTTTTTTGGTAATTAAAATAAATAAAAAGTTGCAATTATGTCGTGACAGCAGAAAGCAAGGAAGGCCATTGCTCATGCTTTGGGCCCAATAACATTAAATGCCTTCATATTGAGGCATGAAGAAAATCTTATGGAGCTGAAATTCAAGGGCTATCGATATGCCTGAAGCACTAAAGGTAGCTCACCTTTTCTTGAATCAATTGACCCGCTATTACCATTTTCTTCATCTCACAGAGCTGCCTGTGAAGAGAGGCATGTAAAGGCATTCGTAATGTAGTGAAGCACTGAATGAAGTGAGGAGCAGAATGTGAGGCAGTGGTAGGCCCAAGAATTTGAGTGAGGGTGGCTAAGTTAAAACTTTTTCATATATTTAGGGGGTCCAAGGTAAAAGTTTTCAAAATTTGAAGGGGCTAGGACATTATGTCCGATGATAAATACTCAAAAATTTAAGAAGTCGTGTGCATTTTAAAAATTTAGGGTGATGGCCCTCGCTAGCCCCCCTATCGTCCGTGGATTGTTTGAGGCACCAAGTGTTATCTGTGCGTTGCGTGTGAAAGAGCCAGCGACGAGGGCAGCCTGGACCAAAGGGGGCTGCCTCAACCCCCTCCCTCCCCATAAAATTTGATTTTTTTTGTTTTTTTGTATATACTCCAAAATTTTAATTGCTCAACTAATTTTACCATCAAATAATTCGCATAGTTTATACATTGCACCTTTTGTATTTTTCTTTCTATTTGTTTGTGTATATATGTATATATATATAATATTTTACGTACTTGTTTTTTGTTTGTTTGTTTGTTTTATGTAAATAAAAACCTAAATCATATAATAGTGATTTTAATTTTGAATGCAGTAAAATAAACACATTGTTTATTGCTCTTTTAGTTGCAATTCTTACTAGACCTAAATTTGGCCCCACTAAAAAGCGATCCCAGCTTTGTCCCGATTGAGAGTTATGAGCCTTTTGATCTTTGTAATCTCCCCATTTTGTTAAGTGAAATATTTCTCATGTGGATATAGGCATGCCGACCCACATGAATTGTGTTTTATCCCTTGCATTTAATGTCCATTTTTTTTTTACCATGTTGATTTTATCTACTTCATTACCGCATCAAACCTAAATATAAATTCTGGCACAATAAATTGGTACTATACCCAGACTATTTATGTTTGGGGTTTTGATATGGCAACAACAAAATATGGAGTAGAGAAATTAGATGGGCGGGATAGTTTTAGACTATGGTCTGTGAAGATGCATGCTTTGTTTCTATAGGGACTTCACAAAGTATTAGACGGAAAGGATAAATTTCTCGCAATAATGAAGACGAGAAAGCCAATCTCTATGCTAGTGCAATCAATTGTTCTTGGTTGAGGAGGTGCTATGAGAAGTAGCATATGAGATTATGGCAGACAGTTTGTGGCAAAATTTAGAGAGCTTGGCCAAGTCTTACACAAACAAGCTGCACTTGGAACAATGCCTCTACACCTTGCAAATGGAGGGGTAAAGTAATCCAAAAACATATTGACGAGTTCAACAAAATTATTATGTATTTGAAAGACATCGATATCAAAATTGATGGCGAAGGTTAAGCCTTTATTGTGATCACGTATGCCTGTACCATGAGCATTTTATTACTACCTTGCTCTGTGGACGAGATACCTTTTCCATGGAAGATGTCAAAGCATCTTTACACTCTAGGGAGCTGAGGAAAAACATTTCCGAAGATGGAAGGGATGATCAAGAGGGAGAACAACCAAGTTTCCACGAACAGCAATAAAGGTAGGTCTAGATCCAAATCTAGGTCTATAAAGGGAAAATGTCATTATTGCAAAAGAGTGAGAGCACTGCAAGAGAGACTATCCAAAGCTCAAAGACAAGCATAATAAGAAAGTTGTTAGCGTTGTGTTGAAAAAGCCCTCGTGGTAGATGTCAGCGGTGAATCATCAATGGGTTCTTGATTTGGTGTCTCCTACCATGTGTCTCAATAGAGATTGATTCGCGTCATACTGGTGAATGGTGGTACAATTTTGATGGGGTAAGAATTCACCCATTAAAACTGTTTTTAATGGAATAGTTTTAATCAGGATCCACGAGGACATTAAAAGGACTTTGTTGGATGTTTGACATGTACTAGATTTGAATAAGAATCTTATCTCTTTTTCTTACTCTTGACTCCAATAGTTTCAAATGCATTGCCAAGGGGGAAGCTTGAGGTGACAAAAGGTGTTTTGGCAGTATTATTTTTTCATTTCTCTAATGTTTTTCCAACCTTCTGCGCGTATTTCAGGTTCTAAACTGTTATAGGAGGAAAATTTATCATTATTTACATTCAATTTCATTTTATGCTTGGGCTAAATGGATTTGGATCCAATTGGAATCACAATTCTATCTGTTCATAGTCCCACTAGTAGATTCTACATTGTTCTGCCTGGAAAAACTGGTTACTTTACCATATCACACTGAATTTCTCGACTTTTAAGCAAGCAAAATTTTAAGGTGTCATATTTCCTCGTTGCATTTCAAGAAGTTTTTATTTGATATGGCTAGTGCCACCCTCTATTAGGTCATCACCCATATCTCTTATTAAATTATTAGCAAACTGATACAACTAACCCATTTACAAATGGAAGAAAAAAAAGTAGGAAAAATAATTATTTTTTTATTTTATCACCGGGATAGAAATTCTCATTTTTTTTTTTTTTGTCTCTTTCACTTGCAGTGTTCCCAAGCAGCTCAATTGCACAATAAGGCCTGAAAAGTCTTGAAAGCAATTTTGGTAGTAAGTCCCCTACTTCTATTAATAAGAATTCAATATATGCTATTGATATGCGAATGTAGTCGGGAACTTGCTTACATTTAAATGTGCTGGCAAACCAAAAGTAGCAAACAAAGTGAGTTCATAAGGTGGACACAGATGTTGATTGCTCTTTGTTTAACCTTGTTGCTCTTGGTATCCCTTTTAACCTTTGATGTGGGTTTAAAATGATATGTATAGAGTGAAAAAAATAAACTCATCACTTGATGGGCTTGATGTTCACCATTACGGCTTATCATTACAACCTTTACCCTCTTAGTACCTTATTCATTATAATCTGTACGAGATTTTGATAAGGCAAGAGATACGATTTATTCATTAGCTGCACTAGATTTTGAAAAGGCTAGGGGTGCGAGTTATTCATCAATCATATTACCTGTTGTCCATCTAAATACAGGAACGAACAAATTACTTTCAATTATCTTGTAGAAGTGGTTTAGGAGCTCAATGAATTGATTTAGAACTGCTGCATTAATCTGTGGTCCAGCGGCTGGGGAGGTCTATGAATTGGCAACTGACACGTATAATTCTGGATTTGATTGCTCACGAATAGCAATACCTTGTCAAATCCTTTAATCATTTTGGTTGCAGTCCACTGAATTGGCAGACGTGGAAATTGAGTTGTTTGTTGTGGAAACGTTGGATTACTTTTTTTCAAGATGAACAATGGCAAACTTATAGATAAATATAAGAAAAAATTACACACAATGAAATAACATAAGATTTATATGATTCGACAATTTACCTACATTCATGGGTAAAGTAAAATTGGTTTTCAATTATAAGAAACTCCAACAATGAAATAGGGAATTACAAGAGAGATATAAGAGAACTTTAAAGAATCCCGAACAACCCTGTCACTTGTTCTTACTTTTTCTCTCAACCCTAAAGAACTTTAGATAATCCTGTCACTTGTTCTTACCTTTTCTCTTAATCTATATTTGTTGAAAACCCTAACCTTTTGGACTTTGCCCTGATGTATAACACGTCTCAAATGTATAAAAACGAGAAATCCAATTAGAACTAGACTCAGAAACCTGCTTGGAATAAGATTCCAAAACTAGCAATTCTGTATCGTAGGTTAAACTTCACAAGCCCTAACCTTTTATGTGCTTCCGTGAATCAATATGAGGCACAATTCTAACAATCTCCACCTTGGCAAGTATTCACCTCTTAGGAAACTGAATATTAGTAACTCCACCTAACAATCTTCACCTCTTGGTGAAGACTCAGCCCTTAGAAAACTGTACTTTGGTAACTTTACTTAACAATCTTCACCTGGTGAATGTTCACCCCTTGAGAAATTGAATATTGGTAACTCCGCCTAACAATCTCTACCTTGGCGAATACTCACCCTTTGGAAACTAAACATTGGTAACTTTATTTAACAATCTCAACCTTGGCGAATATTCAATCCTTAGAAAATTGAACATTGATAACTTCACCTAACAATCTCTACCTTGACTAACACGTGCCTCTTAGGAAAATGAACATTAGTAACTCCACGTTGAACAACATTTGTTAGAGTCGTCTCCCGTATACTTTGCTTGAAGTTCAAACTAATCTGATTCTTTCATCTTTTTTGGTTTCGTCGTTACTAATGCCTTCATCGTTTTCTGTTGCACCAACAAATTCATTACCCTTCTTTGCCATAATTCGAAATTCTCCATTTTGTTAAACTTACTGACATCGAACTTTGCAGACGAAGAGATTTTTCCGGACATCTTGGAGATCTAGCTCTGATACCAATTGTTATTTTAGAAACCCTGGATCATCTTCTTGCAATACCTTGATGAACAATGGCAAACTTACAGATGAATGCAAGAAAAAATCACACACAATTAAAGAACACAAGATTTATGTGGTTCGGTAATTTGCCTACATCTATGAGTAAGGTAAAACTGGTTTTCAATTATAAGAAACTCCAGCGAAACTCCAACAATGGAGTACAGAATTACAAAAGAGATGAGAGAAATTTAAACAATCTTAGACAACTTTGTCACTTGTTCTTATTTTTTCTCTCAAACCTAAAGAACTTTAGATAAGAACTTTAGACAACCCTGTCACTTGTTCTTACTTTCTCTCTTAACCCATACCTATTGAAAACTCTAACCTTTAAACTTTGCTCTAATATATAATATACAACACGTCTCAAATATGTATGAATGAGAAACTCAATTAGAACTAGATTTAGAAACCTGGTTGAAAAAGAATTCCTAAACTGACAGTTCTGTACCACGAGTTAAACTCCACAAGCCCTGGCAATTCTGTACCGCGGGTTAAACTTCACAAGCTCCAACCTTTTATGTATTCCCATAAGTTAATATGAGCCACAATTTTAAGTGAGTTTAAGGGGTTTTCATCTCTTATTTGGCTTTGATTTATCGATTGTTCTGCTGCCATCTGTTCGGCTCTCCATCATCAGGAGCTGGTGGAAATTGAGTTTTCGCTTTCTAGATGAGTTTTAAGGGTTTTTTCTCTTCTCTTATTTGGCTTTGATTTCATTAAAGTGTTCTGATGCCATCCGTTTCACCGTCCATCATCAAGAGTCTTCCAGCTCAAACTTTAGTTTGTTTTTACTGCGGCGAGACCAATCAATTGTAGGCCCTACCTCTTTTGCTAGGTATTCAGATAAAACTTAATTAAAAATGAAACAAAGTATTCTAATATACTTTGATCTCGATGGATTATGTTGGTTTGTTCTCCGACGGTCAATCGAAGATTTCAATTTAGGCTTTAGATTAAAAGGGCCTAGCACAACTAGACAATCACGCAAGCTCTTGGAGCTCATGATATCACATAATAATGAAGTACCACTACTGACATTGCCACTCACGGACAATCTGCCTAACATTGAAATCTCTGTCCCATTTTTCTTCCCGTATCGGTCTTCTTCAATTGGTTTTTCTGTTGAAGCGCGTATGTAGGGTTGCCACGAGCCAAATAACATGGGAGCTGCTCGAGTTCACAATTCGTGATTTCGAGCAATTTTTTACAACAGCTCGAAAAAATAGTATTTATATTTTAGAATGAAACAATGTCTTTTAGATTTAACAAAAGAATATAATTTTGGTTTATAAGATTTTATATTATAACAATGTCATTTTAATTAATCAAATTATTAGCATACTGAATTTAAGCGTGACTGAGCTTAACTCGAGCTCGCTATTATCTATTCAAAAGTACGGTCGAATAAGAGCTAAATTTCTGCACTACTAAATTCCACGCCACGTACAACTGATGAGGACTTCTCATATAGGAGGTCACCTCGGAGCCCCAGCTTGCACGTGGGTGACGTTTGTCATTTCGAGACTGTAGTGTCCCTGCCTCTCACCAGTTCCACAAACATGAAGGGCCCTTTGAAACATTTTTTTTCTTTTTTTTTTTTATAAATCAAAATCTTTACTAATTTATTACAATTTTTAGTGAACTGTATTGTTGATAGATAAACTAGAAAGATATATATTGTCCTTTATGTACATTTTATTTGAGTTAGGAATTGAACTGTGTAACTTCTATGGAGAGCATATTCTGAGTCACTCTAACTAACACCAGAGAACAGTCTTTTGAAACTTGCTTACAACCCACCATCCGTTAACGTGCCATTAGAGGTGTGGATCAAATATGTAATTGTTGAATAGGTTTACCTCACGTAAAAAGCACGGACACCAAATGATAAAAATATATATGTTTTTGTTTTATATATTAACTAGTGAATGTCCGAACAAAGCATGAACCGCCTAACATCCTTTCCCCTTTTTACGTTATGTATATAATTGTCATATCAACTGATATATTTTATTATATAGATATTTTATTTAAATAAAATAAAAATGACATTAGGAATCATAATTTTATATTTTAAAAATCAATAAAGAAGTTTTATAATAATTATATTATATAAAAATGATAATAAATTATATTTTTATAATTTAAAAGTTAGACAATGAAATTATAAAAAAATAACAATTTTTTAAAATAAGATTAAGATGTGTTTAAAATGAGTTCACGTATCTAAATAAATATAAGGCGTGTTTAAGTCATGTGTGGATATAAAAAATATAGAAAAATAATAATTTTTTGAAATAAGATTAACATGTGTTTAAAATGAGTTCACGTATCTAAATAAACATAAGGCTTGTTTAAGTTACGTATGAATATAAAAAATAAAAATAAAAATTAGATGCGAAAATGATTAGTTTGACCTGTTGTTAAGTTGTGTCAATTGCATTTTCAAGTCACTTATAGATTTGATTTGCAAATAACACCTTATATGGTGAGTCGGGCTCCCTAGGCACGCCTGTAGGCCTCCACCAAGGTAGACTTCATGACCGCGCACTAATGAATAACGACGGGTGTAAAGACGTGATGGCTTTTCGGTCGGCTGCCTGTGTGTTTACCGAAATCACATAATTATAGATTTTTCTGAGAGGACTAATTCTAGATATAGTTTATCGAAATCATTATTATTTTTCCGAATTATATTTTGGTATATATGTTTTAGAATGTAGTTTGACATATTAATGTTTTAATATGGATTGAAAATAAATTATGTGACAATAATTTATAAGTTTAAATCATTACAAAATGATAACGAGTGAAAAATCGGATATGCATATTTTTTATTTTTTTGTTTTCATTAAATTTTTGAAAATTTAGTGCTTGAATCTTTCATGTTGTGTAGTTGGATTAATCCTTTTTTAGCACCATGGATGGTATCCTCTTAATACTTTTAATATATTATTTTGTCTTATTTATCAAAAGAAAAAAAAATTCGTATCAGAATTGCGTACTTAGTTTTATAAATATTTATATTATTTATTATTATTATTATTATTTTAAATAAATGATTGTTATATATTAAAACATTATAAGTTTATAAAAAAAGCATATATTCTTTTGTATTACATCTTAGAGTTTATGTATACTACGTTTCCGTTTTCGTTTCCTGTACTGAAGTGATTCATATTTTTTGTGATATTTGTTTAGACAATCATTAATTTTGCTTACGTCATCGATGGGAGCTAACAGAGCAGTTGTGCATTGGTGTGATGTTTTGTAGTTTGTTTAAGTTTATGATAGATAAGAAATGAGCATGTACAACATGTGTAATTAACTATCATGAATGTAATATAATTTAATTGATAAGCAAGAATTTTGTAAAAATAATTGAGGCAAAAAATAGAATCATTCATAATAAAAGAGGAGTAATAAATATCTTGTAATAAATCGTTAAAATCTAGCTATATAATCGGAATTCGATGACATATTAATTGGCACCTACTAACTTTACATACCAAAAAAAGAGACCTATTATCATTTAGTTGTTGGATTTGTATTACATTTGTGTCCCTAAAGTCACGATTTGTAATAATATTTTATTTTTTTGTTATAATAAAATATTTTTTTATTTAGGCATATATTATTGTCTCTTATTTATAAAATATGTGGTTTAAGTATTGGGTATGAGATGTCAATATAGAAAAATTTTAATCCAAGTTTTTTATAAATAGAAGTAAATTCACAGTTATTAATAAAACAGACATATCATACTTTTTTTATGAATAAGAGTAAATTCACATAAATTAATAAAACAAGCATTTCATTATGTTAAAATTATAACTTTTTTACTTCTTAATTAGATAATTTATCTTAATCACTAAAGTAGTGACTTTGAGTAGAAAAGTTAATGTGTATATATGATATACATATTAAATGGACTATTGTAAATTATAATCTGGTTTAATAAGTGTCATTGATTATAATTTACTAAAGCTTTAATAAGTTTAATAAACTTTAATCTTGAGTTTGTAATGGACTCATATTTATGAATTAAATCTATTTGAGTCATCACGGAATGAGACTTTACAAACGGTCAAAATCTCGATGACTTAGAGATTTAATTTCATGAATTGTGCGAACATATACTTATAAGATGGAATCCATTTTATATGCTTACCTAAACTATTTATTATTTTGATCATTAAATCTGTGGTTATAGTTTATTCAATAAATTATTTATTGAGTAACGATATTTATTTGTAAATTATTTACAAATATAGAAATATTGAGAATGATCAAAGTTTGGATGAATAGGGACTTAGGGTTATATATATAATTTAAGAGGCTTGACATTTAATATTAACATAGTTTAATTACCAGTTTATAATTGAGAGTTAATTAAGTGGATATTATTGGTCTAAAACTAAAATTTATTTAATTAAAAAGTTTTAATTAAATGAATTTTAGCATAGACAACTAAAGTGCAGCATTTTTAGTGAAATAGTTCGGAGTTAATTTAAAGGCTGATGCGATGTCATGAGATGACAGGGCTCGAATTTTTTAAGTTAGAGTTAGGAATCTATAGGCCTTCAATCCCCAAGTTAGCTCAATTGAATGTTGATGGGACAGGCCCAGTTAGCTTAAGATTTATTTTTTATTTGAAAAAATAAATTATAAACATTATACACAAATAATGTATATTAAGATAAGATGATGTGATTGAGAAATATTCTCTCAATGGTTGAGAAATTTTCTCAAATATCTTATCTTTTAGATTTTTATATATGTTAAAGTGTAGGATAAGATATGTGAGAGTGGATGAAAGATTCTCTCAGTGGTTGAGAGATTTTTTTTGATACAGATACTGTATCTCTCTTTCTACTTTTTATATATATTAAGATAAGCCATTATACCTGATATGTGACCACTCACATACTATCTAGAGTAAGAAAATTGACAATAGTTTTAGAAGACTGAATTATTAAGTAGAAATCCTTTCGCTGCGTATCTGTAAATTTTTGAAACTTTCAAACTACAGATTGAAGTATTTTTTTCGACTCTATGCATGACAACCAACATTAGTAACATATTTTTTGAAAAACATACATTTACCCATATTTTAATCTACTAATTAACGCTTACAAAAAAAAAATCTACTAATTAACGAAAAAATATGTACTTCAGTTATTTCATTTAAAAATGATCTAAATATCTTTAGCAACAATAAAATGAAAAAAAAAAAAACACAAAACAAAATAAATAAAAAGTCAAAGCACAATAAAAAGTGAACACAAAAAGAACGAAAAAAAAAAAAAAAAGAAGAAGAAAAGAAAGAAAGAAGGGCGATCGAACCAAACTCTCTCACTTTAATACATAGATATAGATGATACTAGAAATGCAAAAAGGATACGAAACCGGTTTAAAACCTTTCTGAAAGGAGGGTCGGACTTGGTTTGGGGAATTGGGGGCCACCCCCGCCCCCCCCCAAAAAAAAATGAACAAAAACATCCCCAACCCAAAAAGGGAATTGGGAACCCGTGGCAGATTAATGGGCAACGTGTCTGTTAATTTGATGCATTAAACGTAGTTTGAAACTTAGGAATGTCCTTCGCAGACTTATGACCCTATTATTTGCGAATTGGGTCTTCCTCCATGCATGATGGGGTGGTTTTAAATCACATCTAACTTCATTGTTGAAAGGTTGTGTGCCCCTGCAAAATGCGGATGTGAATATTGGCACATGTTTCGGCTTGCTTGGCCGTGAGCAATAAAGGTACTAAGAAGTACTTTTTTATTATTTATTATTATTATTTTTCTTGGGAGAATTTTCATTGTATGATGATCCAATAAATGATACATATGTTAAATTTGATTGGTGATAAAATAGCAAAAGGTAAATAATATCTTGTGATAATAAATGAATTTGGGTGTAATATGATATTAATTTTTGTGTGAGACTATTCTTGAATGTTTGATTAATGAAATATAAAATAGAATAAAAGATATGATTTGATAGAAAATAAATTTACTTTTTGGGTCTTATTTGATTACTGGACTTGAAATGAGGGATTGTATATAATTAAAAATTTTGATTAATTTTTTAATATCACATTTAGGAGACGAGAATAATTCTCTAGAGGGTATACAATACAATAGAGGGTGAGTATACAGTACAATAGAGGGTAGTATTCTATATCTCTTGTACCCAGATAAGTTTTCCACTAATATCCTAAGCTCCAAAATTACTTAATATCAAATTTTTTAGCAAGTTATATCTATAATGTCACTAGGATCATGGTTGAATTAATGGCGAAAAGTTTACTTAGTGACAATAGTTTGGGGATTTTTTTTAAATTAAAAGTACACGAATGTGTTTGAAATACTGAATTTTAATCTAATGACTTCAAGTGTGTTGTCTCGTTTTTCATTGTTCATTTGAGTTAGTGATTAGGATTTGGGGTCAGTGATAATAGTTTGAGGATTTTTTTAAAATTAAAAATATGTAAATGTGTTTGAACTACTAAATTTTAATTTAATAACTTAAGTGCATTGTTTTTAAATTAATATCATTTTTTTATATCAGCCTTTTTCAGTGATTGAGTCTGTTACCTGGCCCAGGTTGAAATTTCGCCGAACCAATATTTGAGGGCATGAAATTCAAACCGTCCCAGTGGAAAAAACAAAGCCTAGGCCGATAATAACTAGCACTTGCTAATGCTTCCATTTTTGTCATATTCCTCGGATGAAACCCTTTGTCAAAGGGGGGCGCTTGTTTGTAAGCGTTACAAGGTTCGATTGTTTGGGCCCTTAGGGGCACTGCCTGGGAACCACACAAACTAGAATCAATTAATCAATTTTGATATTTGTTTGACGCGGCGGACCCACAAGAAGTCTAACAAGCCAATCACTCTTACTCATTTAGAAATTATAGTTAGGTCCTCTTTCTTTTTCAATTGATTTGTTCAATCCCATACTGCTTTTCTTTTTTTTAATTGCAAATGTAATAAGTTATGTGCATGTGTTGGTTTAATTTGAGTTTATATTTAACTTAGAATCGAATTTATTTTTTTCGATTGTCAAAATTTAGCCCTGAAGCTGAATTAATTTTAACTTGGAATTGAATTAAAAATATAAGATTAAGTCAATTCGATTTTTGGGTTGACTTAATTTGTTTGTTTTTAATTTTTAAACAATCAAATAAATAATATTAAAAATTCAAATAAGTTTGAAATTCAAATATATTACTTCGATTCGATAATATTATATATTAAATTTTTTAGGTTGATTTATATATTTTGGGTTGTTTCAAGTTAAGTTATTTTCAATTTAGGTTCGATTTTTTTGTCTACTAATTTGAGAACCAAAACAAAAATATTGAGTTATTAATTTTTAATCTAGAATCAAATCAATTTTAGTATAAACATGAATCAAAATGATTGAATTAATTTGGTTTTTGAGTTGTTAGATTTTTTTTTTCCGCATCCTTAAATGTACCTATGCAGTCCATAGTTCAAGATAAAATAATTTTACATGTTTTCAAAATTATTTTAAAAAATTAATTTTTATTACAAATTTTTTTTCCTCACGATCAATTTATTATAAATAAAATTTACCCTTATTATAAATTAACCCCGGATCCGACATTGTTCATCCGTGTCCTTGGCAATTTGGCCGAAAGATGGACATATCATTTTCGGATGGAAGAGAGGAACTACAATTATTTATAGCACTAGCTAGGGCACCCTAGTTGGTAATGTGCGGTTGTCAACCACTGGCGGTGCCTCTTGTCTTGTTCCCCTGTTATGGAATAGCTCAGTGGGGTAGCTTTTTTTTTTTTTTTTTATCAATGATTGAATAAAAAACTAAAATCAAATAAATGAAGGAAATTACTTATAGTATAATTAACTAAATAAAAGGGGATTTCTTTTAACAAATATCTTCTTCTTTTTTGTTTTATTTTTCTAACCCAACGTAAATATCATATTTAGTATTAGCAATAATTCGTACTTACGGTATTCTGAATAAAATTAATATCAAATTTTTTACATAATTAAAATTTTAGAGAAAAAATTCAAATTGAAAATATTACAATAATTCATAGGTTTTATTTTTTTTTTCAAAATTTTTTATCTTAGCAACTACCATTTGTAGTTTGGTTTCTCTCTTTCCAATTGATTTTTGATAAATATTATAAAAATATATATATATATTATGGTACTTTAATTTGAGATGTTTGATTTCTTATAAACCATAATTGGACGGAATTTAAGTTGACAATTTTGATTTGCTTATAATATTCACTCTTGAAATATAGTAAAATTTCAAATATTCAAACTGTTTTATAAAATAGATGGCAGTGGAGTATATCAAAATAAAAACTGACTTGGAAGTTAAAAATATAAAAATAATTTCAAACGTTGAATAAAAAAAAATAATTTTTAACGATTGGATCTTAGTTTGTGAAAGGATGTTTTCAAAAACAACATATTTTACTTTTTTTACATTGTTGTTTAGTTTTTATTTTTATTTCTTTTTTTACAAATATATGATCTAATCAAGTTGAAAAATAAATGAAGGGAAGAAATTTTATTGCTTTTTAGAAGTCGTTTGAGTCACAAAAAAAAATCATAAAAAATTAATTTTTATTAATTTTTTCAACTTTTTTCATGAAACACATTTTTTAACTTTTATTAATGTTATAACTTTTATTAATTTTTTCTAACTTTTTCTAATTTTTATTAATTTTTTTAATTTTTAATTTTTATAAAATTTTACCAAACATCTAAAGTAACACTTGTTAGTTGTATATACAAAGTTATATTATTTATTTATTTATTTATTTTTTTGGTGGCACCAAATGGACCCTATAAGTTTATCGCTAGGGTTCAATCTTATTTCTTGTGTATTCTTTATACTTTTTGTGTGGAGGGAAGAATTAAAAATAAATAAATAAATAAAAAGAAACAGAATTTATAATTATTGATTTGCTTGCTTACAAAATTAGCTCAAAATATAGGAAAAAAAATTACATAAAAAACGAAAAGAAATTTTGGACAATTTATGCCATTTATAATAAACTTGCACCTTAAAATTTCAAATACGTAAGATGTCATATATATATATATATATATATTAAATTCAAAAGTATTCTTAATTTCAGATATAGAAACCTTTTGCATCAGATATTAAAAAGACTTTTAAAATTTTAATTATCATTTGATGGGGTGTGCCTGACCGAACAAGTTTACCTGAAAGACCAAGCTAGAGACTCGAGTTAACCAAGTGATATGGGCCTTAGTCAAGCTGAATGACCGTCACAATAAAGACAAAATTGATTACGCTACAATCATATGTGTAACTATATTCTGTCATATATCGTGATTCCAGCTTATGAAAGTGCTGCCTATTATTTAATGGTTTTGATAACTAATTAAAAAAATCGACCTTGTGATCTATAATACACATGACACATTCTGATTGGATAGAAGCGTGAATGTGTGAGGCTCATATGCATCTTGTCCATGTAGGTCTCGCACTTTTTTATACATATATATATACCATCTTTTCAAATACATGGTACGCACACTCTTAGCTTATTAAAATTCTGTCAAAATATTTACTCAACTCTCTTGCTAAAGGTGTGTTTGGCGTAATATTAAGCATTGAAAAATTCTGAAAAACTCTAAAAGTTATTCATTTTTTATTTTATTACACAAATTATGAACTCTCAAATTATATCAAATTATTTCACTTTTTGTCATTCCAAACACCCCCTAACTTAAGTATCAAAGACTTTTTAATAAGTATCACAACGGTGTATTAGACAGATATTCTGGCTTGGACTGGAAGTCAGGAAGATACGAAATTTCTGTGCTGTCATCAATTATCAATTCCTTAAAATGAAATAATTTGTTCATTTTTATGTATTTTTTTTCCCTAGAATATAAATCATAGAAGACACAGAAAACTTCAAATTTTTAAGATATATCGTTTGCATTTTATCGTTTATGTACATTAAACTATAAATGACTAGAAATTTAAGTATATTAAGGTTGTGTTTGATTTATTAAAAAATTTTAAAATTTTCTGAAAATTTTTAAAAAATATTCAATATTTATCTCATTATACGAATTACAAACCCATAACTTGTCTCACTTTATCTCACTTTTTATCACTTTTAACACACTCAGTTTAAGTAACAAATATAAAATTGATCCAAAGTTTCCAAACACAAACAAAGTGAATCAAACGTCCCGTCAATTAAGCCACGTATGGGTGCCAAAAAAAAAAATATCATACGTGCATTATTCATAAATCAAGTTGATATTAACTAGTTTTTCTAATGAAAATTGGTTTGTCAACATACATGCCGGGATTCAATTCCATCAAAGTGTGACAAAGAATAGTTTAGTGATGGCAGTGATGTAATTAAAATATATTTTTATAAATTTATTATCTTAAAATGATAGTTTACAAGACTGTTTTAAATAATTTTTTTGTACGTGGATTTTTTTTTTTTTTTTTTTTTGTATGTGAAAGAAATTATTACTTGATTCAGATTTTTTTATGCTTACCCCATGATGTTGTTGCCCACTGGCACGGTATACCTGCCCAAAGTAGACAACGAATAGAAAGAAGACCAAAGCTAAAAACATACCAGACAATTTGTACTTGACTGTCTAGATTCTTACTCAAAGTAAAGGGGGAAAAAAGGTTAAAAGAGTTAATGAAAAGGGAAACAAAGAAGAGAAAACTAGCTCGCACACATAAACCATCCATACACGATTACCCAACAAAGAAAATTCCCAGAAGAAGAAAAAAGGATCATCTGATATTACGTATATCATATTTGCTGAGAAAATAAATTAGGGTAAATTATGATTAGCATCTTTGTACTTTACTCCTAATGTTACTGTAGCCACTTTTGAAGTGATAAAAAGTGAGATAAAATATAATTTAGAGAAACTTTTTACGTTTAGTGTACACAGCTCAAACCGTATTTTTTAGAGATGAATAGTAAGATTCTGTTTCGACGGATTGGATTTCTGTTTGGACGGATTCAAAATTTTAGACAATCATAATTTTTTTACACTACAAGCTGTTCAAACATATTATAAAAATCATTTGGACGAAAGTTGGCCGCGCAATTCTGTCGGAACAGTTTCTACAATCCGTTGAAACAGTTTTTATGACCCCACAAAAAATAGTCAAAGATGGTGTCATTTGATAGTTTGAGAGTTTATGGTGAGAATGACGAAAAAATTTTTGCTATTTGATTAACCGAATTCTAGTTATCAACTTTTTTTGAAAGATTTTGAACTTTTTTTAAACTTTGAGAAAGTAAGAATATGTAAAAATGTATAGAGATTTTTAAAAATTTTCAAAAATTTTTAATGCGCCAGACGCACTGATAATTTGAATTGTTTTATTTTGTCTCTTATATTTTTAAGTCATTCCACCTTATCAAATTTATTGATGGGAAATGTCACATATTTATTGTGTTCGATTAACATGTAATGTATTTCACTTAATTGTTTTAACAATAATTGACAAATATATAAGACAAAATAAGACGATTTATACTATAGATCCTAAATAAGATTGGTGATATAATATATATAAGTGCTAAATGTAATTTATCCAAAACTCTAGGTGATTAATTGCTGAGCTCCAATCATGATTTCTGATTAATTACTGAGCTCCAATCATGATTTCTTTCTTCATCCTTCTTATAAACTCATCAAATTTCTTGTTTAATTCTTCTGTACTCAACAACCCATTTCCTTCGTCTTCCTTGTTTTCTTCTGCACTCCATAACCCATTTCCTTCGTCTTCTTTGTTTTTTTCTTCTTCTTCTTCTTCTTCTTCTTCTTCTTCTTCTTCATTATTTAGAGGAACGATGTTGCCCAACTCTCTCCCATTCTCTTCATCTTCTGGAATTCCAGCTCCTTCATCACCTTGCGTGTTTGATTCTTCATCTTCTTCTTCTTCAACTACATTCTCCTGGGGCCCAGTAGTTTCTAAGGGAACTTCTTTCTCTTCCAATGGCTCAGTCTCTGAGACCGATTGCAATCCATCTTCATCTCCATTCTTCTTGAATTCTGAGTGATGGTTATTAAGATCGGGTAGTTGGGGTGAGAAACGGATGAGTCCGGAAGTTTTAGCGAGGAGTACTAGGATTCCATTACAGATGAGAAAAATGTAGTTCTTGTCCATGGTGTGGCTCAACAGTCGGCAAAAGAATTCAGAAAACAAGTTGAGCTTAAGAAGAGAATGGAGGAAGAAAGAGAACCGTAAGGTGCAGGAGAAGAAAAGAGAAAACAAAGAAACTGATAGCAGCAAACGGGTTACTCTTTTCGGAATTTGGGAGGAAAGGAATTGGTGAGTCGAGCTCGCTAGGCTGTGGTACTCAGTTTGATCCATTCTCTCTCTCTCTCTCTCTGCAATGAAAGTTCAAGGGTGGTAGATTAGGAATTTAGGAATGCAGAGTGGTATATTTGTGAAGAAGCATGAAGGTTTTGTTCTCTGTCTCTCTCATATATATAGGAGTTTGAAATGGGAAATTGGGGCAGTTTGACAATAATACCCCTGGTTATTGTCCGGTGCGACAAAGGTTGCCACGTGGAGGGATATTCCAATTTACTTTGAAGTTTCTAGCTGCCAAGCCCCTTAATATGAAATATAAATATGCTGAGAGAGATGCTATTGTCATTAGTCTTATAATGGGTAAATTTTAATAATTTATTGTAGAAGTTACACAAATCAACAGTTAAAATCGATCGTTTGTCCAATTATAATTAATCATAGTGCTATTGAATACACTAAACATGAATTTAAATTTTACCTACAATGGTGCAATTTATTTATTGAAAGATTGTCAATTCTTCAATTTAAATATAAGAAATGAGGAGAGAGTTCGTTTGATTAATTGGGGGAGCGATGTAATAAGTTTCCCCCTATTTTCTATTTCACCGTTTTTACAATATTGTGCATTATTACTTGCTCAAAGTAAAATAGAATGCATTGAATAAGAGACTTGGATTTATTTATTCTTCACTCAAAAACGACAGTTTCATTTGACGCATAATACGAGAAACAGTGCATTTGGAAGTTTTGAGCAAAATAAAAAATAAGAAGACGATTCATAGTGTTTGCTTCTACGTCATCCATAACAACTTTTTTGGGTAGAGCATTCAAAGTTAAAAACCTCCTAAATCCATATCTAATGATGCATTTCTATGCTGCGTCGAAGTTGAACGAAATAAGAATTATGTTCAAACATGCTCTATTGATTATTTATTGTGCTCGAAACGTTCATTAGTTGTTCTAGTGTAAGTAAAAGAGGATAATATAAATTTTTTCATTTGCTTTTAAAGATACTTATCCTAGGGGTTTTAGTGCTTTTAAAGAGAAAACCCTTATCGAACATCAACTAATACCTTGTTTGATAAGGGTTTTAAAAGCACTTCTCCCAGGAGTTTTAAAAAGACTTTGCATAGTCATTCTCCGTTCATGTTTGATAAGAGTTTTTTCTTTAAAAAAATTTTATACCCTGTTTATTTATTTTTACGCAAGATGTGATTGCATATTGAAATAATAAAATATAAACAAATTAAAGAGAAAAAACATTTGTTATTAAAACAAATGAAATGTTAAAATCAATTAAGCATTTTAATACTTATATCCAGGGACGAATCTAATCGGAAAGCTAAAATTTTTACCAAAAATTAAATAACTATAATATAAAAAAAATTGATACCTATTCCGGGTTGGAGATTTCAATAGAAAATGAATCGAAAAGGCAAATTTCACCAAAAATTGAATTATATCAATTGTTTTTGTTATCCTAGGAAAAAAATTGATAAAGAGATGGAAAAATTGTAATGATAGTTAAAGAAAGTGTAAATATAGAAGTTAGATAGAGATATCGGTAGGTTTCAATTAAAAATATAAAATATAATATTTTAATTTTATTATTTTTTTGTGTGAGTGCCATAATAACAAAAATTAAGTTCAAGATTGGGGGTGTTTGACAACTTAAAAATTAGTAAAAAAATTACCAAAAGTTGATTTTTGTGTGTTTGGCAAAACTACAAATTTTGTCACTTTTTTTATTTGCTGCAGTAAAAAATACCACTCCATAATTACAACTTTTTTTATTTGTTACAGTAAAAAACATACCAAGCACCCAAAAATTACAATTTTTTTACTTTGTTACAGTAAAAAATTTACCAAATACCTAAAAGTTACTAAAAAAATACTTAAAAAAAAACAACTAAAAAACTACCAAAACTTAAATTTTTTTTTAATTTCCAAACACTCTCAAAAGAGACCATTGTCAAAGAGATACGAGAGAGAGAGAGAAAAAAAGAAAGAGGGGGTTTGGGGGTTTACTGAAAAAGAGAGAAATGAATTTATTACTAAGGTAATTTATTACTTTTTTATCAATTTTTTTTTTCTAATGTGAGTTTCAATATACAAAGCTAAGTTAATTGGCACTTTTCATTTGTCGAGAGGAATTCTTAAATAAAGAGACTTTTTATTTACCTAGTATCATTCTTAAAGAAATATATATTTTTTTTAAGTAAAATATAGTATGCGTGTACAGGAAGCCATAATCATCCCGTACCCTGTACTAACTTGCCTCCTTGCTTGTATCAATATATATATATATATATATATGTGTGTGTGTGTGTGTGTGTGTATAAACTAAGATATGCTATCGAATTCATATTCAGAAAAAACAAATGATTAAGTTCTTAAAACTGGGTTACAACCAAGACAGAAAAAGCATTCTAAATCAAATTGAAATTCACAGCATGAAGAGTTCCAACAATTGATGATGGGTTGATTGAACTTGGAAGTAGAACTACTACTTAATGCTCAAGTTGATCAGGCCACAAGAAAGCTCCCATGGCAAAGCGTCTCTTCTCTTCTAGGGTACCCTTAAAACTAAGGCCATACTCTCTGAGAAGCATGTCCAGCTTCCATTCCTCCATCTTCTCATAATCTTCCTTCTTGTACCTTGGATAGTGAAGAGGCATTTGGAACCCTTCTCTCCAAGTCTCCATCGTCTTCTTCCTCTCCAAGCTCTGATCAATTTTTTGGATCTCTTTCCCACCTGACTGCCCCAAAACTATGGTGTATGCGGAACTAAGAACCCAGTTCAGAGCCATCTCTCTCTCTCTCTCTCTATTGAAGTAGCTTTACTTGAGCAGATTGCACAATTGAATCAATATATATATATAGAGAGAGAGAGAGGGGTGGAGGGTATTTAGTCACAATATTGGACCAATTCCAGAAATCACATGTAGTTTCTTGAAGAAAAATCTAGAATAACTAATTGGGTTTTCAGTATTAATTCCGGGTAGTTGACGGTCGCTTTGATCAATTAATATTATGAATTGAAAATTCAGGGGCATTGATGTGGTTTTTCAATTTGTTTTTTTTTTTTTTAAAGAGGGCTACAATAATTTATTTTTTAATGTCATAAAAAAAACCTAAGCCTCGTATTAATTTTCTCGAGGGTATGAAGGATTTATTTGGCGCAACAAAAAAAAAAAATTAAAAATAATAAAAAATGTGATTTGGGAACATTTTTAACATTTGACACGCGATAATCAAATCACATTTTTCGAATGTAAATAATAAATTTTTTTAACTTTTGCATTAATTGTTTTAAAAAGAAAAACGGTCGTAGCAGATTTTTGGTTCTATTGGAACGATTTTGCGTCAGAATTTATTGAAAGTAGTTAAAAATTTTTTGAAATTTGTAAAAAAATTATTGGAGTTTGTGAAATGGTATTGGAGTTTATAAAAAATTTATTAGGGTTTGGAAAATTTTATTATGATATGTAGATATATATAAATTTATAAAAATTTCATTAAATATAAAAAGTACAAAATGTGTTAGAGAATTTTAGAAGTTTGTATAGATTTTTAAAAATTTTATTATTTTTCACTTCTTTTTGGAGCGCCAAACAAGCCCGATGTATGGGTTTAATGGTTGGAAAATTCGAAGTTTTTCTAGAAAGTACTCTTACCATCTCACATATGAAGAAGCAAATTAGATTTGTTTGGAAGTCAAATTTTTAATAATTTTTGATAATTTTTTTAACAAAAATTTGTAGATGAAATTTTTTATGTATTTGATAAAATAAATAAAAATTTTTAGTAACTTTTTTATAAGTATTTGATATTTTTGGTAAAGTAAATAGACTTTTTTAATAACTTTTAATAATTTTTAGGTATTTGGTAAAAATTTTAATAATTTTTGAGTTGAGTTTAAATAAAATGATCATTATATCTTTTGCCAACTAAGTAAAAGTTGGTGTTTTGATGACCTACCATGAAATAATACTATTTTTTAAAAATATTTTTAATTTACTACTATCTTAAAAATAATTTCCTATCTAATATTTTTTTTACTATATCAACTCTTATTTCAAAAAAATATTTAAATTATAGAAAAGTATTTAGAAAATTGAAAAGAGAGTATTTCCGTACTAAGTAGTTGAAAAAATAATTAAAATGAAAAGAAAAAAAATAATTTGACTATTAAATAAATTTAATGATTAAAAATATTTTAAATTTAAATTTTTAAACTTGTTTATTAATATAGACACTAATTATCACACGAATTTATACTTCTTGTGTGCAAGCTGGCAACAGATTAACAGCGACAAGTAATTAATGCCTCGTCTAGTGGATTGTGTCGCCATATTTGTGGTAAGTTTGATTTTTTGCAATTACAAAAAAAAAAAAAAAAAGTTTGATTTTTTGCAATTTTATTGGCAAAATATGTCGATATTTTCTTTATCTCGCGATAAAATTAGACTTTAACTTTTTATGAATATCTCATGAGTATATAGCAAAATTATGGAAAAAATAGTCGAATTTTGTTACTATTCAAATAATACTATTTTTTAAAAATATTTCTAATTTAATACTCTCTTAAAAATAATTCCCTATCTAATATTTTTCCTACTGTAGCATCTGTTATTTTTAGTAATATATTTAAATTATAGAAAAGTATTTAAAAAAATTTAAAAGAGTGAAAGGATGTGTTTCTATATTAAGTGATCGAAAAGACAATTAAAGTGGAGAAAAAAATCTAACCATTGAAGATATCTAATAGTTAAAAATATTTCAAATTCAAATTCTTGAACTTACTTATTATTATAATAACAAATTCGGCATTCAAAAATTATTAAGCAAGATAAAAAAAATTCATAATTCGGGAATTATTTAGGATAGTTCAGAAATAAGTATAAAAAATCTTGATACCTAAATTCGTTAAAAAATCAAGAGTAATTCAGAAATAATTTGACGAAATATATATTATTAATTTTGCTATGATCATAATATTTTTTATCAAGTAATAATTTTTTTTATTATATTTCATAACTATAATGATATAAATAAATAATTATTATTAAATTATATGTAAAAATAATGAGTTAAAAAAATAAGATGTATTTTTTTTGTTTAATTTGAACCAAAAGCCACAACATCCTAAAGAAGAAAATGAATTAAAAGTAAATCAATAAAAAATATACTACTTTGTATGCAAAAATAAATAAATAAACTAATATTAAACTTAAATAAATAAACTAATATTCCGCGCATATAAAGGATTAAATTTTGTTAGTAGCAATTAGTTTGTAACCTCGTATAATCTTGGTTACATAAGGAATTATTAGGTTACATACATAGTGAAAGTTTTGTGTTATATATATATTTATCCTTTTAATTATTTATGACTTTAAAAAATGTGTAAATAAATTAAAAAAATTCCTTTTAATAAGTAATTCTATTTTTCAATTGAGAAATATTAAGAAATATTAATGTCAGGGTAATACAAAATTACAAATAAACGTGGTGCGCGTTGTTGATATAATAAAGACTCTAACATTAATATTTAGGGTAAATTACGTTTAGATCCCCTAAACATTTACGTAATTACACATAAATTTCTTCGACATTTAAAAATTATATTAACTTACCTTATTTTGAAATATTTGTAACACATACCTCCTTCCGTTACCATTCCATTAAGGATTCAATTAAAATAATGACGTCAGATCAAAAAATTTTTTAATATACCAAATTTACCCTTGTAACATTTATTCACAATGAACTATTTTTCCCTCTATTACTTCTTCTTTTCCACCCCTCTTTCTCTCTCTTTGATTTCATAGATTCATCTTCAAAATTCGGTAACTAACGACACCCAAATCCCAAAATTCAAATTCCAAAGATCCACAGTGTAAACAAAAATCAAACAAAACCCAGTAGTAAGTCGTGCCGAGATAGATTCCGATCGACAGACATTAGCCTTTTTCTGGCCACATTGAGACTGCAATGAAGATTTAAACAAAAAAAAAAATAAGTAAAGGAGAAACGCTGGAGAAACAAATGACAGATAAAACTGGATTTGCGGCACAAACAGCAAATCTAGTTAATCGGATTTGAATGGAAGATAACTACAGTATTGTTAAAAAAAGTTCTTATTCGTAAACACCCATCCCACATCGACGCTAGAGAATGCAAACACCAACGCTGGATCAGTGTGTTCCTCGTTGATTGCAAAGAATTGAAAGCTAGAATCAGAGCAGTGCGTTCTACGGCACCCAAATCTAAAAATTATTGTTTCTAAAAAAAAGAACACTTTCTTTTTCTTGCAAAACCTTTCTCTCCCTATCTGTCCCTCTTCTTTGCTGTTGGTTGTTTCTCTCTCTCTCTCTCTCTCTCTCTCTATATATATACGTATAGTCTATTATTGCAAAACTCCAAGGCAGCTAGTCTTCTCCATCGCCTTAGCAAACGCCTCGAAGAAAGCCGTCTGGTTCCTTGCGAACACCTCCACGGCAGGCCTCGTTCTAGGGTCTCCTTCTCCTCTGCTTCTCGTTCTAGGGTCCTCCATGAGCGCCGATCAACACCACTGTGTCCTAGACGGTGAAACATTTTGACCGAACTTGCGGATGATTTCTTCCATGGAACTATTAGGTTGAGCCAAGTTGGGTTCGACCCGGGAGGCGGAGGACACGAGGCCGTCCTTATGGCCCAATTTGATGCGCAGGAATGGGCCGCCGACGATCTTGATGAGGTCGCGGGCGGCGACGACGAGGATGCCGGCGTAAGAGACAACACTTGGATAGGCGGGCTTGAGGGCTTGCTTGGCGCGGGTGACGAGGTCGAAGGCATACCCATGGACGGAGAGGTTGATGTCGGCATTCCTATTGGCTTGGTTGAAGGCGGTGGAGGTGATGAGGGCGGTGGCGTCGCAGCTGTAGTGGCGTAGTCGCCAACACCGGCTTGAATTGGCGAGGGTTGCCAGTGTGGAAACAAACACAGTGTTCCACACTTTCTTGTTGTTGTTTTTTTTTTTTTTTTTTTTTTTTTTTTTGTTTCTGCATATATATATATATATATATATATATGGACATATTTATCTTTTTAATAAATTTTTAACGTAATTAGTGACAAAATTAGGAGAAGGATTTAAGTATTACAAATATTTTAAAATAAAAAAAATTAATGTAATTTTAAAATACCAAAAGAGTTTTTATATAATTACGCTAATGTTTAGAAAGTCTAAATATAAACTACCTTAATATTTATTATTTTCGATATTATTATTTTTTTATTTTGTAACAATTGATAATATTTTACATTCAAGGCTGAATTACCTATTACCTAGGGACACTAAGTATCACCAACAATTCTACGTCTTACGTGTGCAAGCTGGCAACTTGCCACTAATAGTGGCAAGTAATTAATACCTTGTCTAGTTGGCCGTGCCGCCATATTTGTCGTGAGTTTGAAATTTTTTGTGATTTTATAAACAAAATATTGCGATATTTTCTTCATCACGCGATAAAATTAGATTTTTAACTTTTTATAAATATCTCGCTAATTTGTAACGAAAAATTAAAAAAATTTGTTACCATGAAAACAATATTTTTTTTCAAAAATATTTCTAATCTAATAATCCCATAAAAATAATTCTCTATCTAATATTTTTCCTACTACTTCATCTTTTATTTTTAGAAATATATTTAAATTATAAAACAGTATTTAAAAATTTTGAAAAAAGTGAAAAGGAGTGTTTTCATGCGAAGGATCGAAAAAACAACTAAAGTAGAAAGAAAAAAAAATAAGGGTTAAATACTTTTACACTTCTTATACTTAAGTCAATTTACACTTTACCCATAACTTAAAAAACTAGCACTAATACTCACTGTACTGCGCACAAATGTGCCACAATAGATAGATCCGTGAGTTTTAACTGTACGTGACTTACATGCACATCAGTCTGAAACGTTAGGTAAAAAAATTAATCTGAAATGATTAAACTACCCTCCCCTTCCATGGCCGATCACTTTTCCATGGCAGTTCTTCCTTCGGCCGTTCTTTCTTTGGTGAAAAATACCTCCCTTCTTCATCTTCTCTATGATGAGGGCAAGAGATTGCTAGAGAAGCCCACTTAAGGTTTTGAAAAATAGTGTATATATATATATATATATATCTCTATATATGTATATATATCTTTATTAGTTAAGGGAGGTTAAGGGGAAAATAAGAAGAAGAAGAAGAGGAAGCGAAGGAAGAATGGCCATGGAAGAACGACCGAAGGAAGAACCTTGGATCCTTGGATTTGCTCCGTCGGGTGAGGGTTTGAGCTTTTACAAAAGAGGCAAAAATGACATTTTAATCATTTAATATAACGGCGTTTGTTGTGGCACATTTGTGCACAGTACAAAGGATATTAGTGCTAATTTTTTAAGTTGGGGGTTAAAGTGCAAATCCGCTTAAATATAAGAGGTATAAAAGCATTTAACTCAGACCATTAAACAAATCGAATAGTTAAAAGAAATTTCCTATTATAAAAATGTCAACTTGAAAACTGTTTAGTTGGATCATTAAATTAAAATTTAATTCTTCAAAGTAATTCACATATTTTTAATCCTTTGAAGAGCTTGGTTTACCATGGCCCATTGAGGTGACATTCACCCGATGTGATCAAGCGCAACGAGATGCATACATTGAATTGGGATTGAAATTGAAAGCGCAACGATATGCATACATTGAATTACAAGTTTATTATTTTTTAAATAAAAAATTATTAAATAACATTTAATTATAAAAGTAATGTTATCAGACCATTAGAGTGCCATAAGCATTAGTAACAAATTCCATTCGAAAATTATTCGGCCGAATAAAAAAATTATAATTTAAGAATTATTCAGAATAATTCAAAAATAAGTATAAAAAATCTCTACATAACACTCAAATTTATTAGAAAAATTAAGAATAATTCGTAAATAATTCGGATACCATCAATTTTGCTATGGCTATAACATTTTTTATTAAGTAATAATTTTTATTTACTATATTTATAATTGTAAATATATATAAAAATTATTTATTAAATTATATGCAAAAATAATGAACAAAAAAATAAGATGCATTTTTTTATTTAATTTGAACCGAAAGTAATAACGTCCTAAATAAGAAAATGAATTAAAAGGAAATTAATAAAAAATATACAACTTTGTTTGCAAAATAAATAAATTAATACTAAACTTAAATAAACAAAGTAATATTCCGCGCACGTAAAGGATCAAATTTTGCCAGTAGCAATTAGTCTTTAACCTTGTATATACTGGCAGAGCCAAATGGAGACAAGGAAAGGCAAGTGACCCCATTGATTTTGGATACAAAATTATCAAAATGTTTTTGGTATTTTTGTTTTATTAAAAAATAAATTAATTTAAAATTAAAGTATTTTGGTCTTATTAAAAATTTAAAATTAATTCAAAATTTTTTAAAATAATAGTAATTTATAATAATCAAACTCAAGTATTTTTTTTATAAAATAAAGTGTATTTTTTACTATACTATTGAACACTTTTAAGCATAATATCAATAAGTATAATATATAATGTAATAAATTCTATAAACAATAAAATTAATGATAATTATTATAATTATTTTTTAGTAATGAGATATATCTTTAATAAATTCCAGGTCCCCTTAAAAGGACAAATTATTAAACTGTGAAAAATATATTTATCGGTATCATATACCAGAATAATTTTTTCTTTTTTTTAAAAAATACCGTCTTTTTTATCTTACTCTTAATTTCGACATAACTTGTTATCCATTTTCTAGATGCTCGGTGCCCTCTTAATCAAAATCTTAGATCTACCCCTACTTGTATACTCTTGATTACGTAAGGAATGACTGGGGTATATATGCGGTGAAGGTTTTGTATTATATATATATATATATATCTTTTTAACTATTTGTAACTTTAAAAGAAGTGTAAATAAATTAAGAAGAAAAAATTTCTTGATTAATAATTTTATTATTCTATTGAGAAATATTAATGTCAAAATAATATAAAATTTTTGATTCACATAGTACCAGTTATTGATATAATAAATACTCTAACATTAATATTAATTGTTTTGATATTATTATTTTTTATTTTGTAATAATTAATATTATTTGACATTCAAAGCTCAATTACCATTTACGTTGAGACGCCGACTATGACATATATTTCTACGTTCTGCGTGGGCAAGGTGGCAACGAACTAATTGTGGCAAGGAATTAATGCCTTGCCTGCTTGACGGTGCTGCCGCTTTCGAGGTCTGTTTGATTTTTTGCGATTTTATCGGCATAACGTTGAGATATTTTATTTTATCTCACGATAAAATTATATTTTTAACTTTCTAAGGATATTTCGTGAATATATCGTAAAAAAGGAATTTTGTTTCTATTCTTAACTCTTAATTCAAGATTTTGAATATATAATATTTTCGATCGTTGGATTAGTTTAATGACCTATATTACACAGGGTGTGTTTGGAGTTGTATAAAAGTGTATGAAATAAAATAAAATTATAAAAATAAATATCTCGTAATTCATACAGTGAGTGAAAATTTTAAATTTTACTGTCTCGTAATTTGTATTTGTAGAGATTTGTAAAATTTTATTTTATTTTATTTAACTACAAACGGAGCCACTATTCCTCTCCTTCATTTTCTCTCTCTCTCTTTTTTTTTTTTTTTCTCTTTTCCCATCCACGATATTTTTTTTTTTTGGTCTCATACCGCTAGATGGCAACAATTTCACTTTTACTTTTAAATATAAAACCCTAATAGCTGGGATATGTAATTTTAATAAACATGAAGACAATTCGTGGGTTGCTACAAAAGACTTACATGCTTAAAAACTCGCCATAGTTGTAAAATTAATTTATTTCAAATTCATCAGGATTATTTTTTTTTATCTCTACTTTAGTTGTCATTTTCATCACTTCACATGAAAATACTCATTTTTGCTATTCTCATACTTTTTTTGAATAATTTTTTAAAAGTTTTTAAATTAATATTTTTAAAAATGTGATAACACTGGTAATAAATAATAAAATTTTACACTTTTATCAAACACTGTATAAATACTTATTAGATAAAGTCAACTAATATTTTGTATTTAAAAATAAAAAGTGATATTTAGACTATAATATTTTTAAAAATGTTATTGAAAAATAAACGTTTAAATTAAAAATTTAACTGTAATATACATAAACTTAAAATTTTAAATATATATACTTTTTACACACTTTGTTTTGGACTTATATTATTTTTAGTTTATATTAATTAATGATTTTTATTTTGACAGATTATTTTATAATATTTCATGCTACATTTGAGTTTGTTAGAGGTTAAATTATCTTTACGGACCTTTAAACATGGCAATTCCTAGTAGCCTATAAACTCGGTTAGTGAATTTTTCGAATTTATTAATAATTTTTTAATTATTCGGCTGGGTTTAAAAAAAAAATTGTGACCGAGTTTTGAATCCCAAGCCCCCCCCATTTAAATCATTATTTTTGTAAATACATTTAAAATAATATTTTTAGATAAAAATAATTTAAAAAATTATAAAAATAAATAATTTAGTAAAACAATATAAGAAAAAATATAAAATAATATATAAAATACTAAAAAATATATTTTTTAACTAGACCAATTTTCACAGTCTTAAATTTAATCTGTCAAACAACGAGGCTCAATTTTTTTTTTTCTAAATTTAAAAAAAAAAAAGCTACCATTACGTTTATGTCTAATCTTACTTGTGTGGCCCAATGGCCATTTTAATTAATTAAAAAAAGTCAAAAATTCAATCACAACTCTTTAAAATGAATATTTTTCCATATCTTATCTTTATATATGCGTGCTAGTTTTAAAATAGAATATATAATTTGTTATCTTTTTATTACGTCTATTTATATTTTATTTACTACTTATTATTATTCAGTATAACTTAATTATTTTTACGAGGTACTACTTCTTATATAAATAAACTAAAATTCAAGCAAAAGTGAACTTGACTTGCCAAGGTTTGTGAATCCTCTTATTTTATCATTCATTAACATATTCACTTATAATTCAAAAACTTACTGAAAAATAAAAACCATCGAAGTATATTGGGAGCAAAAGTAATTTATTTTATTATATTTTGAACAACTATGTGCAAACAAATAAGGGAAATTAAACAAAAAGAAAAAGCAAATGAAAATTTAGATTGAAAACTTTATTTTAATAAATTAAAATTTTTAAATATATTGACTTTTACTTCAACTGTAAGTAAAAATTAATATATTTCAACATTTAAAATTTTAACAATTAAAATAAGATTTTCAGTTCAAAAGTTCATATTCTTTTCAATATAAATAATTCAAATTAAGATTAATTGCCTTTATATTTTCTACCTAAAAGTGGAAATGAATAACACCCTTTTAACTTTAAAAATATATCTTCATATCTCCTATACTTGATATTAAAGTAAAATTGTGAAGTATTAAATTTGAAATAGAAGGCAAAAATATCCGTTCAAAGTTTAATGGAATTAGGGGTGTAAGTTGTAATTAATGAAGGCGTAGTGAAAACATTTTTATCTCACATGGTTTGTATAATTTAACTACCATATATATATAATTTAACATTTTCATAGTATAACACGTTTTAAAGTTACATACGTAATAGATTCTATTAAAATTCTACCCTTAAGCGTATTTGGATAAAAATAGTATCGAGATGGGTAATCCTCTAAGAAGCCATCTTATTGCACATAATTTTGTTAAAAGCAAATGATGTTGTATTTTACGGGGAGTTTTTGCAAATGGTAGTAGACCTAATGCTGAACCAAAAGTGTGAAGTCATGCGGAGTTGTGTGCCCAACATGGGAGAGATGTGGATGGGCCACTGTGATGCGGGCAGATTGAGAAAGACTGTGCAAGCTACTGAGAGATGTGATGAAGGACACCTACCTCGCATTATTTGGGGTATAATTGAGTATTAGATAAATAATTTAAAATTTTTATAATATAATATATTTTAAAATTATACAAACAGTAAATTCCATTGCAACTTTGTAATTATACACGTTTATGCAAGAGAGTAATATCAGAATGGGTGACTCACTAGTAACTTATAGTAATACATTTAACTGATTACAAAGTAAATAATATTATATTGTCGGATGTGAGTTATTACGTAAGGATAAGGTTAAAGAGTTTAATGTTGATAAAAATCAAAGTTGTTATCTTTAATGAAATTTTTAACAATTTTCATTAGTTTAAAGTATAAATAATATAAAGGTAAATTTTTAAAATTTAAGAGAAAATGGTTATTTGCACCTTTAGTGTAATAGCCAGGCTCTAGCTTTGGGTCCTAAATGTCTTGAAAGCGTGTAAAAACCGAGACGCATGAGAAAAAAAAAATAATAATAGTTTTTATTTATTTTTTAATCTTTTTCTTTCACTTAAACTTTGTTTGAAATTATAAAAATTATTAAAAATTTTTAAAAATTATTTACTTTTTATTTCATTGTATGAATTACGAATTCACAAATTTTATAAAATTTTATCACTTTTTATCACACTCCAAATGCCCCTTTAAATACCATATTACTTTTTACTAACTTTTTTAAATATTTACCTTTATATCTCATTTTTTTATTTTTATTAGACTTTTAATCTCATTTTTTTCGACCAAACACCCTTTAAAAACAAATATCGACTCAATTTCACGTATTTCAAAATCCCGCCAAGTTTGATATAAATATCAGCAAAAAGCCTAAAAACCCCCAAAATTGTTGGGGCGATCAAAATTCAACGATGCAAAGGAATATCTGAACTGAAGGCGAGCGGTTCATTTGTTACCTAGTCATCGAGATCCTAGGTTTTTCATCAGAAACTAAGCGATTATCTTTTCCCCGATCAATTAATTAGATGAATCTGGGCGATCTCAACAAGGTTTGGGAAATCAAACCCCTCAAGAAGGTCGGAGAAGACGAGGCCAGGAAGATCCTCGAGAGAGTAGCAAAGCATGTCCAACCAATCATGCGTAAACACAAATGGCGTGTCAAGCTTCTCTCCGAATTCTGGTTTTTTTTTTTTTTTATCCTCGTATTTTTTATGTTATGTTTGGTTGCCGAGAAATTGTGGGATGGGAATTGTAGTGAGGGAAATTCACCGTCTGCTTTGAGAGTAATGTCCGTGGATTCACTCTTTGGGGACGCATGCATGCCTCTCACGAATTTTTTTGATAAAAGGGAGTTTACTTTTCAACTCTTGCTCTTACCTAATATTTGGTAGAATGGGAAGGGAAGGGAGGGAAAGGAACTAAAGTAAATGAATGGAGGGGAAAGTAAGGGAATGAAAGTTAATTAGTTTTTATTTGTTGGGGAGAGATGGGAAAGGGAATGGAGTAACGTAAATATATTATATCATTAAAAATATATTTATTTGTTACAAATATTTGTAAAAATACAAAAATAGTTTGGACAACATAGAAAAAACACAAGTTATAATGCTTTTACACTCATTTCTCCCAAATTGGGGGTGAAAGAAAGTTGGTTAATGAATGTGAAGGCATGTAAATGAGTCACCTCCATTTACTTTCCTTTCTTCACATTCACCTCCACTTACTTCCCTTTCCTCACATTCAACTCCCCCCAAACAATGTATATATTTTTTACTTTCTCTTATTTAGAACCCGCTCGTTACGCTAATTTTTTTTTTTTTTAATTTTGAGCAACTTTTAATAAAAAAAATTGTTAAAAGTCGTTAAAATTTGTTAAAAGTTATAAAAAATTGGTACTTGCCAAATGGACACTCCCTTTTACTTAACTTTTACTCCCATTCACCTCCTCCCACACAAGGCTTAACGTATAGCTATAAGGTGGCGGGTTAAGTGCAAGAAATAAATATGTGAGGGAGCATGCATGCATCACTAAAAATGTGGCCAATACTTTCATGGGTTATATTTCTTCCCTGCGCGGGTGCAAGTCAATTTTTGTTTTAATTGTTTTTCCTGATTCCTTTGTTCTGTTTGTTAAAGTTAATTATGTGTTGATTTTTCCATTGATCAACACTGGTGCTGGTTTAGTTTATGTTATTGAACTAAGAAAAATGGAATTAATTTGCAGCCCAAAGAAGCCATCCCTTCTGGGGTTGAATGTTGGGGGTGGTGTGCATGTAAAGCTGAGGCTTCGAAGGCCAAACAGGGATTGGGATTTTTTTCCCTTTGATCAAATTTTGGACACAATGCTGCACGAACTTTGCCACAATGTTCACGGTCCTCACAATGCTAGTTTCTACAAGCTCTGGGACGAAATTAGAAAGGTTTATTTTCCATTTATGTTTTCTATCAGTTCTACTTAGCAATATGGTCCTTTCAAAGCAATTCGCCAAAAGCATTGATTTCTAACTATTATGATATATATGTTAATACTAATTGGCAGCAGCTGCTACTGCTTTGGCAACAGTACAGCATTCTTAATTCATTTTCTTCTTCACAATGCAGCCTTTAGTGGGGCTATTATCCCAGCATTTGCAATTAGCTCTTCATTTCATGGTTCTGAAATTTCAGTATTGTTCTGAATTTTTTAGACCCACCGATGTCTATCAAGCCAAGTTGTCATTATCATGTGGGATTGATTTACAAAGCTTGAGATACTGGTGCTGGTTATCTCTTTTTCGCATTTGTCAAACTTATGATTTGCAAAGGTGACATCAAGTAGTATTTAGTGATGCTTTTATTTTGGTGACATTAGTCATAGATGGTTTGAAATATGGTTATGTCCATTCATTCCGTGTCAATTTGAATTTGACTAATTGATTACATTCTGATTGACACTACATTAGTCTTTTTGTTGGTCATTTCTGATCTTCCCCCTCCTACCCTTAATCGACTGGTCCAGGTTATTGCAGCCATCTGCAAATCTATGCTTATGAGTTGGCTTTAGGATCTGTTTTTATTACTCTGATATTGGAGGGAAAATTTTGAACTTTTAAAATTATCTGGAAGCTTGCAATCCATCGACTACAAAAGTTGAGTACAAGGATGCGACTTATAAAGTTTTGAAAAGTTAACTGAAATCTTGGTTGTACAGATATGCCATTTTTCTTTGTAAGCAGTTTTAACCATTATATATATATATTTTTTTTTTCTGATACCATCTCAGTGCCAAAAACATAGTTCCAAGGCCATGATATAGAAATTACTTCCTTCTATATGTAATTTACTGGTGTCATTTCTCTATAGATGTGATTCTTGTCTGAATACGGCAAAATTTTTTACTTTGCACCTCGTCCTTGGTTGTCTTCCATTTACCGGCAATCGCTCAATTAGAAAACCACTGATGTTGAATATATTGCATTATTTTCTTATATATATGTATAATCGGGTCATACAGGAGTGTGAGGACCTAATGACAAAGGGCATAACTGGCAATGGAGAGGGATTTGATCTTCCTGGGAAGCGTTTGGGTGGCTTCTCTCATCAACCTCCTCTTTCATCTCTTCGCCAGACGGCTTTGGCTGCTGCAGAAAAGAGAGCACGTTTGGGATCTCTCCTACCGTCTGGACCCAAACGCCTTGGTGGCGATAGCTCAATTATGGTGGCACTTAGTCCAATACAAGCTGCTGCAATGGCTGCAGAAAGGAGATTACAGGATGATATATGGTGTGGATCTGAGTCTTGCGAATTATTTGGAGAAGGAGAAAATAATTCTGATCATTCAGAGAAGCCTACAGATATAGGGCAAAGTGCTGGAATCTCAAAGCTTCAGAGTGGCTTGAATGCACAAGCTTTGCATACAATATCTCGAAAACGAAGTCATGAATCAAGTTCTAGTTCATTTTCTCGGTCCTCTATTAGTGGAATAGAATTGAGTTTTGTGGATTCAAATACAGCTTCTTCAGTATGTGGCTCCATGCTTTATGGAGATTTTGTACCTCCAAAAAAAAGTCGTGAATCAGATAACAACTCATTTTCACAATCATCAACCAATCGCCCGAATTCTAGTTTTGTTGATTTATCTAAGGATGCTTCTACTTCTGGATCCTTGCTTAGTGATGATGGAACACATGATACAGAAGTCTCTACAATGTGGGAATGTGCAACTTGCACCTTATTGAATCCAGTAAGTTCTTTAGATAAGTGAATTTATAATTTGTTCACTGCATGGTCTGCATTTTTTTTTTCCCCTTTTCATATTAACTCCTCCATCATTGCATTTTCTAGGTAATTAGCGTAATTCGTTTTTACGGTGGCATGATGTGGGGTCAAGGGTTCAAAACCTAGTAACAATCTCTCTACCAGTAGGGTTAAGATTGCACTCATCTGACGCTCCTTAGACCCCGGAATACTGGAGTCTCGTTGCTGGGATGCCCTTTTATGATGCTGTGTATAATAGCAATTAGTATGTTGGTTAAGTAGGTTTATTGATTACAAATCATCAGCAGTCATAACTGGCAAGCATTGTGATTATAGATAATATGTTCTACTTTAGTTTAGTTGAACACTGCCAACGGTTGGGAAGATTTCAAGTGAAAACCATTATAGACTGCATTACATTTTACTTCTGTGGATGCTTGTTTTGAACCATGATATAGTTATCTCTTGGTTGAAGTCTCAAAGGAAGTTAGCTTTTACCAAGCTCATAAATTTTTGCTAAGGAATCAACATCTTCAAAATGTACCTTGTTTTTCTTTTTAGGCTTTGCTCTTGGTACTATCTTTTGTGTTATTTGGTTACAGCATTTTGTGTCCAATTTTCATTTTTTTTTTCTTTTGCCTTCACCAGACTTGCATTGCTATTTTTCATTGGAATGATGGTGTATTGTTGCAGCCTTTGGCTCCCATATGCGAGCTTTGCAGTGCCCCAAAGCCCAAAGATATTGAAAACAAGTACAAAATCTGGTCGTGTAAATTTTGTACTCTAGATAACAGTGTGAAGTTAGAGAAATGCGCAGCTTGTGGGCAGTGGAGATATTCACATGGTCCACCTGTGGCAACCTCTGCACCAAATCTTGGCACTTGAGGTACTGCTTGAATTGCTTGAAAGGTTTATCTATTGTTCAATGTTACTGGAAACCCAATACTTTTGTGTGACCTTTCTTGATGGCTATGCCATTTCAGTAATTTGAGATGTACCATGTAATTTGGTTGGACTGGCTTTGTGTCTCTCATTTCAAACGTGTGTTTGATTCATCTGACCAGTCTTGTTTTCCTTGTAATCAAGTGTAAATAGGTCTCTTAGTTTAATTGAGAAAATAGATTAATTTAGGGTAAATTACACATTGCACCCTTGCACTTTCCTTTCAATTCATTTTAGGCCATATATTTTAAATCGACTCACTTTGCTCCATGGATTCTTTAATCATCTCATTTTGCCCTATTCCATCAAATTTATTGACGGAAAACACGACGTATTTATTGTGTTTGATTGACACGTGATTTTTTTTTGGTCAATTTTTTTAAATGATAACTAATGAAATGGGTAAAATGAACAGGTTTTAAAGTGAGATTAGTAATAAAGTATAAGGATCTAAGTATAATTTACCCATTAATCTAAACTAGGATTACCGACAACTTGACTCAATTTAATTTTATCTGGACTAAATTTGAGAAATTGAGGTCAGTATCAATACATGTTATTGTGACGAGTATAGTGCCGAGATTTTCAGTTGGGCTAAAAATGTTGATGCCAGTGTGAATGTGCATTTGTGGTGTCATGTGGACTGACATTTTAAATTGAGGACAAATTCTAGTCTTTTCTTATCCTTGGACTGATGATGCTTGCTGGGTTCTCGATCTATTGAAATGCTTCAAAAAATTAGGGTTGCTGCAGAATTCAGAGCTTTTATTCAACTACAATGACCACTCTCGGGCGAGACACATCTCGGGGAATTTATTATTATTATTATTATTTAATGTTTCATTTTACGCCTATATTTTGCACTTTTTAATTTTTTATTTTAAAATTTGGCATTTTAATAATAGTATTAATAGCCTGAAAATATAATTTATTACGGTGTGAGTCTTTCACTACGCTGTTAAATTTTCATTTATATATTTATTGACTGTTTGCCTCTTAATTTATGGAGACTGTTATATTTCAATGAAATTTTATTTCTTTTCCAAAGAAATTAGTGATATACATACACTTCAATTGCTACCAACATTAATGATGGTAAAAAAATTTGTAAATAATTTTGGGTAAAATTTACTTCTCTTAAGATTTTGTCTTGAGCTTTTAATCAGTTACAATTTCTTTTTTGAATGGCTACTTTATACATGTTTTAACTTTTAGGGGAATAAAAGGGTCATTGAAGAAGAGATTGTAACAAATTGGGCTATTAGTTATTAAAAAAATTCTCAAAACCCTGAAGTAAAATTTTAGATAAATTTAAGATCGAGATAAAAAAAAAATGAAATTTGCCTTGAAAAAACAGAATTATTTTAGCAACCTGATAAAAAAATATATATATTGACGCTTTTATTTTGTGAATTATTTGTAATTTTTTTAATAAATTGGAGACTAATTCTGTTATTTTATTTGTATTATTTAACTTTTGGGAGATAAAAAGGTTACTAAAGAAGAGATTGCAATAAATTGAGCTATTAATCACTAAAAAAAAAAAAATCTTCAAGTAAAAATTTGAGATAAAATTTAAGGGATAAACAGTGAATTTACCTGAAAAACTGGAATTATTTTAGTTTCCCATAAAAAAAAAATTATATTGACGCTTTTATTATGTGAATGTGCATTCGGACAACAAGGAGGTAGTTACACCAAAAGGTTATTTGGAACTAAAATTTTATCGAATTTTTAGTAATTTTTTTAAAAAAAATTGCTAAGTGCAATTTTGTATACATTTGATAAAATTTTAAAATTTTTAACAACTTTTAAGATTTTTTAATGACATTTGGTTGTTTGATAAAAAGTTAGAGAAAATTTTAAAATTTTTTTAAAACTTATAAGAACTTTTAGTTGTTTGATAAAAAAAAAAAATTGGAGAAAATTTTAAAAAATTTTTAGTTAGTTTTGAAGTATTGCTAAAGATTCAGTTGACACAACAAAAATTCTGAAAAATATTGAAAACATCTGAAAATTTTTAAAATTTTCTAACACATTTTACATTTTTCGTATTTTGTGAAATTTATATAAATTTATATATATCTACATATCCCAACAAATTTTTACAAAATTTAATAATATTCCACAAACCTCAATAACTTTTTTATAAATCTCAAAAACTTTTTAATTACTTTCAATAAATTTTAACATAAAATTGTTACGGAATCAAAAAATCGTTTGAATAGTTTTTCTTTTCAAAAACCTGGAGCAAAAATAAAGAAGTTTAACTATTTATCTTTAAAAAACATAATTTGGTGACTGCGTACCAAATGTCAAAAACTTTTTCAAGCACATTTTTCACTGTTTTTCTTTATTTTTCACCGCACCAAATAGATTCTAAATGCCTAAAACAAAAGTTGCCAAAAATTCATTATTTTATTTATTTATTTTTTCTGCTTCCAAACGGGCCCCGAGTGGCTTAGCAATTGGCAGCCAAAAAAAAGGTGCAATTTATATGCAATACAATATATGTTTATGTATTGCAGTCTTGGAGGAGATACATGACATGATCGGTGATTACAAATTATCATATATATATATATATATATATATATGTTGCTACTTTAGACTAGGGGTGGCAAAATTAACCCAAACCCATCAATCCACCCAATTAAACCTATAATAAATGGGTTTGGGTCCTATTATTTTACTAATTGGGTTGTAATTGGATAACTTATAAAATACCCATTTATAAACGAGTACAAATGGGTTGTGAAACGGGACCCGTTAAAACACTCATTTAAGTTAAAAAAATTAGTTTAACCCCCTCTCTCTTTACACTGTTCTCTCTCTCTCTAGCAATATCTACAATAAATGTATAATATATACATTATATATATATGATACGTGTATATATATATTCAGCGTATACAATAAATGTATAATATATACATTATATATAATTTATTTCTTCTTCCATTCTCTGTTCCTATTCTCCTCCATATTCAATACAAATAACACGTGCGCGTACACACGCGCCCACATACGCATACACGCCTACACACACATGCGCGCACCCACACGCGTACACACACACGCCTACACAGGGGCACGTGCGTGCGCACGAATATACACGCGTGTGCACATATACACGCACACGCGCACATATACGCATACACGCCTACACACGCGTGCGCGCGCGCACATACACACGCATACATGCCTATACACATACACGTGCACACACATACATACATGCCTACATGCGCGCGCACACGTATACATGCCTACATGTGCGCGCTCGTGCACATACATGCTTACATACGTGCGTGCGCGCGCATACACGCATACATACCTACACACATGTGCGTATGCGCACACACGCACGTGCACACAAATACATGCATACACGCCTACACACGCACGTGCACACAAATACATGCATACACGCCTACACACGCACGCGCATGGGGGCACACATGCACGCGCGCGTGTGGGCGCGCACACGCACACACACACGAGCTCGTGCGCGCACACGTACACACACGAACACTTGCACACACACGCACACACGCGCACGCGCACGCGCCCCCACACGCATACGTGTGCACGTGCGCGCAAAGAGAGAGAGAGTTGTTAATTTAAAATTGAATAAAAAATAAATCGGTTCGTACAAATTCGAAATTAACTGAAAAATATAAATATAATATGTATAATATTATATTAATTAAAATAAATATTGATGTATTTATATATATATACACATTAATTGAAATAAATTTTTTATTTTTTTTATAAAGTAAGTTGAGTCATAAGTAAATGGGTTGGATATGGGTTCATGGGTTTGATATAACCCATATTCAACCCGCCCATATCTAACCCACTTTTTAAATGGGTGGATTTGGATTGCATCCATTTAATCTTCAACCCGTTTAAACCCATCACTAACCCGCCCATTTTGCCACCCCTACTTTGGACTGAATTATTCCATGAAATATAAAAACTAAAAGGAGGCATGCCGCACAATGACATCAATATATCGAACACACTGAAAGAAAACATTTATATAATAATGACATATATATATATAGGAGTTAATTAGTAGCGTCCGCAGCACCACTGGATAACCTGATTGCAGCAAATATAGAAGCCATCGAGGCTGGCAGTAGGGCCGGGACTTGGTGCGGAGGCTTCAGAAAAAGACATTAATGGTTCTGCTTCTGGTTTCTGTTTTGGTACTGTTTCGAGAATTGGGCTGCAAGCAGCTGGTTGAGGATCAACTCTCGCCGTGCGACTCACTGTTGTTATCATTATAAGTTGCAGAATCATCAATACAGCGATTCCCCTTCTCTTGTTGGCCATGGGATCGGTATAATGCCTGAATTTAATTACGATGATCAGCTCTGATTTATGCTTAACTGATCGGCTTGCGTCAGAAAAAATGTGGGGGAACTCATTCTTTTATACATGAGATCGATGATTTTCAGAAAAGGCAAATGCTTCTCCGCCCCGAGGTTTTTATTTATTTTAGAAGAATGTGCGAGAATCATATATATATATATATATATATGTATGTATGTATGTCGATATTTAGGTAGTACCAAGCCTTGTTTTTAGTATCATCAGGCATATTCTGTAACTTCAAAATCAAAGGAAGCTGACACAAAGCTCGCTTATAGATATGATCGAAACTACGGATGCAAAACGAGGATATTTGAAGTTTGAAAAAATAAAAAAAAAAAATTTATATTTTATCAAATCTCAATCTATCACAATTCTAAAAATTCAATTTGACTCTAAAATATATATTAAATTTCAAACTTACTTAATCAAACTGATCTTTTTTTTTATTATTTTAAAACGTTTGTCAAATTTTTAATATACACTTTTATTTTTTTAATTATAGACTTAAATTAAAAATATTATTAAAATAATTTTTTAACCTAATTGTCAGCATGACAAATTTAAATTTTTATAAAAACTATTACTCCTAAACCCAATTAATATCTAAGCATTTTTATTAATATTAACATTTAGGCATATTTTGTGCTTTTAAATTTAAAAATATATTAATTTTTTTTAATTTAAATAATATTCGGTAATTTCTTAAATTAATATTTAGATACAAATTTTACAACTATAACAAAATAATAAGCAAATGATCCAACTATAATAAACTAATAAGCAAATTGGTCAATTTTATAAATTTATGAGTTTTCGTATTAATTAAGGCAATTTGCTACAATCTTAGTGGTTTTATATACAAAAAAAAAAAAAATTTATTTATCTACTGATGTGGAACAAAGAAGTCAATTTTTTATGAATGAATGAGAGTAGAGTATTTAAAGAATGATGAGTATTAAAATATGTCACGTTGGATTAGAATGAAAGAGATAAGAAGAGAGAAAAATATTCCTTTAATAATTGATGTAGGTAAGAAAAAAATAGCATTTGAAGGATACAACATGAAAATGGGATATTATCAAGTAATCAAGTCCCTGATGTAGCTCGGATTGCATTAGATTATTTGAAAAGGTGAGAATTTTGAAAGAATTGATACGATCTTTTTTTGCGCATCATATTCATCTACTGTATCTAATTTGACATTATAATATGTCCATTATAGATATTTATTCAAGATGAACGCATTTTTACTATCGACGTTATAACGGATAATTTCCTGAACGTAAATTTTGTCATTTTACTCTGAATTCTCATGTTTTCTATTTTTAAGCATTATATTTTGCTTGGTAATTAGATTATAATATTTCGTCGGTTCAATAATTATTTGTTTTCTTTGTTTAATTATTGTAAGCCTTTGAAGCTACCACGTACTATTGACACTAAGAACTCAAATTATTAGAAAAATTCTCTCTAACAATTTTGTGTATCTTTTTCTAGTTTTCTTAAATTAAGAAGTAAGTTACACAGACTTTTGATTTGGAAGCTGTCGTGTATCAATTATCTATAATCATGCATTATGAATTCTAGTGCTTCTAACATGCACAATGTTATTAATTAAGTAATAAAATTATAGTCGTTTCCTCAAACAATCAACATTATTAATACAAGTAACCGACTTACTTATCCCGCTTTCGTGGCTTAACAACATAAACTAGCGTAGAATCTTGTG
This sequence comes from Vitellaria paradoxa, assembly GCA_019916065.1. Lineage (NCBI taxonomy): Eukaryota > Viridiplantae > Streptophyta > Magnoliopsida > Ericales > Sapotaceae > Vitellaria > Vitellaria paradoxa. The sequence continues at coordinate 18,524,664 of CM034234.1, read as the reverse complement.
CAACAAAATGATCAAAAGAACTCTCAAAATAAAGTCAACTTTTAGACCTAAAGAGGTTTCCATTTGAAAAGGTAAATGACTCAGTCAATGTGGTTCGAACTGATATATATAATTAATCTATCATTCAAAATGTGTGAAGCCACTCGGACGCCAAAATGTTATCATCTAGATGGTCGAAAGAGAATTCATATTATTAGTTTTAAATATCAAATATTTCCTTTTACTTTTCCAAATTTTCTTCGCAACCAATCATGGTATTCAAGGTCCCTAAACTTCCAGAAAATCAAATCCATGCCTGCATATTATTCAGATTAAGCTAAGGTGCAGCATTTAAGCGTTAGCCATCCATTCAAAGTAAAATCTCAAGACTCATTTACATAATACCAAATTAAAAAAAAAAAAAAAGAGAACTCATTATCTTATATTTAACACGCAAAAGTCTGAAGTTCATCGGAACAAAACATGCAACTAAATGAGGAATTTTAGCATGTATACTCCAGTTCTACCTAAAATCACAAAATTCCAATCAAGGAATATATGAGGATTCCTCATTCTACATCAGAGGAAAAATCCCCAAAACAAGAAGAAAAAAAATTATAGAATAGTAGATTTGATGGGATTTGATTTCATTTAATGAAAATTTCTATCAATTTTTATATTTTCGATTTAAATCAAATTTTATGAATTGAATTTGATTTCATTTCATATAACTTAAATTTTAAGGTTTCTATAACATTTAAAATTTGACCTAAAATAATATAATCTTATAAAAATTTATTTTTTTAAGTCATTTAAATAAGTGAACAAAATTACCCTCATATATCATATTTATCATATTTTTTATTTCTTATTAACATACTCAAAATTGATATTATCAATTTAATTTAATTCAATTTTTAAATTCAAACTTGTGTTTCAAATACAAAATTTATCTATTAAATCAAATTAAATCAATTATTATTTTAAAATCAAATCAATTCTTAAAGTGGGAGGTTTCCAAACAGAATGTTAAAGATAAAGACAAAAGATAAAAACACATTGGCGTCCAAACACCCTAAATTTCTTCCTCTTCTCTCCCCCTTCATTTTTCTTATCTACACCTCTTAGATAGATTTGCCTATCAAGCGTGGCCTGTAGTTCAGTGATTAAGAGTTTCTCCTGCTCACTCATAACTCAAGTTCGAGTCTTCCCCCTCCCTCTCTTAAAAAAAAAACAAAAACTTTACCTTTAAAAAAAAAAAAAAAAAAAAGATAGATCTGCCTACCAAATCTTGAATTGTTAAGATAGGATTTAGTTTATTTTTCTATTTTTTATTTTCTATTTTAAACTCATTTGCCATCTTATGTTTTTGAAAACCAAAAAAATAACTCAAAATGCATTTAGTCATTTTTATTTTCGAAATTTATTTTAGAAAATAAAAAAAGAGTTTACATATAAAATGTAAAATAGTAAAAAGTCATTTTAAGTATTTTCACCTCAAAATAAGAAAAATCTCAAAATGAGAAAAATATAGTATTTTCTGTTGAAATTTTTAGAATACAAAACACATAAAACTAAAAAGAGAAAATAAAAAACAGAAAAGTAAATCAAATGCTACCTAAGTATTTGGTATGCTCATTAAAAAATGTGAGGGAGATGGAGAAAATTAGAGAAAACTAGTAAAAGTAGAGAAAATTAAAAATTTTTGGTGTGGAGAGAGTCGGAGAAAATTGAAAAAAAAAATTGATGATAGGGGGGGGGGGGGGGGAGGGGAATAACGAGAAGAAGGTTTTGATGTTTTAAATAAAATATGAAATGGAATCATGGGTTACTGGATTTGAGTTAAGAGTGTGGTTACCAATGGAAAGGCAATGGACTTTCAGCCCATAAGTTCCAAAGCTTACCTGAATTCTCGTGGAGTGCTCATCCACCCAAAATAATTTTATTTTAAATTCAATTTAACCTAGGTGAAAATTATTTTAGAAAAATACAATACCTGATATTACTACTACAGTGTTGAGTCATTTTATAAAATAGTTTTAAAATATTTTTTTATTTTTAATTAAAAATATGTTAAGAACTTTAGTACTTCTATTTACAAATTAATTAAAATATTATTATTTTTAAAACAAATGGTGGGCCTAGTGGGCCGACAGACGGCGAGGTGCCATACTAGTCCATTTAGATGTAAGAGTCAGCTATTCGCATATTAATCCAAGTCTCTGCCTAACAATACAACAAACCTGAACCAGCCCAAACACAATTTTGTTTGGTTACCCCCCCAAACACTAGTAGAAACTGTGGAACTAGCGACCGCCTAAGACGGTCGCTAAATGTGCAATAGCGGTCGCTAAAAGTATTAGCGACGGCTTAGCGACCGCGTCAAACGAGTCGCATTTGCTTCGTCGCTAAAAATATTTAGCGACCGCTCGGACGGTCGCTAAATTATTTGCGACCACTCCTGCGACCGCTCGAGTTTAGACGTAGGGATATTAGCGACCGCTCATAACGGTCGCTAATACTGGAAAAGCGGTCGCTGTTTGTTTGGCGCGAATATGGCGCGAATCAGTAGCGACCGTAGGTAGCGGTCGCTAAATAGTGAATAGCGGTCGCACTAAGTTTCGCGCGGGAGCCATGACCATTTGCATTAGCGACCCGATATGGATTATTAGCGACCGCCACAGACGGTCGCTAATTATAAGTGATTTTTTTTTTAAAGATTTAAATTATTTAAAAATCTAAATAATTATAATTTAAATTTTGTTATAATAAGATCTCAATAATTTGTTTTACAAATCAAATTATTTAAAAAATAATTTAATAATAATTTATTTTTTATTTATAATGATTATTTATTTAATAGTTATTAATTATTTATAATAACTATTATATTTAATTACTTATCTATAAATATTTATATTAAATTTAATTTATTAAATTGCACATAGAATTAATGAAAATTTTCATAAAATTAGTAAAAAAAAAAAAACGTATCTCCTAATTATGATTATATATACAAACACAATATCAAATTAGATTACAATTAAAATAAAACTTTATTATATACAAATGTTCAAAATACAAAAATAAAAATATATATAAATGTACTGATCAAAATATATACAAATAGATCCTAATCAGTCCAGGAGGGCCATCCGCCATCATCCGGGTCCTACAATGAAATAATAATGAAATTAGAACGTGATAATTAAGAAGACATGAATAAATAAATTTATATAATTTTAATGAGTAATAGTAACGAGAAATAAAATTTTTAACCTGAGGAGGAGGAGGTGGATGGCTTTGACTCTGAGAGAGGCGCCTCTCCATCTCAGCCATCATCTCGGCCCGAAGTGCTGCCTCTCGCGCGTCTATCTCAGCTCAAAAGGTCTGCAGCAGATCTTGATCGCGACGTCTGGCCTGAGAAGATGATTCTGCTCGTGCAACGGATCGGCGTGGAATACCTGCGCCCCGCGTAAGCGTGTATCCATGACCATCGCGTCCGATAATGGAGAAAAATATCTTGTCCCTCATCTCTTCGGACTCCCTCTCATCTGGCGACAGCTCGTCTAAACGTGCATTAAACTGCGCCTAATGCAAACAAGCCGAAATAGAAAAAATAAGATAACTAACTATATTATCTAAAGAAAAATTAAATTATAAATTATATGTTGATTGGACAAAATATTAAAATTTGTTACCTGTATAGCCTGAACCTCCGGCGAATCAGTACGTCGAGTCGCCAACCACATGGACATCCGATCTGTCCTCAGGCCCTCCTCTGTCCTCTGTTGAAAGGTAAATTATATGTTAATAATTTACTATCATTAAAAAAGATAAATAAAAAAGTTGCTATTAGCGTGATAAACTCATGTTTTTACCTCGTGGCGAACCTGAGAAAAGTGTCGAGTCCCCTCCTTGTGCCCTGGCCCCTGCAATCCTTGATTTCGCGAGTTCCTTTGGGCCTCCGCCTATTTTAAGTTTTTTTCGATTACTTTTTGTAATTTACGCTTGATAACGTCAAAACTTAAGGAAAAATAATTAACTCGCAATCTACTCACCTGTGCCTCGGGACTCGACCAATACCTGACGAGCCCAGCCCACTGGTGGGGAAGAACGCCCGGTGGGACCCGCTGGAGGATGTCAGGGTCATTCTCATGACCTTTCCAGTATTTATCTTTAATCTTATTTTTATGATCCTTCCACATCTTCCGACACTTAGCGAACATAACGTCCCGGAAGTCTGGAGGAACATCAACTACATTGGCCTAAAAATGACAAATTGTAGAATATTATTTGTTACAAGTTTCAGCACATAAACCACGTACAATTAGATAAATAAAATTTTCATACCTGTACCTCGGTCCATAGACCCTCGAATGTAGAATCTGGAAAACGATCCCACTCGAGGGTGGTCAACGGGAATCTGATCGGATTCCGGACCAAATGTCCGAGCTGTGAAATCAAAGACCGTCCATCCTTCCCAACCGGATGGGGCGTGTCATCCCACTGAACGGTCATCCACTGAGATCCACAGTTCCACTGCGGCAATCCCTTCGAGGGCCCTTTGCCGGACCTCGAAAGCCTGCTCGGAGTGGGAGAATCTGTTTCAAACAAATTGTTACATGATAAAACAATAGAATATACCTACTGTTGTTGGATAAGATACATTCTGAAATTAAAGAACTTTACCTGCATCTGTGTCAGTCACTGAAGGACGCGTGGACATAGGAGGTGAAGGTGGGACAGCATCTGCTGAGCTACTCCCGGCACAGGATAGCCCCAGACGCTCAGCCATCGTCCTAGGACCAGTCATCTTCCTAGAACGTCCGAACATGGCTCCCTAACTGTTCACAATTTAAACTTATTATAATTTCAAATACAAAGAAAAAAAAATTTAAAATCTACCTTGTTCGGATAGAAAAGTACACAACCGTGTATTAAGTATGTAAATCAACCGTATCTCCTTCGACCGTGTCCCTAACCCAATTAACATCTTCATCACGTTGGACAATTGCATCTTGGTCAAGAGCTTGTTGGGCGAATGGATCAATATTTGGCTCATCGCAGTCGATTTGGTATACCCCTCTCCTTGACATTTTAACTGCAACTTGCCAGTTGGGATCAGCTCGATCGCCAACATAGTAAACTTGCTCCGCCATGGATGCCAGTATGTATGGTTCAGCTTCTATTTGTACATCTCGATGTAACAAATTGTTTAAATTGACCAATTTAAATTGGTACTTATCAGCTTTAACCCCGCGAATTGGATCAGCCCAAACACACTTGAATAATAAATATCTTAAACCACGATTGTAAACGATTTCAATAATGTCATTCAGTTGGCCGTAATAGTAACCACCGTCAATAGATGGACAACCGATGCCACTATTTTGTGTTGCTCGCCTATCATCTACTTCCTTGATGCGAAATTGAAACCCATTGATGTCACAAGCTGTGAAACGTCGAGCTGTCGTGTAAGGACCATCAGCCAACTGTTTTATTTCATCGGTCAAAATAGAATCCGTAGTACTTCGTAAATTGTATACCTATGAAATGTAAATTATCATGAATTAATTAAACACAAATTAATTGTGATGTGAAAATCATATAAAAACATATGAAAATATTTAACACGTACGTAGTTCTTAAACCAGTCATGAAAACATTGATAATGGGACATTCGAATTTGATTGTCTGTTGCACGAGGCATGTTCTGTTTCAGCTCGTTTATGTGTCTCCTGCAATGCAAATCAAACAGGATTGAGAATAATCACGATTTTTATTACAAATATGATGTAATTAACTTTCTTTATTACGACAACGTGACTTACTGGGTCAATGGCACAACTGATTGGGTGTTGAAGAGCACGAACCGATGAGCTTGGATCCACTCGATATGGTTGAGATCAAATGACGTGCCTTCCCCAATAAGGCCTTCATTTATCCGCTCCGACTTGCTAAAAGTCGTTTGGACATCATCGTTTAGATATGCCGCACAAAAATTTATGCACTCATCCATCAAATATCCTTTCGCTATGGATGCCTCGGGTCGAGCTTTGTTCCGCACATACCTCTTCAATGTGTTCATATATCGCTCGATCGGATACATCCACCTAAATTGGACAGGGCCACCAAGCCGGGCTTCTTCAGTTAGGTGTATAGTCAAGTGAACCATTACATCAAAAAATGCCGGCGAAAAAATTTTCTCTAGATGACACAGTGTCAAAGTAATCCTGTCCTGCAGACCCTTTAAATCTTCTGTACGGATTACTCTGTAACACAACTGCCTGAAGAAATTACTGAGCTCGATCAACAGCTGCACAACATTATTAGGCAAATATGTCCTTACTGCTATAGGCAACAACTGTTGATGCAGGACGTGGTTGTCATGACTTTTCAAACCCTGTAACGTCCGTTCGCTCATGTTGACTCGCTTCGAAATATTCGAGCAATATCCATCAGGTACCTTCACGCTTTTCAGAATTAACAAGAACGTATCCTTCTCCTCCTTGCTCATGGTGTACTGTGCAGGTGGCATGTATGCCCTGTTGGACTCTCCCGGCTGCAAGTGCAATGGAGTTCTCAATCCCATCTCCTGCAAATCACGTCGAGCATTAGCATTATCCTTTGATTTCCCCTTAACACCAAGGATCGTCCACAATATATTATCGCAAACATTCTTCTCAATGTGCATGACATCCAAGTTGTGCCTGAGTAAGTTGTCTTTCCAGTAGGGCAACTCATAGAAAATACTTTTCTTCTTCCAATTATGGGTTCGGTTCCTATTTGTACCAGAAATAGATGGTAGCGGGGGGGCTAACAGATCCTGAAAGTCATATACTGTTCGAATTTGCTCCCGCTCCATCTGGGCCAGCAATTCGACCCCGGTCATTGCTCGTGGTGCCGGACTGAACTCCCGAGTGCCGTCAAACGAGACTCTGTCCTTCCTAAACCTATGCAACGGAGGTAGGAAGCGTCTATGACCCATGTACGCCCACTTTCTACCATACTTTAGCCAAGTTGACTTCTTGCTCTGATTGCAACAAGGACATGCAAATTCTCCTTTCGTGCTCCAACCAGATAAGTTGGCGTACGCCGGAAAGTCGTTAGTTGTCCATAGTAATGCTACCCGTAGTTTAAACATTTCATTTCTTGTTGAGTCAAATGTCATCACACCATCAGTCCATAATTCATTAAGCTCTTCAATCAATGGTTGCATATAAACATCTATTTTATCCCCGGGACCCTTAGGTCCGTCAATCAATGTCGATAGGATAACAAAAGGTTGCCTCATGCACAGCCAAGGTGGAAGATTATATGGAACTAACAGTATAGGCCACGTACTGTGAGTTGCCACAGTCATGCCTGAAAATGGGTTAAATCCATCAGTCGCCAAACCAAGCCGTACACTACGAGAATCGACAGCGAAATCAGGGTGTCTTCTATCAAAATCCTTCCACGCCGGAGAGTTTGTTGGATGGGATAAGTTCCCATGATCCCCCCTGTTCTCGGCATGCCAAGTCATTAGTTTAGAGATCTTGGATGACATGAAAAATTTCTTCAATCGTGGCTTAAGTGGAAAGTAGCGCACTTGCTTTGCAGCCACAAGCTTACCACGATTTGAACTACCCAAACGATTCTGCCGAGTTTGGATAGTACCAACATTCTTCCATCTCGAAACACCACACACGGTACACGAATCGAGGTTGCCATTCTCATTCCGAAACAACATGCAACTATTGGGACATGCATCCAGAGTTTCGTATGTGAATCCCAAATTCTCAGTTAACTTGCGTGCCTGGTAGTACGATTCTGCAAGCTTAGCTCCCGCTGGTAAAACCCTACGGAGTAACTGTTGTAGCATGTCAAATGACGTATCTGACCAGTGATTCAACGCATTCAAATGTAACAACTCAACGGTAAATGACAATTTACTGAACTCCTGACATCCAGGATATAATTCTGTCTGCGCATCATCGAGTATTTCAAAATATCTCAATGACTCATCATCTGCACCCGAGCGGGGACTAGTTCCACCCGTCAGATTAATACCGGCACCGTTGTCTTCATGTGTCAATCCACATGCGATATCAGCTAGCATCGCGAGCATTGGATCAGCTTCCTCTGCAACCTCGGCCTCCACCTCAACGGTTTCTTTCGGACGAGAGGCGGTATACTCTTCCCCATGGAGAGTCCAGAATTTATATTGCTTCAGGAACCCATTACGGATCAGGTGCTCTCTGACAACCTCCCGTGTATAGTAATACCGGTTAGCACACTTCCTGCAAGGACAACTAATGTACTCACTGGGAAACCCACTAGTGAATGCAATAAACTGATTAATCCCCTCCACATGCTCCGGGGACATCCTATTCGGCAAATCAATCCAACTCTTATCCATCTCGCTTAGAGTGTCTGTGGAGTCCCAAGAGGAAAAAAATGTCATTACTATAAAATGTAGTGCTATATGCAAAACACCTAGTCTTAAACTTTACCTCCTCATTACAGGGTGGTTGGTCCTATCCCATTCGAGAATACACGATCCAACTTGCAGTCAACAACTCAATGCCGTTGTCCCCTAATTAGATAAAATTTCAGCAGCATGTCCGCATGGTTCTCCAAGTACACGATACACAGACGACATCAGTCGTACCCTGTGTACGCACCCGGAGAACAACAGGACGTCAACCGAAACTTCATCTAACACAGGACAGTACATAAGTTGTTGAATACAGGATGGATAATTGCATTCCCAAACTGTCCATACTGGACAATTCAAGAATCGCGTACGTCAATCCCCGCACGTTCATCGAAAGGACAACGAACCTGGTCAAAGACCTAATCCGTTACCTAAGGATGACCAAACAGGTGGCGTATGAGATTCTTAAACGGGTCTAAGTTTCACTAATATATGCAAATGAATAAAATAAAGTGGTTCTCAATGTCTGTTTGTTTTCTAACTTAGAATAAAGTATTTAGATGTTAGATTGGGCCTAGACAAGATTAGGGGTTTTATTGTAGTTACTAATTGAACTAATTAACTCTTATTAATTAACTACTGCTGCTTGTGTAATTAATTACTATATTATTCGGTAAATTACCTAGAAACAATATTATAATATTATTGTTTGACCTAATTTTCTTATCGTATTCGTATTGGATTACACTGGGCCCAAGCAAGATGTTGGATTGGGCCCAGGCAAGATTAGGGGTTTTATTGTAGTTACTAATTGAACTAATTAACTCTTACTAATTAACTACTGCTGCTTGTGTAATTAATTACTATATTATTCGGTAAATTACCTAGAAACAATATTATAATATTATTGTTTGACCTCATTTTCTTATCGTATTCGTATTGGATTACACTGGGCCCAAGCAAGATGTTGGATTGGGCCCAGGCAAGATTAGGGGTTTTATTGTAGTTACTAATTGAACTAATTAACTCTTACTAATTAACTACTGCTGCTTGTGTAATTAATTACTATATTATTCGGTAAATTACCTAGAAACAATATTATAATATTATTGTTTGACCTAATTTTCTTATCGTATTCGTATTGGATTACACTGGGCCCAAGCAAGATGTTGGATTGGGCCCAGGCAAGATTAGGGGTTTTATTGTAGTTACTAATTGAACTAATTAACTCTTATTAATTAACTACTGCTGCTTGTGTAATTAATTACTATATTATTCGGTAAATTACCTAGAAACAATATTATAATATTATTATTTGACCTAATTTTCGTATCGTATTCGTATTGGATTGGACTGGGCCCAAGAAAGCCCAAGAAAAATGTTGGATTGGACCCAAGCAAGATTAGGGGTTTTCTTCTAATTAGAGTTAATTGGAGTTAATTATTGTTATTCAAAAAAATAACACTTCAATACATTATACGAAAATCAAATATACAACAAGTAAAATAATACGATACAAATTAAATAAAATAACAATAGATATTACGAACAATTCAATATTTACTCATTATAACATAAATCAAACTATGATTTCAAATAATAAAAGTATTGTCAATCATTTGGGTAACCAGCCATTACAATATTAATTGAAACAATCTAATTTAACCTAAATTAATTATATTATCAATATTCTAATTCGTTATTTAATATTTTAACTAATATAAATATTTAATGAACCTAAAAATTGTAATTTAATATTATTATTTACCTAATCTAACTATTTTTAGTATTATTGTTTAATTCAAAATACATTATTGTTTAAGTATGATATTTACATTCATGAAAATGTTATAAAATAAGAGAATTTACATACAAGTGAAAATTATTATTAATTTTTTTTTTGTCTTATGCATCGATTCTTATTTAAAAGTATTCTTTTTATGAAAAAAAGTAATATGTTTAAAAGTTTACAAACTTTATTGTATTTAATTTATTAAAAAATCTATCAACTTTTACTAACTATTTATACTTTTTTCAAACTATATATTATTTTTACATTAAACTATATATTAATTCTCATATTTTTAGTAGTATTATCTAACATTATAAATATCATAATATAATTTAATTTCCGTAAGGTAAGTTAATCAATTTATTTATAAAAATTACCATATTGAGTGAAGATGTTAGCATTGCTTCAAAAACTCTCTCTACCCTTTGTCATTTTTTGTTTTTATAAAATTACAAAGTTAATTTCATAGTGAAGAACAATTAAAATTTGTTTTCACTCTCGTTTTTCTTTTCTATTATAAATATTTTATTAATTTCAATACTTAATCTATTTTTGTTGCATCACATTAAAAATGAATTATTTTATTCAAAGATTTTATTAAACTAAAATTATTTTTGATAATTTTTTTATAAGTTTATTATTGTTAAGTATCGTTTTAAGAATTGGTTAGTTATAGTCAAGTTGATAGGTAGAGTTGAATATATATATATATATATAGCGGGAGAGAAATTTTTTAGTAATTTTTACTTTTTTTGACATTTGGTAACTCCTTAAAAGTTACTAAAAAATTTTGAAATTTTTTTCAACATTTTTACTAAATAATTAAAAGCTTTTAAAGAATTCTTATTTTTTACATACATAAAAAATGATATTTATGTATGAAAATTTTTTATTAAAAAAATTTATATTATAATTTGATTCCTCTAAGATTTTTAAAAATAATTAGTCTTATTAGAAAAAAAAACTAATATTGGTATATATAAATTTTGAATTAAAAAAATTTAAGTTATAAATCAATCTCTTTAAAATTTAGTCAATTACCAAAAAAAATCTCCTTAAAATTTTATTTTCCCTTAGTTGTTATATGATAGTGTTTAAATGGTTAAAAAAATAAATTAGTGAAAAAATAACACATGACAAAATTTAATTGAAAGATATTAAAAATAGTTAATAAAAATTTTTAATATTTTTAATAAACTAAATACTCCTATATAATCTAAAAATTAAAATTCAATTGATTATACTATTTGTATATATATTATTTTATGTTTATTCATTAAATATAATTTTTTAAGCCCAAGTTTAACGCCCCACAAAAATAGCTCCCAGGCCAAAAATTTGACTTCATCTATGAGGATTGATGTGACAAAAAGTCACATGCATAATTTTCCAAGTATCACGTATAATTTTCCAAGTATCCAAAAAAATTTTCCAAGTATCACAAGATGTTAATTTCTTTATTTTTCAGCCCAAGTGGTCACATTATTATATTTCTTCTAAGTTATTATTTTATAATATATTTTACCTATCATATTAAAAATAGGTATTTAAATTATAAGAATTTAAATATTCATTATATTTTAATAATTTTAATCTTAATAATTAAATAAAAAAATTAAATAAGTATTTTTTTTTCATTTTATTCTAACGTTCTAATTCTATCTTCAGAATTTTGAAATTCTGAGAATTTCAAAGTATCCTCAGAATTTAAAAATTATTGAATTTTAATTCAAAATTACAGATACAGCTATATTATTTAATTAAAAAAATTTAAATTAATTTTAATCATTAAATTTTAATTTAACGGTATAACTTGCAAATCATGAAATTTACATAACTCCCCCAAATCCTTTAAATTTATCGTCTATACTGGCAACTTTTGGAGTACAGTAAAATAATACAAAATTTTATAAATTTCTACAAACACAAATTACAACTTTTGGAGTACACTAATAAGCCAAGTTTATTTAAACCATCAAATCCTTTTTTTTTAAGTGGATTATAATAATCAATTTTACACTAATATTTAAATAATTAAATATTTTTGAATAATACTATGTATTTATGGTGCAAATTTTGTTTTATTTCAATTTATTTGTTTAGTATTTAATAATCGCGATTGTTATTTGAATTAATTATTTTAAAATTATTAAATTATGTGAATATTTATTACAAAATTATAATATAATTTAGTTATTTGTTTAATAAACAAAATTTAAAAATTAAAGGCACTACACCTTAACTAGGTGCGTTAACTATCAAAAAAAAAAAAAAACTAGGTGCGTTGACTTGAAAATAAATGAGTCAAACCCACATTGAACAAAAGGAAAAAAAAAATTATGGACAAATTCTAATTTGCCTTATAAATGAAAGAGAAGTTCTATACATTTTTTTTTACGCACTGCACAAAACACAACAATTTTTCCCACTAACTAAATTTTTCTTCTAAAATCTCTTTTTCTTTCTTCCAACATACCAATTTTTATAAAATAAAATTAAAAAACAGAATATTAAAAAAACAGCAAATAAAAAATACAGAAAAAAAACAGCAAACAAAAAAAAACAGAAAAAAAACAGCAAATTAAAAAAAATTAAAAACAACAGCAACATACATAAAAAAAATATTACACAGTACGCACATGAAATAAACAATTTAACGAGTAACTAAAATAAAAAAAATTAAACAAACAATAATACATACATGCATGTATAGATAATCATCAAACCCCCAACCACAAAAAACAAAAAAAAATTATTTACATTTATCCAACAATAAACATGAAAAATACAAAAAATAGAAAAAAATTTCAAACTAAAAAAAAAATCCAAACCTGGTACGGTATAGTGTTGCCTTAACCTCAAAAAAAACTACAATAAACAAAAAAAAAAATATTAATGCATGTTTATTAGAGAGAGAGAGAGAGAGAGAGAGACAAACCTCCGGCGACGGCAGGCCACCTCCGGTTCGGCACGGCAGAGGGGGGAGAAAAGACGGCAGAGGGGGGAGAGAAGAGAGAGCGCGGGGGAGGGAGAGGAAAAAAAGGGAGGGAGGGAGAGGAAAAAGAGGGAGGCGTTCTGCCCAATATAGTTAGAGAATCAGCGACCGCTTTAAACGGTCGCTAAAGCGGTCGCTAGAACCGTATTAGCGACCGCTTAAAGCGGTCGCGAGAATTTTTCCGTCGTCGATACCTTGCCGCACGGGATTAGCGACAACGGTTTAAGCGACCGCCTTAAGCGGTCGCTAATACAATTATAGCGACCGCTTTAAGCGGTCGCCCGAGGTTTCCACTCGCCAATTCCCCAATCTCTAGTAGTGAAATAAAATAATAAATAAACAAATAAATAAAGAAACGAAAAAAAAAGTTATCAAACTTTTTTAGTAGCTTTTGTTTTATATATCTTTTTCATCAAAATTTAATTTTCTTCTTAAAATCAATTTTTAGGCGTACTAATGGCATTCAGAAAAATAAATTCGTCCATTTAAGTAAAAACTATCTGTTTCAATAAGAAAAATAAAAAGGTTGATTTTTTTTTTAATTTTTCTGCCTTTGGCTAAAATGAATGTGAATTTTTTTTTTTTATAAATGCGATTAACACGTTTAATGGCTACATTTTCTAAAAAAAATAAATTTTGCTTAAAAAAAAGTTCATATAATACTCAAAAAAAAAAAAAATGAAACCAAACAAAGCCTAAATGTGCCATGCCATGCAATGTCGGCCCGTCTCACACATCTTTAGTGTAATGTGCCATGTTGTGTAAGATTGCGTTTGACAATGCTGTCCTTTTTCTATTGTTATTTTTCTGTTACTGTTTTCTATTTTGTGTTTTCTGTTGCCATTTATTTTTTCTGAAATGAAAACAAAAATTGTGTTTAGTAACGTAATTTTACAAAAATTTGTAAACAGAAAATAGAAACTTTGTTTGGTAAATGCAGTTTATAGTTCATACATTTTAAAAATTTTTTCATTTATAGAACAACTAAAAAACATTTTTAATGCAATTCACCTTAAAAAAATTACATTTATACCTCAAATGAAATCCCAATAAATTAAAAGAAAAATTGTGACTAAATTAAACATAACAACTGAAAGGGTATAATTCTTTATTCATTGTAGCAGTACACTTTAATTCTTGTTCTTGGTGTCCTCATAAAACAGGAGAATGTTAAAATTTACTCACCCAATTGCCCCGGGGTCACCCCTTTTCCACTGGCACCGGCGCCATACCCATACATCTCATGCCTATCCCCTCATCTCCTCATTTTCTTACCAGAAACCAAGCCATCATCGCCACCGCGACCATTGACTTCATCATACTCATCTTCGAAATAGTCGTTACTACTCACAAACCTACCCCTCCCACCCTTCTTCCCACCCCCAAAATTAGCCCCCGAAGGTGACACCCCCGCTACAACCCTCGCAGCCGGCGACAGCAAATGGTGATGATGCGAAGCCACAGAAGCTGATGAAGGGGGGTAACTGACACAGTGGCAGGGCCCAATTGGACCCCGAGGATGCTACAGACAAGGAGGAGGAAGTAGAACTCGTTGTCGCCAATCTGGAGAAAGTCTTGGGAGTCAAGTTTGACCGGATGGTTTCTAGGGAGATGGAGGATGCCCTTGAGAAAGCAGCTGTTTTTGGCAGCGACGAATCGCCAAGTTCCGGGGGGGAGAGAGAGGGGGGTAGAAAGGGGGTGGAGGTAGATGAGGAAAAAGAAAAAGATTAGGCTGAGAGAGGGGGGAGAGAAAGAGAGGAAGAGAGAGAGAGAAGAAGAAAAAGGAAGAGGAGGAGGAGGAGCTAACCTAGATGGAGGGAGAAGTTGGAGCACCCAAGCTGGAGCTTGCGTTGGTCAAACACTTTTCTAACCTGTTTACAGAGAAAAAAAAAAAAACGAACATGAAAACACCCCTTCGAGTGTTTCCATTTTGGCCCCATTTTGACAATAATTTTTATTTTTTTCACAACAAAAAAACATAAACATTTTTACAAAATGCATTTTTGTTTTCAATTTTCAAAATTATGAAAATAAAAACAAAAAATAAAAATATTACCAAACGGGATCTAAAAGTTAACTTTTACCTATTCAATTTTTTAGTTTTTTTCAAATAATCAAACTTATCTTCTTATATTTTGGTGGTATTTGGATGACAAAAAAGTATTAAAAAAATTAAAAAAGTTGATGTAAAAGTAATATGTGAAAAATTTTGATCGGAAAAGATTAAAAAATATTAGTAAAAATTAGTAAATTTTTTATAAATTTTGATAAACGACCCCCTTAAACTTATTTTAAATCACGAATGACAAAAATGGTTTAGTTGTTAAAAAATTAATTTTTTTTCGATTCTAAAAATGAAAAGGAAAAAAAAATCAATTCTTTAGGGGACCGGAAAGGAGTGGACTTGCTTTTTTGTTCTTTCCACAAGTGGAGTTGTAGGGGACCGGAGAGGCGTGCACTTGCTTTTTTGTTCTTTCCATAAGTGTAGTTGTAGGGGACCAGAGAGGAGTGGACTTGCTTTTTTATAGTCTTGAACCAGTCCGCTTGTTTTCTTGCTAGGTATGTCCCAGTCTGCTTTTTCTACTTTGAACCCTCGATTGGATGCAATTAAAATTTTGAAAGATGATTTATAAAAGGTATATAAGATAATAAAAGAGTATTATTTATAAGGAGTAGGCTCATATTAATGTGATATTTATAAAATAAATGATAAATCATACTTGATTTAGATGTTTTTTTTAAAATAGGTGTATGATGTAAAAACTATCAAATGATTCTTTTATTCTTGTGCAGTCTCAAAATTAATTATATGTTTATGTTAATTATATAATGTGAAAACTAACTAGTACAAATTAATTTTAGACAAATTAATTATAAAAAAATTATGTTATTAATAATATATTTTTTAATCACACGACTTCCTATTTAAAAAAAATTATATATTTTTATTTTTATTAATATAATTTTTTAATACGTTTTTTCATTAAAAAAATAAGAATTTATTTCTAATATATAAAATGCATTTTTATAGGTGAGATGGGAAGAGAGATGAGAAAGGACAAAATAGATTAATTTACTCCATGATAAGGGAGGATAATTTTTGAAGAACTTAAACCCTCTCCAAAAATAATATACCTTCTTCTAATATGAAGGAGGCCGGATGATTTTTAGATGAGAGAAATTTTACTTTCCAAACCATACAAAAACCATCACATCAGCTTATACAGGGGTATTGTTTATGGAGGTTGCTTTTTGTAGCATGCCAGCATCCAATCGGGCAGTAAAAAAAAAAAATGGCATGTTTATATTTTTTTTTACACTCATATTTACGCTTTATTAATTTATACTGGTAACTATAAATAGTGATCAGTGTAAATTAATTGTGTGTAAATAAGAATGTAAAAAAAAAATGGTGTAAGCGTAACGACACCATTTAAGAAAAGGCAGTGCGATTACGCAACTGAGATAGTTATAATTTTTCAATGTTTTCTTGTGTGGGGTCTACTGCACTGTCTATCGGACGAACGACGTAGACGGACCGGGACTGGCAAGTCACTTTCGACAATTTGAAGAGTCACAACCTGTTACGCCGCCTTTGGAAAAGTAAAAAATAATTAAAAAAAAAAACACTAATCTTTTTAAGGGATGTTTGGTAACTCAAAAATTAGTAAAAAAAATACTAAAAGTTAGTTTTTATGTGTTTGGTAAAATCACAAATTTTGTCACTTTTTTTATTTGCTACAGTAAAAAGTACCACTCCATCGTTACATCTTTTTTGATTTGTTACAGTAAAAAACATATCAAACACCAAAAAGTTACAACTTTTTTGCTTTACTACAGTAAAAAATTTACCAAACACCCAAAAGTTACTAAAAAAATACTAAAAATTCCACTTGATTCAACCAAACACACAAAAAAAATTCAAAAAAAAAAACACCAAAAAATTACCAAAATTTAAGTTTTTTTTTAACCTCCAAACACCCTCTTAGTGTTTGAAGCGTTTAATAAAATACTAAAAATTGAGTTGACGAGCCGTCAAAATAACAACTTTTACTCAATTGGTAGGAGATATAGTCGCATTTTATTTTAACTTAATTCAAAATTTACAATAATTTTTATTAAAAATTTAAAAATCACAAAAATTACTAAAAATTTTTATTTATTTTATCAAATAATTAAAAGTTGTCAAAAAGTGCTAAACTTTCTATTTATTTTATTAAACATTTAAAAATTACTAAAAATTGTTAAAATTTTTTATTTATTTTATTGAACACACAAAAAAAAAAAAAATTTACCGACCGATTTTTATTAAAAAAAATTACTAAAATTCTAACATTCGAACGGAGCATTATTTAAAACTAGCGATCCAAAATCAAAAGGGAAGCCCCCGAGCAGGGGGCAGCAGGAGGCAGAATACGGCTGCGTTTTGGCCAAAACGATACAGTTTCAATAAATAGAAAAAAACAAAACAAACGGAGGGTGTTTAAAGCGGAAAAAAAAAATAGACAGTAGAGCACAAAGAAAAAGGAACAGAGAGTGTGTTTGGTAATTAAAAAAATTATTCTTTTTATGAAAAGTTACTAATACAGTAAAAAGTTATTTATTTATTTATTTGATAAAATTTGATTTAAGTTGAGTTTGAAAAGGAAAAAGTTAACTTATTATTTTTTTTGGTAATTAATTACTACCTAACTACTAAAAAATTATTTTTTTGTATTTAAAAAGAAAAAAAATTAAAGGTCGTATTTGATTTACTTTTCTATTTTCTCTTTTTATTTTTTATTTTCTATTTTACATGTTTTATGTTTTGAAAATCTCAAAACGTGAAAAATAAAAAATACATTTAGTTTAATATTTTCTATTGTTCGTATTTTGAGATTTTTTTGTTTTGCGTTAAAAACACTCAAAATGAATTTTTGTCATTTTTCATGTTATGTGTAAATTCATTTTTTATTTTTTAAAATAAATTTTAAAAATACAAGTAATCAAATGTGTTTTGAGTGATTTTTCTTATTTAAAAAAATAAAAAATAAAAACCGCTTAAAACGCATTTGATTACTAGCGTTTTCAAAATCTATTTTAAAAAATAGAAAATGAAAAATAACAAAATTTTATTTTGAGCGTTTTAACGCAAAATAAAAAAAATATCTCAAAATATGAAAAATAAAAAATGTTAAACTAAATGTATTTTTTGTTTTTCACATTTTAAGATTTTTAAAACATAAAACATATAAAATAGAAAATAAAAAATAAAAGAAAAAATAGAAAATAGAAAAACAAATCAAATATCACCTTAACTTTTTTTCCTTTTTAAATACAAAAAAATAATTTTTTAGTAGTTAGATAGTAACCAATTAAAAAAAAGTTAATTTTTTCCTTTTCAAACTCAGTCTAAATCTAATTTTATTAAATAAATAAAAAATTAACTTTTCACTAAATTAGTGACTTTTCATAAAAAGAATAGGTTTTTAATTACCGAACACACTCTTTTTTTCTTTTTTTTTTTTTTTTTTTTTGGCGCTCTATCGTCCCAATTTTTTTTTTTTTTTTTTTTTGGCGCTTTAAAGACTCTCAATTTTTTTTTTTTTTTTTTTTTTTCTACTTATTGAACCTGTCTCGTTTTGACCAAAACGCAGCCGTATTCCGCCTACTGCTCCCCCTGCTTCCGGGAAGCCCAGGGGAACACTGGATTTGGTTTTAGCCGGTCACCATCAAATCGTAACAGTACGATTTGATGATCTACAACCAACCCCAAAAGAGCCCTGCAACTTTTGAGTTTTTTTTCATTTTCATTTTTTATTTGTTTATTTTTTTCATACCCGGGCGACAAATGCGAAGTCTAGTGAAATTAATATTTTTATTTTTATTTTTTTTAGTTGGAATGTGATTTAAATGACAAAAATATTTTTAAATTTTGGCTTAATATATTAATTATATTAAATATTAAAAAATATAAAAATAAAATTTATCAATATAATTTAATACAAAAATTCAACTACAGTAAAATTATCTTTCCGCTTATATCTTTTATATTTTAAACTAAAGTTAAATTATGAACGACATTAAATTTTTAAGTGAAAAGATAAAAATAACTATTAAAAATTAAATAGAATCAAGATATATAAGTGTACGTAATATGAATTATAGAGAATATAAATACAATTTTTAATGTTATTAAGAGTCAAAACTATTATTTTTAACGAATTTTTTAACATTTTTACTTAAATCTAAAGTATATGAGATGTAAATGTAAATGTAAATTTTTAAAGTTTAAGAATGTAAATAATTTTCATATTAAGTATACGAAATAAAAAAACAATTAACCAAAAAATAATAGCATGGACCCATACATAAATCAAATTTTAATATACACTAATGAAATGTGATTAAATTTATACCTTTTTTCTATCAATATTGACTTTTTGGTATAGCAAAGGGGAAAAAAAAAATCACTTTTCGATATCGGTCTTTTTATTATTATAGGCTTATTTCGACTTTTACAAAATTTTATAAATTTTTATAAACTTCAACTTTTTTATTTACTGCACAAATTACTAGACTACAATTTTTATAAATTTATATTAATTTTACAATTTCAAACACCCTCTATATTTGATACCAAAAGAAGTGTATGCAAGGTATGCACAGAATTTTTAACCTTTTATAATTGCTCACTTATTGTAATGGTTGACCTTTTTATTAAAGAAAATGTTAAAAATTTTTAAATTTAAAATTATTTAAATAACTTATTAGTTTTTGAAAAAAAAATAATTTCACATATTTTTTCGAGTTATGATTGGCTAGGAGTGGTTAGAAATTAAATACCAAGAGCATTACGCTTCATTGAATTTAGAGCATCATTATACAAAATAAATAAAATAAAATAACCTAAAATTTCTAACTGAATTACATGCATAAATTTCAGCATATCATTTCAAAACAAAAATGGTCATAAAATTGTAACTTATTTACATGATTATTACCGTTCAGTCATTTTAGTAAAATTTTCTAATCATATATACACATATATTTATGGAATATCAAAGTCTAACAGGTTATGTCCAGTATTGTTGCCTTGTGACGCAATCGATTACCAAAAAGCCAAGCAGCCCTTTGGTCTAGTGCCTTGTGACGCAATTAATTGCCAAAATGCTAAAGTCTGATTTAGTTTACTTTTTTTTGTTTTTTATTTTTTTTATTTTGAACTTATTTTTTATTTTATATTTTTAAAAATAAAAAAATTGTTTAAAACATATTTACTTACTTATATTTTTAAAATTTATTTTAAAAAACGAAAAATAAATTTACACATGAAATAAAAAATGACAAAAAATCGTTTTAAACGTTTTTAATTCAAAACATAAAAAATTTTAAAATAAAGAAACTAGCGTATTTTTTATTTTTTTTTGTTTTAGAATAAAAATAAAAAAATAAAAAACAAAAAAAAAACCAGATGATACTTAGGGCTCGTTTGGAGTCCCAAATAAAATCAAAAAAACCAATAGATTGGATTGATGTGATGTAAAAATGATAGGTGGTAAAATATGATTGGAAAAATTTAAAAATTTTTAAAATTTTTTAGTTTTATTTGGGACTCCAAACCAGCCCTTAAATATAACTTGGAATTCAAAATCAAATTCTATTGTAGCGTTGACTCATTGGGTTGCCATACGCAGTTAATACCTAGGGCCGGGTTTGGTGGGCTACTTGTCATCAACTTTTTAGTTTTATTTTTTATTTTTATTATTATTTTTTTAGCCATACCTCCGTCTGGATGGAGTGAAGTGGAAATAAAAGAAGAGAAACAGAAAAAGATTTATAGTTAATAAGTTGTTTGCGAGTTTTTTAAAAGAGGAAAGAAATAAAATGGGAAGAAATTGAAAGAAAAGTATGTGCTAAAATTTTAAAATTTTTATCTTCTCAAAAGTGGGAAAAAATAGAAAAAAAAAAATGAGTTGATAAAATTTTCAAAATAATATATTTATCAATAAAATAAAATAAATAACAAATATGTCCAAAAACTAAAGTGGTATTTAGTTTATGTTTCTGTTTTCTGTTTTTATTTTATATTTTATGCTTTAAAAATTCTAAAACAAAGGAAAATAGAAAATGTTCTATGCTACAGTAACTAATTACTCAGCTCAAAAATTACTAAAAATTTTACTAAACATACAAAAAGTTACCAAAAATTACCAAGAATTTTATCAAACACCTTCAAAAGTTACTAAAAATTGTTACTTACTTATACCAAAAATTTTAACTACCAACTTCTGATAAAAAAATGTCAAAAATTACTAAAGCACAATTTGACAACTCAATTTTCAGTTGAAAACTACAAGAAGTTATTGTAGCCTTTCTAGTTAACTCCAGTAGCTTGTTAAAATTAAAAGTTACTAAGAAATTGTTAAAATAGTCAAAAATTAACAAAAGTTATAGAAAATTATTAAAAATTATTATTTACTTGTCAAAACGTATAAAAAATTATAAATTTTTATAAAAAATATTAAAATTACTAAAATTTTAACTTTTAAAAAATAGCTAAAATTTGAAATTTCAAACAGCCAAAATTTCAAAAAATTTTAAAAAGGTTACAATCTACCCATAAAGAAAGGGTCACACAGCTCGAACGTCATAGACTGAAGAACTCGGTGAAACCGGAAGCGGGGCGGCTGACAACAAATCCCCACCGCACGATTTGAACAACTTCCGCCAAGGCTACCCAAAAATCAGCAAGAGTTTCTTTCATTTTTTTTCTCTTTTTTTTTTTTTTTTTTTTGCTTTTTTTTAATTTTTTCATACTTGAACGGTAATCAACTGAAACTAATGTTTTTATTTTTATTTTTTGGAATGTGGTTCAAATGAAAAAAAATAGCTTTTAAATACTAGCTTAATATAATAATTATATTAAATATTAAAATAAAAATAAAAAATATGAAAAGAAAAAATGAAAAAAACTCAAGTTGCTACTTTTGAAATTTTTAATTTTTTGACAAGTAAACAGACATTTGGTAACTGAATTTTGAAAATTTTTACAATAAATGAATTTTTTATAATATTTTAATTATATTGATAAATTTATTTTTAAATATTTTAATATTTAATATAATATTATATTTAGCCAGAAATTCAAAGATATATTTGCCATTTGAACCATATTCTGAACAAAAAATAAAAGTAAAAATATTAGTTTCACTTGATTTTATCTTTGCACTTTAAGTATGAAAAAAATAAAAAAATAAAAAAAATCAAGTTATTATTTTTAAAATTTTTAATCTTAACAAGTAAATAGACATTATTATTTAAATTCTAAAAAGTTTTACAATAACTAAATTTGTATTATAATATTTTAATTATATTGATAAATTTGTTATTAAATATTTAATATAATCATTATATTAAATCAATAATTAAAAGATATTTTTTTCATTTGAATCACGTTTCAAAAAATAAAAATATTGATTTCAGTTGATTACTTTTACAGTTAAAGTATGGAGAAAAAAAAAAGACAAAAAAAAAAAAATAAAAGAAACTCTTGTTGGTTTTGGGGTAACCTGGTGGAAGTTATCCAAATCGTGCCGTGGAAATTTAATGTTAGCGGCTGACAACAAACCCTCGCTGTCAGCCGCCAGCCGCCCCGATTCCGGGCAAACCTTTTTTTTCTTCCCATGTGACACGACTAGCCTCATTTCCTAGAGGCAGAGGAAGCAAACACATGTGATCACACGTCACGATTAATTATCAACCACGTGGTATGAAAAATGGGAGAAAATTACCTGCCAACTACACGGAACATTCGCCAAACAACCCCTCTTTTTATTATTTTCCCAAGAAAGTAAAAATTTCGCTTTCTATGAAGGTTCTGGTCTTTAATCCTATCCACGCTTCTCCCTCTATAAAATAACTACCACCCAGGTCACTGGTACTACCTGAACCAGTATCCCAAACAACAAAAGATGGCTGCTTGCATCCACACTTCGAGAACAGATACTGGTCAGGCAAACCCACTTTCCTGCGATCCAAACAGGTCCCAAGACGACAATGGCGTCTACAATTACTTGAATTATTGCCGACCCAGTTTCTCAGATGTCGTTTCCTACGCACCCATTAGCCATAATCAGCCGAAGAACATCCTCCACACTCGCGATCGCGACGATGACGATCTGTGGCTGAGAATGAAAAACGAAGCCCGATCAGTCGTTGATCAAGAACCCATATTGTCAAGCTACTATTTCAGCTCAATCTTATCTCATGATTCTCTAGGGAGCGCTCTAGCGAATCATCTATCGGTGAAGCTGAGCCACTCGAGCCTTCCCATCGACACCCTCTACGGTGTTTTCCTGGGGGTCCTCGCGGAGGATCAAGAAATCATCAGAGCCGCCCAAGACGATCTGAGGGCGGCGAAGGAGAGGGACCCAGCTTGTATCGGCTACGTCCACTGTTTCTTGAACTTCAAAGGCTTTCTCGCTTGCCAGGCCCACAGGGTAGCGCACAGGATGTGGTCACAGGGAAGAAAAACGCTGGCGCTTTTGATCCAAAACAGAGTCTCTGAAGTATTCGCGGTGGATTTCCACCCGGGGGCGAAGATCGGGCGGGGGATATTGCTCGATCACGCCACCGGAGTGGTGGTCGGAGAGACGGCGGAGATTGGGAATGACGTGTCGATTTTGCACAATGTGACGCTTGGTGGGACAGGCAAAAGCTGTGGGGACAGACACCCGAAGATCGGGGATGGGGTTTTGATTGGGGCGGGGACTTCTGTTTTGGGGAATTTAAGGATTGGGGAAGGAGCTAAAATTGGTGCGGGGTCAGTGGTGTTGAAGGAAGTGCCTCCTAGGACCACTGCTGTTGGGAACCCGGCTAGGTTGATTGGAGGAAAAGAGAACCCAACTACGCTTGATAAGATGCCCAGTTTAACTATGGATCATACGTCTCATGTATCCGAGTGGTCTGATTATGTTATCTAGATGCCCATTTTACCCCGTAGCCCCCCCCCCCCCTCCCTCTTTTTTTTAAGGATCCTGTTAATGGGTATTTTGGATATCTATTAAGATGCAATTAATATATATCAGATAATAATACCTCGTAGTTTGGTAGAAATATCTATTAAAAGAATATAAAATATTGTCACATACATGTTTAGCTAGTGTTTCTGAATCACGTGTCAACAAATGTCTATTTTGGAGCGTGTGAATTTTTAAGTGAGAATTCTCTTTTTTTTTTATTTTTTAAGACAATTAGAGACAGAATCAAGATTATAAAATATTTTGTGTTGTAAATTAAAATTTAATAAATTAAAGATCTCATCAAAGGTTGAGTGAGGTTGGACTATTGAAGAAATGAATTGAATTATTTTTTTTTTGTTCAAAATTTATTTAGTAAAAAAAATTCTCTTTTTTTTTTTTTTGCACACTGCCCACCGCAGCCCGTATCGTGACTCCGCCCTTGAAGACAATAAATCCTTTTGAGCTCTGCCGATGGGACAGAGGATAAGCTTAGGGTGAGAGAGTGAGAGTCACAACTTGGGTTGTTGCTGTGATAAGGGCTTCAGTGCACAATAAAGAGAAAGAGGAGCATTTGCATTTGCATTGGTATGTATCTCCATCCGCTCTTCATTACAAAAATTTTATTACTAAAAATTATTTAAAAAAATTAATGTAACATATTTTAAAATATTTTAAGGTAGAGATATCTGTATTTTTCTATTAATTTTTTTTCATTCACAATAATTTTAATAACAACGAGTAAAGTGAGGTGGAGGAAGTTAAACGAAGGAGTTTATTTATTATTTTTTTAAATTTTATTTTATTTTAAAAAGTCTTTTTAGCGGAGTTAATATGAATACCAATCCTTAGAATTATACATTGCACCTCCTCATACTGTCATTGTCTTGTTACTTTCTATATCTGTCTATATATATGTGTGTGTGTTTGTGTAATAGGTGTGTGACCGCAATGTGCTATGGTATGCATGGGTATTGGAAGGATGACATGGCTTTTATTATGCTTTCACAGTCATGCAATCTCCTATGGAATATATTAGATTTGAGCTTTTTGAGTGAAAATTGTCTTCCGATGCTGCTGAGAATGAGATGTCAATATGTGGTACATGTTGATTTCATTAATGTTACATTGCCACGGTGACTTGGCATGCAATGCAATGGTCCTTCTGTGGTCGCTACAATGGAAACATCTGTGACAGCAAAGAAGGATTGATAAATATCACGGGAAGTCTCTCGAACGTTGTTGCTATTTGCTAGGTTGAGTGTGCGGACACAATTAATCCAAAAGTCAATTTTAGCTGGCCCATGTCTTTTTCCATTTTCTTTTATCAGAACTTTAAAAATAATAGCAATAATATGAGATTCATATAAAAAAAAATTAAAAATGAACACGTGACAGTAGTAAAGAAATTGGGACATAGAGGAGGACACGTTTGGGAGACAGACATGGAGAAAATATATTCACATCAGCAATATTTTCCGGGTCCTATCTTTTCAGTGTCCGTTTTGAAATAAAATAATAATAATTAAAAAAATAGTAGTTCAATTTTTAACTATTAATTTTTTTTATTTTTTTTTTAAAAATGACTAAATTTATTTTTTTATATTCTAAACTTATTTTAAATTTTAAAGTGTAAAAATGTTAAAAACCAAAAAGGTAATTATTAAAAAGTTAATTTTTTTTCTGTTACCTTTTTAGTAGACAAAAAATAAAAAATAAAAATAAAAGAGAGTTATTTTTTTTTTCCAAACTCAGTCTTATTGTCTTAAGAAATTAAAGTATGAATCACCTAACATTAATTCTTAGGCATTAAAATGATATTATTCACTTTATAAAAAATATTTGTTGATTTAACCATAATGTGTGAAGAAGCAAGTTAAACCTAGAATTTGTGAGGAGACCGCGAAAAGATTGTGAAATTTCTAACAATATTATAACAGCAAGTACTAAATATTATTTTGATGCTGTATAAATTATTAATACATAAATTAAATATTAGTTTAATTGTAAACTTATTTACTAAAATAAATATTTTACTCATAAATTATTATTCTAATAGTAATTAATTTTAATTTTGTAATAATAAATTATTTTAACGGTAATTATTATTTATTAAAAACTCATTTTAATTTAATAAAATAAGTCATTTTAATATTAAAATTTTATTTCTATTTTAATAAATGGTTTGATAATATATTAATTTTTTATTAAAATAATTTTAATTTCATTAAATATTTAAATAAGTAAAAATGTACACCAATGTTGAACTCATAAGTGCTGCTTGTGACTTCAATTAAAGTGGTAAGAAAGTTGTAAGTGACACTTACAACTCTAGACAAATTGCTATTGGAATAAAATCGTAAGTGGCAACAACTTTGTTTTGTTAAATATTTCTATTTCATCCTATTTTGATAAATTATTTTAATATTATTAATATTATGGTAAAAAACACATTGCTCATCCCTCGCTCTCCTCTATCTCACCAACTCATCGGAGTCATAACACCGTTGCCCATCGCCTTACTCTCCTCTCTTCTTCTTTGCCAAAGACTAATACATCTTTGAATTTTCATCTCTCTCTCTCTCTCTCGCTACGCCATCTTTGCCGTTACGCCATTACTGCCATTGCTCCACCTTGGTTATCAAAAAAGAAGAAGCTAATAGACCCCTTTGATCTTCCTACCTGTGCAATAGGTCTCTCTCTCTCTCTATCTATCAATATCAATTTCTAGGGTTTCTAACTTATCAATTTTTGAGGTTTATTTGTTCATTGAAAAAAAAAATCTAAGGTTTTCTATTACTCTCCTCTTTCATTTTTTTTTTTTTTTAGATTTGATTGGTGTTAGTATTGTTCTGTACATCTAAGGTGAGAGCAGAGTATTTGAATCCTCTTAATTGTATTCATATTTTTTGAACTTCTTGTAAATGAAGTTAGTTGATTCATATGTGAATAAGAATATTTGTTTCATATTTTTTTATAAGTTATAGAAAAATCATTAAATCTTAAAATTTCTTCAAAATTGGCATTGTTTCATTTGTTATTTTCTAATATAAACCTGGTGCTTTTCTTGATTTTGAAAAGTTATGAATTTATTATGTTTTAATGGATTAGAATTCTACTAATTTTGTGTTGAATATGTGATAAGTATACTTCATAAAGATAAGATTTACTCGAATATGTATATTGAATTAGTTTATATCTATTACAATCTAAATCTTCTATTCTACCGCCACATATGACTTTTACTTCTAAAATTTCTACCCCTCAACGTTATTTTTCTAACATTATAATTGTATATTTATATTTATCAATTCAAAAGGTGATAAAATATCTACGGCTTTTATCTTCTTTTATCTCTGTCTCTGATGCTCTTTGATATTCTTTTGATTCTGTTTAAGACCTCTGTCTTGACTCTACTACCCTGTTTCGGTTTTTCCTCCTCGCCCCCAAACCACTCTCCGAACCTTGTTAAGCATGATCCCAGCGCCCTCAATCAGAGCGAGGAGGACGCCGCCAAAGACGGCGGATTGGGAGGCAGCGCCGAGGGCCTGGCGCATCTGAAGGAGGCCAGTCGAGGAGGCGCTGGCGATAATGGACTTCCACGGGTCCTGTTGTGCTTAGCAACCTCGAAGGTGTGTATTTTCGGATTTGAATTGGAGCCATTTTCGCTATTATTACACAAGAAAGCACCAGCAAGACGAAGCTTTCCCTCTCCCCTTGTAGGGTACAAGTCAAAACACCTTGCTCGAGGATCGCATTCTAGAAGAAGAAGCGTCAAAGAATAACGCCGGGGAAGAAATTTCGGCCAATGCCGTGACAAGAAAGGCTGATCTGGCATTCAGAAACGGCCGTGTCAAGCTAGAAGTCGCCATCACTACAGAAGGAGGAGCGCGGAAGAATCAAAGAGGGGGAGAAGTCTCAATTAAAAAAAAAATCATAATCATGCCCAAATAAAATCGTGCTAAACGACGCCATAATACTGCAACTTCAGCCGGTGCAGTCGAGGGCGACTTCAGGCACCCCCTCGTAATTTTACCCCTCCGCACGGCATTCTCAATATGGGGAGTGAGACATCATCAACAGTTAGTGCGGGTATGGAAAATTTGAGAAATAAAAAATAATTAAATTTAAAAAATGAATACATTGATGTTTTATATCATATTATATTTTAAAATTTATATAAATAAAAATATTCATTTAAAATTTTATATCTTCTTCCCCTTTATAATGATATATTTGAAACGAGTTTTGACTCTTGCGTTTGTTTCCTGTTGAACTAATGCCATTAATTAACACATCATTTGGATTCTAGTAAAATTTCTACTAAAATAGCATTTTTGCTTTTTTTTTTTTTTTTAATTTCAACATATATATTTGGTTCTTCAGATACTCCCATTGTCCGTCCTCTTGAACTTCTTGGTACAATTGTGGATGACTTGATTTTTCACGTGGTCAACTTGCAATCCAGAGGATGCTAAAGAAAACGAAATATTAATCCCCTATTCCTTAGTTAGGGCTCATTTGGCAAGTATTAATTTTTATCAATTTTTACATCAATTATCAATGTTTATCAACTTTCTTCAGTAAAATCTACCAAACACATCCTTTGACTTTTATCAATTTTTTTTAAATTTTTTATTAAACATACAACTTTTTTCAAAAGTGACGTATAATAACAATAACATAAAAATTACAAAATGTTGCTTTTTTTTTTCTTTTTTCTTTTTTTTTTTTTTTTTTGTTGTGAGTACACCAAACACACCAAACAAAGTCCCACTACAAGAACAAAACAAGCTAACCACAAAGAACTAACAAAGCAAACAGAGACAAGCAAAAGTGATTGAATTGGACATTCAGGTAGTTATCAAGTCTTCCAGGACATTTCACAGTAACATATATTTTATCTTTCAAATCAATCAATCACTCACAAAGCTCTGCCGATCTATGTCCTCGCTCGATTCCATCTAATTCCCTGCCCCAATCGTCGCTTCCTCTGTCTATTAACAATTGCGAAGCGCCCGTGCTTTCTCCAAAATAAGATGTATCCAATGCTTAACCCAGCTACCATGCCGCTTGCATACCCCATCAGAATGAACTTCCAATGGAATTCACTCTCCTCCCCTGGACCCTCATGCTGTTCATTTGGCAGTAATCCTTCATCAGAGCCCGGACACTTTGTGGGCAATGGAAATCCACATAAGCCTTGGTTTCCCTCGTAGGACGCCGCGGGGAAGGTTTCAAACTGTTCACCTCGCGGTATAACTCCTTCGAGTTTGTTGTGTCCTAGATTCAAGACAGAGAGGAATGTCAGACTTGTTAGTTGCCAGGGAATGTCTCCCGATAGCTTGTTTTCAGAGAGATCCAATGATTCGAGCTCCTGTAGATTTCCTAGCGATGCCGGTATACGACCATCAAGACTGTTGTGGGATAAGTTCAGCACCAGCAGTGACTTGAGTTCTCCTACAGATTCCGGAACATTTCCCTCGAATTCATTGTTGGAGAGATCGACGGCAGCAAAAATAGTTAGGATCTTTGTTAACAGCATGTCTCTGCCTTTGATTGATATGGTCACTGAATCATGATAGTACTTGTTTCCGAGATACATCACTTGGTCTTTTCCCTCTTCAGGCTTCGTCATTGCTTTCCACTTGGGGAAATATTCTGACGGCAACTGACCTACAAATCTATTAGAAGAGAGATCGATGACATGGAGCAATGGAAAGGCACTCTCGGTGGTGCGGGGAGGCACGATGGAGCCGTGAAGCCTATTAGAGCGCAAGACCAGAACGCGCAAGCTGGGTAGATCTTCCACCCAAAATGGAAAGGTGCCTTGTAGCTGATTGTTTCCAAGGTCTAAAACCTCCAGTAGTTTGCAAGCAGACAAAGATCTTGGAATTGTTCCTTCTAACTGATTTCCGTTGAAGATTAGGGATCTTATGGTGCTTGCGTAAGTCTTGGGCATGGTTCCTCCAAACCCATTTCCTCCTAGGTTTAACACCGACAAAGTCCCGCTGAAGTTACCTAGACAACTCGGGATCGTCCCATTAAATGCATTATTTGACAGATCAAGGACTTCAAGTCTATCGGATCTGCAAATGGAGTTGGGGATTTCTCCAACCAGTTGATTGCCAGAAACTGAAAAGAATGTGGCATTGGAGAGGTACAGAGCGATATCTTGTGAGATAAATGATGTGAAGTTGTTGTCAGAGTAATCTAGAAAGGTAGCATATTCTGATAAAAGAGGGATTGGCCCTTGGAGGTTATTGGAGTGAAGGTCTAGATAAGTTAATTTGAGCGAAGAAGTATCTGGTAGAGAACCACCTAGACCCGAGAGTGAGTTGTGAGAAAGATTCAGGGTAGTCAAAGAGCTCATCCAAATCCAGCTGGGTACTTGACCTTCAATTTTGTTGTTTGAGAGGTCAAGATAGTCCAGCCTACGAAGGTTTCTGACAAAAGTTGGGACTTCCTTTAACCCGCACGAACGCAACTCCAGTTTCCAAAGTTCTGGAAGGGTTAGAGTAGGACTCGCAACTACTGACCAGGCATTATCCGATAGATCAAGAAAAGAAAGTTTGGTCAAGTTGGAGAACATGTCCAACTCAACACTACCACTTAAATTGTTAAAAGAGAGATTCAATCCTTCCAGGTTTATAAGCTCAAAGACAAGCCTTGGGATAGACCCCTGCAGATCATTTTGACTAAGATCTAGCCCAGTTAGAGATGGAGATACCATTTTGGGGAATTCACTTGGCAGACCACGGAACTGGTTCTGGCCAAGTTGTAAGACCTCGAGGGACGGTAGCATAAAGAATGAGTAATGGACCTGACCGCTGAGTGTGTTATCCTGCAAGCTGAGGTACCGGAGTTTAGAAAGTCCTCTCCCATTCGGTAAAAGCAGAGACGGGGTAGAACCGTTGAAATGATTTGAAGAAAGGTCCAACCAAATAAGGTTTTCGAGCATGCCAATTGAATTTGGGATTGTTCCTGAGAAATTGCAATTGTCAAGCCATAAAGCAGTTAAAGACCTTAGATTACCAATTGACTTGGGCAGCTTCCCATAGAAACTTGTCGAGGAGAGCGACAATTCCTGAATGCCGCAATGTGCAGGGAATTCCGGTAGTGAGCCAAGGAGGTTTGAATTGAATGACAGGTCAATCTCCTTCAAGTTTGGAAGTTTGAAGAAATCTTTCGGAAATTTGCCTCGCAATCCAGTACCACGAAGATTAATGGATATCAAAGAAGAGAAATCTACCAGGAACTCTGGAACTTCCGAGGAGAGGTTGTTTGCAGAGAGATCAATATCTGACAAATGAAGACTCGAAAGAGTGGAAAGAATGGGACCTGAAATTGAGCAGCCAGCCAAGCTTAACGCACGAAGGTGAGGAACTGCAGAGGCCGAGGCCATCGTTGACCAATCACTGTTTCCCGAGGACATATCAACTCCATTCAATCGTAGTTCTCTCAAGCTGGACATGTTCTGGATAAGCATTGTCAGATTCGGATTTTCCAGTTTCAGCGAGTTACCTGAGAGATTAAGAGACACCAACCTCGTCAATCGCGACATTTCTAGCGGGATTTGGCCAGAGAAACCCATACCAGCAAGATCGAGATGAGTAAGATTTGGAAGCTGTGCGAAACTAGGAGGGAGAATTTGATCAGGAAACGTGGAACTGGAAGTGGAAGAGTTTATCCAAGTTTCTACTGTTGCAGAGCCGGAAAAAAGAGAGGGAAGAGCAATGTTGTTGTCGGAGAGGTCAAGTCTTTGGAGGGTGTGGAGTTTGAATAGACTACTCTTTGAATCAATTGGCCCAGTGAGTCCATCGTTGGCGAGGTCAAGACCAATCACATGGCCGGTGACGTTGTCGCAGGTGATGCCTTTCCAGGAGCAGCAGTCGTAGTCTGGATTCCAAGTTGCTAATTTTGAAGAAGACGGATAGGAAGACTCCAGCTTGAATTGCGTCAGGGCTGATTTCTGGTCATCAAGGCATTGGAAAGCCACGGAAGTATGGATTGATAAGAAGAAGAAGAAGGAAATGGGTAAGATGCTCATGATGAGGCGAAGACAGCTGTGTTTCATCATCCCTAATTTTGCAAGCTAACTAGTAAGAATTAAGTGATGTCAAAAGTGTCAGGATTTTTGTGTATATATATATGTATTGATACAAATGTTACACATAAGTCATTCAAAGTTACCATCCATGAGTTTACTACTCTCTTTTTTTGGCGTTTTAGTGACCAGAAAGACTAAGGTCATTCCAAGTGCTACTGCTAATTACATCTAAATTCTCTCTTGACAGTACATGTTTGGATGAAAGGTTATTAGCCCACTAATATATATATATATATATATACACATTAAAATTAATAAGAGTTTGAGTTTTGGATGCCATTCACATTTGAAGAACACAACTGATTTTATTGACTAATTTGTATTTGTATAATTAATAATCATAAAGGTCAAGAGGTATTACCATAGCCCGCCAAGGTAGACTACACTAGCCCACTAATATATATACATATATATTAAAATTAATGAGAGTTTTGGATGCATTCACATTTGAAGAACACAACTGATTTTATTGACTAATTTGTATTTGTATAATTAATAATCATAAAGGTCAAGAGGTATTCCATAGCCCACCAAGGTAGACTATATTAGCCTACTAATATATATATATATATATATATATATATATTAAAATATATTAATGAGAGACTGATTTTTGGATGCCATTCACGTTTGAAGAACGCAACTGATTTCATTGACTACTTTGAATTTGTACAAGAATCATAAAGGTTAGGAGTTATTGCCATAACTCACAAAGGCAAACTAAGAAATTGACTTTGTATAATAATCATAGAGGTTGAGATTAGTGCATTCAGAGTGGCAAAAAGTTAATAAAAATTAGTAAAAATTATCGCCTTACAATTCATGGAGTGAATAAAAAGTTAGAATTTTTTTAAGATTTTTAATTTTTTTAATAAAATTTAGAGCTGCAAATAGAAAAAAAACGTAAAATTTATTTGTTTTGCTTATCGTGAGAAGAACGCACAGCATGAATAAGTTCTACATCGTGCTGAAGGTCAATGGTTGGATCATTGAGTATATCAAAATTGAATTGTGATGTTACAAATATGTCAAAAAAATGGTTAAATTTTTTATTCTCATGTCAATTCTTCATTTTTGTAAAATTATTGTCAAGTGAAATTTTTTCTTAACTAAAAAGGTCGGTGATACATAAACAACTAAATAATAGTTTTACAAATTTAATGGGAATTTATAATATTTTAAAAATATTATTTTTATTTATAAGAAATAAAAATAATATTTTTAAAATATTATAAATTCCCATTAAATTTGTAATAAAAATATTATTTTTATTTATAAGAAATAAAAATATATATATAATAATTTCAATTTATAAGGAATATTGAATTAGTGGGATTAAATTAATTTTGAATAGTTCGCATGTGCAGATTCAATTGTAATGATTAACGATTTAGGCCATTTTTATCACAATGAATTTTAGATGTGAGTTAAACCATTTTATAAATTGAATTACGAGTCTACTAATTCAGTTGACCAATTTATTACGTGTTTCGAAATAGTATTATAAATAAATTTTTATTGTTTATAAATGAAATCCGAATTTTACCTAATTCCAGTTTGGGTAGAAAACAAAATTGTAATGAAATGGCAACCGTGGTTCCATCAACTATAAAAAATAAAAATTAAATAAAAAAATCTTTACCAAATTTCTTTTAACTTTATTCACAAAACAATTAATTTTCGCTAACTTTTATAAATTTTTAACAAATAAGCAACTAATTATTAAAATGTGAAAATTACAACTTTTTTTTTTTGGAAAATTGTATGTAAGTCATATTTTGTAATCTTTTAAGGCTATTAGTCATACCAAAAAAAAGTATTACTTTTAAGTCATATTAATGTATAAAATTTTGTATTTAAGTCACACTTTTGAGTTGATCCCATGAGTTTGTTTTAAATATAATTTATAATATGACTTAAATGTCCTTTGTTTCTATAATTAACTGAGATGAAATTGCCGGAAATTATGGTAATCAGTAATAACGTTTTTTCCGTTTTTATTTCATTCCTTAGAAATCACGTGAAGATATATATGGTATATATTTAATTTGAACAAGCATATAGTGAGATAAAAGTTTGTTAAAGGAGTATATACGAATGAATACATACAGATTACGCGAGTTTGTGCTGTAAGATTAACGTCGGTTGAAGGAATACATATGGATCTGGATTACGCATTTAACCACATATTTGCGATACTGTTTTGTTTAGGATGCATGCTCGTTCAAAAATAGTACCGCATGACTCTATCATGCAAACATCACATTTAAACACAAAAATAGTTCACATATCAAACGAATAACCGATAATACTGCATGTATGACAATACCACATGTCTGCGGTACTGTTTTGTTTAGGATGCATGCTCGTTCAAAAACAGTACCGCATGACTCTATCATGCAAATATCACATTTAAACACAAAAATAGTTCGCATATCAAACGAATGATCGACAATACCGCATGTATGACAGTACCACACGTCTACGGTACTGTTTTATTCCGCGATACTATTTTATTATGTGTTACTTTTTTTATACGATACTGTTTTATTATGCGGTACTATTTTTTTACGTGGTACTGTTTTTTATGCAGTACTATTTTTTAATACGGTACTGTTTTTATGTGGTACTGTTTTACTATGCGGTATTGTTTTATTATGCGGTACTGTTTTATTATGTGATACTGTTTTTTATGCAGTACTATTTTATTATGCGGTACTGTTTTTTATACGGTACCGGCACTGTTTCTAAATTAAAAAAAATAAAGATACTTAGGAAAATTAATGATCGATTTAAGTTTTTCCCAAACAATTTTGATTTTGTTTCCAAAAATTGATTTTACTTGCTTTGTAAAAAAGATGGAAAGTCACGGAATTAGGTTTTTCCCAAACAGTTTTGATTTTGTTTCTAAAAATCGATTTTGCTTGCTTTGTAAAGAGGATGGAAAGTCGCGGAATTAGGGTTCTCCCAAACAGTTTTGATTTGTTTCCAAAAATTAGTTTTGCTTACTTTGTAAAGAATATGGAAAGTCGCGGAAGTTATGAGTAAAGTGTGCACTATTTTCAGATAAAACTAACAATTTTGAAATATAGTGAAAAATGCGTGATACACTTTTTTATCTTTTTGTTGCAAGTGTGACTTATTCACAAATAAATTTTTTAGGTATAATTTAAATCCTTATAAATCTATAAATAGTGGCCGACCTCCAAAAACTCTTTTTTTTTTTTTTTTTTTTTTTTTTTTTTTTGGGTGCGCTGAACGGCCCAAAATATTACAGCTTTCCCGTTTGCATCCTCTGTCATGGGCTTTTTTTTTTTTTTTTTGGGAAACAGTCGTAAAATTAATGGAAAAACAGAAACCAAATCACTTGATTCATTTGTATCCACAAAATCTAAACCAACGATGTGGTTGCCACAAAATCTTAACCGACTAAAGCCGCCGTGGCCCAGTTTGAAACACTGCAGCTACATCGCTCTGACCCTCAATCTAGCGCCCTCGACGACCACTCATCGCCGCCGTAAACCATCTTCTCCGTCGTCGGCCAAAAATAACAGCGCTGTACGCAGTCCCGATAGCGCGTAGCATGGAATGTTCGATTTGCAGACACGTGTTGGTCTCTCCTCCCTGCTCCAACACCACCCTGCACGGTGGCAGAGCGGCAGCGGAGCATTCCAAAACCGGCGGCGTCAATCCCTTTTTGAGGAACGGAAACGATCGTTTGATCAGAACTGGCCGTTTAAAGACGTGGACAACCGCGGCGGCAATTAACGACTTTTCGGCGGCAACAGATCCGGCACAGGTGGAGATTACGTGGCAAATTGTTGTCGGCGCTTTGGGTACATTCTCTCTCTCTCTCTCTCTCTCTCTGATGCTCCCTTCTTGCTTGACTTCACAGTAGTACTTTTCCCTGGTTTTCTCAGAAACCAAACGGTGGATAAAATTTAAACCTTTGTGACTATGCAGCTGGTGTTACGCCGTTCGTGGTGGCTGGGATTGAATTTGGCAAGCGCATTGTAAGTGAAAGCCCAATAAAATATTTTCCTGGCGATAATTAATTGTTTGATGAAAGTTACAATTACTTGTATAAGATGGTAAAACATTTGTAATATATCTCAACCATTTGGTCAAATGCATCTAAATTATTAAATATAAAGTATATAAACTTCAAAAAAAAGGACAAAAAAAGAAAACTAACTACTCGTGATGTCTTTTCAATCCTCAGTGATCAACTTCTACAGTATTTCTATTTAATATTTTAACTCAATGTTAATTTTAAGAGTAGCTCAACAAGTAAATTTTTGATTTTATCTCTTAGTGATATCTAATTCGAGTCTCCTCATGCCACTAAATTTATCAGACATCAACCTTTTTCGTGACCCCGAAAAATGATCGTCCGATTGGTGGTTTTTTTTTTTACTTGGCACAATCGAAAGTATTGTTTATTTGTCATCCTCAAGAGAACTATCTTGGGGTGCGCCTCCCCTGACTTAAACTCCTGTTACTTAAGTATTAAGGAGAAGCTCGAATATTTAAGCGATAGAAGCTCGAGTTAAGGGAGACGCACCAGATGGCAGTTCTTTCTGAAAGTAACAAATACATAATACTTTCGACTGTATTAGGTAGAAAGGAGGTCGTCGGTCGAACGAAAGGATGTCGGTTGAACGATCGCTCTCCGAAGTCGCGAAAACTCCCGCGCAATATATATTTATATGTTCTCTTTGTTCATGTTAATGTTATGAAATTTATAATTATTTACTTAAATGTTATGTGAATCAGAAACTAATTGTTATCCAATGGCTTGGTACGTGAGCTCGGGTTAGGCTATGTCTGGACAAGTTTCGCATAGTTTGTGGCCTGGGCTTAACCAAGCCCTAGACTTTTTCAGCCCACTCGAGTTGCACTCCTAGCCAATTTATTCATGACTAATAACATTTTATCCCGTTCAGTTCTGTCCCAAAAACTCGTTTAGTTTAAAATTTAACCAGTATTTCATGTCTACTCGTAATTTAGATTAAAGTGTAAAATAAATAAAATTTGTTAAATTCAATTAAATTTATATCTCATAACTCAAAATTAACTTAAGCAAAAATAAAATTTCATAAAAAAATAAAAGTAAAAATAATTACCCATCTTATTTAGCAAAAATAAAAATCATTTATTATGAATTTTTTTTTTTTCATTCTGTAAAGAAACTTAACACAAAATTAGTGGACAAATGTCTTTATCTTTTAGTAATGTGTTTAGCACAATCACATGAGAGAAAATCTAATTAAATTTATTATACGTTGCTAGTGTTGTACTTTAATCCAAATCACAAAATAATTTTGTGCTTACTTCCAAACAAGACAAGTAGTATTTTTTTCTTTTTATTAAACGAGTCAAATGTAATTATTAAAAACGGATCCAGAATTTATAATCAGTTGAGATAAAATTAAAATTTTAAGATAAATAAGAATAAAAGTAAAAAATATAATGAAGTAAAAATTTAATAACAATGGAAAAATTATAATTTGTTAGGGAAAAAACGAACAAAATCGATAAATATTGATGTAAATTTCTAAATTAGTGAGGGCAATTAATTGTTACACCCATGGTAATTACCATATTGTTAATATATCATCATCAGCTATTGGATTATGCAATATTAAATTTCTGAAATTGTGTGAAACAGAGGGCTCAGAGGAGGTGTGGGGTTTGTGGAGGCTCGGGGCTTGTTTTAAGGGACAAAAAGTACTATTTCCGTTGCCCCGCTTGCGGTATGATTTTTCCTCTCAGCTGTTATGCCCTCGCGAAAATAAATGTTTTTGAAGGATTTGTTTGATCAATAATTTGTCAAAAATAAAGAAAAAAATAGAGACTTAAAAATAATCCGTGTTTGGTTTGTGATAAAAACGTACTAACCCCCCCCCCCAAAAAGAGTTTTGAGAAAATAAAATTAATTAAATTAAAAAATTAATTTATTAGTAAATATCTTTTATTATTTTACACTTTTTAATCTAATCAAGTGTAAAATTATGCATTTGGTATTTTGTATTTGTTTTCGCTTTTTTCTACTTATTTTTTCTCTCTCTAAATTTCCAATCTAGAGGGTGTTCGGACTTTAAAAAAAAATTAATGTAAATTTATAAAAGTTATAACTTCATAATTCATGCTGTAGGTAAAAAATTTTAATTTTATTAATATTTATAGAGATTTATTATGATTTATGGAGTTCTAAGCGGAGTCTTAAAGACATCTTAAGACTATTTTTGGTACGTAAAGATTGAATGCAATGAAATGTGAGAATAGAATAGAGACCTTTATTTAGTTACCAATATGAAAATTTTAGAGATAGAATGAACATTCAAATTTTCATAATTTGATTACATATTTTAATTATAACGAGATAAAATAAAATATG
The DNA here is from genome assembly GCA_019916065.1 of Vitellaria paradoxa. NCBI lineage: Eukaryota > Viridiplantae > Streptophyta > Magnoliopsida > Ericales > Sapotaceae > Vitellaria > Vitellaria paradoxa. The sequence goes on along the minus strand of CM034234.1, from coordinate 18,485,966 downwards.
ATAAAGATTAATGACATCAATTTTTGTAGAACTATAAACCAAATCAAACCAAATCTTTTTCCATTAGGTGGGGTCGATTATATGGATTTGTCCACGTCAATTAAAATTAGGTGTCAGAAAATTCATAAAAAAATTCGACAAAATTTTACGCTGACTGTTGTAGAACTATAAAAACAAATTTTATTTTTTGAACGCAAATCTAAGGTTAAAAAAAAATACATTTCCAAAGATAAAATGATTTTTTCTGTTCAAATTTCGATCGATTTTCTTAACGATTAAGAAATATGACAATAATTTTTTATTAAAAAGCTCAAAATATGAATATGGGCAAAAAAAAAATTAATTAAAAGGATAGAGGTAAAATAGTCATTTATAATGTAAGTTTAAATCGGATTGTTTAATAAAAAAGTTGAAGAAATTTTTAAGAAATTTTAGTAACTTTTAAGGTGTTACCAAACGTAAGAAAAAAAAAAAAAATAGGTTTTATGTGTGTGTGTTCCAAACGAGCCCGCCCTTACTTATTCCTGCAAATTAGTTTAGTTGACCGTTTGTCCTTATTGGATTTCTCTGGCAGGTGGATTTCTCCCCTGGCAATCGTGGAAACGATTCTTCTCAGGCTAAAAGGTCATTTCAATCTATACATCTCTCTCTTCCCCCCCTCTCTCTCTCTCTCTCTCTTATTGGGTACTTCCATGAATGCAGTCTGTTTAAGAAAACATAAATCAATACATCGATCACTGAAGTAATTCAATTCTATTCAATTCAAAGAATATATATATATATATATATATGTATGTATGTATATTATGTGTATAAAACAAGCACATGCAGGCAGAGTGTATATATATATATATATATATCAATAAATCGAGCTATCATATCTTGTTGAGCTTGGCAAGAACAAAAACAGTAGCCGAAGTGACAACAGGAATGAAAATTTCATTCGGAATTGCTTTGGGCAGGACTCGCTGCTTGATGACTAGGGTGGTCAGTGGGACCCCAAAGATGTACATGAGTATATCTTTAACTCCGGTTCCGGAAAACCCCGTCTTGATTATCGCATCTTGAAGGATCTTCTGGAAATCTTCCTTTTCTAGCGGTCTGTCTTTGTGATGTTTCTGTAAATTAATTGTATATATATATATATATATCATTAATGGATATACATGCATAAACATCCATTTGAGTTTCGATTCGGGGGAATCGGCTCCATAACTTGCAATAAGTACTGTTAGTTTAAAATTTAGCGGCCTAGATATATTTGTGTTTTTTTTATTAAATTAAAAGAGTGTAAATGTACCTGTAAGGTTCAGTAAATCTAAATTAATGTTACGAGACTAATATAGCATCCCTTTTTCTTGAGTTTTTAGCAAATATATCGCAGAATTATATATATGCAAAATTGAGATATAACTGAGCCAAAATTTAGACACCCGTTCTTAATAGCAAGAATATAAAGGTAATTTATAATATTGAATTGGTTAAAATTTTAGATGTAAAATTTGACAGGGAGAGTCAAAATGAATGCAATAAAAATCTCACCTCCAAAAGCTTAGAGGGGGATGTTTTCCAATTAGCGAAACTTTTGAAAGATAATATATCCTCCAATTAATTTTTGGAGTTTTAATTAATTGAGAAGTAGCAATGGAAAAAAAAATTTTAAAAACAGGAATGAAATTAATTAATTAAGATTAACCTAACCTACAAGGGTGTGGATGCTTACTTCGAATGCCTGCTTAAGTGTTTCTCTATCTGGCACACGGAACTGTGTGCTACCAATCTTTTTGTTAATTTCCCTGTCAAGCGACAAAAACCAACAGAATTTGATTGATCAGTGTTTGTATTTTCTTTTTCTTCCTCTTCTTCTTTTTTTTTTTTTAACCTGCAATAGTGTTGTTGAAATTTTATACGCAACTGTTATAAAAAATGACTTCCGTTTTAAATTAAACAACTCAATGTATTCAAGTCATAAAGGCCGCCATTTTATGTGACGATTTATATTTAATAATTTCTCTTTTCATTATAATTCACATACCTCAGAATTCATTGACTGAGTTATGTTTAGGCTATTGTGAATTATAGTGTCGATAAGAATTTTTTTTTTTTTTTTTAGTAACTCGAAACTCATATCGGTTTATTACAGTTTTCAACGAATCGCATGACTGATGGTTAAAGCGAAGAGATGTACGTTGTTCCTCACGCACATCCTACTTAAGTCAGGAATCGAACCCGTGTGGTTTCTATAGAGAAGTATACCCATGAGCCACTCAGATTAATTTCGGGGTGTGTCTGGATAAGATTTTGGTTCAAAAATTTTTTAATACTAATAATATATAACATATTTGTCTAAATGCATATAGTATAGTTTAATACTCAATTTCAAATGTAGGGTGAGAAAATTTTTGAACCCATTTTAATACCCAACCCATAATTCAGTTTAATATTCTGCTCGTAATCCTGCACGAAAAACATATTTTACTCCACTCCTGTAAAATTCATTTTTTATACTTGAATTATAGAGATCATCTTCTATTTTCACCGTGAGATGGTGAGATGGAATAATTTCAAGCTCAATATGTTACTTGTTTAATTGGCTAAAAAGGAAGAAGAAGAAGTAGAAGAAAATGTACTCGATTGTCTGACACACTGCGTGGTAGAAATCATCGGACTTCCAATCCTTATCTTTGCCAGCAAAGTATGTATCGTAGTAAAATTCTACCAAGGGACGAATTTCCTTGGATTTCTTTTCCTCACCTCCTGCACGGTAATTAATTAATGGATGGTAAGATGATGATATTAGACTATCCTTCCATTGAACAGTGAGCCCACTTCGGGGATCGGTATGAAGAACCAGGAGCAGTCTCCATCCATCCTGATTTAACAATGTTAGATAACATATATACATAACTATCTAGAGAGAGAGAGAGAGAGAGAGAGAGAGAGAGAGAGAGAGAGGGAGAGATCAAACCAGCAGGAGCTAGTTTCTGCAAGGATTGGCCCATATCTATCTCCTTTAGACAATGTTGTGATATAGCATAAATGATTTAATTGTGTAGTAGGTACACAAAAGTGAAAAGGGCATTACGCACATGCATGTTTTATGGTGGTTGGAGGCTTGAAAAGGAGGGAGAGTATATGGCATTTCTTGACCAAGAAGTAAAGGCACCAACCACAAACATGCTATTCCATGGGACAATGTACAAGGAAGGAGGTCATTTGTACCGACGACTAATTAAGGAATCGATCAGTCCACGCGTAATTGAATTATAGTCCATACTTCTCATATATATGTGTGTGTGTGTGTGTGTGTGTGTGTGTGTGTGTGTGTGTGTGAATTTTATATTTAAAGAAACACTTCATTCCCAACAATATTCTTTTTTATTTTCTTGATTTTTTTTATGAAAATATCCCTCAAATTATCCTTCTTTTTTTTTCTATTTAGCCTCAAACTATCAAACGCACTTATAATATTATTAAATTATCCAATTTCATTCTATTTAATCCGAACATTAACTCTATCCATTAGGTTCAATAAATAGAATTATTATTCGGACCAAATAGAATAGAATTAGATAATTCAAGAATATAATAGGTACGTTTGATAGTTTAAAAATGAAATTAAAAAAATAGTTTGAAAGATATTTTCATAAAATTCTTGTTAAATTCAAAACTCATTTGTAACATTTATGATTCTTTTCGTTTATCTTCAACAGTTTTTTTTTTAATTTTTTTATTTTCACTTATTATTTTTTTCTCCGAAATAAAAATAGAAACATGTTTGGTAGTATAATTTTGTTTACGGTAATTACTTTTATTTTAGTAAAATACTTAATTTTATTAATTTTATATAAAATTAACTAAATTTAACAAAATATATTTAAACTAATTAATTTAACATTATATATTATTTTTTAATAATAATTAATTTTAATAAAACATATTAATAAATAACATAATTTAATAATAAATTAATATTTTATTTATTAAAATTAATTAGATGTAATAAAAATATGTTAATAAAATAAATAATTTTAAGAGATAATTATTACTTATTAAAAATTTTAATTTAATAAAATAAATTATTTTAACAGTAAACCATTATTTTAGTAGTAATATTAATTTAATAAATAAATTATTTTAATATGTAATTATCATTAGTTTTAATTTTACTAAAATAATTTATTTTAATATGTAATTATTATTTATCAAAACATAATTATAATCTAATAAAATAAATTATTTGAATAATAAATTATTATTTTATTAATAATTAATTTAATTTCAATAAAAATTATTATTTTAATATATAATTATTATTTTTATAAAAAATAATTTTGGTTTAATAAAATAAATCGTTTTAATCATAAATTGTTATTTTAATTTTAATAAAATAAATCATTATAATAATATGTCATTTATTAAAAATAATTTTAGTTTAATAAAATATTCAAATAAATTAATTCATTTTATTATTATGCAAAAAATGAATAAAGTGTTAAAATTGAAAAAATATTGAGTTTTTTATTAAAATATGCCTCAAACTATCCTTTTTTTTTCTATTTAGTTCTCAAATTATCAAACACATATATTACATCCTTGAACTATCTAATTCATTCTATTTGATCTGAACAGTAATTTCATCCATTAAAGATTAAATTCCCCCCACTTCCACTGGCACCAGTTTCATAACTTGAAATTAATTTGCATTAATTCCATATCTAAAATATTCTTCAAAATAGGAAGGAGTTCAGAAAGTTGAAAATAATTGTCTTTAAATGTATTTTAAACTTTGTCAATAATTGTTGAACTCCAAAGGTTAACACTTTGTTTCAAATAGTAGATTTGATGGAATTTGATTTCATTTAATAAGAATTATTGTTAATTCTTACGTTTGAAATTAAAATAAAATTTTATGAGTTGTATTTAATTTCATTTCATAATTTAAATTTTAAGATTTTTATATCATTTGAAATTTAATCTAAAATAAGAGAATTTAATGAGAATTCATTATCTATTTATATAAGTGAATAGATTTATCCACGTATATCATATTTACTATATGTTCTATTTCCTATTAATATGGTTAAACTTGGTTTTTTTTAAACTAAATCAATTCAATTTTTAAATTGAAAATGTATTTCAAATACAAAATTTTATTTACCAAATCGAATCAAATGAATTTTTTATTCTAAAATTAAATCAACTAAGAGATGAATATTTCCAAATAGAGCATAAGAGGAATAGAAACCAAGTTGAAATTTTATTCCCTCAATCTAATTTTTCTCAACATCTAATCTCAGTTTTGTTTTAAGAGTCAAAATTTGTAAACTAGAAGGTTGAACAAAGGTAGAAGCAATACTACCATCAGATGCATACTGTGATTTCGTCGTTCGAGCAAGTTGTTGGAATTAGCTCTGCCAAAACCTACACAGCCCCGACGCCCTAAACAATCCAAACAATCTCAAAAAAATTCAGGCGTCTCAAAGACGCATTCACTGGTCAAATCCGATCTGCGAGCGAGAGCTTAGAGTTTCTACAGAAGGAGATCAATCAAAAGAGAAAGAGACACGTGGTTGAATGGGCGTTTGGAGCCTCAAAAAACTTCAAAAAATTTCAAAAAATTTTAAAAATTGACAAGTTCTCAAACTGCAAAAAATTTCAAAAGCAGTTAGAACGGACTAAAATGGTGCGTTCCAACAACAGATTTTGGTAGAATTTGAAAAAAAGTGATCTAACATTTGTACAAAAAATTATACAAAACTCCAAACATTTTCAAAATCCTCTACTAAAATTTTTACACGTGTCACTTTATATACTTTTAACAATTTTATATCAAATCAAATATAAACATTCAACAATCATTACACAATAATTTCAAAATTCACTTTTGAAAACTTTTGAAAATTATTGAAGCGCCAAATGCCCCCTAATCAGGTTATTAATTGGTTTTTATTAGAACACACTTAAACCTATTTAATAGTTGGGTATTTTCTTTCCCATCCCATTATACCTGTTTAAATTTTTTATTTGACCCAAAATAATTTATACCAAATTGTTTGTACAAAATTAGCCCTGAACACGTGGTGTGTTGTTGAAACGATGAGGGAAAGTGCTCAGCAAGAACAGAGTAATCAAAGCGCGATTGAAGGTAGGTCCCACCTCGTCGTCGAATTGAATGAGTTCTAACCATAAATGCGAAATAGCCATAAATGAATTAGCTTAATTGTTTAAAAGTTAACTTAGTTAGTAGCACACAGAAGTGACATTTGGGCGTCTATGAGAGCAAACCCGCTTATTTTGCCCATGCGCATTAAATGCGGAATGTGGGCATTAAATGAGAATAGAAAAGCATTTAAAGAGACAGAGATTACTGCATATTATAATATATATATATACATGATACATAATAATTACAATCTAATCAATTATTTATTAATTTATTTATATTGTCTAACTATAAATATAGCACTTAGCTCCAAAATTCAAATACGCTCTCCATTGTCAACATAACGCTATTTCTTGTATTTTCCAAGAAATAATTCAAGCACTTGCTGAATTTATTATCGGAGGGTTTTCTGGTCATGAACTCTCTCTTTGGCCATAACCTTCCATTTCTTTGTGCTCGGTAGGCTTATTTTTGAGTTTTCCGGTTGACATGAAGAGCAAATTTCGGCAATGAAAATTTTATTACCGCACACAAATTTTCTCAATAGCACAATATTGTTTGTTTTAACTAGGGGTGTATTTGGCGCATTGAAAAATATTAAAAAATTAAAAAAATATCTAAAAATTATTCACATTTTATCTCACTACACGAATGACAGACTCACAAATTATTTTACTTTATCTCACTATCGTTTGTTACTTCAAACGACTTTCTATATGATTATATATGATAGTACTATTCTCATCTAATCTCTAATGTTTTAAAAGAATCTACTGCCTACACCATTGTAAAATGTACTTCACTGTGAAAATCGAACTATATTTATATTAATCACTCATGAATGGAGTTAGATAGAAGAATAGAAATGATAATCGTACACTTTAACTTGACAAGATATATATAACTTCACTTTGAAGATATACGTGACTAACACTCAATAAAATGATTATTCTATTTTAATTATTGTAACGTCAGTTATTTGTATTATTACTATGGTTCCTAAGTCTTAATTATTTTATCTCTTCCATGTCATATAATCACGATCACTACATAAACTCATTTATGCAATATAGTGGCATGCCTATATTATTTAGGCACTTAAGAAATTTTGAGTAGTTGGCTTAGTAGCTCACTTCTATGTAAGAAATATTTTTTATGCTAAGATATGGCTATATCTGTTATTGCTCAGATGGATTGATTGCAGACTATTGTTCATATCTTTTAAACTTATTGTATTCATATTGTAATTATTGTGACTGTGATGGTTGATTGTAAAACTATTTTCATTTAGAAATATATTAATTCAAATTATTTTATTTTGCATGTATTTAAAGGAGTAAGGGACGTATTAGTAGCTTTTATTTTAATTATTAATATATATATATATATATATATATATATATATTAACTCTAATACTTAACTTAATTGTCATATCGCATGACTTGGTCTTTAAAATAAAATTTATTTTTCTCTCATTTTCAGTTCCATTAATCCATGCCAAAGTGACACTTTGAGTTTTCAAGTGGTAAAAATCTGGGGGTTAGCACCTATATTTTTTTTTCAAAGAAATTTTATAATTGCCTAATTATTTGTTATTATTAAAAATTTAACATGAGTTAAATAAATTTGAAATCACTTTATATTATTTTTTATAACTAATTTTTTTTAAAATAATATAATTAAATTCATCAAGTTTTTTTTAGAACCTTTTTATTCTTTAATAATTTTAAGAATATTTTCTTTTTTAAATTTCGCAAAAGTTAATTTTACTACATTTACTATTACTCCTCAAACCATTTCTGAGGCATATGCCTCTAATATTAATAGATCATATGCTATTAGAAAATAAATCTTCAAATTATATTTGAACAAAGTTTTAATTTCTCTCAGTTTCCTAACCATATCTTTTACATTCCACTCAATTGTTATATTAACATTCTTTAGATTTAATTACTAAAAAAAAAAAAAACATCCTTTGGATTTTTTTTTTAGATTTTTTTAAATTTTCAAGGAATGATGAATTTTCAATAGAAAATTTGACACACAAGTTAAATATGTGAATTTTCCTATTTCAAGGACATTTTTTTGGCAATTTTAAACAGATAATAATAATGTCTAAAAATTACCAAACAAAAAAAATCAAATTTTAGTTAAAAGAAAAAGGTAAGCTAGAATTAAAAAAAGAAAAAAACTAGAAAAATAAAGTTTTAATTCCTAACCAATTAATGAACATGTTAGACAATCAATTTATTTCATAATCGAGTAAAATTTATATAAATTTCAGGTTTGCAAATTCATATTGTTTTGTATTCAAATTTTTTCCAATAAATATCACTCGTATTACATTTGGGTCCTGTATAACTAAATCATTTCGAATATTATTAATTCTAATTTTTAGACTCACTTGCACAAGTAATTATTTTATTTTATTTTTCAAAATATGTGTAATTTTTTAGTACGTAAGTAGCATACATATAATAGTTAATATATTTTATTTTTATTAATTAAATACATATAAAATATTACATTATCCAAAAATGGGAAAATATCTTCCCTTGTGCTCTCGTACACCACCAGCTGGCGGTGAGGATGTTAACGTGGTGACGGTGTGTCAATTTAGCAAAGGGACGGATGGTTGAACCTAGGGATGGAAATGGGGTAGGTCGGAGGCGAATATGATATTATTCAAATTCAAACTCCAAATCCTCTACCTACCTCCAAATTTGCCCCAAACTCCAAACAGATATTTTTTTGAACCTCCGTCCCTGCTCCAAACGGAGAACGGATATATTCACGGATATCCAAAACTCCAAACTATTTGTTCACCTCCGAATCTGCCCTTAAATTGTATGTAACTTATTACTACCAAATAATTCATCTCCAAAATCAAAATAATATATAATAATATATTTTGTAAATAATGTAATACATTTCAATAATCTAGTAATATATTTAAAAATACTGTAATGATTAAAATATAAGAAAAAATATGAGTTGGTAAATTTTAAAATGAATACATTTTAAAAAAATTGTAAAAAATAAATAAATATCAAAATGTTAAAAAACATGACAAAAGTTTGTAAGTAAATTTCAATTTAATTTATATCTTAATTAAATAAATTTAAATTTATTTTTTTATGATTGCTAAAAATATAAATATAAATAAAATTTATTTTAGCTTTTTAAATTTTTTTCTTATATAAAACCTACAAACATAAAAATAAAAGTTGTAAATTTAAATTTCTAGTTCTTTTTTGTCCCTATTAACATTTTACATCAACCTAATTTCAAAATAGAATAACTGATTTTTTTTCTCACCATTCACATATAGAAAAAAATAAAACTACAAAAAATTTTTAATTTTTTTATAATAACAAATAATTTTTTAGAATAACATAGAACTATAAATTTTTATTATTTGTATAAGTAAATGTTTTCAAAAAATTTAAAATATAATTATTTGCACTTATCAAACTATCTAAGAAAAAAATTAATAAGTTGCCTTCTCTATATATTTTAAAAAAAAATAATTTCCACTATAAAAAAAAATATTGAATGTTTCATGAAACATTTTAGTTAAACTATTTGAAAAATCTATTTTCTAAAGAACTCTTTTGAATATCAATATTGAAAAGTTTAAAAATATATTTTAGTTGAAAATATTTAAAATACGAGAAAAACAATAAACTATTCAAAGTTCAAGAAAAAAGTTACTTAATGAAACAGTAATTTTATTTACTAAAAATAAGAAAATAAAATAGCAAATAAAATATTTTAATTATTTTTTAAAATTTGTATCAAGTTATTTTTCTGAAAACAATTGAGTTTACAAGTCATAGTGGGGTTTGAAATTGTATAAATTAATATAAATTTGTAAAAATTATAGTTTCATAATTCGTGCAGTAAGTAAAAATTTAAATTTTAAAGAGATTTATATAATTTTGTAGAGTCCCAAATGATTATATCTTATAAAATTTTAAATTTATCTCTTTAAATTTTCTTAATTTTTGTGTATGAAAGAAATAAATTGAATTTTTAAAACTTCAATTTGCACAAAAGTAAGAAAAAAAAATTAAATTTATAATTTCTTTCCCAAACACACCCTAATTAATACAAAACAATGACAATTTTTGTTTTAAATTTATTTATCAATATTCATTTTAATGATAATAATAGTGAAATTTAATAAGTCTAGAGTATTATAAATGTGAATATTGTTTGTCATGGTATAGTGGCGATGTTATCATCATGGTTTCAAATGATTTTAGGTTATTCAAATATTTTTCAGGACAAATCGGGACAGATTCGGATTAGATGTCGAATTCGGGGCAAATTGGGGCAGAGGTAATGTTATCCCCATATCCGATCCAATATCCAAATTTTTTTAAAAAATCAAATCCAAATCCGATCCAATCTCTAAAAAAAATTTAAATTTCACATCCATTCAGATCGGATAACAGATCATATTCAGACGGATCGGTCGAGATGCGCATCCCTAGTTGAACCCCCCACGTTCCTTTAACGGGTGGCGGCACAACGACTCTCGCTGATCGTTACCACGCCTTTCATTGATTTAGAAAGTGACAAAATCGCGGATGTGAAGGCCAAAGAAGCCGAAACCATATAACTCACAAATAATTTTGTGGTCCAACTCTCATCTTGAGGATGCGAAATATTTGTCATCGACCTTTCGAAAAAAATATATACATTTGTCCTTTTAGTACGAATTTGATAGGTAGGTTGCGTGAGCCAACAAACATGCCATGTACAATTGAGATTAAAGGTGTGTTTGGAGGGAAAAAATTTAGTAATTTTCACTTTTTTATATTTGGCAACAACTGAAAAATTATTAAAAATCCTTGAAAATCTTTTTTTCTTTTTTTTTTTACTAAACAAGCAAAATTTTTTTAAAATATCTAATATTTCTTTAACTTTTTGTCATCTGTTTTTAATACTCAACTCCTTAATAGCACTTTAGTGGTCCTGAGGAGACTTGAATTATTGATCACTAGGGAGTAGATCCAAAATATTACTAATTGATTTACCACTCAAAGATACTTTAATTTTTTTTTTAAATAACCAAAAGTTTCTAAAAGTTATTAAAATTTTTTTCAAATATCAAAAATTGTTAAAAATTTTTAGTTATTTTACAAAACACACAAAAAGTTAAACATGGTAACTTTTATCAAAAATTATCAAAATTTTCTTAAAATTTCTCTTCCAAACACACCCTACAAGAAAAGTTTTTTATTTAGAATATGTTTGGAGCGTAAAAAAAGAAGTTTTTTATAATTTTCATTTTGATTTTATCACGTGTCACTTTTAGAAAAAATTATATGTTTAGTTAAAACTTAAAAAGTAAGAGAAAACGGGATAAAAAGTTAGAGGAAAAGTTAAAAAAAAAAGTCCGACAGTTAAAGATAATTTGAGTTTTTTTGGAGTGCACCAAGCAGTGTGTTCAAGGTGACATTTGGAGCACAAAATTTCACCAACAAACTCTAATTTTTTCCATTTTTTTTTTACTTTTTTCACTAAAAAAATTTAATTTTTCCTAACTTTCTATGATTTATATTTTTATTTTTAGAGGAACACATCAAAAATTCACAATAATAAAATTAACCAAAAAATAATTTTTTTTATTGTTCCAAACGCTAGCTAAAATAGACCAAACAACCACGAGGTTGTCCAAAGCCTTGGGGTTCTCCTTCTCACAACTAACTTCTCACAACTAACTATAAGAAAGGTAAAAAGTAACATAAAAGGGGGTAGGAATGGGAACAGGGCAGATCGGAGGTGGATATAGTATTATCTAAATCTAAACTTCAAACCTTCTGCCTATCTCTAAATTTGTCCCAAACTCCAAACAGATATTTTTTTGGACCTCCATCCCCGCTCCAAATGAAGAACAGATATATCCACGGATATCCAAAACTCCAAACCATTTGTTCACCTTCAAATCTACCCTTAAGTTGTATGTAACCTATTACTACCAAATAATTCATCTCCAAAATCAAAATAATACATAATAACATATTTTGTAAATAATGTAATACATTTCAATAATCTAGAGTCCCAAATGATAGACATTATAAAATTTTAAATTTGCCTCTTTTAAGTTTTCTTGATTTTTGTGTATGAAATAAATAAATTGAACTTTTAAAACTTTAATTTGCACAAAAGTATGAAAAAAAATTAAACTTATAATATCTTTCCCAAACACACCCTAATTAATACAAAATGATGACAATTTTTGTTTTAAATTTATTTATCAATATTCATTTTAATGATAATAATAGTGAAGTTCAATAAGTGTAGAGTATTATAAATGTGAATATTGTTTGTCATAGTATAGCGACGATATTGTCATCGTGGTTTCAAATGATTTGGGGTTATTCAAATATTTTTTAGGACAGATCGAGACAAATCAAGGCAGATTGGGACAGATTCGGATTAGATATCGGATTCATGGCAGATTGGGGCGGAGGCAATGCCATCCCCATATCTGATCCAATATCCAAATTTTTTTAAAAAATCAAATCTAAATCTGATCCAATCTCCAAAAAAAATCCAAATTTCATATTCATTCAGATCGGATAACGGATCAAATTCGAACAGGTCGGCCGAAATGTCCATCCCTAGGGGGGATTAGTCCACCCATTGAAATAATTCTTTTGTGTTTGATCACAAACCGTGGCAATTAATTTTAAGTGAGAGATAGGCTACAAATCCTTTTACTTATGAAACATAACGTAATACTAAATACAATTAGTATTAAAATTTTTTTATGATTGAAATTTTAGACAAAATATTCAAATTAAAAAAATTATGATAATTTATAAATTTTATTTTTTTCCAAAATTTTAAACTCTAATAGTTATTGCACATATTTTAATCTCTTTCTCTCTTCAACTAAGTTTTGATAAGCACCATAAAAAAATAAATTATGATGCTTTAATTTAAAAAGTTTAGGGTTCATTTGGTTTGTTTTTCTATTTTTTATTTTTCATTTTTATTTTTTATTTTCTGTTTTGAATTCATTTTCCATTTTACACTTTTGAAAATAAGGAAAAAGCTCAAAACGTATTTAGTCACTTGTGTTTTCAAAATTTATTTTAGAAAACAGAAAATAGGCTTACACATAAAATGAAAAATGACAAAAAGTCATTTTGAGCGTTTTTAATCCAAAATAAAAAAAAAAACTTGAAAATAATGAAAATAAAGCACTTTTTGTTTCTCTATTTTGAGATTTTTAAAACAGAAAATAGAAAATAGAAAACAGAAAAATAAACCAAATGCCACCTTAATTTTCTAAAAATGATAATTGGGCAAAATTTAAATTGACAATTTTAATTTACATATGATCTGTACTTTTGAAATATGGTAGAATTTAAAATATTTAAACTATTTTATGAGATAGATGGTAGTGGGATCTACTAAAATAAAAACTGAGTAGGAAGTTAAAAGTGTAAAATGATCACAAACATTGAATGAAAAAAAAAATTAATTCTTAACCGTCGAATCTTAATTTATAAATGGAATATTTTCAAACACCGTCCTATTTTTTTTTATAGATTGTATAAGCATCCCTAAAAGGATGAAATTTTCAATTTATGAAAAATATAATGATGCATACTTTGACAAATCGTTTAAAGCTCTAAAAAACATCTAAAAATTTTCATAAATCTTTAAATTTTTATATTGTACAAATTAAGAGACTATCCTTTTATACCAAAATTTTAAGACTCCAAAGCACATTTTAGAATCTATTTCCAAAATGACGAGGGAAACATGGAAAAACTCAAAATTTGGAATTTTTTTTTTAACTTTTCTGTGATTTGAAACTCACTTTTTCAATAAATTTAGTTTAGTTTGACTACCGCAAATTTTTATCAATTGCTAATTTTTATCAAATTTTCAAACTTTCTATACTAAAATTTATTAAACATAATTTCAACTTTTACTAATTTTTATGAACTTTCTTTAATTTTTACTAACTTTTTTCAATTTTTCGAGCATTTATTTAACTTTCATCAACTTTTTTTTTTTTTTTTTGCAAATTTCTCCAACTTGTACAAATATTTATTAAATACACAATTTTTTTTTTAAAATGACATGTGTGAGTATTAAAATAAAAATTACAAAAAATTTTCACTATTTTTTTTTTAAACACCAAACGCACCGACACTAAAAGTGATTTGAAATTCACTTTTTTAATAATAGACCTTTTTGCAAGAACGTGGGAAAACTCAGGATGGCCGGCCTCAGGGATCTCCGTACCCTCTGCCATTCTTTTTTTTTTTTGGTAATTGTCTGCCATTCATTTTAATAAGGATTTTGTCTCGCTGGCATGTATTTTCATTTCTATATGAAAGTGAATTTAAAAAAAAATTATTTCTGAAAAATTTTTTATTTTATTTTTTTTAGAATATTGTTATATATATATATATATTGTTTGGCAATATATTTTACCCTTTTATATGTAGATTCCTTCTCTTCTTTGCTTATGAAAATTCCCTCTCGGTGGCGGCATACGTATAAGAAAATGGTGAAATAAAACGATCAGAGTTGGTCTCCGACCAAGGACACTCTAATGCTTAAGTCAGTAATTCATATAGATAATAAGCTCACATAAACAAATAGAGAGAGAGAGAGAGAGAGAGAGAGAGAAAAGAGGATGAGAGAAAAAGGAGGCGAAAGACCTTTATCTTATATTCATTTTTGGTATTTATAGATAGATTGTGTGACATATTTTTTACTGATTTGACCATTACTTTATTTTGATATGACTTAAAGTGGAGGTGGGTGACTAACACTAAATGCATGATAATATAAGTTTTGGGAGCCGTGTAGAAGTGATAAATTTATTGTATATACTCTGCAGATCTTTTTTCCTGTTACACTTGAGTGTAGTACGTAAAGTAATTATACAATATAACTAGTAAACTATTTAGTCCCAAATTAACTATAATATAACTCCTGATCAGGGACATAATTTATGATCGATGAAACACCATTATGATCAGACAAGATATTTTTATGCCAAACATATATGTTTTAAAGAAAAGTAGCAATAAGCAAATCTTATAATATTAACATAAATTGGCGATATGTGCGGGTTTTTTCTGTCTCATGTGAGACACATCTCTAACAACTGAACTCCTATGGGACAACGATCACCCAATGAATTTACTGCTATGGGAATCTCGGATAAGATATATGTGGCTTGGGCAGGCGACCACTTCACGCGATAACTATTAGAAAATTTAGCTATAGGCGTGTGTATATATATATATATAATCTATAATATATCATATTGTAGAGTCACGCCAATCAATGCTCATGCATGCATTTATTTTTAGTTTGAAGAATCTATTTTTAATCTAAGAAAAATTAAAATATTCTCTCAAAAAATTTTGTCAAACAAGTTTATATATATGATAATTTTTAAGATTTATCACTTTGAAAAAATAATATATTAAAAAAGCTTATTAGTATACAAATTTCATTATCATATAATTCTTAATAATTCTTTTAAAAATGATAGATTTGATGAGATTTGATTTCATTTTATAAGAATTCTTATCGATTCTTATTTTCAATGTCGGTCTTGACAATTCGATTGCTTAAACCCGATTTTTAAAATTTTGTCCTTTCATACTAGTATACAAGTCAAGCCTAAAATTTTTTTTTCTTCTCAGTCCAAAAATTTTTTTGAGTTGCCCTTGGCCCAAGGTGTTGCCCAAGCCCAAGGGCTTGCTGGGCTCACCCTTGGGCCGACCCTGCTTATATTTGAAATTAAAATAAAATTTTATAAGTTGAATTTAATTTCATTTTATAACTTAAATTTTAGAAATTTTAAATCATTTGAAATTCAATTCAAACTAATAGAATTTTATGAGAATTCAATATTACTTTCGTAAGCCATTTTAGTAAGTGAACAAATTTATCCTCGTATATCATATTTATCATATTTTTTACTTTCTATTATAGTCAAATTTAGTATTTCTCTTAAATCAAATCAAATCAATTCTTAAATTTAAAATGTGTTCCAAACATAAAATTTTATTTACTAAGTCAAATCAAATCAATCCTAAGATATTAATATTTTCAAACAGAGCAAAAGGGTAATATTTATTTTGGAAGTAACAAAGAATTGTTGCTTTCTATTACATTAGTTTAGAAGATTAGATAATTGTCACTAGTGAGCGGATAGGTAACAGAGTAATGAAAAAAATATATTATTTTTTCATTATCTTGTAAAATGTCTTTTCTTCATTAACCTTTATCTCTTCAGAATTTCTAACATTCTAAATACCGAGTAATATTTGCTACGTAATATTTATTACTCTCTCAATCCAAATATAAATATCAATATTTACTCTTTCAATCTTTTTTTTATTATTTAATTGCTTTCAGTCTAGATATAAGTATTATACATTTAGATCATGTTTGGCTATACTAAATTTTATCAAAATTTATCAATTTTAACTAATTTTTGTACTTTTTTTCAATTAAAAATTTTCACCTATCACCTTTATGTCACATCTTTTCACTTTTATTGTACTTTTTTCTTCACGTTTGGTCTACCAAACACCTCCTAATTACTCATTAATTATTAATTACCCTACAATTTTTATTACATAGCAAACAATTATTGAAGTTGACACTTCCTCTTATATTTTGACAAAATCATTTAATAATATCTAGATTTCTGCGAGGGGTATAAAAGGAGACAAGGAATGAAAGACAAGACTTCTCTCCATAAATGATCTACAAGCATACAAAAATAGTTTTCGAACTTTTTATTCAGTTTAAATATATTTAATTCATTTTGAAGGTTTGGTTTGTTAGTTTACTTATATATATTAATTTTTTTATTTTTATAAAACCATATTAAGCTTATGCTTGAAATTAATTTTTAATAAATTCTTAAATATTTTTAATTTTTTATTCATCATCTTTAATTTTTAGTGAAAGTCAAAATAAAAGCCCAAATACTCTAACTAAAAACTAACACCACCACCCAAAATTACATAAATATCCTTATATACATAAATATCCTTATATACAGAATACGCTATAAAATAATTTTAATTATTAAATTTGATGGGAAGTTTAAAAGGCGAAACATAAAACAATTTAAAAAAAAAAGAGAGAGAGAGAGAGAGAGGGAGAGACCCTCATAATTTAATTTAATATATATTTTTTGATAAGTAAATTTAATATAATATAAATCTGAATATAAAAAAGATTAATTATATAAATATAAAGGTGTGGATATGCACCTGTACGTAACCGGTGGCTTGGAATGCGCCGCCGGAGTCTGGATAGATTGAGCTTTCCACATTTTTTTATTCTTTTCTGCCTGTCCTTTTCCTCTCCCGACCCGAGGTGAACGGCCATCGATTGGTTCTGTATGGTTCTGTTTTATTATTATTATTGTTATATTATTATTAATGTTCCGAAAAGTAATTGCTTTGTCCTGGTCGTCATTATGACTATCTTATTTTTTCCATAAAAAAATACATTAATAATTTGTAGTATTTGTTATAAAAAAAATTATTAATTGTGATTTTTTAGTGTGTTTGGTGAAACACATAATAATTTTTAACAACTTTTAATAATCTTTAGATGTTTGGTAAATTTTTTTACATTTTTTTGACAATTTTTAATAATTTTTGATAATTTTTAATCGTTTCAATAACTTTTACTAATTTTTTTTAGTTTTTTATAATTTTTCAATTGAATAAATTATTATAACAAAATAGAAAAATAAAAAATTAATATTTTACAAAAAAAAAAATAACTTTTGATAACCTTATGCTGAAAATTAGGTTGCTAAACGGTATCTAACTCACTACTTATTAATTTATAATAATGTGTATATTTTTTACATTAACAATTGTAATTTTAATAAAATTTAATTAAATATCATGCGCTTAAAACACAAAAATATAGAAAATATAAATTTTTGTAAATAAAAATTATAGCATAAAAGTTTAATTGGTAAAAAAAAAATTCCTAAAAGATTTATTCAAATTATGCAATTAAAATGCATTTAGTTTTTTTTTTACATGGGCGTAATTTTATTTTTTGATAGAAATTATAAAACATCTATTTTAGTATAGAATATATTTTTTTAGCACATTTCCATATTAATTAATTAAACTATATTAAAATTGCAAATATCAATATAACAAATAAGTTGATATATAACGTTTTTCAGTTGAATAGGTAACGTGAGACTGAATTATCGTGTAATTAAGTTTTAAAAAAAATAAAAAATCATCCAACGGCACACCTCCACACTACACATGCACAAGCACATTGACAGTGTATTGTCAGATTAAAATAATTTATTTTGTCATAAAAAATTTATTATATTATATGTATACTTAGGGGGATTTTTTTTTTATTTGCTGTTAGGATGGTAAAAAATATAAGAAATACTGTTGAGGAAATATTTGGAAGACTATTAAAAATAGATTATCAAAGTATGTTTTTTTTTTTTTTTTTTTAATTCTGCATGAAAACTTTTTCAATATTGCACTTCCTATGTGAAAGAATTTGTTCTCTTCTTCTCTTTATCCTTATCCATTTATTTGAGTAAGAAATTTATACTTTAGTATATGTATGTATATCTTTTGATCTTTCTATTAATTTAAGATGATGACGATAGGGAAAAAAAAAAAGAAAGAAATATCAGAATAATAGATATAGATATAAGTTAAAGTATAATATTAAAATGGGTTTAGAATATTATATACAATAAATACGTTTATACTTAAAATTCTTGATGTAAGAACAAAAGAAGAAGATAATAAAGAAAAATGAGAAGATAAAAAGCAAATAGAAAAGAAGAGGATAAGAAAGAAAGAAAAATATTAGAATACGTTTATATTTAAATATCTTAATATCAAAAAAAAAATTACAATTGAATATCAAAAAACACAATATGAAGATATATTTTCAAGCTGAACAAAAATAGTCGAAATAAAATACAAAGAAAATACATATTGATACTGCATTTTTAGACAAATTAAAAATGCACATTTTCATTAATAGTCTTCCAATTATTTTTGTTGTTTTTTATATTGTTTTACCATCTTAACTGCAAAACAAAAAGGGAAAAAAAAAAAAATTCTACTTAAGGTGTATTTGGAACTTGTGAAAGTGAAAACAAAATTTTCTCCCTTATTTGATTGTTGTTTCTCACTATTTTCTCTCCATTTTGTCTTCCCCTTCAATTCCCTTTCTTTTCCACAAGTTTCAAATAGAAGATTACTTTTAAAATTTTGTTTTATTATGTAATGGGTGATCCTATTTGATAACTCACTGATTGCCCATTGCATTTCACTTTTTTTTTAATTAATTAAAATTATACAATTACTCATTTTTCTCTCCATCACATGTTTTGCATAATTATAATATTTTAAATACTCTTATACACAAATTTAAGTCAAGACATGATTATGATGCTATAAATATATTTATTTTTATAATGTAAATTATTTAAAAAAATATTAGTAAGCTAACTTACTAAAATTATTTTTTCTTAGATTTTTTAATAATGGGGCAATTACAACCTTAAATTTTAAAAATTTCATTTATGGTATATGAATAACTTTACTACGATAAATTTAAAAAAAAAATCCATTTACAGTATATGAATAACTTTAAGAAAGTGATATTTAATATAAATTTTAGGACAAATAAGTGTAATTTATCCAAGAAAAAAGTTTTAATAAAATGCCAAAAAAAAAGTTATGTAAAGAATTGTAACAAAGTGCAAGATAATTTTGTAAAATACATATAGAGTCATCCTGGATAGATATTTTTGTTTTCTTTCAATTAAACAATTAACATTTAAAGTGTTAAATTTGGCCAAAAATTTTTAATGTTATCAAATGTTTTTAATTTTTAAATTTTTTACAAAAAAAATCTGTAATTTTTTTCAACTTTTATTTATTTTTACCGACTTTTTCAAGTTCCATCACTTTTTTCTAATTATTACCATTTTGGCAATTTTTTATTAATTTTTTTATATGTAAACTTTTAAAAAACACACCAATATTACAAAATCTAAAATTTATCTTTTATTTATTGTTATTATTATTTTTTTTTCAAAATTTTGGCTCTCGAAACAGGTATATGTAATTTTTGCTTCGCCCGTGATTCCGTGAACGCTTTGCGCTATACATAGCCTGCAGGCAAGCAAAAATGTTTGCTGGGTTGGGTTAGGAGTTTTCGGGTTTTGTTGTTTGGAGTCTGCAGAGCTTTGCCATGGCGGAGAGAGAGAAAAATTCAGAATTTTTCTTGGAGAGTGAGGATGATGGTGCTGGTGCAGCTGATATAGAAGACAGCGAGCTGGGTAATGGCGATTCTAGTGATAGTGATGAAGAGAACGGTAACGAATGTAGTGATAAATCAAGATTACCTTCTTCTTCGCCTTTCTCTTCTCAACAATGGCCTCAAAGTTACAGGTTTCTTCCTTTGATTCCCTCCTTTTCTACTTACTTTGAGCCGTTTCGTTGGTGAGAATCGGGGGAAAAAAAAAAAAAAAACAAATTGAATCTTACTTGCTTATATATGTATACATACATATTCACTCTTTCAGGTCTATCAACAAATCTTCAGTGGCTAAGATTAAACCTTTACAGCTAATATTGACACTTGTAAACCTTGGAATCCTATGTTTTGTATAGATATTAGATAGTAACTATTCTTTGTATGTCAAAGTATTCCCTCTGGATTATATAATTTATTTTTTCTTTAATCCAAATTATCTTACTTACCAAAAAAAACAAATCTTCAGTGATTCTGGTTGAATGATTGTATTTGAATTTTGATCTTGAAATCAAACCAAATATATTTCTGGCACAACCAATTGCGAATTTCAAGTATGGCCAATATATGTTTACCTTATAAACCATTTCATAAGACTTAGCATTTGAGTCTTATGAAGTTGAAAGCTCGGAAGTTTATCTGATCGTTAACTTCAGGTCACAGGATTAGTTGAGCTGCGGATAAGGTTACCTAGACACCTGAGTTATCGGGGGGGAAAAAAAAAAAAAAAAGGACTTAGCATTTGGATTTTTTAGTTTAGAGTAAGAAATTTCAATGAGTTATGTAACTGGAGTGAGAAATGAGTTTGCATGTGGTATTACACTTATTTATTTTTTCTTTTTTGGCAGTTAAAAAGCTTCAGATCAACATTGGATTCACTTTTGGTTGCGGTTTTGTTTTCCTCAATTTTTCTATTGGCTACAAAACAGAGTTTATTGTAAAAGCTCCATGTCATTTAACCTAACCACATAATTTACTTGGATGTTGTTGTGGTAATTTTATCTTGTCCTTATGTGTTGCTCATCTGTAAAATGGAATGAACCTCTTCATTCCAAGTGTGAAAGGAAGATGATCTTAATGCTGGCCTAAGCACTTGGTAGGAAAATTTATAAATAGTTTGATTAGAAGAAATCCTCCTTTTTTCTGTTCATAAATGTAGTTAGTTATCTTGTGGTGAAAAACCCACCAGAGAAATGCTTTGTGGGAGTGATTCAAGGAATGCAGCATTTGAGATTTTTGTGAAATAGGTCAATTGAAACGCTCATAATTGTTTTTACCTTGGCAGGGAGACAACAGATTCTTACACAATTGCTGCATCGCCAATTTTTGGAACCATTCAATGCACATCTAGTGTTAGATCTTCAGGTTATGACATAGGCAGTAAAAGTAGCTTGGATTTGGACAGAAAAACTCCATTGTTGACTGAATTTGAAAAGAGTTATCATAAAGATGACTTGGACAGGATTTCAAGAACACAGTCATCATGGTCAGAGAAAGTATCATCGCATGGGCAACTTGATGGAGAACTTCCAATTGGCCATGGATGTAGCTTTGCTCAAACTGTATTCAATGGTAAGGTCATAAGAGTGTTTTACTTCAGCAATATTTAATGTCTTTTGATTATTTTTGGGATAAAAATACCAAGAGAAGGTCACCCCCGGGGGGGGGGGGGAAGTAATCTAGGAAAGATCAGATGCCATTCAATTTAATAAAAGCTTGATGCAGGTGAAATGATTTAGATTTTTTGGTCATCAGTTTTTATTCTTATATTTCGTGTTGCTAAGATATTTTGGAAAGCAAATAAATATTAGATTGCTCTGGAATCCCTGTGGTTAGAAAATTTCAAAAATAAGAAATTTACATGTATTATGTTGCTGCGAGTTCAAATTATTATTTTAATAGATTTGTTTGGGATGAACTGAAGAGTTAAGGTTGTCATGGAACAGGGATAAATGTACTGGCTGGGATTGGGCTTCTGTCTACTCCTTATGCTGTCAAAGAAGCTGGCTGGGCAAGCTTGGCAGTGCTTGTTCTCTTTGCAGTCATATGTTGTTATACAGCTTCTCTTATGAGATGCATCTTTGAGAGCAAAGAAGGCATCTTAACCTACCCAGATATTGGAGAAGCTGCATTCGGAAAATATGGACGTCTTTTTATATCTGTAAGTTGATGTAGGTTCTGGTTGCTGCAATCTAATAGGACTGAAGTGTCATTGCTAACAAATTATCAGCATGGGAATGAAATTTTGCAGAAATTTCTACAATTATTTCACCTAGCTAAGCTGTATATATCTTATTCCGTTTAGTTGTCCTGGCTTGCATTTTGCAGCTAGAGGATGAAATTTCTATCATTTTCTTCACATAGTTCTACTTCTATCATGATTTATAATTTTGCCTCATCCGTGTGATGGCTCTTAACAAGGTAACATTGGGAATGAAAGTAGATGGGGATGCGAATGGGGAGGAAAAATAAAATGAATATCTTAGTCGATCATCTAATAACTTAGTGGTTTTCTATTATGGTGCTGATACTATCTTACTTTTGGATGTTGGCGCAGATTGTTTTGTACACAGAGCTCTATGTAAGTGAAACATTGATTGTGAATTTCCAATTTCCAAAGAAGAGTCTTAACATTTATCCTCTCTGAGTGCAGTCATATTGTGTGGAATTTATTATTTTGGAGGGCGATAATTTCACCAGGCTATTCCCTGCTGCATCCTTGGACTATGCTGGTTTTCAACTGGACTCTACGCACCTCTTTGGAATTGTAGCAGCCCTTATTGTTCTACCAACTGTTTGGTTGCGGGATCTCCGTATCATATCTTACCTTTCAGGTTTTTTGTAGTGTTTGTAATCTTTTCAAGTGCCTCTGCTGCATTGATATTCTGATAAATAAAATTTGTGATATACACTGTCCAAACATTTTGTATTCATCTTGCAGCTGGAGGTGTTATTGCAACAGCTGTGATAGTTCTCTGCGTGCTTTTTCTCGGCACTGTCAATGGAATTGGATTTCATCACAGTGGTCAAGTCGTAAACTGGAGTGGTATTCCTTTTGCAATTGGTGCCTATGGGTTTTGTTACTCTGGGCATTCTGTGTTCCCGAATATTTACCAATCCATGAGTGATAAAACAAAATTTACCAAGGCGCTAATAATATGGTATGAAACTGTTTTCCTGGTGTAACATGAAAATTTACTTGCAACTCCTTTAATTACATTCGCATTCTTATTGTGCAGCTTTCTTTTGTGTGTAATAATATATGGTGGTGTTGCAATTATGGGATTTCTCATGTTTGGTCAAGGCACACTATCCCAGATAACTTTGAATTTGCCACCTCATGCCCTGGCTTCTGAAGTTGCTTTGTGGACGACAGTAAGTATCAAATTCCACATTCCTTTTTGATCTCATGTTACATGCTTTTGTATGTTCGCATATATTTTCGTTTCAATTAGAATATGCGGGATTTGGGTGGAGGGAGATTGGGTTTGAAGATTTTGTTGGTCTCTTAACTGCATTGTTTTTTCTTTTGTTTGATTTTGTTGTATTTTTTGCAGGTTATCAATCCGTTTACTAAATATCCTTTTACAAATTTATTAAGTTGTGAAAGTAAAAAAATGATGTAGTTTAGCATTCTATTCAAAGATTATGGAAGTAGATGCCCTCATTTGCTTCCTTGACAATGCACAAATATGCCCTGTTGATGAACCCTTTGGCAAGATGTATCGAGGAACTACTGCCTGTCAGAGTCTCAAATAGTTTCTGGTGTTTCATTCTCCTGCGGACAGCACTGGTCATTTCATCCGTTTGTGTTGCATTCCTTCTTCCTTTCTTTGGTATACAATCTATTCTTCGAGTTCCATATTATCTCTGCAAGACAGTAACACACAAATAAGATCACCAGCTACAAAAATGATCTTCAAAAGTTTTTTGTACTCGCACATGTTATAGATGTTAATTTTTAGGTCATTATTTAATTTATATAGGAGCAGCTTGTTAATTTGTTGGGAGATTTTCCAATTACTGTGTGGCCTGGCAAACATTCACCTTAAATTAAATTTGGGAGCAAACCATTTGTAGTTACATTAGCATTTAGCAGTCTTTAACATAAATGATATCAAATATATGGTAATCTTGATGGCTGGATCCGGGATTAGCTTTTATGTAATTGAGGGGAGAATTTATACTTCAACTTTGGAGAGATCGTAAGTTTCTTGGCCATGATTTCATCAGTTGTCAGAAGATTCTCCAATTCCATTAAGATATGAAAGCTTTGGTATGGGAATATTGACCGTAATGGAAAACTTCACCGTTAGCAAAGTGCTTGACTGATTAGTTGAGTGATAATCGAATACATGGTGCATTGTAAAAGTTAATCAACTTCTCATATGTATATTTTCCATATGTTCTTCATCTGAATGTGTTGGTAAATTCAAGTATAATCATAAAAAATTTCGTTACCATTCTTTCTCTTATTTTATTTTCATTAAACTTCTAGAACTTTCATTACTAAAGGTTAAGAAACATAGACATGGGATACGGACGTGATAAGATTAGGGGTGCGGGACGTGGAAATTTAAGAAAGATGAGGATACAAGAAAAAAGGATAATTTTCATTAGCTGTATATATTTGAATAAAATGTCCACAAAGCACCAAAAACATTAAAAACCAACATGAGTTCAATATCTCAATGCATAAGAACATGAATACGCAAAGTAATAAAAGGTGAGACAAAAGATGATGCATAAAAATTACATTTCAATCCGTTCTCTTTGACAAAAGAAATATGATAAAAGAATTAAGCATGCGATATGGCACGTCAGGCACATGTCTTGGCTTGCTTGATGAATTTTTTTGGCTGACACATGTTGGAAACAAATACAACAGCCATTTGGGAGTGTTTGTAACTAGAAGTTTAGTTGTAAAGAATCTCTACTCGCTATGGTGAGCCATTGTGGCCAATAAAACTGCCGAGTTGAAAGAAAATTTATAAGATGTGTAACATTTACTAAGATAACGGTGAGCTGAAGTGTTGAAAAGTACATGGATCCACAAAATTTATTAATTAAATAATGGAAATCATAAAATGACTACCAGGCTCTAGTCATGAAATTTTCAGTGATTTATGATAACAAAATAATATTGTTAATCTCTTAGAGTTAAGTTCTTTCGTCAAATATAAATTTTAGCAATGTATGATACTGTGGTTTATTGGTTATTTAGACACTAATTTGTAATCCAATTGGAGGTGCTCTATGCAAACATATTAATGTCCATAAAATTGATGGTGCAAACTTCAATTCTGCTGTGGAAATAAGACCTTGCTTCTTAATCTTCTAGACGATTTAAGGGTACTGCAGTCAACTTTGATGGAGACATGTAAACATGTTCTCGTCTGAGGAGTGACTTTTTGAGGTGATGCTAGTTAATGCAAGCTTAAAATGATTTGTATAATTCCACTTTAAGTGAGCACAACAATATATACAGAAATGAATCTTATACCATTTGCTCTCTTTAGAGCAATAGAAAAGCTAGAGAAAGCCACACACTCATCCTAATTCTTTTCTTGTTGTTCCCTTGAGTTAAAACACTTGACGCTTGGTAAGGGTATGGATATGTCAATTCTGCTTAGTTGGAAATGCATCGTATGTATAAGCAGTTGAATTTACTGTCTAACTATGTATAAGACTTTCATCATCATTGTATTATGTATAAAATTCTCTATTTTTCATATGTAAAAATTATTTTACTCCTTAAAAATTAAAAGAAATCATTAAGAAATATAAATCAAGCCATGCATTAGCGTCCCTAGGCATAAGAATTAGATTAATCCGGCACTTAAGACATATAATTGCTCCCAATAGTCATACCCCAGTTTAGGTAGTGAAGCTCAAAAGCCATGCAATTTTTTAGAATTGATTATAAGTTCAAAATCCATGCAATTTTTTTTAGAATTGTACTGAATGTTAAATAATAATAATATTATTATCATCATTATTATTGTTATTAAGTCGTCTGTTAACATTACGTTGTCACAACTTGATCAACTCTATATGTTAGAGATACTGGGATACATTCTGAATTCATCTTCATCTTGTTCTTATTGCAGGTCTTGTGATGGCTTTGATAGGTTCTCTTCTTAGTGTACTTGTGGTAAGGATTAAGCTATGTGATGGGGACATCAAGCATTTAAATAATACATACATCCCCCTTGATTAATACATCCTTAAATGATCTGTTTAATTATCCTGGGGTATTCTCCTGGTTTTCCCTAGGGCCTCTTGATACCCCTTTTTGTGTTTTCTATTTAAGTAATGTTGTGTTAAGAAGATGATATGGTTGATATTATGATGATAATGATATGGCCTGTGAACGGATTTGCCCTCTACCCCTTGTGTTCTTTTCTTCTTGAGATTAATTCTCTTCTCTTGCTTAATTTCTTCTTGACTTCACATCACTATGTTTGTTTAAATTCATCGTTGTCCTCTAATTTCCAATCTAAACATGAAAGCTGGGTTTTCAAGCATGCAATTTATTCTTCATTCTTTGCTTTTGAGATTTTTAATCTTAGTTGGACCTTTGAGCACTTGAAAATATCTATTTTTATGTCTCTATTCAATAATTTGATTGTAGTTAAATTTTTTTTTTTTTAATTTATTTTAACTGCAAGTTGTATACCACAAGCTGGAAAGTTTTCTTTTTCTTGTTTTTTTGATAAATACCACAATCTAGAAAATAATTATGTCAACTGATTATGGCCTGGAATCTAGATAATGCCCGAAGTGTACCCTGGAATCTACAGAATATCCTATGCACACTAATCCACAAATTTGTCAGTGTGTTTGGATCTCTATATTTGTTAGTCTTAGTTGCCTTATCCATGTATTATCTAGGCTACAAAAAGGGAAAAGCCAATATTATATGAAGTTATATTTAGACTGTAAAGATTTTACGTTGTCACTGAAATCTCATGTTTTTGGTTTTTTTCATTGGATTGTTATCATGATTTGCTTCCTTATGGTATTGTCTAAATATATATATATATATATATATATGTTATGTATATAGTTTCCTATGGTACATATGCTGATCTAAAAAGCATTTTGGTTTGATTCAGTCAGTAATAATGCCAGCTTTATGTTTTCTGAAAATTGTAAGGACGGCGACAACAACTCAGGTAAGAGAGCTCCATTCCCTATTGATATTTCTGCTTAATAGAACCTCTTATCATCCAATTTGACAACAACTCTGGAAAGCTGAATTGATTTTTTGTACTGGACAACTACGTTATGTAATTCATACCATTTTGAACATCAAACTTGTTTAACAGAACCTGATTGAAAAGATTTTAAGGTTTGCATTGGTTGTGGAGCAGGATATCATTTCTTGGATAAAGAAAATAACCGAAACTTTGAAAATATTTTACATGTAAAATTTCCAATTTTATGGGTTATAATTTTAAATATTCTGCATCTGATAGCTATGCTATTATTAAAAGTGAACAGCTGAAGGTGATTCCAAATCTGGCCCCAGGGATTTGGGGCTCTAGGTGAGATGTTAGTGGATGGTGGTTGTTTTTTATATGAAGTTTTATAGTAAAGGAAAAACAGTTGCTACATAAATAAAAAATTATAATAAAAAATCATCATTAGTTAAATAATATTTTCTTGTTTTTTGAGAATCAAAATTATTTATCAAATCATGTTCACTAGTTTCATTAATTGAAATGTATCCCTTTCAATTGTTGATTGAAAGTTTGTACAGTGTTACCATGATATACTAGAGCAGTGAAAATATATATAAATGTACAAGGATTTGATTTTGAATTGACAATTCTAATAAAAAATACCAAACAAGAAGAAAGTAGAGAGGAAATCCCCCCCCCCAAAAAAAAAAAATAGTGAACAAATTGAAAAGAAATTTGAGGTTATCAATGTATTCTTGAATCTTTCGTTTTGTAGAGATATGTAGGCTCCTACTAGTTTGCACTAGTAATAGACGTCTTGTCAAAATCCTACAAGAGTTTTTTGTTTTGTATTGACTTTTCCTATCTAATTTTTGCACTGTATTATCTTTGCATTTTTTTACAAATTGATGAAAATGGATGGTTGAGATTTAAAAAAGTGAAAAAATAGCCGAATAAAAATAACAGATGAACCGGGGTCCAAAAGTTGTTGGATATTTCTGCACAATGACAAAAATGTATGTTCCAATGTCATGTATTATCTGCCTTTCTATCTGACCATATCTGTTTTCCATTGTCCAGATTGTTTTGAGCATTGCAATCGTTGCGCTGGGCTTGGTTAGTGCAGCCATGGGAACGTACTCTTCGCTTCCAAATCATGAGGCAATACTGAGATTACGGTTTTGAAAAAAACACCAGTTACCATCGCACAATCCGTTACGTTGTTTGAAATCATAACATAGGATGTTCAAATATTTTAAATACGGTGCGTCATGGTGACTTTTATTCTATGGTCACTAGCAATATACGTTATAATTTCTTTGAACTTTTAAGTTGATTCGAGGTCTCAGAATCAATCCCTTGACCTTAAAAAAATAATTTTTTGTAATAAAGTCAGTTGATTAGCGGCGAATGAATCCCTTACATGCCCCTTTCGACGCATACTGAGTAATGATCTTGTTAATTTTATTGGAGAATTTGAAGGCCTTTCTGGAGGTCAAAGTTCATTTATTGTTGAGTTTTTAAGTTTTAATTTTTTTTTGAAAGGTAAGTTTTTTTTTTTTAAAGGGAGGGGGAAAGACTCGAACTCGAGTCATGAGCGAGGAGGAGAGCCTCTTAATCACTAAACTATAGGTCACGCTTAAGTGTTTTAAATTTTAACCATGGCCTGGTCTGCTAGAAATGGCATTGCAGGAATTTTCAATTGATTTGCGACGAGTAGTTGACACAACTGCTTTGTGTGTTGGCAGATGTAGGGATGTAAATGGGCCGATGGCCGGCAACCCGACCCGACCCGGAAATGCCCCGACCTAGCCCCGACCCGCAGCTCTGTACAGCCCCGGCCCGACCCCCGCTCCCCCTCCGGGTCAGGGCTTGGGTCACCCTTGACCTGGCCCGAGCCCCGACCCGACCCAGCCCATGCTGCCCTCGGCCCGCGCCCCGCCCCATGCCCCCGCTCGCCCCCCCGTGGCCCCCCTTCTTTCTTTTTTCTTTTTACCGTTTGCTTTGGCAAAACAGCCTTTCTAATTATTTTTTTTTTATGCTTGCCAGGCACTAGGCAGTGCCCAAGCAGCCAGCACGATAGCACCCCTCTCATTTTCCTTTATTTTTTTTACGTTCTGCTTGGCAGAACGTCTCCTTCCTCTTTTTTTTTTATTCTAAATAAATTCTACAAAATTACAAAATTTCTCCACCTCTCCATTATAAATACCCACACTCACATTCACTCACCCTTCACAAAAAATTAACAAAATTTCTCTCCAATTGTGCTCAAGTGTGCTCTTCAATTGTGCTCCAACACTCAAGTGTGCTCAATTCTGCTCAAGTGCATTCCATTTTGTCAAATTTGAAGTCAAGATTTCAAGAATCAAGTTCAAGATCAAGTGATTCAAGGCTTCAAATTATTTCAAATTAGTATTTTAATTATTTTTTTAATTTGCATACATATTTTTTAATTTTCATAATTAATTTTTTTAATTAAATTATTTTTTCTAAATGATCCACGGAACACTCATTTTTTTGATTTGGAGGGCGGAGACTCAATATCCTTTCCCTCTCAAGAACAAATGGAACAATTTACATCACCACAAAGTCTAGAAATACCAACACCTACTACCACAGCTGGTGATGTTGGTGTATCATCTTCGTCACGCCCAACACCAGCGTGACACTTCAAAAGTATGGGATTTTTTTATTAGAATTCCACGTGATGATGGAATGCATAAGGCTAAATGCGTTATTTGTGGGATTTATTAGATGGTAGAAACATCTGGAACTAGTCATTTAAAAGATTTAAATAGAAGGCACCAACAGGATCCTCGCATTAATAGTTTAATTGATCAATATTTTCATGTACAACACAAACTCAATTAAGTAATGAAGGAGGTAATTTAAATATTTTTTCTTATGATCCTGCAAGAGTACAAAATAATTTAGTTAGATATATTGTTAAAGATGAGCAACCATTTACAATGAGTGAAAATCACATTTTGAAAATTTATTCGCGAAAGTTTTGCACCAAAATATGCGGTTTTTCAAGAAATACTTCAAAAAATAAGTTTTACGAGATTTTGAATCAAAAAATGATGAATTAAGAACTTATTTTACTAATTTTGAAGAAATGTTTGCTTGACCGCGATATGTGGAAATCTTGCCAAGATATTGAATATCTTTATATAACTGCACATTATATTGATGAAAATTGAAAAATAAATAAACGCATTATTTCATTTAAATTAGTTGAACAACCATTCACTGGATTCAGTGGGGGAACTTATTTTGCATGAACTTGCATCGTGGCAATTATCAAAAAATGTTTTCTATTACTTTAGCAATGTTTCATATAATGATTTGTTTTAATTATTTAATAATGCTTTGTTGCAAATGGTCATTATTTCGTGGTCGTTGTGTGCCCATATACTTAATTTAATTGTAAAGGATGGATTGGACATTTATGAATTTTATTATAAAAAAAAAAAGCTGTAGTTTGTGTCATGAGCTCTCCAAAAAAATTAGTCTATTTACTGGCATATGCAATCAAATTGGTTTAAAACCTAAAAATTACTAATAGAAATTAATATAAATGGAATTCAACCTATATAATGTTAAAAGTTGCTATTAAATATCAAAAAGTAATTGATTTATTTATTTTAAGTAATCATGTTGTTGGATTAGATAGTATTGAGCCAATTGATTGGGCAAATGTAATTTTCTATAAAGATTTTTTTACATGTTTTTGATGTTGCTACTAAAATATTTTGTGGAATTATTATCCTACTTCTTTTACTGTTATTTATCAATTAGGGGTTATTGATGAAATTTTAACAAATATGGTCCCAAGAAATTATTCTTCTTTGGTGTTGTAATGAAGGAAAAATTTGATAAATATTTTAACCCACTTCCCATACATTTTGGTATTGCTACTATTTTAACCCTAGGTATAAGAAGATTTCTTTCAATTATTAAAGAGATAAATGGGCATGAAAGTGCCCAAGAACAATTATATCAAATTAAACAGGAAATGCAAACTCTATTGGGTCGGTATGATAGCAATCGTACAACTGTCCAACCAACTATGGCCACAACGTCCTCTTCTCATCGTAACTTTGGTGACAATACGTCCATTTGGAGAAGATAACATCCGACGGACAGATGCATCAACAAGTGCAAGTGCAAGTTCAAATTCATCCGACCTCCAACGTTATCTCGGTACACCTCCAATAGAAAATGAAGATGATTTCAATATTTTAGACTGGTGGAAGGGACAACAATCAAAGTTTTCAATTCTTTCAGCTTTAGCTCGTGATATACTCGCATTTCCAGTTTCTACCGTAGCATCGAGCAAGCATTTAGTGCTAGTGGATGCGTTATCAGTCAATTTAGGAGTCGACTGGCCCCTCCGACAGTAGAAGTCTTGATGTGTTTACGAGATTGGTATCTTGCAGAAAATAGATAACATGAAGATGCAGAAAAATAGCAACTTGCCATTGATTTTGATGCAATATATTTAGGTGAAAGAGAATAACACGCTAGTGGTAGTGGATCTAGTGATGAATAATAATTATGGATAGATGGAGTAATATTTGCAAATGATAGTCACTCTTACAGGTGCCAACCTAGTTAGGATCTATAAGACGCGAAGTGATACACCTATTAATTACTCTATCATTTATTTAATTTTTTTTATAATTCTACATGTATAAATTGTAATTTTAAATTTATGTAATTGGTTGTTGTGTAATAAATTTTAATTTTTATCAATAATAATTTTAATGTGTTTGTTTTAGTTTTATATTTTTTATTTTCTTTAAAAAAATATTAAAAATATGCCGGGTGGTTGGGGTGGGTGGCGTGACCCTTGACTCGACCCGAAGATCGGTTGGAGCGGCAGGGCCGGGTCGGCTTAGGGGCGGGTCGACCCGATTTACACCCCTATTCATAGAAGATTTGGGGTGTTTGGAGCTCCCATTTTCTCTTCAAAAATGTACAAATTTTTATAAAATTTAAATTTTCTACTGACTACACAAATTATGAAATTATAATTTTCATAAATTTATATTAATTTATACAATTTCAAACACCCATCTAAGAGTTCGAATCCCAAAAAAAAAAAAGTTGGGCCTATTTACACGTAATCATTTTAAATAATTACAAATTGTTTGGATTTCTTTTAATCTCTATAAACTTTTACAAAATTCGTAATTTTTACTCACAACAATTTATGAGAGTACAACTTTTATAAATTTATACTAATTTATATAATTTCAAACACACTAAAAAATAAATAAATAAATAAAAGCACAATTAGCATGACTTACTATGCTTTTTCTTTTAATGGCATGTTTATTTTGGAAGTAAAGGATGGATTTTATTAGGATAATTTTCTTCTTCATTATATTAATTTGAAAGAAGGGGTAACTATTACTTTTTATAGGGATAAATTATTATTGGCGGATGGGGGTAACTAAAAGTAATGGAGAAATTATACCATTTTTTCTTTACCCTATAAAACATTCATTTATTTTTCTCTTTTAAATATATTTTCTCTTAATATTTCTAAATATAATATAATTATTATCATAATACTTATATTCTTAATTCAAACATAGGTATAATGACTTATTACCCTTTAGTATTACTCGAGTAACCATTATTCTTGTAATATTTTATTTCAAAAATTTTCAACCATTTAGAGTAAGAAAAATAAAATAAATTGAGATAAAATGTGATTTGAAGTTAATTTTATTTTTTTTTTAAATAACAAACCGTGAGAACATTTTTTAAATCCGTTCTCATAGATTTAAAAGAATTTACAGAAAGTAGCGACAACAGTACTTATTTGAAAGCTTTTGACACGAAAAATATGATTGTATAAGAAATTTACACGTATGATTAACTTATTTTCAGATTTTTTTTTGAAAAATATTAGAATTTTTTGAAATTAGTGATGGTAGAAAATTTAAAAATAAAAATTATTAGAAATTTATAGAATTCTTTTGTAGATTTTTTATGCCAACCGACCCTCAATCTCGTACAAAATATCTAAAGAGACGGATATCGTATTTCATGTTCGTTCGGTGACCGTGACATAATTTAATGAGCCAAAGCATGCCATCCCCTAGACCTGACAACAAAACGATGTGAGGCACACCCGGGAGTTCTTTTCCCCTTGTTAGGAGAAGAGAGGCTTTGCAAAGAGGGACCCTGGCCTAATGGCTAAAAATCGCAAGCGGGTTTGTTTGGGCATTAAATGGGGCAAATCAAATGGAATCGATATCCACGAGGCGGTTTTTGTTGCTATTTCCAACTTGTATTAAATTTGTAACCAACCGACTTCTGCTCTGCCCTGTGCTTGACCTCTTCCCCCAACCAGAAACCCACCGATCCATGCGCTGCCCATTTCTCTTCTTTATTAACCCCATCCATCCCCCCCTCTCTCTCCTTTTATCTCTCTACACTGCATTACAAACAAAGGCAGCTGCTTCCATCTCCCTTTTCTCAAACCTTCTTTCTTGGTTGGGTCTCTCTCTGTCCATTTGGCACTGAGATTGTTCATTTTTACAGTGAGAGAGAGAGATCGGCAATTGAATTCATAATGTGGGTTTGAATTCATCTTATATAGAGAAAGAGACAGTTTTTTCGGGAGACATATAAAAATATATATATATATATATATATATATATATAGAGAGAGAGAGAGAGAGAGAGAGAGAGAGAGAGAGAGAGAGAGAGAGAGAGAGAGAGAGAGAGAGAAGAGTCTATTTGTTGATGGGTTCATTGTTAGAAGCGTAGATATGATAAGGGCGGCGGTATATGAAGTTGAAGGTTACATAGGATAGCGAAATGTCTGAATTGGTGGCCCGCACTGGTCGTCTTCAGCAGCGCTATGAGGCCGGTTTCCGCCTCATAGCCGGGTACTCTCTCTCTCTCTCTCTTTACACACACACTTATATATATATTTATATATATGTTTGTTTGGATTCTACTCCATTGGATTCTGTTCTGTTTGGTTCGGTCAGATTGTGGGAAACGAATGGGAAGTGCTAAAGAAAATAATGGTTTTGCTTTTAAGAACTATTCAAAACCGTGCCTTTTTTCTTCATTCTCTGGGATCCGGATCGAGGGATATTTTGGGAATGGCTGTGTTTAGACTAGTCAATCTATAAGAAATGATTTAACGACAAAGGTGTCATGTTTGTGAATAATTTGTTTGTGTTTCGGATTTAAAATTGATTTGCACCTTTTAGACAAACCAATCTCCTTACTCCTAGTTAAATTTTGTTTCAGTTTGCCCAAAGTTTCTTTATTTTTTTCATTTTATTTTATTTTTATTTATTTATTAATTTTTTGTCCTTCTCTTGCTTTCTGAATTTCTACAGCAACCACTCACGGCTAAGAGAATAGTCAATGCGGGATTGACATTGCCTGTTAACTGTTTGCAATTTTGCGCATAAGGGTTTGGAAAATTGTGCAAACAGAATTGTTTATTTCAAACACCATCTAGTTTGTGACCCTACTACAAGGTTTTATCCTGTAGCATAGGAAAGTAAGGACACGAGAGATAAAGAATAGTACCGCTAAACTCAGTACTTAATTCAATCCATTCAAAAACTAACAAATAACAATCCCTTAATGTAGGCTAGTTATGAGAAAATCAAATCAAATTCCTAAAATCCCAACAACTAAGGAAAATGAATAAAATAAACCCTCAAAAATTTTCAAAACCTAAAATAAATCTATCAAATTCATATTGCATCTCTACCAGAAATATTTGTGAAGGAAATGCCCATTATAGTCCCCAGCATTCACTTTGGGTTGAAAAGAATTCTGCTTCACAGACTAACAGCAAAATATTGCTTGAAAAGCACCAAATCAAGGCGGCAAGACTCTTCCTCGGTAATCCAGATAGCAGCAGAGTTCGGTAGATTTGTCCACTTGATATGAAAATGCTGAATGTGCTTCTGAGAAGAAATTATGATCTCAAAATTAAAACACATCGGCAATCTACTCTATATCATGCCGCTAAAGTTTTGTAATGACTGGCACCAAAGATAGAACAAAAAGCCACCAAGTTCAATCTAAGTAACTTGTTAGTTTACAATCTAAGTAACTTGTTATAATTTAACTTCAAAAATTAGTATAGATATCATGAATATATTGGGCAAAAAATTAGGGGATTGAGATGAGTTTTCATCAGATGGCAATGGGATAAGGTCAATGGGCTGGAGAGATAAAACCATGAACACACTCAAAATAACTCTTACTAGTGGACCCATCGATAGAACTATTGTAAGCAAATTTTGCAGCAGTGATTAACAAATTCCAAGTTCCCTAACTAAATACCTAAACATCGGATAACAATCTTAGATTGCCCGTCAATTTGGAGATGAGAAACAGATGATTGGGTCTCAAATAGCTTCCACGGCGTCTTTCAAAAATAACTCACAAACTTGACATTTCTATCCAACATTAAGGAAATGGGACAGCCATGAAGGCTCTCTAAAAAAATTTAGCCACATGAACTATCAACTATTTTAGTGTAAGTTATAAAGTGGGCCATCTTAGAAAATCAATCTATCACTTCACAAATGTAATCATGGCCTTTAGTAGTCTTACCTAAGCAAAGCACAAAATCCATATTTACATCCTACCAAGATGCATGCGGGATAAGTAATGGTATCTATATCTCGGTGTTCTGCTTCTTAACCTTACTAGCTAACACATGCAACATCGGAAAACAATTCTTGCCACATCTTACTTTAAAAATGGCTAGTAAAACCTATCTTTGACTAAAGTAATAGTCCTATCCCTAGCAGAATAACTTGTTAATCCACATGCATATACCTCCAAAACTAGAAAATCTTGGACAATGGTACGAGCAATGCACAGCTTGGACCCACAAAATAAGTATCCATCTTGAATAATAAAATCAACAAACTCACAACGGTTACCACTTTGGATGTTGTCTAAAATTAAGCCTCAAGCCTATCAAAACCTATGACACTGACACATATGGACCATAAGATGAGGATTTTTAGTCAAGGCATCTGCGACCTTATTCTGTACGCTAGTCCAGTGATGAAGAACAAATGTATACTCTTAAAGAAACTCTACCAATGAAGCATGTTTATTTCTCAATTTCTTTGAGAAGAAGGTTTTCAAGTGCCTAGTGGTCAGAGTGTAAGACAACTTCTTGTGGCAAGTGGTAATAGTTCCCATTCCCCTGAGCATGCATAGTTACAAACAACTCTTTATCATATGTAGGGTATTGCTTTTTAAATTCATTGAGTTTTTCAATAAAAATGCAATCAGCCGACTCTCTTGACTCAAAACATCTTGTATCTCTATCTCGGAGACATCACATGCAATCTCAAAAACTTTGAGGGTTAATTATTTAATGTGTCACATTTACTGTACATAGATAAAACCATTGTTTTCTATGAGTCAAAGGAAGAGTTGCTAGGCCATTTTTTATTCATTCTTTATTTTGATGCAATTTGATGATTAAAGGTGATTATTTTGTAAGGTTTGCAATGATCCTTATTGGGGACATGACAAATAGTTGGAGCCTTGC
This sequence comes from Vitellaria paradoxa, assembly GCA_019916065.1. Classification (NCBI taxonomy): domain Eukaryota; kingdom Viridiplantae; phylum Streptophyta; class Magnoliopsida; order Ericales; family Sapotaceae; genus Vitellaria; species Vitellaria paradoxa. Next base: position 18,448,695 of record CM034234.1, on the reverse strand, counting down.
TTATATCTTTGGTTGTAGAATGGGGTTTCTCCATTTGTGTTATTTAGATTTTCTTTTGGGGACTTCATATTAATCAAAGGCACGTTGTCAAGTTTTCCGGTGTATTTTATGTCGTTGACAATTCCTTTCACTACAACTAGAGGTGTGAAAAGTTATAATGCTTAATAAATCTAGAATGGGGATTTGGAATCGCCAAGGTATTTAATTAATAAATTTAGAATTGTTGTTATGGTACAATCAAAGGGGTTTAAATTTTGTATTCATTTTCAGTGTAAGTTGTAGACTCTAGTGATGGCTTACTCAATTCCATAGAGTTTTTGTGGCTAATGAGGCAACCATGGTAGGTTATCTTTGAAAGAGGAGTCAATTATAGTTTTGAATCTTTTTGGGATACATTATGTTTTCCTAGAAGAACTGTGAGTGGGGATGAGGAGAAGGAAAGCTTGGGCTTTGTACCTTGTGTGCGTGAGGTGGATCATTTAGGTGAAAGGAATCACTAAGGTGGCATTTGGTTTACTTTTTTGTTTTCTATTTTCTGTTTTCGTTTTATGTGTTAAAAACTCAAAACAAGGAAACAAAAAATAATCTGTTTTCCTTGTTTTGAGATTTTCTTTGTTTTTTGTTAAAAATTCTCAGAACGACTTTTTATCATTTTTCATTTCATATGTAAACTCATTTTCAATTTTCGAAAAAATTTTGAAAACACAAGTGACCAAATAAATTTTGAGCTGTTTTCCTTATTTTCAAAGGTACAAAATGAAAAATGAGTTCAAAACAGAAAATAGAAAACAAAAACAGAAAATAGAAAAGAGAAAAATGAACCAAATGACCCCTAATTTTTTGATGGTAGTGAAGTTATAGGCCCTATTGAGGAGCAATTCTTTAGTCATATTGTGCAATCAGGCTTTAGGGGCAATGAGCCCGTCCTTTAATCAAACCTTTCTTCCTTTCTTCTTTCTTCTTCATTTTTTTTTTATTTTTTTTGAGATTTTGTTAATACAGTGGAGCTAAGAGATGTGAAATTTGTTTTTTTTATTCCACCAAAAAAAAGAAAAAAAAAAAAAGGGTCTTGAAGTGAGAGCTGGCTGATTGTAATATTTTAATGCACATGCCAAATATTAACTCTCTATTCTGACCAGTATTGTTCTTCACAGGTGTATTCCTTTCAAGTATAGGAATTCTGTAGAAAATAATGGTGATACATCTGAGGAGGTGGTTGAGGTACTAATGATCAACTCAACTAGTGGACCAGGTCTTCTCTTTCCGAAGGTACAAATTTGAATATTGTATTCGTGACTTATAGTTAAGTGTCTTATATAATATTCCATGTAAATTTAGTATTGAAAGGTCGGCTTTTCCTTGAATTTCTATAGAGTAATGTGTCTTCTCATAGATGCAATTTTCAATTTATTTTTCCTATTTTCACATTTGGATATTAACCCTCTTATATAATCCATGGATAAAGCACAAATAGATTGCTAGTAGTTGTCTGATATTCTTTTGCTAGGTGTGATGGATTGTCTTTGTTTATAACAACCAGATAAAAACGTGAAAGTAGTAAGTTTTTATCATATTTTTTTTAATAAATAAGAAATTTTACTCAAAAAAAAAAATCAAGGGATGCCATCACCATAAAAATGGAATAGCAAGCCTTAAAGGTGTTAGAAACCTATTCAACTCAAACTTGGTTTGTTATGATTTCAATAAGCTGTTAAAATAATCATTGACACAGAAGGGTGGTGGGTATACTGGGCTTACCATTTATTTTTTGGTAGTCTTGTGATTACTATTAAGAATTTATAAAATCAAGAATTTTAGTTCATGTTCATGTCTTGAGCTTAGATTAGCTATCCTATCTGTTCTCTTGGGACTGCAGTTATGTAATTGAAAATTTGAAACTTGCGTATGAATTACAATGTTCTTTCTTGACATATTCCATGAGCATTGTGGGGAATTGGTGTCGAGCTGGACAATCTGATCGGTTAGGAACAATATCAGTCATCTTCAATGGCAGAATTTACTGCTGAGACGAGTTGGGTGAGAGCTAAGGCATCCCGAAATGAGAGAGAGAGAGAGTGATCACAGAGGTGAAGCTGTTGCCAGAATTGGGAAAGAGTAGTCTTAAATGTTACTGGTAGAGGGGTATTTATAGGGAAGGATCAAGACAAGAGGGCTGGCTTTCACACGCCTAAGACGGTGGTTCGCCAGGTGGCCAACTCTGCGTGCCTTTGATTTGTTGTTGGTGTGGATACGTCTGACCAAGTAGCGGCAATGTCTTCGTATTGTCGGCTGGTGTGAGGCTCCTGATTGTACTTGTACGAACATGTCTTGGTTGGCTTTTTTGGGTACTGTCTGTCTCTCTAGGCAGGTTGAATTACTTCATTGAATCCCTTAGTTCCAGTCACTAAACCACTTGTGCAAGAATAATTCTTTGTCTTGAGAAGACTTTCAGTTCCTATCGCTCCAAATCAACCATCCAATGCAAAACATAACTAATGTCGAAGATTTCCTCCTACTTTTTCTAACTTTAGCCCCACCAAGCCTCATCAAATGCATGCTTTGCTTTTAAGCAAACCAATCCAATTCCGAAACAGGATAAAGCCACATCCCCAAAAGTATGAGCCAGCTGAAAATGAACAATAAGATGCTCAATTGTTTTATAATTCATGTTAAACACTTCTATTCACTATAGTCTTTCCTTTTGCAATGAGATTATAAGTATTTTGAATCTTCCCATGGATCACACACCATTTAAAGAAAGCAATTTGAGGACATTCTAATTCAAGATTATGGAGACATTTAAGAATCTAATGCTATGTTTGACTAGGAGGATTGGATGATGCAAGATAAATAATACCATACATGATATGTGAGGTCGTGTAGGATTAGATATAACATGGGATTAATAAATTTATGTGAAATTATTTTTTAGTGCTTGATTGGTAGGATATAAAGTGAGATAAGACACATGATTTGATAGAAGATTTGACACCAATATAATTTTGAACCGTTGATCTTGGAAGAAAACAAATCCTTTTTTGGCTTGGAGGGTAAAATAATAATTATATTATCATATTATCATATCCCTTATATCCAGACCGAGCATACTACCCCTTGGTGGGATGTTATATCCATAATTTTGTGGGACTTCAATCTCTTTCGGATTAGATATCTGAAGTCATTTTCGCAAGTCAAATGAAGGATGATTGGCCCCACTGGATAATGAATCCCAATCTTAACAATGTTCTAAAAGATATAACTCTTTTTTTGGGGGGGGGGGAGGGATGCTGTATGGCATGAAATGATAAAAATTTTAAAGAGGGATATTTGGAATGATGATGTTGGGATTGATGATATTGTTGCAATTAAAAAATACAATGAAAAATGAAAGCATTTGTGGAGTGGCACCATTCAAAGGTAAAACGAAGTGAATTTGTTTATGAAAGTACTGAAGGGCTACTAACTTGATCTATGTTGGAGTAGGGAAGACAACGGAAAAAAGCATGATTTCAGGCCACCAGATTGGACTTCATGGAAGATAGTACTTCATAACTAGGTACATGTAGCGGGTGTTGTGAGGGGCCTTCACTTAAACAACCCATGCTTTGCGCTTGCACTGCCCCCTGCCGCAGTCATTTTTCTCTATTTGTCTTGTCTTTAGTGTTCTGGGAAGTCTAAAACTGATCGTTTGGGAGCTACCAGCTACTAGGTTTTTGGTTTTTCTAAAATGACCAAATTTACCTTCTTACATTTGAAACTTCTTTTAGACATTGAAGGATAAAAATGTCAAATTAACGAAAAATTAAAAAGGTAGTTATTAAAAAGTTAAATTTTTTCCCTTCCCATCCATGACAAAGACTTAAGGCTGTGTCTGGCAAATATAGCACTTAAAAAGTTCAATAACAAGAACAGCTTTGTTTCAATTTCATGAAATCAAACTTTTATCCTATTAAATTAGTAAGTAAACGAACAAACCATCGTGCAATTACCATTACATTTAAGGTTTAACGTTGCACTTTTTTTTGGGGGGGGTGTCTCTGTTTTGTATTGCATATTACCGGATTGATACAAACACAATTGTTTCTTCTTTCATTAGTAACCCATTATGCACTTGCACCTGTGAGCTTACAAAATGAAAGAGCGCCCGTAAGTGGTATGATTTATCACACATATCATACCATTTTTTCTTAATTATTCCCTTTTTAAGTTCATAATATTAGATATAATGATCTCGTACTTCTGTTGATAAAACTATCGTCTTTAATTTTGTTTCTAAAAATTCTCCATCACAGGGCGGATGGGAAAATGATGAAACTGTTGAGGAGGCAGCACGACGTGAAGCTTTAGAAGAAGCTGGAGTACGAGGGGATTTACTGGTAAGAGGGCGAATTCACTTTCAAATTCACCTGGTTTTATCTAATAAAACAATAACTCTTGCTGTCTCAAAGGTCTTAGGCCCTGTTTGGAAGTCACAACTTGTGACAACTATTGGTAATTTTTGAGAAGTGAACTTTTGGTGGTTTGGTAAAATAAATAAAAATTTTAATAACTTTTGAAACTTTTGGCAACTTGTTGTATGTTTGGTAAAAATTTGGTAACTTTTGAATTGGGTTAAAGTGAAATGACTATTATTACCCTCGTCACATAGACAAAAATTGGTGTGTAGCAACCTATCAGGTGGTAAAACACCAACTTTTGGTTTTTTACACCCAAACATATAAAACACCGTAAGTGTGTTTTTTTGACTAATTTTTCTCCAAATGACGGGACCCTAAACTATGTGTCATCTTTCTCGTTTTGTGTATTCGCAAGTCGCACTAACTTGCTTACTATTGGGTCACCAAAACAGGGAGTCACTAATGTACATAGTTTGCATGTCATGGCCCGCTGTGATTGCATAATTGATTAAAAATCGTCAACCTGTGAAACAGCATTTCCTGGGCTATTACGATTTCAAAAGCAAAACGCTCCAAGACGAGTTCAGTCCCGAAGGCTTGTGTAAAGCTGCCATGTTTGCTTTGCTTGTGAAGGAGGAGCTAGGTGTTGGCCGGGAGCAGAGCACTCGACGGAGGACTTGGTTAACAGTTCCAGAAGCTATCGATTGTTGCAGGCATCCATGGATTGCAGGGATGGCTCTGAGGATGGTTTTTCCAAGTGGCATTGCTAATGGTATGATAAGCACATTATTAAGGATGTGAATCCGGATGAGACTCATTGATGTTTCTTAGACCATTTTTTTTTTGTCACCCAACCAGAATCTTTTTTTTTTTTTTGGGGGGGGGGGGGGGGATGGGGTCGGTTCTTGGTGCGCAAAGGGCACCTTTCTTGAGTGCTGATTGCAGTGCCTTTTTGGGGCTTCCAGTTTATAGGGTTAAGAGACTAGGCAGATTACAGAGGAGTTGTCTCCTTCCCAACACTGACTTTAAAAGAACTGTTTCCAATGGGGGTGGGAGGAAGAAACAGACGGTTGGAAAGAACTTTACCCCGTTATTCATTGCTTGCAGGGACACAGAATTGTTGGCAGAATAATTAGTGGGGTTCGTCTCTCAATTCTGAACCAAGGAATTGAATTCCTACAAACTTTTTTTTTTTCTTTTTAGGCTTTTCGATGACCAGGGGAAAATATATCTATGTGTTGTGCGTGTTGGTTATTTTTTCTGGTGTGTGAGTTTATTTACACTTCATAAATAATCTTATACGTCCTATTTTATTTTTTATTAATTAGAAATTACATAATTACCCATATTTTTGTCATATATGTTTTCCCTACTTAAAATGTATTAAAGTCTTATTAAATCCAATTTGAGGCATAGTATAATGTTATAGAATATTTTTTATTTTATAATAGAAGCTATTTGTAACAAGTATATACAAAATGTAAACTTACTAGTTTTTTTTTTTTTAGATATTGTTTGATAAATGGGTAGATAATTACAATCTAAACTTTTTTGAAATAATTCACTTGTGCAAATGAATTACTTTATTATGATAAAATTTTTAATTCTAGATTTTTTTTTTAAATATTTGTTATCGTAAAAAAATTCAATTGAAGTTTTGAAAAGAAAGATACTTACTATTTGTTTGATAAATAAATTTATTTTGTTTTCTCTACATGAATGGTGAGAAAAAATAAATATCAATGATTTTATTTTGAATTTAAGATTGCTCAAGAAAAGTTAATAGAAGTAAAGTAATTAAATTTTAAATTTTAAATTGTCATATTTTTCATCTTTGTGGATTTTATCTAAGAAAAAAATTTTTTTGAAAGACCTAAAATAAAATTTATTTTTATTTATATTTATAGCAATTATATAAAATAAATTTTAATTTATGTGTATAGCTTAATTAAATTAAGAAAATAGTTTATTTCATTCAAATCATTATAATTAAAAGTCATGGTCATGAAAGGTATAAATGCAAACTTAAAATTGTCCATTAATTAAGGTTTGTCTGGGTTCACCAAAAAAAAAATACAAACTTTATATGTGGGGTTGGCACGTTATTCTTTGGTGATTAGTTCGATTTTTGGTAAAAAATTGGAAGTTGAAAAAAAGTAGAAAAAGTTAATAAAAATTAATTTATGTTTGGTAGAGAAAGGTTGGAAAAAAATTAATAAAAGATTAAAAAAACTAACTATTACAAACTATTTTTTTTTTTTTTTTTGGTGTTTGAAAAGGAAAAAAAATTAAATTTTTAGGTAGTTAAGTTTCAAATTTTTTGTTAATTTGACATTTTTATCTTTTCATCGCTCTAAAAAAATTTTAAATATAATAGGGTAATTTTGATATTTTTAAATAAAAAATACGAAATTTAAATAGTCAAAAATTAAAATTAATTTTTAGCTATGGTTGCCTAAAAGCCTTAAAAACTTAAAAGAGACACAGCCTGAAACTATAAAAAAAAGGTGTAATAGAATTGAAAGATTTCATTAAGTATTAGGTTACGATACTAAAAGGATGGTGATATTTTTATTAAGTTAGAAATGATGATAGAAATGGGTGATATTTTTATTGGGTATTGTGTTGCATGTTAGAATTTATAAAAATTAAAAAAAAATTATAAATTTTTTTTTACAAATTTTTTCCCTCATTAAATTTTAGCGTGTGTCATATTTTACACTATTTATTTATTTTATTTATTGTTGTTGCCAATCCACCCACGCTAATTGCAATTGGAACGAACGGAAAATGAAGAGAGAGAAAACAAGAAAGTGTGTAGAGAGAGTGAGAGAGAGAGATAGAGAAAACGGACAGTAGCACATGGGCGGTGGGGGTTGAACCGAAAGAGAGCGCACATGCGATGCCTTAGCGAGACAAAGCGTGAGTCTAAACTTGCAGATGCATGTGCCCTTTCTCCTACCACACGGGTGTTCTGTACCTCACTCTCCAATTACGAATATATATGTCTTTGCTTACAAACAAGCGAAATACTTTTGATGTCAACTAGTCGTGATATGATTTTTGAATATGTCAACTGAATGGATTGTGATTTAAAAAGTAATATTTTGGTTTTGGATTTTTTTTTTTGTCTTTTTAACTGTTGCCCCCTCGTTATTATACCGGGTTTTCGAGGGCTACAATGGAAAATTTACTCTCACGATTTGATTGTATCTAATGTGATTTTTTTCTTATTTTATATTAATTGTATTCTAATTAAATATTTTTATTTTTTATTTTTATTTTAAAGTTAATTATAATTAAATTCTATTAGATTTATAATTAAGTCATGACAATTAATTTTTTCACTCTTTGAAACCCATTTTATTTCTACTAAACTCTCGTTACATCTTAGTACACTTTGTATTTACATTTTTAATTGATAATGTTATATTAATTGTATCATTTTTAAAATCATGAGGTGCGAATTCAAGAAAATATTATTTTCCTTTATCCATTAGGGGTCATTCTGGCACACCAAAAAAATGTAATTTTGTATATGAGGCTAGTATGTAACACTTTGTTTGTTAGATGGTGTTTAATAAAAATTTATAAAAATTAGAGAAAATTGAAGAAAAATGGAGAAAGTTGAAAATTTTTTGTTCAAAGTTAAAAAGATGTAAAAATTAAATAAAGTTGATAAAAATCTAGTTTTGTATTTGGTAGAGAAACTGAAAAAGTCAAAAAAAAAAATAATAGAAGTTAATTTTTTTATTTTTTTAGTGTGTCAAACACCACCTTATTAATATCTGTCTCCCTTCATTTTTTTTTTTTTTTTGATTAGTAAGTGGGAGGGAGGGGGGAAGACACCCTGAAAATCGACCCGGGTGGGTGAGGAGGCGAAAGAACCAGCTGCCACTCAGCCAAATGTCATCCTCATTGAAGGTCTATGAGTAAAGATGGATAGAAAATTTTTTAGTACAAGACATAAAGGTGGCTTGGAGTTATAAAAATTGAAATAAAATGTAATTTGACTTACTTTTTGATATTTAGAGTGCAACTAATAAATCATGAAAAAATATAGATGAATAGTAGAATGGTGCATTCTTATAGATAATTTTTGATGTTTTATACAGATTTTTTTTTGAAATTTATAAATATTTTATTGAAATTTGTAGAAATTCACTGAAATTTATAGATATTTATAGAAATTTTATAAAATTCACCTGGTTTGAGATAAAAAAAAAGTTTTGTAGAAATTTTCAGTAATTTTTAGAACTCTAAACACAGCGGAAGTATAATATTTTAAAAATAAACAAAAATCAGAAAATAAAATACTAACTTTTATATGCATAAAAGTCCAAAATAATATCACTAAAACATTTATAAATATATTCAATTTTAAAATAAATATTATTAAAAATATGTAATTAAGATACAATTATACAAGTAGTACTCCAAAAATTAATAATTACATTTTAATGATTCCGCATCCACTCACCTTCACGATCAAATGCTTTACAAACATGTGACTCTGCCACACAAGCACCGATCGTTGCGATTAAGGCCAAAAATTTAATATAGCCGTTGGATGTCGTAAAGATGAAGAAGTTCGAAGCCACAGTCACTGAGGACCCATCCTAACGAAGATGGACCCCACCCATATGCCCTTTAATTTGCTAGTAAACGTGATCGTTATTTGATCAAAATCTAATATAGCGGCTTGATCAAAATCATTACCAAATCATTACCCCACTTCAAATGCTCCACTGGATTAGAATTTCGGGTCATTGTTGTCTTTACCCGGCAGCCCAAATTCAATATTAATAATAAAAACATTTTTTATTATTATTATTATTTACCAAAATTTAACACTTACTATAATCCTCCTCCTCTTACTCGTGCTTTATTTATTGTATGTTTGGTTCTTAACATACCAATGATTTAAAAAAAAATCATAATAACTCAACAATATTAATAAGAATTATGTAAAATAAGTTAAAACCACGTAAGGAATTATTACCTTGAGACTCATATTTTTGAATTTAAAAAAAATACAAAAGTCAATAACAAGTTAATATTATTTAAAAAATATAACAGATTCATTAAATATTTACATTTATGATCTATATAACTGTTAGACCAACAAAAAAAAATATAAGTTCGATTTGTGAATAACTTATTAAAATTTGTTTAAAATAAATTTCTTATGAGATTAGTAAAGATTGAACAAAAATTTTAATTTATTTATTTTTCAATGGATTTATGTTTGATTTGATAAATTTAGTATGCGTTTGACAGTTATGTCTAACTACTCATCTTTACCTATTTAGTTTTTTGACTTTTTTTTTAAATTGACCATTTATTCTCTTATATTTTTAATTTCTTTTAAATTATAAAGATAAAAATATTAACAAAAATTAAAAACTAACTTTTTTCCTTTCTAAATAGATAAAAAAAGTTAGTTTTTTATTTCTCAAATTAAGCCTTAGTAGGTATTTGATGACAAAAAAGTACAATAAAAAAAAAAAAATTAATATAAAAATGATATGCAGTAAAATTTAATTGAAAGAAAAAAAAAATTAGTAAAAAGTTAATAAATTTTAATAAATTTACAAACCAAACACCTTCTAAATATGTGTAAATTCAATTGAACACCATCAAATATCACGGGTTATGGTGTCACACAAATGCGTACCCGACCCGAGCGGCCGCCGTCGTCAAGTATTTGTTTAAATTTAAACCCCGCCTAGACCCCTACTTAATTCACCCCTATATACATTCTCAAGACATCGACAGAACTCAAAATCTTGCTGTAATAAAGTAGAGGATCTCCAATGGCGAACACTCACGTTAGCAGCAACGGCAAGGCCACGCCGGCGTCGCAGTCAGTGAAGCCGACGGCCCTCAATACGTCGTCTTCTTTCAAGTCGCGCAAGAAGCCGGCCGCGTTCTCCCGCGCCGGCTCCGAGGTCGATGATTTCATCAACCTCTTGCATGGCTCCGATCCACTTAAGGTTGAGCTCAATCGCCTTGAGAATGAAGTCAGAGGTTCTTACCCCCCCCATCTCTCTCTCTCTCTCTCTCCCTCTCTCTACTCGAGCAACATGCAGGGACAACGGAAAATGAAGGCTTATATTAGTTATTTTCCCGACAAGTTTCAATTTCCGTGGTAACAGACGGAAATTTTGGCTTTTTCCTTGTATGAGAATTGTACGTAAAAAACAATTTTTTTTTGTTCTGAAAAGTTAAAATCTTCTTTGAATAAATTCTCACATCGCCTTTTAATTTTGCTATTTTGGCTGTTTGTTGCTTTTACATATGTATTTACTACTATTTTCACACTATTTCTTTTTATAAGAAATTTTAATATTAATCATTGTGCATTTCTGTTTGGTGATGCTGGGATTAGTTTTTTGGCCTCTGTTTGTTTGGACTCAAATTAGTCCTACACTCTCTCTAAATTAGAATCTTGCAGTCGAAGTTCTGTTGGATTTTTTTTTTTTTTTTTCATACTTATTTCTCCATCCTGATTTGAAAAAAAAAAAAGAAAAAAAAGGGAAGAAGATAGCACACCCGATTACACTACTACGCAGTAATTATAATTACTCCTCGCTTTAAACTTGTTTATATTTATATGCTGAAGTGTAGGTTATCAATTGCCTTGAGATGGAGCATCCTTTTTTTTTTTGTGGGAATTTTGAATTATTAACATTTTATGAAAACTGCTACTTCAAGATGCAAACAATATTTTGTTGGTAGGATTTGAAGAAAAATAATAATTTGTATAATTATTTGATAAGACTACCAATGATCAAAAAATAAAATAAAAGATTCCATTTACTATATTATATCTGCATGTTTCTCCTTTATGATCATGAAGAACCTAGCTTTGAATATTAATTTATTATGGCATATGGTCAATTTTTTGTTATTGCATTCAAGGGTATGCATGAGGTCAATTGGTTCAGGTTCAATTACACCTAGAACCAAACAGATCACCACATTGAATCGAACCAATCATCACAAAGATCCAAACCAATCTGATTTTATCAGTTGAAAAGGGGTCAGTAATATAGCTATTGATTTTGTGAAGAAAAGTAAGCAAAAAAATCAGGTTGGTGTTCAGTTAGTTTCATTCGGAGCTTGAAAGAGGCAACCGAAGGACCCAACAAAAAATCAGGTTGTGTACTTTTAAGACCTAAGCCAAAATCGAACATCTAAGAAAATTGAACCAAAGTGATCAGATTGGCTCCCTTTTTTGGAGGTTCCGGTATTTGTACGCCCCTACTTGCAAGCAAATGAAACGTTATTAGCTCATTTCCATTAATCAACATTTGTTGAGGCCCTCCTATAAAGCAATTGACGGTGACGCAAAGGGTGTTTAAGTACTTCAAAAAAGAGTTTTCTTTTAAGTCTTCCCCCAAACCCCCTGCCCACGAATATGTACACTTTTAAATGTAGACTGCAGTTAGTCCTGTTATATGATAAGTATATTTTTGTTTCTCCATATCTGCAGATAAAGAGAGGGAATTGGGGGATGCAGTTGCAGAAATCAAAGCATTGAAGCACTCTGAACGTCTGAAGGAGAAGGCAGTAGAAGAGGTATTACAATTCATTTAGCTCCAATAATCTGCCTATGTCAGCACCTTCTGCAATTATTTTTTCTTCTATCAACAAGCTGCTATGTTATGTGGAGGGATATGTACAGGGCTATTTTGTGTGTGCAGCGATACGTACTCCACTTGTATAATTAATCTAGGCGTAAAAAATTTCACATCAGATTTTATTAAAATTTAGGCAAAGATAGTATAAAAAGATGACACATATCTCTGGTTGGCTAGTTATTACTTTATTTTCTTTTCTTTTTTATCAATGCACATGTCTCATTATTTGGAACTATTTCTCTTAATCTTTTACAAGTGGAACCATGTCAATAAAGAAAAATAACGACATGGCTTGCGTGAAAAACTTCAATTTCTTTTTCTTTTTCTGACTGTCGTACACCATCCACAAGATATACAACCAGGCCACAGGCCACTCCAGCTTTGTGCTTGTGTTGTCAACCTGTGTGATGGAAACTGAAGCTAGGACCTGAGTAAGATTGCCTTGGACATCAAGGCAGAAAGACTCAAATTCTTTGCTGAGGTGGATTAATGAAAGGGACAACTCCTATAAAAAATCTCACAGAAATACCCCATGGAAATTTACGAAGAAAATCAAGTGAAAATTGGCAGCTGATGTGAAAAGGAAGGTTTGCATGCAGTCTCGGGTTTGGATTTACACGTTCTCGACACCAATATGTATTTTGGTCAGGGAAGCTCCTAGATGGACCCTTCGCTAGGGCTGGCAAATTGGACAATGATGCTACAAATCAATTCCAATTACAGGTTGATTGGAATTTAAGTTTTGAATTGCAAAAAATTTATCAAAACTCTACAAATCAATTCCAATACAAATTAATTGCATGATTTTATGTCATTTAAGAAGTGTATAAGCCTTGTCACTTGAATCCACACTCATCAAATTACAGGCTAGTATAGAGTCTTGAATTTTATTTATTTTTGGCAAAACCATCAATTGGCAGGGGTGAAAATGTACTGCTTAGGCCTACCTATTTATCAACAATATTACTTGTATGCCCAAACGTACAGGTGCACTTACAAAATTTTCCCACATTTTTTGTAGACTTCTATGGTTGGCTTGATCAACTCAACACACATTATAGCAAACTAATGACATGGAAAATATTAAGGACACTTATCTTTGTGTTGCTTTTGTATACATAGGAAGCTTTTTAGTCTAAAATGATATTGATCTTCCAATCACCTTATATAAAATCCATTACTTGGTTGCAAGGATAAACTACAAGTATGGTGGAAGTTCTCCTTTTTGATTAAAATGTGAACTAGTTTCTCCTTTGCTTTTATTCTTGCATGACTAAATTTCTAAACTATTTGTGTGTGAGTTTAATAAATCAAATGTTTGCTTGGATACATGGGACACAGGTTTGACTTCATAGGCACCGACATGTCAATTTTTAGACAACTCAAGACATGGCATGAATAAGATATGGCAACAAATATATATATATATATATATTATATAATATGTACAAGCATTAAAATATTAAGAAATTATTGTCTATATGCTAAATATTGGAATGTAGTGTGAACTTAGTCCTAAAATTTATCTTAGAAATTCTATGTATAAACAAATTGAAAAATTTAGAATTCTTGAGAAATTTAATGGAGAATTTGTTTTTTTTTTTTTTGGATATATTTTAAGGAGAGATTAATTGTTAATCTTATAATATGTCTTATATCTGCCTAAGTAATAAATGCATGTAGCCCTATTTGTTCAAAGTGTGTCCAGTTTAAAAATACATAAAAATAATATGACGTGTATGAATGAGTCTAAGAAGTGTCGTATCCAACACTTGTCCGACATGGATCTGACACAAATATAGAAGTGTTCAAGAATAAATCTTTTGATGTTTGATTTCTTGCAATTGACGGCCTTTTGATTCTTCCTATGGATGGTTTACCTTGATGTGCTTATGTATTTTTTTCATTGCTTTTGTTCCTTTTTCTCCAATCTGTACAGTTCATATTCAAGTTACAAAGTAAGTAAATGAATAATTGGAGCTATTTGGATAAGAACTAGGTTTATGTATACTTTTGTGCCTTATTCTTCAAGTTGAAAGATCTGTCTTCACTTGTACAAATTTGGTAACAATGAATCAAGCTTAATACTGAACTCTTGAATTAAAAGGTCTTCAATTAAAGCTCTCTTGCATGCTCATGACTATTGTCAATGCCATTTTAGCTAACTGATGAGCTGAAGAAAGTCGATGAGAAGCTCAAAGCAACCGAAGCTCTTCTAGAAAGCAAGGTATGTAAGAAGTGATTCTTGCAGCCTGTTGAAAGGATCCCATCAGGCCCTACACACACACACACACACTTTACATATCCAGTCTTAAATGCATGCACTGATCAACTAATTAATCATAATTTTCTAGAACCTAGAGATTAAGAAGATAAACAATGAGAAAAAAGAAGCTCTGGCTGGACAATTTGCAGCAGAAGCAACCATTCGAAGAGTCCATGCTGCTCAGAAAGATGATGAGATTCCTCCCATTGAGGCCATTATTGCACCCCTTGAGGCAGAGCTAAAACTAGCTCGGTTGGAGGTAAATATCAAGTTTTTCTCGCGATGACTTCTAAATTTATTTCTTTGCTCATGAGTCGTAGCCATGCTGTACTTAGCAATGTTTTATTGTTCACTTGCCATCATCCATTCTTAAATATCATGATTGATATAGAATGGTGTGAAGTAACACTCTATACTTGCTCATGTTCTTCACAGATTATTAGTTGTAAGTTTGTGGGAGAAGGTTAACAATTTATGAAGTTTGGGGGCTAATAAAGTTTTGAGGAAGGGTTTTAGTTGGGCAAAGAATATAAAGTTTTGGGGCTACAACAGTAGAGAAAGAAAGTAACAAAACTAATTAATTTTCATTTCCTTTAGTATCAGTTGAATTAAAATTGGGGAGATGGAGTAGTATGATATTAAATTAAAATTGGGGTGATGGAGTAGTAAACCAAAATATTAATTTTTTATGCACTTCCCCAGAAGATGAAATTTGGATCAGCCACTTATCTCGCCTAGTTCTAGGATTATTATATCACAAAATTCTTAAATGCACAATCTTTGAAAATTTGTCTTAAAACTTGCTCGTCATTGAATCTTGGGTGTAACAGGGATCAGTGGAAAGGACCATTTCTGAAGAATTTTTAAATTGCAAGTCTTTTTTTACTCCTAAATTAAAGAATGCTGAACTAAAGACATCAGCAGCATGTTTACCCAAAGAAACATAGACCAAAATTGAAGCTTGATATTGAGACTTCGCAAGAAGTCGCACCATGAAGTCCCAGCCAATTCCTAAAGTCTTCCTCCTTTAAATTTGTTCCCTTTTGAACTTCTTACAGCCTTTCTAGGTCCCCCTTATGAAAGTTTTAAAGCCATTGTAGGAAATTGTTATTTCTTAATACTAAGTCTCTAATTATTATAAGATTTTGAATTTTCAGGTGGCAAAGCTTCAGGATGACAACAGAGCACTGGACCGTCTTACAAAATCTAAGGAGGCTGCTTTGCTGGAGGCTGAGAGAACTATTGAGATGGCTTTGGCAAAAGCTGCCTTGGTTGATGATCTGCAAAACAAAAACCAAGAGTTAATGAAGCAGATAGAAATATGCCAGGTTTTATTATCTCTGAAATTTCTCCTTTAAGACCTTGCATATGGTTTGGCATCAACTGCTGCTGCACAAAATCTGAGATATTATCTGTTCCTTTGGGTTTAGGAGGAGAATAAAATACTAGACAAAATGCATCGGCAAAAAGTTCAAGAGGTTGAAAAGTTAACCCAAACTGTTCATGAACTTGAGGAGGCCGTTTTGGCTGGTGGGGCTGCTGCCAATACCGTGCGTGATTACCAGAGAAAAGTGCAAGAAATGAATGTAATGAGCAACTATGCCTATATAATTCTTGCAATTGTCTTGAAATAATTGGTGGCCATCCATAGTTTTTGATGTCTTTATGAATCTGGTTCTCACTTGAGATCATATGTAGGAGGAGAAACGAACTCTGGACAGAGAACTAGCTCGTGCAAAGGTTACTGCTAATCGGGTTGCTGTTGTAGTTGCAAATGAGTGGAAAGATGCCAATGACAAAGTAATGCCTGTGAAGCAATGGCTTGAAGAAAGAAGATTCTTTCAGGCATGTTATGGTTCAATTTCAATTTCAATTTCTATTTCTATGATATTTCTAATCCCAATGTTCCTTAATCAATCCAAATGCTAGATTATTACCATAGTCACTAAAGGTGTATTTGGAGCAAGGATTTATGGATGGGAAAGAAAAGCGGAGAAAATTTGAGTTATTTCATTCTCCTTTTCCTAACCTTACCAAAAGATAAATAAAATAATTTTAACATTTTTATTTTATTTTACTTTCCTACCTTTTCTCTCCGCTTTTATTCTCCCTCAATAAATCCTTATTCCAAACGGCAAACAAACCCCAAAGAATTTACATCACTGGTGACGGATGTAGATGCCCTTGGATTCTTGTTTGTTGTCACACTTTACACATATGCCACTTTGATTTCCATATTGTCTTGTCTCATTCTTAATATTTTAAAATAGCATATAACATCACTGGGAACCATCAAGACTCTTCCCAGTGTCTTGTGTAATTCCGTAATGGAATGATATTTTGCAAATCTCTTTCTTGTGAGTATAAAATGAGATGATATTTGAAAGACATGCAAATGACTGGAGAGCTAAAATACACTCGCTGCATTTTCATAATTTACTTTGGAGCATCTTTCTTTGGTCATTTCCTCCTCTTAATGCATACATGTTCCAAGCAGAATAACATAATTTATATATATATATATATATCTGTAGGGAGAAATGCAACAGCTTCGAGACAAACTAGCAACAGCAGAGCGCACTGCAAAGGCTGAAGCCAGTTGAAAGTGAGTAGCTTATTGCTTTCATCCCTTGCTTTTGCTATATCTACTATAGATTTCTCATGCTATTGCCCGCTTGCACAGGAAAAATACCAACTACGATTTAAAGTTTTGGAAGAAAAACTTAAAGCTTCTCCTAATGGCATTACCCCGCATTCCCATTGAAGGAAGAAGCGTAAGCAACGGACTTTCGCGACGCCAATCTGTTGGTGGAGTGGAAAATGTATCCAGGCAATCTTCAAATGGCTTTTATCAAGGAAAGTAAATGTTCAATTCGGGGTCTCTCAGTCCAGTAGTGCTAGTGCGTTACTAAAGAATGCAAAGATCTCATCAAGATCATTCGACGGTGGAAGCCGATCACTGGATAGAGATCAGCCATTTCCTAATGCAACTGAGAAAGATCATGGTCACGCTGATATGGAGATAAATTTAAATTCCAAAATGGCGAGGTGGTTTGTCTGCATGAGAATGGGAATGGAACTGCTATTGACAAAACAAAAGCAGAACATGAAGATTGTGTTTCTGGGATTTTGTATGATATGTTACAGAAAGAAGTTACCACTCTGCGGAAAGCTGGCCACGAGAAAGATCAGAATCTTAAGGAAAAGGATGATGCAATTGAGGTGGGAGATTTTACGTATCAGTCTAGTTTGCCTCTCTCTCTCTCTCTCTCTCTCTGTCTCTATATATATATATACATATATGTTTATACACTATTATTTTTCATGTGTATTATTCAGATGTTGGCAAAGAAGGTTGAAACATTAATAAGGCAATGGAAGTTGAGGCCAAAAAGATGAGAAGAGAAGTAGCTGCCATGGAAAAGGAAGTTGCTACAATGCGTATTACCAAGGAGCAAGATCGAAGGGTGCGACAATTCAGTGCTCCCCGGGGACCTGTAAATGGTGTTCAGTCACATTTGTCGAGGTGATATTTTTATACATATATCTAGTGTTCTTTTTTTTTTTTTTTCTCCCATCATTTGAGCTCTCATATGTCTAGGATCAATTTGAAGGGATTAAATATCTGACAAACTTGTTAAAAATATATAACATAAATATGCATATATGACACTCTGAGTTTTAATCCCTTAAACTATTTCTTGCACATCTTCATGTTTGTGTTCTTTTCCACATCACGTATGTGAAAACGCAGAGAGGTATATAATCATGCGGTTTATTACTATTATGAATACTAAATGTGGGTGTGTACTTATTTTTTTTCAAGTAAATATATATTTTTTAAGTTTTAAATAAATTTAAATAAAAATATTTAAACTCTCTAAATATTAGGTGGTTTTAAATGACATTAAGTAAATAATTTATTCAATTCAAAAAAAGTAAATAATTTATAATTAAGTGACATTTAAAAAGAACAAAAAATGCAAAGGTATTGGATGGTTAAAAAGAGCATTTATAGAATACTAAAAATACAAAATTAAATTTACTTAAGTGATAATGACTAAAAAAAAATTATGTCTATAAAAAAGTATTAGTAGTTGTGGAAAGTTAAGAGGTATTAACGGTTTAAAAAAAAATTACCAAAATGAAGTTTCATTACTTTTTAGCTTTTATCAAATACCTAAAAAAGTTAGTAATTAGATTATCCTAATCTCTCAATTATTTTTAATTCTACTAAAGTAGTGGAGTCACTTCTTCTAAAAAGAGTGGGACATTATTATTATTATGAAGAATTTAAAGTAACTAATTTCTTGTGGTGATCATAATTTATCATCGTAAATTACTCAAAATAACATTGAATCCATATCTAAATTACGTTAAATAAATTGCACCAAATCATTGATTTTAAATTCATAAATACAAACGCAACCTAAGTTTCCTGTAAATGATTGCTTTGTTCCTAACCCAGTGGTCTTTTGGCCATCCAATGTTAATTCTCTGTCTTTGGCCTTGCTTTTATTGAAATTTTACATGTTTTTTATTGATAGTGGCCATTCATGTTAATGGAGCTGACTAGCTTGCTTAATTTTTCAGGAATATGCGAAATTCATAAGTAGCTATCGAGGGTGATTACTTATACAATTTGGGGCTGACATACCAAGACATTTGATTGGAACCGTTGGATAATAAATGTATCTGAAGTATTGAATTTTAATCCAATAGTAGTTACAATCAATGGTCCATAACAAAATTATGTCAACTTCCCATTTCCTTACTTATAACACTAGATAAATGAAAATGCTGAGTTCATGTGAGTAGTCAAAATAGTTGTGCTTTTCCATCGTATCAACCAATTTGTCAATTTGTAAAGATGGTTTTCAATTGTTTCTAAATGTCATACAGATGTATATTTGTGTACTATGCTAATAGTGGAATTTGCTAGTTGTGAAATTGATATCAAAGTGTTGTTTGTCAAAATTCTTGTAAGGAGATACTTGGATAGCTAAAAGTATAGATGATACAGCTTGATTGGTTGACATTGGATTTACATCATTTACTGTAAATAATATGAATTAATGCAGATACTTGTATAAAGAGCATCAATAGGATTTGAAAAAACTATTGTTTGAAAGTTATAGAAACTACCATGTTTGGTTATTGGCCGTTTACAAACCAGTTTTTTTGGTTTCATTATTTGAAGTGTTTGTTATCTTATTTTTGGTCTTATTTCTATAAATCAAGACCTAGATAAACCAAAAAATCTGATGTTTTTTCCAGTAGTTTTCAAAGTAAATTTGTGATTTTTTACTTTTACATGTCAACATATATTAAATTATATACTTATATTTATTTGTATTTGTATTCCTGTACAGTCTCCTTTTTTTAAATCAAAACTTGTGGATGTAATTGCTAAAAACAAATTTTGAATTACAAATTGGTTTCAAAATACTTTTTGAAAAAAATTGCATTTTAAAACAAAAATTATAAAATATACCAAACATGTCAAACTCCATATTATGTAACCAACAGCGCGTTCCTAATAATCACAAGCACCATAATTAATCATAAATAATTTATGATATAGAGTCATACAATCACTTTGGGGCACACAACAATAAACACAATAATAAAATAACCCTAAAAAAATCCCAGTCTATGATTGGGCAACCATACTCCAATTGAATATAGTATGAGCTTACACGTGCCATTACAAATCAATCGGATATTAAAATAAAATTCTGATACAAAATATCTATTCAAGGATCAAAAAGATATCACGTATCAAAATACAATTGGAAATATATCAAACATATCAGTCTTAACTTAGGGGCCAACTAAGTCTCGAGATCAGCACTTGATAATAAAGTTAGGGATGGGAATATAGGTCCATTTGTGCCTATTATGTCAATATACAACTATATGCACTCGTTATAACCTAGCATGTTCCTATCGTCTGTGTCTGCGTAGGTTTCTATCTCATCAAAAGTATAATCATCAGTTTATCCACTTAAAATCTCATTTCCACCATTTTTTACTCATATCATTAGACATACATATGAGATAGGTACTTTTGTAAGATTGAATAGTAGTCGCAATATCAATTTCAAATATACCATCTATCAGTGTCTGCATCAAAGTTTCTAGACCAAGGGAATATTGCTACCCTTAGGCATCTGCATCATCAGTATAGCCAAAAAAAAAAAAAAAGTTTATACCATCCTAAAGCATCTACACATTCTTGAAATTTTGCCGAGGGAAAAAAAAACACGTCACCTTTAACGTTTGCATCGTGTACTATGTTATTGACCCACTGGATACAGTAATCAACTTATATGTAGGTCTAAGAACTCTCACTAATGGGTATGTATGCCAGCTACTTTATAGTAACTCTCAACCACAAAATTAATCTCTAATCAACGACATTATCCACAATTTGATTTCCATTTTATTAATATCATATCATTACATTAACATAATACATGATTCGTAGTCTCATTTCAACACATCATCAATCCATATATGAACATTCATAGTTTAAATATGTTTTAAATTCAAAACAGGCCAAAATATGCATAGGGGGCCTTAAGCTTATGCCTAGAGATGAGGACTCCATGTGCACGAAAGCTAAACTAGCATTCCCAGTGCAATAGACCTAATTTGTTACACATAGAAGGCATTGGCCAAGGTATGTCTTGCGTAAACAAGAAGATGCACGCATGCGCGAGACGAAATCTTGTGCGTACGGGGAGCTATATGCAAGGTGTACACACGAGATGGTTAACATTGGGTTGTACACACAATCATTTATAGGCATATGCATGAGTGAAAACTCTACAACTATAGAACCACAACCCCTATTTTGGACAAGCTTTAACTTCTCATAACAACTAATACTTTTTATGAAAATAAAAAAGAAGTAACTGCCACTTAATTTAGTAAATTTAATTTTGTATGTTTAATATTATTTATATGCCCTTTTTAATTACCCACTACTTTATATTTTTTTATCTCTTTTAAATGCCATTGAATTACAAATTATTTATAAATGCCATTTAAAACTAATCATTATTCATTTATTATTTATTTTTTTAACATTTCTACAACATATATTTCTTTAACAAAATACATTGCAATCATTTGAAGATAAATTTTATTTTTTAATGATATCAAAAAATACTTTTTAGAGTATTTTTTAGAAATATGAAAAATTTATTTTTAAACGTTTTATTTTGAAATAAAAAGAGCCAAAATTATGACTAATATGTTGCAAATGAAAATTATTTTGGTTGAAAATTGTTAAAAAAAAAAATACTTATGTTAGTATGATTTGGAGAGAAGATAAATTAAAAAGAATAAAATTTTTTTCTACTTTCATGATTGATTTTTGAATTTAGAGTGAATAAAAGGAAAACAAATATAAATCAAAGGGATCCCATTTTTTTTTTTTTAACTTTCTCCTTAGTCTACCTTTTTTTATTTTTTCTTCTTAAAGAATCAATCAAAACGTGCATTTAATTTGGTCATTGTATACATATTTTATGTTTTTTTTTTTTAAAAGTGTATATTTAATTTAGAGAATATTTTCTAAAAAATATACGTGATAGAAAATTAAAAATAATAAAATGTCATCTTTAAAAAATAATAAATATATTTTTGAAAACAAACTTTTTTTTCTACTTGAATTTTTATATTTCACTCTATTTTACTCTCACTTTTTGCTTTTTCATGTTAAATATGTCTATAAATAATTGCCCACTATTTAAACTCTTTGCGTGCGTTTGGTGCACTGATTTTTGCTGAAAATCTCTAAAAGTAGTTCATTTTTTATCTCATTATACGAATTACAAACTCATAACTTATTTTTACTTTATCTCGTTTTATCTCACTTTTGTCACTCCAAACATACCCGTTATCTCAAATGAAATAATAACAGGTTTCATTTTCTTTTATTATTTATCTATGATGTTTTGGATTAGATTTTGCTATCGTATTTTAGAGTGTTCTAAAATAGTTTGGAGCATGTTAGAGAGTTCCAAATTTTTTCAGTATGATTTAAAAATTTTAAAAGTCACTAGAATACTCTAGGTTTCTCTATAATATTTTAGAAGTTAAGGAAATTTCTAAGAAATGTCTTGAATACTATAGAATATTATAAACTAAAATATCATAGAACCTAGGGTAGTTTATGGAAAGTGTTGAATATTTTAGAAAATTGTAAAATTCTCTATAAGTATTATAAATATCTTAGATATTTGACAGATGATTCTAGAACCATAATTTCAATCGTTGGATCAAATCAATTTCCATTATCCATTAAGAAAGTGAATGAATATAAATAGGGATAGAGTTTGTTTATTTATATGAATCGTTAGCATTTAAGTTCTAAACATTTAAGTAAGTAGACAATTTATTAAAAAAAAAAGTTGTGTGTCTAAATTTTACACAGGTCAAGATAATCTTTTAGTAACTATCACTTTAATTAAGTAAATTTAATTTTTTTTTTTTAATATTCCTTAAATGTCGCTTTTAACCACCCATTATCCTTATTTTTTTATATATTTTTTAAATTTCACTTAATTATAAATTATTTACTTAAACACATTTAAAACCATCTAATATAGGGTTTCAATGAGTCGAAGAGAAACCCTAAGAGGCAATTACTATGTGGACTTGGAAAAAGAATTTTAATACATGCGCTTGTGAATAAATGATCTAAAGGTGGTTGGGTATCATAAGTCACGATGTTGGGGCCCACTAACCCTTAGAGCAATCACACGTTCACGATCAGGAGGACTTTGTCACTATTTTTCACGCGCTGTGCTTAAGGCTTAAGCAGCGAAGAGAATTATTATTGGGATAAATTACACATAGGTCCCTAAACATTTAAATAATTACATATAGATCCATCAACATTTAAAATCTACAAATACAACTTATCTAAAATGTTTTTTTTACATTTATATATATAATAATTAAACAATATACCAAATTCAACTGGAGTGAAACAATTTACAAAACTAGGCTACATGTTGTCGACGGTAATGACGACACCCTAATGTCATTCCCACTACTGACGATGCCACATTCTCCCAACCCCACTAGTTTGTTGCTCAAATCAAGCTCATACCTAATTGCCTTGATGAAAGTCCCATTGCTGTTGCTGAGAAGCATCACTTCGTCCCCCGATGTTGAGGTCTTTCTTCCACGCCTTCATCACGAAAAGCATCGTTGACGGGGATGCAAGCGATGGTGTCCACCGCTTTGGCTTTCAGCTCCGCCGCCTTCTTGATGAACCCCGGGAGGTGTTTCTGCAAGCCGGTGGGGGGTGAATGCTCTTGGGACGGCGAAGAGAATTGTCTTTTTGTTCTTGGTCAAGTTGGAAATAGTAACGGTCTGTACCTCATCAGCGGAGTCAAAGTAGCCAAAAGTGGCCTCCGAGAGCTTGTCGCCGATGGAGATGGTGGCGGAGATTTTGGGGGTGCTGGCTGCGGTAGTGGAGAATTTGGGGGGTGTTAGGCAGTGGCAGAGTTTGAGAGGGAGTAGATAAGAGGAGGAAGAAGAGGAAAGTACAGTTAAAGGGAGAGTTTTGGGTGTGAGAAGAGAGGTAGTGGAGGAGATAAAGATGGATTTGGGCTGCAAGAGCAATCGTGACACAGTTTGAGCTGCTGTGGCTGCCATGCTATCGGAAGATGTCGTCAGTGCTACTGATGACGACACCCATCCTACTTTTTGTAAATTGTTCCATTATAACCGATTTTGGTATATTGTGTGATTTTATATATATTAATGTAAAAAAGTCTATCTTAAAAAGTTACTAAGTTGAACCCTCTGTTAAGTTTCCGTTGAAGTTATAGTTAAAATAATGATGTTAGCTAAAAAGTAACTTCAATATTTCATTTTTACCCTTCTTTTACAAATATATACACATCAATCCCGGTAAAATAGAGCTGAATCATCCATTAATCTAATTCAAGCCCAGATAAGGTGAATCAGAGTTGGGGTGGCTGCCATTGATTTCGGTATAGAACCGAACATAGAATTGGAAGCTAAAGACAAGTTTTGGAGGCACATGAAGTCCCCAATTGAAGTGAGTAGCCGGTTATTCAAAGAGAGATTCAAGAGCTGGAGGCTTTCGAGGAGAGAGGGAGCAAAAGAAAGAGAAAGGAAAATAATGAATTTCTGGCAAACCTTGAGGCTTTAGGGCAGAGGGAAGAGAGAACTTGAATGCAGAGGAAAGAAATTTTAAGGGTACTGAGAAAAATGTAACAAAAATATAGAAATTCACGACTTTGTACCTTAAATTCTTTAAAACTAACAAAAATTTTAAAAGAACATGAACTGAAAAATGACCGTAACTTTGGCAGTTGGCTTATTTGAGTGGAGTTTTTCTTGCTCTGAGAAAAAAACAAAGCATAAAAACTCCATTACAATTGGCAACAAGAACCAGTGAACGATGAATATTTTCAAATCCGGAAGAAAATGCAGGAAAGAGCCATAAATATTCATTTCTTATTAATATTTTATATTTTTTAATAATAAAAAACCCAATAAAGCCTCCATATCTAAGAGGACAGAGACAACAATGAAGCAGGGATTGGAAATGAGAATCCCTAGCGACGGCGAGATCGGACCGGAGAGGCATGACACCAGAGACCATCAAATCGGCGAGATTCTACGAGTGGCTGATTGTGGATGTCAAGAGATTGAAGGGCCTTGAGTTGTTTTGGGTCAAAAGTTAGAGGGACAAACGCAATCCACCATCCACGAACCATCCACCCAATCATAGGGAGGGTCCAATGTCGGAAGGCAGTTTGAACAGTTTTTCATGTCTTTCTTCTTTTGCTGTTCAGTGCCCTGGAATCAGAATTTCTTCGGCGCAAACTTTTGGACTTGTTGTGCCTCTAGTAGAGAATTGTCGTCGGAGAATGATTTCCCAATGCCGACGATCACCACCAACATAGTCGATCTCTGATATCCCAAACAGAAATTGGCTTCTCTTAGATGAATGAGCTGAACCGAGGGAAGTGATTGAATTTGGGTTTTGAATTGAATTTATATATACACTCTGTATATGCACTTTACTGTTGAAAGAGCAAGAAGGAATGGAAGTTTTTTTTTTAATTAATTAATTAAATTAGGGATAAATTTTTTTTGGGTAAATTACGTCTAGCCCCCTGAACATTTGTAAAATTACACATGAATCCCCTCAACATTTGAAAAAGACATTAACCTCCCTTATTTTAAAATGTTTGTAACCCCGACCTCCTTCCGTCTCCCTGCCGTTAGGATTTGACCTAAAAATGATGACGTCAGCAATAATGTGTTATCAAAATACCATTTTTACCCTTTTGTTCCCTGTTAGCATTTGTGAAATGACTCAAATGCCCTTTAAATAAACCGTTAGGCATTGTAAAGCATTAAATCCCTCCCTTCTCCATCTGTGACAATGCCCAACTGAGAAGTCAGAATAACCCGATCTCAGACGACACCATATCTCGACTTAATCTCGGTTGAAGAACTAAGCTAAGCTCCATTGATTCTCTCTGTCTTTTGCCAGATTTCTCCCTGTTAGTTCGCTCAACGCCTCTTTTAGGTTAGGGTTCACCAAATTTGTTAAACAACGTTCGTTATAAGAAAGGTATAGTAAATTTTTCTTCGTCTATTGTTGGGTTTTAACTTCCATTTAATATTTTTTTGTATTAAAAGAAAAAATTTGAATTTGAAGTTGAGTGATGCT
This sequence comes from Vitellaria paradoxa, assembly GCA_019916065.1. Classification (NCBI taxonomy): domain Eukaryota; kingdom Viridiplantae; phylum Streptophyta; class Magnoliopsida; order Ericales; family Sapotaceae; genus Vitellaria; species Vitellaria paradoxa. The sequence continues at coordinate 18,422,649 of CM034234.1, read as the reverse complement.
ACTGGAATTTGAAATCTCCACATGATACTCTGGTTCAATTTGTTGGGCATTTAATTTTGTCTACTGTTTTGATAAGTAAGAGTTTTTGGAAGATGATTTTTTTTATTCTTTGTTTTAATTGACTTTAATGTGGGCTTGATTTGTGAAATTTGGTTGTGATGAATAAATTTAGAGAGTTTAACATTGGGGATCCTTTGTTGGAATTGATATCATATTGAATGGAATTATGTGGTTTTTGTGTTGTTGAAATAATTTTTTAACTGCCATTCTCAGAATTTATCACCAAAAGAAAATAATTTTTTGCAATTAAAATTTCAAACCCACTACTGACATTGCTGCTAAACTAAGGGTGATGAATTGAAATGAGAGATTTATATTAAAATAAAGGCTTATAAATTTCGGGCAACCAAAATATGAAAGAAATGAGGGATGTTTGTTTTGATTGAAAGACAAAAATAGTGTACTCCTCATAAAAGAGGCTACATTAAAGGTATTTGAAAAAATGCACTTACCAAAAAAAAAAAATTTTAAAAAATGCCACAAAGAAGAATTTTTTGTGTTTTTATTCCTTTTTTTTTCCCTTTGTCTATTTTTTTCCTTACATGATAGTAACATGTCAACAAACAGCAGTGGATGTAGCAATCTGAGATTGAAGTATCGTAATAGGCAGTGTAGATGTGGAAAAAGAGCGGCTGTTGCTATTTCGAAGTCGGTAGACAACCCTGGCAAACTTTATTTTAGATGTGCTAAGAGGGAATGCAATTACTTTTCTTGGTACACTACTCCACCCATGGATAAAAACCGATAAGTTAAGCAATTAATTGAAGCCAATGAAGCGATGCCTTCCTATGTAATCAGTGAATTTAGGGAATTCATGCAAGACTTCAGAGTTTGGAAGCTAACCAAGAAGTTCTAAAACTTATCTTGTTCTCAACTGTAATTGTCATGGGAATGATATTCATTGTGTTGTAATATTGGCAAAAATACTTTAATAATTAGTCCATTGTAAATGTTCATTTTGTATGATGAATTTGTAATTGTTAGTGATCGTTGAGTTTATTGACTTACAATTATGTTGTATTATGAATATGAAATTATTATTGATCGTCTTTCGTTTATTAATAGTGAATTATGCTTATGAATATAAATTGATAGTGATCCTCTTCACTTTATTAATAGTGAATTGTGCTTATTAATAGTGAATTGTGCTTATGAATGAAATTGATAGTGAATTGTGCTTTGGCAAAAAGTTGGTGACATTTGTTGATAGAAGTTTATGCCTTATCTGTTTGCAAATGGTGACAAGAAAAAGAATACTCTCCAGTGATAGTTGAGTGTTGAATAAATTTGGGCAAAAAACTTTGTTGCAACCTTATATTTGGTTGGTAAACATTAAGCTAACATTTTCTTGAACCATTCATTACAAACAAAACATTTTGCATGAACAAAACACACTAAACTATTCAACAATTAACACACATACCCATTTTGATTCAAATTTCACTCTTTCTGATTCAATTAACACACATACCCTTTTTGATACAACATAGCTGTTTATTTAGACAAACAACACATTCATACATTTTGATCATTTTTTTACCTCCAGATGAGCCACATTTAATCCTTTTCATGGACTATTCAATAAACAACATAGCTGCATTTTGACAAAACAAACCTGTATATTTTGACAAACAACACCCACACATTCTGATCATTAACATCCCCATTCAATTACAACACACTGATATCATCCACATTATATGAAGTAGCCATTAAAGAAAACTAGCTAATTAACTTGACAAATTGCATAAACTTGGCAAAATATTTCCATTAGTAACATTAACCATCCATATACTATATATCAATCCCATTAAACAAAAAACTTCAGTGGGCTTTTACATTATCCATCCATTTCAGGTACAGATCAATCCCACTAATCAAAAAACTAAAATGGGCTCCTGCACCATTGTCCCATGTATACCAAAACAGAAACTATACCCTTTTATCATGTATACCAAAACCCAACCAAAAGTATACCACTGTACCAAAAAGAAGGGCTACTATATCCATCTATAGCAAAAATATGTTAGTAATGTACCAAAATTCATGATTCATAACAATCAAAAAAACTATTGACGACTTTTACTGCGGAAGATTGTGAAGGTTGTGGCGGGGGTTTGCTGAAAACTGCGAAAGTTGTGTTAAAGGTGCTATTACTGAAGACTCTGACTACCTTGGTGGAGGTGCTACTACTGGAGTTCTTCTCGGCCTTTTTTTAGCTGGCCTACTACCGGATTTAGTGGCATCTTTTTGTTTCTGTTACAAATGGTTGCAACCTTGTTAATATTTAATTTAACTAAACAAAATTAAACAACTTCAAACAAATTGCAAATAGTATCTTACCTTAATAGGAGCTCTTTGGCAAGTCCGACTGTTATGCCTGATATGTCTATAGTTTTTACCAGTTATACTATGCCATTTTCTTTGAGTACTTGTTCCGGCAACAGGCTTATCCTCTTCTTTTCTTCTGTTCTTCCTTGGCCAACCTAGGTCTTCTAAGTTGGGGAGGTTCAATCAAATCCCCATGAACCTCACCCTCCCACATTGATTCATCGAGGATACGATGAATAATCCTTTCATAAGTCTCTATGTACTTAGCTTTACTGAAAAATAGATCACAAAATTCTCCATGCACACCCTTTTAAACAATAAACATGCTGCCACATATTTGCAAGGTATGCCAATAACAGACTAACCTCCATAAGAACAGTTCTTCCTGTCTAGATACACAACATACCTTGTTTGTTTATCTAACACCTCGTACTCATCTCCACTAGCATATACAACATTACATGTCTGACTCTCTTGACTAATTTTCTCTAACTTGGTCCTTGTATTTTTAGTGATAACACCCTCCCATGTAGAAGCTTGCTGGAACCTATCACGAATTCTTCTCATCATTTTACTTTGAATCCCATCAAATAAAGTTAGAATAGGTTTACTTCGTAACTCACCTATCCAGTTATTAAATGACTCGATGAAATTATTGGTAAGGTGATCTACCCTCACAACAGGATTAAATTTATGTTTGGCCCACAATTCTAATGCGACATTCATCATCCACTTATGGGCAGTTGGTCATACAGTTTTAATATACTCCATTACCCTTCTAAACTCAGCGGCATTGTATGCCTTAGCAGCTGCCCAGAAGAGGCTCCTTAATTGGATGCCAGGGTGAGATTGTCTGAAATTGCTGTATAAATGTCTCACACATCATTTTTGCATTGCACCCGGAAAGAATTCATGAATTGCAAGCTCGATTCCCTTAACAGAATGTTGGTTGTAAAATTTAGTATATAGTTCAATTGTATGGGAAAAAAAAAAAAAAAAAAAGAAACTATTCAGGCAGCATGAACATACAAATTACTTTACAAATCCTACGAGTGTTGAAATCATGCATAGAATTAGAAAACATAAGTCAATAGATGTGCCACCCCTCACGGAGTACTAGAATTGTTACACCTGAAGTTGAGCTGAATCTCGGTTATAGGTTTCCCCCAGGAATTGGCACATGATGTCATGCAGCATTAAATAGAACAGCATAGTAGAATAACACAATTAGCAGTATGCAGCAAGAAACACAATTCAGCATAACACAATTTCACAAAATTTCAGGTTAGAACAATAACAAACTAGCAGAAAATTGTGATGCGATAGCAGACAATCATCACAAAATAACAGTTTAACATGGAAGTATAAATGTGTAAATATCACACTAGCATGCAACATGGAACACAATTTCAAGTAAGAACAATAGCATACCAGTAGGATAACACAGCAGCAAAAAATTAGAAGAATAACATAGTAGCTACAGTTGAAAATTTTACATACCTTCTGGTCATCTAACATGAATATCCATGGCTTGTCAATCCCAATGCAAGTTTGCAGATTGTCCATAAAAAAGCTCCAACTATCTTTATTTTCAATCTTAACCACCCCAAAAGCAACAGGAAATATTCCTTCATCCCCATCGAGTGTAATTGCTGCTAATAGGACCCTACCATATGGACCTTTCAAGTGGCAGCCATCTAAACCAATAAAAGGCCTACAGCCTTTTAACAACCCTGTCACCACTGCCTCATAGCTGATAAACATTCTAAGGAAGAAAAGGGTTTGGCTGCCCAACCACTATTTCATATTGAATTTTCACTACACTACTAGGATTTGTCCGTCGTATTTCAATTGCGTACATAGGGAGCTTTCTATAACTATCTTTAAAGCTTTCCTCAAGTTGATCCATGGCTTTCCTTCTTGCTCTATACAGTTGCATTCGACTGCACTCAATCCCAAATTTCCTAAGTAATTTAGATTTCATAGCTGCCAGCGTCATAGTAGGATTCTTCCTTAGCCTCTCCCTCATTTTGTTAGCAATCTATGCTGATGTGGCCTCGGAATTCTTAGGATTTGCAACACAGTTGTGCGACAGAAAAATCGACTTAATTTGGTATGTTGTGCCATTGCCCATGGGTGATGCATGAATACGCCATTTACAGCCATCATTCCCACAGTAGGTAGTGGCCCTCATTTTCTCATTTTTCTCGACAAGCTTAAATCCCTCCTGAACAACATAATCTCTAAGTACATCCCTGAAGTGGTACCCATTGTCAAACATCAATCCTTTCTCCAATTAAATATTTTGTTCTTTTTTCTTAACATAAAAAACTCTCGCAATTTTTTCCCAGAAACATTGACCTCAGAATCATCAGAAACATAACTCTCCACATTATCATCTCCAACATCTTTTCCTTCACATTCTCTACTAGTACTTGTCTCACTCTTACGCTCACTGTGAAGACTGACTTCATCACTATTAGAACTCTCAATAGTAGCATTATCTGAAAAAAATGATTCATTGTTAGAATCAGATGCAGGAAAGTCTCCACGTTCCAACGCTGTCTCAGGTGCATGTACTGTACTGCATTTTGGCCCAAACTCAGGCGAAGAGACCCCATCGCATTCTGCTACAGCCTCAGGCACAGGGGCCTCACTGTATTCTGCCTCAACCTCGGGTACATAGGCCTTACTGTATTCTGCCCCAGCCTCGGGTATAGGGTCACTACCACAGGCTGCCTCAAGCAACAAACATGTGGTTGCCTGAGGTGGTTGACCTTTATGTGGTCGACCTTCGCCTTTGCACTTATCAAATTGTGTTGGTGGTGGGCATTCGGTACTTACTTTATCAGGGCCATCCAAATTAACAACCTCTACAAATATGTTTATCTCACGCTTTCCCATAATATGAAACATGTCAAGCAAGTCATAGTCACTCTCGATGTCAAATCTAACTATCCTCATTTTGTAGTACGTTTCCACGGCAACACCAACAGAGGAAGGAATATCATACAATGCATGCTCCCATATGTCATCTATAAGATCTAACCTAGAGTATCGATTATGATCCAGGTTCCTAATTCTAAATACATTTTCCCCATAGTGTACTAAGATATCATAATGTGTAAACAACGGAGCCATTTGTTACCTATAAAAAATTATTTCAGTAAATAATGGACATAACATATATTAAACACTCAACGCTTATTAAACGATCAACATAGCATATATCAATAAATAATGAACATAAAATCAAATCAATTATTCAACAGCTAATATTAAATAGTTAACATATTAATTTCTTAAACGTGCCACCCCTCACGGAGTACTAGATTTGTTACATCTGACGTTGAGATGAACCTCGGTTACAGGTTTCTACTAGGAATTGGCACAAAATTAAAATTTAAACACAATAATTCAACAGCATTCCTCAAATCATATTAACAGGCAAAATATTAAAGGAAACATGACAATCCAGCATTCCTCAATAAAACACATAAAAAGTCACAATATGTAATAGTTGTCTACAATTACCATTCTCAGAATTTATCCAAGATTAAAGGAAACATGATAATCCAATGTTACACATGAATAAATGAAATAGATTAGATTTCACAATATATCTGACAAATCTTAACTTATCACACAAAAAAATCTAAAGCAATTTCATAAAACATTTTCATATAAATAATCTAGTGCATTTATAAAATGATAGTACAAGATTGGACAAAATTAGTTGAATTTATCAGATTGGACAGGAATTTGAAAGAATCAAAAACAAATTCAGGCTAATAAATGATAATACAAGGAAAATTGTAATTCATACCAATATGGTCATATGATCACTTAGCATGTGGTAAACCCTAAAATGAAGAATAGGAATTGATTGTTCACACCACTAATTTATACAAGTGAATTGATTGTTCTTTCCATCAACTGAAAACAGTAAATTGATAATGTCCTAAATGCACCCCAAATTGAGAAACCTTAAACTCTACTTACATTCCCAAAAAACCTAACCAAAAATAGAAGAAAAACCTTAACCCAACCACAAAATACATCCCTATTGTAAAAGAAAACTCGAATTCCAGAAAACCCTAAAATTCTAGAATTTTCCAAAACATTAAATCAATAAAATATGGATACAAATCTAAAATTCCATAATTCCCCCTAAAATTCCAGAATTTCCCAAAACATTAAATCAATAAAATATGGATATGAATCTAAAATTCAGAATTCCAAAATTTGCGAATCTAAATCGTAAAGAAAATATGGATATCGAGTCCAAAAAAGACATACTTGTAACAGCAAAACCTAACCCTGGCCGTTTCAAGAACAATAACAAAGGACAAGATGATGGTCTGTTGATACAAGAATGAGAAGAAACAAATATTAAATTGGTATTTGATCAATAACAGAAAACTTAAGCCTAAATCAGAAGGAAAATATGAATATTGGGGTCATAAGGCGAAGAAATACATACCTGCGTACGATTGATGATGATTCGAGCACACGATTGATGATGATCAGAGCATATGACTAATGAATCGATCGGATAAATGAAAACCTTATGTTCACAATGGCTCGGTGAACCTACTTGTTTTAGAGAAACCCTAGTTGGTGGAGGGAGTTAGGGGAGATGATGGGTTTCAAAGAAACCCTAGTTGGTGGAGAGAGTTAGGGGAGACGATGAGTTTCGTCAGAAGCGAGGGTTACAAATGTTAAGTCTTTAACGTTGGAATACCCTTTTACTAATATAAGGGGTATATTTGACTTTACACCACTAGATTTAACGCCGTCATGTGAAAAATTAACGGAAAAGGTCGGGGTTACAAACATTTCAAAATAAGGGAGGTTAATGTAATTTTTAAATGTTGATGGGATTCATGTGTAATTTCGCAAATGTTTAGGGGGCCTAGATGTAATTTACCCTTTTTTTTTTTTTTTACAGTAAAATTTTAGTAGAGGTAGGGTCATAACTAAATGGGTCTGAGTCGACTTTTCAAGGTAACGAGGTATTAGTAAATTTTAAATATTAAAAAGGTTTATGTGTAATTACTTAAATTTTTAAGAAATTTATATGTAATTATCATTTTTTTTATAGATGCACTTCAATCTTTTTTTTTTCCCATATTTATAAAAATATGAGGAATGGAGTATGGGATCTAAAATAGGATATTTCTTTTATATATATTATAGAAATTGTTCATGCCTTAATTTAATTTATAAAAAATTCAAATGTAAATTTGAAAACAACTTGCATAAAAAATTGTAGAAGCAACACGCAAAGATAAAATCATTAATAAAAAAAATTAAGATATTCATACAATTTTTAATAAATATGTAAAATTTTATTATAACTATTATAATATTTAAAAAATAATAATTTAAAAATTTTTTATAAAAAACTATTCAAAAAGATGGTAAGAGTAAAGAGTGTATTTTTATGTGAAATGACCGAAAAAGTAATTAAAGTGGAGAGAAAAATAAGTAATCTTAGCTATTGAACAAATTTAACGGTTAAAAATATCCCAAATTTAAATTTAGACTTATTTATTATATAAATTTACAAGTGTTTTAATAATTTTTATTTTAAAATTGCTTGATAATTTATTTAAAATAATATATATATATATAATATATATATATATTACTTAAAAAAATCACACAATTTCTGATTTAAAAATAAGGCAAAGCAATATATATATTTATATCCAAGTAGTCGAATCATTGATGGATGATCCGACTGTTAATTGGATCCATCAAGCCTAGCACAAAACACCGCACTGTTTGAAGTGGTTAAAAACAAGAAAAAAAAATAAAATGTAATTTTAGGTAAATTTTGATATTTTGTTTTTTTTTTTCAAATTATGTTTTTTAGAGATGAATAGTGCTAAACTGTTAGAACGGTTCTCCAAATCTGTTAGAACATATTCAAAAATCTAGAGTTTGTGTCTTGCATTGTAACCTTTGGCCAATTTGTGAGAACGGTTTTGGTCAATCCATTTTAATGGTTTGTATGAGTCACTCCACAATGCTATTCGTTCAAAAGTTTTGGTGTCAGAGAACATGATTATCAAAAAAAAATTTCTTACTCGATTAATCTCTTATTAGGGGCTGATTGGATGTTACAAAATATGGCTCCATAAATAATATACCCTTATAAGCTTTGATGTGATGTTTTTTGCTTGGTTAGGGAAGTAAAATTTTTCCCTCTAAAAATTATCCTCCCTTCTTAATCTGGAAGAAGGTGTATTATTTGGAGAGGGTTTGAGCTCCCCAAAAATTATCCCCCTTGTATGGACTAAATTGGACCATTATGCCCCTTCTCATCCCCCTTCTCACCTACAAAATGTATTTTTTATTAGAAATAAATTCTTTTTTTTAATGAAAAATGTATCAAAAAATTATATTAATAAAAATAAAAAAATATAATTTTTTCTAAATAGGGGTCGTGTGATTAAAAAATATATATCTTTTCAAATAGGAGGTGATGTGATTTTAAGATAATAATATTATTTTTTAGCAAATATAATAATATTATTTTTTAGCAAATTTATACAAAATTACACATATATTGATTTTTTTAAATAAGGAGAAAAAAAATAAACGACTAAGGAAGTTTAAGATAAATTGGGATGTTATTGTTACAAAACTAATTTATATATTTTATAAAGTTTAATTTATTAATAACATAATTTATTTATAATTAATTTGTCTAAAATTAATTTGTACTAGTTGGTTTTCACATTATTAATTAACATAAACATATAATTAAGTTTGGGTAACCAATTTAATTTAATGGATAATCAAGTTTGGGACACCACAAGGGTAAAAGAGTCATTTGACTGTTTTTTCCATCATTCACCTCCTCTTATTTATAAAAAATCCAAACCAAGTCAAAAATTATCCTCTCATAAACATCATATCAATGTGGGCCAACTCTAAAAATAATACTCCTCTTATCTTATAGCCCTCTAAAACTTATCCCCTTGAAATTTTAGCACCATCTAATCGGGCCTTAGGGTTGGATTTTTTTTAGTGAAATATTTAACTTTTTTGGAATTTGAAAAAATAAGAATGTTTAAATATGTAATAAAGAATTTTAGTGGTTTTTAGATATATATTTTATTTTATTTTTTTGACACGCCAAAGGGGTAGGGTTTGGAGGGAAAATTAGAAAGAATGTTGCCGCGGGGAGAGGGTTTTATATTATCTTCATTCATAACACTCACGACACAGCATAGCCCTCAAATCAGCACCTCAATTCAATTTTCTTGGGCGAGAAGAGGCGAGAAACTTTTTTCCTTTACTTGAATGGCCTTTCTGAAACCTCCTGTCAATTTTGCTCTTCGACTAATGGCCTCACGCTTTATCGCCTCCTCATCGATTCACTCCCGGGGCTTTTCTCTCTCATCTTCCTTTCATTTTTCTCGTCCCTCGCTTCTCTTCAGAACCAGGTACTCTTTCTATGCTCTGTTTGGTTTCTGAGAAAACTTTGGAAAACAAAATGGGATGTGCTCTTTACTACTTGGCCTTGTGTGTTGCTCTGCTTTTCCACTAGAAAAAAAATGGGAAATGGACGATATTTTACGCATGTGTTTTAATGTATTTTCACGTACTTCCCAGAAAGAGCTTAAATGTTTAAGTACTCATTATAACTAAGAAGATCGAAAAGGAATGAAATTTGGATTTCTTTAATTTTTTGGCAATTTTTGACATTAAAGAGTATTAACTACCAATGCCTAGATAGTGAGGCTCATCAGAAATTTGGGTTTCTTTCCCTTCCTGCATTTTCTCACCTGCCAAACGGAACTATTATTGGGTTTAATTATTGTTATCATGTTACTGATTGTCTTAATTCTCGTTTCAGGACCCCTTCCCGGTTGAGAAGGGTGTCATCAACTGGGTTTTTGACTAGAAATGCATTGTCTCCAAGGGCTTTCATGTCATCAAGTATTTCAACAGAAGCTTTTCAGGAAAGTGCGAGTTCAAAAGCTTATGGATCTGAACAAATTCAGGTAACTTAGTGGGTTATAATGGTAATACTAACCAGCTATCAGCTGAAGAAAAGAAAAAGAAGGATTGGAGGAAGGGGAACCCGTGTTCTTCTGGTTCTGGTGTTATTATATGCACTCTTTATCTTCAAACTGTAACAAACGTGTCTATTTATATCACCAAAATGAATCAATGACTAACTAGGTATTCTTGGTACGACATGGAAAATGGAAATGAGTGTGCACTGCATTGTCCTTTCTAGCAATTGGTGTGAAGCTTGAAGTGATCCGTTTGTGGAGAAGCTCCCTTGGAGCACATGCATTGAGACCAGACCATTCAATAGCAACCCCAACTTGGAATTCTATTTCATCATAGTTTTTCTTCAATTTTGATATGGACTATTGGTGCTGGTCAAATAGGTTTACCCAATGTACCCTCAAATGTAGTAGTTGTGGGTTTTCATCGTAAAAAAAAAATTGTGCGTTCTGAGCTTTGGGGCACAGTTGGTTTTTTTTTTTTTTGTAAGGCATGTATTATTATTACTTTGATATCTTAACAATGGATGCAAAAATCGTGTTGAGTCATGCAGTTACATGATGGACTTGAGCCTTCTTACAGTAGCTAAGGTGTTAACTGTATTTGACTGAATTCAATGGAGTGGTGGGAATATAAAGAGCAAAGAGACCAAATGGTTGTTTATAGGTTGTCAAGTTTGAATTACAGTTGAATTTTCAAGTCTTTCTTCCTCATGTCACACTGATAAATTACTATCAACTGTAGAGAATGTGGGATTTCATTTGAACAATTTTAACAAATCAATAAGAAAGAAACTTGTTTATCATTTACCTACCAAAAAAAGATGGTAATTGTTTGCTATTATAAATGATCAATGCTAATTGGTTTATTCTATTGATTTCAATGAGAGAGAACCAAGCAAAGGCTTTTCTGGATGTGGGTCTCAAATTATCGAGGTTGAAGAAGTTTTTTATATGCTTTCTTTCACATCTTTACGAGAACATGCAACTTGTTCTTGTAATTCACCAAATGACTAAAAGGAGAAAAACTTGTTCTTGTAATGAAAAAAGGAGACATGAAGCAAGGGTTGTGAAAATAATTATGAGTTGTTCATTGTTGTCATAATTGCTAAATTTTATAACTAGCCTTTCTCAAATTACAATCCATGAAGTAGTAGGAAAAAAACAATTTTTTTGGGAGAAACAATATATAGATGCACCTTTTAATTTTATATTAGCTCTCATAATGATTGGCTTATCCGTTGTTTTCTTGTGATGGTTGCCTTATTTAATTAGGTATTGGAAGGTTTAGACCCTGTTAGGAAAAGACCGGGAATGTACATTGGAAGCACTGGACCTCGTGGTTTGCATCATTTGGTATTGTCTTTATTATTTTACCTTGCTTGAAATTAATTCTTCACAATGTGCTAAATCTGTTTTTACTAAATGTGAGTTATTATATTCATTGGTGTTGATTTCTTTTAGGTTTATGAAATTCTAGATAATGCTATTGACGAGGCGCAAGCAGGATATGCTTCAAAAATAGAGGTTGTCTTGCATGCAGATAATTCAGTGAGCATTGCTGATAATGGACGCGGGGTATGATTTGTTAGGGAAATGCATTGAAGTCCTTACTATGGGGGATTAATATTAGCATATTTTCACATGGCTACATGCTTGTCTTTTCTACATATCATGTGTCTTTATTTAGCTATTTTTCATGTTATTTTTTGACAAGTAAAATTTGTTAAATAAACATCAACTACAAAGAAAAACCAGCCTTACAAATTAACTAAGCACCCAAATGCTCAATAAAGTGCAAAAAGCTATGCATATCCAGTTATACAAAATTGACAAATAATTGCTTTTCGATACATACAAAAAAATTTAGTATTTTGAAATGATTTTCTATTCTATTCCTCTCCCTTCATTAATTCACCAATGACTAAAAGGAATTAGAAACCAAATTTTTCTTCTTATTTTTTGATCATGAGCACCCCATCCTGCATCAAAAGTAAACTTTGCCTCCTTAAACACCTAATGCATCCTAAAAAAACAATAAAACCAAATCTCAAATCTCCTTGATCCAAGAACAATGCACAAAATTGCGATTAATAGATTTATCATCTCTTTTGCATACACAATATCAATTCATTAAATTTGTCCTTCTATCCATAGTGAGAGACTTGTTGTGTAGCCAAAAAAAAAAAAAAAAAAAATTCAAAGGAGGAAGAAGAAGAAGAAAGAAAGAAAACTACCTTTGAATGTGCTGCACTCTTCCAGATGTTCTTCCATGGAAACTCACACTCTTGTCCACCTATCACTGCATGGGACTTAACCTCAAAACACCTAGATTTAGAAATTTTCAATCGTCAAACATACTCTCAGGCCCCCACTTTCTTAGCGTACAAACTACCAAGAGGATTAGTAAAACTGTCAACTTCCTAATCACTAACATTTTTGTGAAGATCAATATTTCACAACTTCCCACAAACGAAAATAGTCCTCCATTGAAGCATCTTTATCAGCAACCAAGTTATAAATTTCTGGATACACATCACGAAAACATCTATCCTTAATCCAATGATCACTCCAGAATTTAACGCAAACACCATTCCCTACTTCAAAATTAATATATCTTATAAATATGTTTCAGCCACTCTGTATGCCTTTCTGTAAACTCATACCATGTGAACTTTTTTAACCTTTGGAGTTATCCACTCCTCTCAAGAATAATTATATTTGCTGCCTCCATTATCCTCCAAAACCTCTCTCTTTAGCAAGCAAAACCCCGATACCCCACTTCCCTGACAAAGCTTCATTAACATTGGTTCCAATTTTAATGGATCCACACCCCAGAGTATAATAGTCATACTAGCTCCAAGGCAAACTACAACCCTAGTACTTTCCGACTAACCTACCCCATTGTATTGTGTACAATAAAAAATATCATTTTGTGTATCAGTACCCCTCCTGCTTACGAATTGCAACTCACTTAACATTAGTCCCAGACGTAATGAATCCACACCACAGAATATAGTAGTCATTTGTAAAGAGTAGTTGTACAACTTCCATACCTTTGGTGCTTTGTCCACCATAAAGCCTATGAAAAAGCCTCCATCCATCGCATTGCTCAATAATCTACTAAATGTTTCCTTGACCAATATGAATAAAGCAGGTGTAGTGGGGCCCTTGGATCAAACCCTTTATCCTTGACAAAACTTGCCAGCATTATGAGATTTTGACACTGTTCCATTTATAATATTCTTCGTTCTCAATGTCACACCTTAGCTATCAATAAAATTGAAGCTATGAAAGAATTGTTTGGACTATTCACAAATTCCTCTTTCCTATAAAGCTCTTCAAACACCTGCGTCACATTCTCCTTAACAGCTAGAGAATAAAGTCACCATAATTCCATCTGTTGAACATGCTAGTTGTTTGCTTGATTTCTGCAATTCAATAAAGAAATTTGAGGCTTGTGCTGGTGTGAAAGAGATGACCTAATAATGTGTTAAAGTCATTAAAATATTTTGTATTAAATGCTCTTATGTGTAAATAACATGCTCCTCACTGCATACTTTTAAAATTTTGGGATATGTATTATTGGTGGTTGATATTTAATGATTTTGAATTGCAATGATAATTTAGTTTTTATTTATTTAAACGCCCCCCAAAAAATTGTCTATATAAACTGCTGCTTTTGTATTCCATTCAGAAAGATCTCATGTTAGTTAATTTGCTTATAATTGCATCATCTAAGCTAGCTTTCAATGTTAATTGCAAGTTTTCACTAATTCCACTTATTATTTGTATTGCAGATTCCAACTGACTTGCATCCATTGACCAAAAAATCTGCTTTGGAGACTGTGTTGACGGTATGGTTTCATAAATTTCAAACTCCAGTTTAAATTTTTGAGCAAGGTTAGACTAGTGGTTTTATGTTCAACATGGAATGTGACCTAGAATTATCTTGCCAGTTTTTTTCTGCCTTTTCTATATGTTTGTGCAAAATTGTAGTAGGCATTTTGAATATCAAGTATTCAATGTCTTTATAGGAGAAATGAATAAGGTCTACTTTTTTTTTTTTTAGCCTGGCGGCATTTAAAAATTCTGTACAACTCAACTCATCATTTTTCCAACTAAACAGGGTCGGCCATATGGTTTTTTTCCCCTCTTTTTTTTTTTTATTTAATTCCATTCGGTTAAGGGCAATTTATCTGTCAAATCACACTAAGTCGTGTATTTCTTTATTATTTCTACTCATGATAGTCTTGATCTACCCGTCCCCTCACATTACACACAATTTGAATGCTTTCACTTTTCTTAATTAGTGCATCTTCAGTCTCTGTTTTATGTTGCCAAACCACCTTAACCGATTTGAAAACTTTTTAGTATTTTTATTTTTCAAATTAACCTGGTTGATTTGAGCAGAAGGGAAGGACATAACTTTTAGGGCGCTGAACAGAAAAGACATAGGCAATAGAATTGTTTTTTGGGGGGGGGGGTGGTGGTTCACCTTCTGGTGGAGTTTAGCCCTATCTATGTAGACAATCAAACCTATTTCTTCATTCAATACCAAAAAAAAAAAAAAAAAAAAATTCAAAACCGAATAAACATTATAGAAACATGAGTTTAATGAGGAAAGGCCTTGATCCCGCCATTAACTATTTGATTTATGAATTACCAATTGGGGCCCTCGCTTCACCACTCTCATGGGGGTATCTAGGGAATAATTTTTGGACTTTTATGGAGAATGTGTAGGTGTATGGAATTGATGCTTCTAATTTAGTGCTTATTATTTCCCTCCCCCCCCCCCCCCCAAAAAAAAAAGTTCAGCTGAATAGCAGGGAAACAACATAAATGGACTTGTTCCTGTATGTATGCATATGCTGTGTATAGGGAAAACAACAGAAAGAATTTGTTACTGTATGCATGCATAGTCTGTGTATACATATATTTGTGCATCTATGTATACACACATTTTTAGAAAAAACGTTTTCAACTTAACTATTGGGATAATCTGTGACTTATCATTGTTTGAGTGTTATACTTATCAAAATAAATAAATAAATAAATATTCACAGGTTAGAAAATTTGCAATCTGCCATGTTGGTCCATTGGCCTTGGTGAGCTCAACAGTTGTTGAACCAAAAGAGCCATTTTGTAGTTAACCCGCTATTTGCTTAGGATTAGGAGATGAACTTGATTTACCAAGTCTAAATAGTCATATCTGTCTGCAGTGTAATGAAACATGTTTCTTGATGGAAATATTTGCAGAGAAGCATGATTTCTCTGTCCTTGATATATATATATATATATTTTCCCTTTAATGACTCATGGGCACAAATACAGAGTGCGGATTCAATACTTTGCTGACATACGGATGTAGAAAATATGTAAAAACAAGATGCATACTTATTTTATAACTTCGATCTGCATGTATTTCCCCTATCTGTTGCAATATATACATTTGTACTTTCAGCTGACAGATGCCTCCTTACTAATTGTTCAAATACGGTGTAACATATGACAATCAAAATGCTGCAGATGTTACATGCAGGTGGCAAATTTGGCGGTTCAAGCAGTGGTTACAGTGTTTCAGGTGGACTGCATGGTGTGGGCTTGTCTGTTGTGAATGCATTATCTGAGGTACTTCCATTTCTTTACCTTTATTTGGGCATTCCATCTAGGCTGGTTCATTATCTGTAGCTAATCATGCTTTTCTTTTTCTTTGAAGAGCCTTTGATTTCCTTGTCGCAGTGGAATGATGATGGGTTTCGTTTCAAGTTTTGACTAACAGTAAAGTAACCTTATAGTTCTATGCAACATCTAGTACATTTAGAATACAGGTGGAAGGGTTTGTTGAAGCTGTCTGCACTTTCACATTGATATTGTTTAAAATTTAGGAGTGTCCCCCCCCCCTGGCTCACGCGTGCGCGGCCAGAAACACACGCACACACAAAACCACCAACCCTCAAATGAAAAAAACAGAACCAACCAAAACACACAAACAAAAGAAATAAAGGAAAGGCTCCTGAAATGTATAACATTACATGGTGGAGATATGTATCCTCCGTAACAGGTCAAGGGATTTCCCATAATAGGTCCAGAGATGTGTATCCTCTGTAATAGGTATATGGATTCCCATCCATTTGTGAAACAAGCAGCCAACTCCAGGCATGTTGTTTAGCTAGCAAGCCATACTTTGATGGAGAATATCAGCGGGCTGGGTCCCTTTTGTCCTTTTTCCTCTTCTCCTTTTGTGACGTGGGGGGTGATTGCGTTTAGTTCTTCACTGTGTTGTCCATTAAACATACTGTTCTCCCTCTTCCATCAAATAATGCACATTCCATTTTTTTTTTTAATTTACAGATAATTTTTCATAATTTGTTATCCCTTTGTTTATATTAGGCATTTCAAGGTTTGTGGGCATCAACATTCTTACTTAGCAGAGTGAGATTTATTTATGTCATGAACTGTTCACAGGCATTAGAAGTTACTGTTTGGCGTGAAGGGAATGAATACCAACAGAAATATTCCCGTGGAAAGCCTGAAACAACTTTAACATGTCGTAAGCTTTCAGATGAATCAAATGATTGTCAAGGAACACGTATTAAGTTTTGGCCTGATAAAGAAGGTTGGTTATGACTAGTGACTCCCTAAATCCTGTATGCTTTCCTGGTTAACTGCTCATTCAATTACTTAGTGACTATTGCATTTGGAGATTCATTATATATTTTCCAACTATGAACTTTCTTGCAGTGTTCACAACTGAAATTCAGTTTGATTACAACACCATAGCTGGACGAATTAGGGAGCTTGCATTTTTAAACCCCGAGGTAGAGTCATTAAAATCTGCTTGTAGTTATGTTTCTTTTTTGAAACTACTAAAGATTATTCTAGCATATTGTACATTTTTCACTTTGAATACCCTTGGAGTTGCCTGAACCTTTACCAAATGTTAAGTTGAATCTGATTTCAATTTTGCACCTTCCTTTAATGCAGAGTGATGGGTCATCTCAATCTGAGGAAAGAATATCATACTTACATTTTAGACTATCAAATTATATATATTTTTTATGAATAAATAGATTAACAGAAAATGAAGAGAAAGGGCATTAAGAAAATGGACAGCATTCACAACAACCTCCCAAGAAACCTAGATTGCCAAATTCTCTATAAAGCTCATGTAAGAATCTATATCTGGCTCTGTACCCCTTTTTAACCAACTATATAGCACTGACTAAAAGAGCCTCTTCACTTTATATAAGGGTAATTTCACTCCTTCAAAATTTATCCTATTTCTCTCCTTCCAGGTCAACCAAAAAATATAAAACAGAACTACTCTCCAAGTTTTTCCTCCTCATATAATTTACTTTAAAGCCCCGGCAAGTGTGCAACAAGCTATTTCTATCTTTCAGAATACCCACTGAATTCCGATGATAGGGAAAAAAAAAAAAATTCCAAAAGCTTCTGACCCATTTACAATGAATCATCAAATGATCAGTGGAGTCTCTCCTCCTCTCAGATAACATATATTAGCCAACTTGAATCCTCTCATTTGATAGCCTTGGTTAGAGAGAATTCCCTTTGACCACGCACCAAAAACAGAAGGCCACCTTAGATGGAACCCCCATCACATTATTTGTTATGCATGAAGGGGAATTTTCTGGTTGGACAATGATAATCATGGAAGATGAATTGTTGTATCAGAGTATCTGATGTGTGTTTCAGGTTTCATTCACCCAACACTAGGAGAACTGGAGATTGATGGCTAGTTGTTCTAGAATGAATTCCTGTGAGAATAATTGCTTGTTCTTCCTAAGAGATTTTTTTTCCTGTGGTTTCTATGCCCAGAAATTTCCAGTTTGCTTTATGTCAATTCTTATATTTCATTATGTACCTTCACTGTCAGAGATGGCCCTTTGGCCTTTAGTAATTAGTATTAATCTTCTTATGAGATAATGTCAATTTCATTTCTTGGCATGTGGGGGTATGCGACTTTTGTGTCCTTGTTTTTTATTATTTGCCGTCTGTCTGAACCTTTGCAGCTTACTATTTCTCTTAAGAAAGAAGCTACAGATCCAGAGAGTCAGCATAATGAATACTGCTTTGCTGGGGGATTGGTTGAGTATGTGAGGTGGTTAAATACTGACAAGGTGAGGTAATTTTAATTATACATTTTTTTTACCTTTTTTCCTGCAATTCTTTACCATACTCTTGTCCTTAGTAATTTTATGATTGTTTTATTCATCAATTCTTCCCTCAAAGTTTCACCATTTTGCATCCCAACTGAATTATGTAGACCCCCCTTTCTCTCCTCCCAACCCCATATTTCCCCCTCTTTTTGCTGCATCAGGTATCTTTAGTTTCAAGCTTTCAATAGTGTGGTTGTAAAACATCAAAACTAAACATTTTAGCATCCAAACTAGGAAAAATGGAAAGATAACCAGTTGCTCCCTTCCTGTTTTGGATGAACTCCACCTCCAATACTAAAATTGGAATAGACTAAAAAACTATAACTTACGCAAATAAATTGCATATATGTTTCCTTTAAAGCCTAATCATCCACCTTTTACCCGAAAAGTTGATTGCAAATTTTGATTAAATCACAAGGCATAATCATACAACACCCGGATGTTGATTTTTCACTTAATCAATTAATTGATGTTTATGATATTTGCTACTATTGGTTTGGCTTTTGCATTATGCTTTTGATGAATAGTGACTGACAGTTATCTGATCCAGAAACCACTTCATGATATTGTTGGCTTTAGAAAAGAAGCACATGGAATCACAATTGATGTGGCTCTACAATGGTAAATATTTTTCTACTTTTTACACCCATTTGCTTTCTGAAATTTTAGAAATATTTTCTCCTTACATATCTTAAATGCATTTTGTCAATCCATAGATAGGAATTTGTTAATGTTGGACAGAACATATATTACTCACGTGTTAAATGCCGAAACAGTTTGGTTATTTGCTTCAATCTGAACATGGTAAACCAGTGTTTATGTGTGTTGACAGTTCAACAGTTAATATGGTTCTCTTCTAAATCTTTTTATAGGTGTTCTGATGCATATTCAGATACCATGCTGGGATATGCTAATAGCATTCGTACTATTGATGGTGGTACTCACATAGATGGTCTGAAGGTCCTTAACTAGAACCCTCAACAACCTAGGGAAGAAATCGAAAATTCTCAAGGTGCATTGGTTCTGGCCTGTTGTTTGGGTTTTTCAGCGCTTTCAGTGAATATTTTTGTTGTTTTTCACCCCTTCTAATTTTTGGTGATGCATTTTTTCCTCGTCTTTTTGGCAAATTGGCAATATAACTACACCTATTTATCTAATATTGGCACATTGAAGACGTTTAATTGGGGGTCAAATTATTGGACTGTGCAACTAGATATGTTTAAAAGAGTGTTGGAAAGATAGAAATGAGGTTGACATTTATGTATGTTTATTATAATTTCGACGTGTTTCCATACAAAAAACAGAACGATGTCCTAGGGGCTGCCCCTTGCTTCACTTTGTTTCTAAATAAAGTCTCTGCTTGTGAGAGGAAAGAAAGCATTTTGCAAGTATTGTGTTTAATATTTAAATAATGTGGTGATATTGTTGGCAGTGATTGAGTTGTACTGGGTATTTTCTCACTGTTAGCACGGTATATTGGAACTTATGTATCCTACTTTTTAGGTACATCTTGCGATGTGTTGTCTATCATTAAGTAAAGGCTTCCATCTTTCTTTCTGATTTTTACTATTTTGTCTTGACACTTCATTTAGCAAATAATATGATGATTGGAAATTTGTGAGAGGCTCAATTTATGTAGGATTTGATATTTGGTCATTTATAAGACATCATACTTGACTATATTTCAAATTCTGTTGTCAGTATTTTTTTTTTTGGTTGGATTACTTGTTCATGAATGGTTCTTTCCATAGCTTAGTTTTATTTCCTTCTTTTGAAATTCTCACAATTGTCCTCTATTTTTTTGTTTCTTTTCTTTTCTTGTTCGTGTACCATAAATTATTTCAATTACTGCCTAATGTAAATCAACTGGATTGTATATGATTTTGCAACTAAATTATTTTTATCCACATGTTAAGTTCACTGCTTACACTGCATAATGCACCATATATGGCAAACTAGAAAACTCTAGTTGCGTTCTTTGACTCCAGAATCATGATAAATACAACAATAATTGTCAGTGATGTGAGCTAGTTTTACATTTTATTTTATTGTTCTAAATGGGCGTTGGCTTCTTGTGTACTCATCATTTCTTGAGAAGTATAGCTCACCATAAACTCGTGGCAGCCCTATACCAACATTATTACAATTTATTCCTAAAGAACTTTTGGAGGTTGTGCTTGGATCCTCTCCTGTGTTCTTGGATAAGTTAGATTTATTCCATTGATTTTTTCACCTCTGGAAGAAAAAGGAATACTATTAAAATCTCATTTCTTCCATTCCAGGAGAAGGATATTAGTTTAAGTGGTGAGCATGTAAGGGAGGGCTTGACATGTATAATTTCTGTGAAAGTACCAAATCCAGAGTTCGAAGGGCAAACAAAGGTACTTGAATTACCTCTTCATGTTCATCATCACTGATGCTATCACCAGTGCTTTTAGGAAGTTAGGAACTTGAAATTTGATTCAGCAATGACAGTTTTTTCTTCAAATGATAATGTCTTATAATACTGTATATTCTATCTGCTGAAAGTTTTTTCTTCAAATGATGACGTCTTATAATACTGTATATTCTATCTGTCCTTGAAAGACAAGGTTGGGAAATCCAGAGGTGCGGAAAGTCGTTGATCAATCTGTTCAAGAGTATCTTACTGAGTACTTGGAGTTGCATCCAGACATACTTGATTCAATCCTTTCCAAGTCTCTTAATGCACTAAAGGTAAGATAATCATGACTAATGACACTTTCGCTGTTCAGATTTATGGCTGATTTAATTTGCTTTATGCACTATGCATTGCCTGCATTTGTTTTATGGGTGGGTTGGGGGAGGGGGACTGAGCAATACTGTAGTATCTAAAATTTGAGGCATTTCTATTATAAGTCATGCCCGTTTACACTATTTAGGCTGCACTGGCGGCAAAGAGGGCAAGAGAGCTGGTGAGACACAAGAGTGTATTGAGATCCTCATCTCTACCTGGAAAGCTTGCAGATTGCTCAGCCACAAATCCTGAAGAATCTGGTATGTTCAAGTATTTTTAACACATTGCTGTAACCCCCCCCCCCCCCAAAAAAAGGGGATTTTGTTGGCTGAATTTGTCGGAGGTTGACTGTTCTAATGATGTATGTAGTGTGCTTCTATATTATGAAGTCAGTATATGGACTTTTTTGCTCAATAGTAGTGGCTTTTTATTTTTAAACTGTTTATTTGGAGCCATTTATGTAAATGTATTGTTTCTTTGATGGAATTAAACTGCAAGTTCAAACCTTTGATTATCTGATTTTACATAATAAGTTTGTAATACCTAGCAACTTGACAAAGCCTTAGGTTTAAAGTTCATTTTGTCTGGCAGAAATATTTATTGTTGAAGGAGATTCTGCTGGTGGTAGTACAAAACAAGGCCGTGACAGGCAGTTCCAGGTGAAATTTTAACCTTTTCACTTGGCAGCTAGTGATACAAACAGCACATGAAGCATATTATGAAAAATATTATTGTAAAAGTTCTGTTTGCTAACTCTGTTTCATTAGCTCATAACTTACGGAGAAAAATCTTATGGATTTGTACTTTCTTAATTAAAGAAGTTTCAGGAAGTATTCATTCTTAATGGGGTGCCAAGGGAAAAAAAGGAATGAGAATAAGAAAAAAACAGGAGATGGAAAGTGAAAGGAGATTTTGATTCCGAGGTTACTTCATTCTGATGCCTGTTAAACCTTGCTTTTGGCAGACAACAAAATTTTCTTTCTGAAGTGGTCAGCAGTATGTATTCCATCAGGCAGAAAGACTGTTTGTTGTACAAAATATGCTTCTTCTGGTAGGATTCTTGTGATAGCATGTAGGACACATACACCATACAATTCATGTGTGCACAATGTCATCACTTTGGGCTGACTTGATTTTTTTTAATCATATTACCCTTGTTTTTGTTTGATATGCTTGGTGCGCTGGTTTATAATTACCCAAAAAAGAAGATCTGTTTGCTTTGTGTTACATACATACATAAATATATTTTGAAACGAATCTGCTCGCTGTTCATGTAAAATTTCAGCTTGAGAGTCAGTTAAAGATCATCTTGGGCTGACTTTGGCATTTATTATCAATTGCCTAATTATTTTTTTTTTTTGGTCAGTAATTACCTAATTGTTACCGAGTATGAAAGTTTGTCATGAATTAGGTGTTGTGTTTACTTGTTCTTCGTGGAAGTGGAACCCCCCATAGACTCCATCATCTTCTTATTTTAGTTTTTTTATGCAGATAATGTGTCCAGCACAAGTCTCCAGCATCCATTGTTGCTGTAGATCATTATTCAAATCTTAAATTTATCTTTCCTTAAACATATTCTCTCTCAGATTCTTTCAAGTTTTGTATGACATTTGAGTTTTTGATTGGGAAAACAACTGTCCCGTCCCTTCTTCACTTCTTTGTCAAATGAGCTCTGGTGACCTGAGCCTGAGCTTGATTGAAAAATTGCAAGCTAGATTCAACAAGGTTGGGCAACTTGCTTTGGTTCAAATTGAGCTCCAGGCTCCTAAATTGATGCTTGTGAGCTGAACAACTAATCGACTGCCTTCTTCATGGTTCAATTTGCACAACTTGGTTAGTTTGAATGTTTTATTATTCTGATCTGGGAAAGCTACTGGGAACCAAGCTGCTAGGTGACAATGTTGTTTATCCCCGTAATATTGTGTATACTGCCTTGCCCTTGTGTGCATATCATATTTCTGTAGACATTATTACAAATATTGATTTGCTCCAACTTTTTGGTCCTGGAATGATTCAATGAACTATATAATTTAGGGGACATGTCTGTCTTTTACTTCTGTGTTTTTTTCAATCATCAAATGTCCTAACTGAATTATTCTTTGGGAAATGTATATAAACAATGACTGTAGATAGATTTTGGTCACTTCATGCAGGCTGTTCTACCTTTAAGGGGTAAGATTTTGAATGTTGAAAGAAAGGATGAAGCGGCGATGTACAAGAATGAAGAGATTCAAAATCTTATTCTAGCTCTGGGACTTGGAGTAAAGGTTGTCTATATACATATTTTTTTTTCCAATATATCAAAATAATAGAAATCTTATTTTCTTTCTTGTCAACTGCATTTACCTATTTCATTGACTGAAATTTCCTTGATTCAGGGAGAAGATTTTAAAAAGGATGCTCTCCGTTATCATAAAATTATAATCTTGACTGATGCTGACGTAGATGGTGCACACATCCGAACATTACTATTGACATTTTTCTTTAGATATCAGGTACATGATGTAAAATTTGAATTTACTGGCACAAAAGAGAGATTATGAATTTATTCTTGAAATGCTAGACGAATTCAGATGCTGTTTTGGTTCATTGACTTTTTATTCCCTCACAGAGGGCTTTATTTGATGAAGGCTGCATTTACGTTGGTGTCCCACCTCTGTACAAGGTTTGCCTTCAAATTTGATGGGTTGAACTGACTTCTGATCTGTAACTTCCATCAATATTTATTGAATGTTATTATTTTTTTAATTTTTACATTTTTTAGTTCTCTTTGTTGAAATAATCAGGTTGAGAGGGGAAAGCAAGCCCACTATTGCTATGACGATGCAGAACTGAAACAACTACAGCGTTCATTCCCTTCAAATGCATCCTATAACATTCAGAGATTCAAAGGCAAGATGAAAAAATATGACATTTGGTTCTCTAGAACAGTTGTAGAAAGGGATGGACTAAGGACACTATAACCATGCATCTGTGTGCATGTTCAACATATTCTGAATTTAATTTGTGTTATTTTAGTTGAAGTAGTACAATTAATCTCTAGTGTATAAAGGTAGAAAAATGAGAAAGTGCTCTAAAAGCTGAATGTTCTTTTAGTTTTGCATGTGTCTTTCACTGCAGCATTTTTTTTTTTGGTAAGTTCTTTCACTGCTGCTTAGATTGCTGATGTTGCTGAGAATTGCTGAACTTATTCTGCCTTATTTGTTTTGATAAAGTTAGAACAAAAAATGGGAATAGACAGTGTTTATGATGATACAACATTCGAAAATTGAAGCATTCTTGATATTGTGATGTGGGCAGCATATATTCCAATAAATGAAATGTGAAATCAGTGGAAGCCATTTTCCTTCATAAAATAATTCTGTAGAATTTCTTATCAGTCATCAATTTAGTGTAATGTTTACATGGTTGGTGCTTTGCAAGCCCCCGGTTATTTCAATCCATTTAAATTAAGTAATTGTTCCTCCCTCTCTCTCTCCCTTTTTTTTTTTTAATGTATCAGTCTTTTGGTATTTCATGGCAATATTTGAAATATTATTCAACAGGAAAACATGATATGATTCATTTCTTTCATCTGTTCCTGTATTGGGTAAATTAAAGAGGAGATGCATTCTGGGGATCTTCACAAATTTGCACAACACTTTAATTTGGAACTTCTAGTGGATAACGTGATATGAATTCATGCCTTGCAAGTTGCTAGTATTTCTACTTGTTCATGCTCATGTTTGAAAATTTCAGAGCTGCAAAAACATCAATAAGATCCACACATTCACCATTTTTGTACTAGAGAGGACACATTTTTTTGAGGCTTTTATTTTGAGAAATTTACTCTTTTTAACATATCACTTTTTACCAGTTTCTGTTTAATATCTGATCCAACTGTTTTTATTGAACTCCATGTGGAAATATACGCCTTCTCTTTAGCTCCTTTTTGTGTCTAACATGACTGGAACACAGGCTTGGGAGAGATGATGCCTTCACAGTTATGGGAAACGACGTTGGATCCAGAGAGAAGACTGCTAAAGCAATTAGTCGTCGAGGATGCAGCAGAAGCAAATGTAGTTTTCTCGTCTCTTATGGGTTCCCGGGTAAGCAGATTAGGTCGTCTGTGATATTCTCAAGTAGCTTAGATATTGTGCCTTGTGACAATTTTGCAGGCTTCCAGCTAGTGCTGGTGCCAATTAGAATACACACACACATGTATATGCGCATAAAGGAAAAGGTTGACACAAAATTGTCAAATGACATTTTTTTTTGAAACCGAAAGAAAGTATGGCACGGCCCCCGGGCTACCATACCTAGAGTAAATTTGAGTCAGCGCAACCAGCTGTTTGGAGAGCACACCCACCAACCTAAGAAGTATGGATATGGGATATGGATACGATACGGGTATAGAGACGGATACTACAATTTTAAAAAAAATAAAGATATGGACACGGCAGGAATACAGCCAAAAACAATAAATTTTGTATATATTTTTTTAGCTGTGTATGAATATAACATCCACAACAAAACTAATTTAATATAACAGAATATAAGTTATAAGATTTTATAATTTTAAGAGTTTTGCTTACTCAAATTTAGATTTTTCGTAATCATATATTTGAATAAAAATGATAAAATAATTGGACACACCGTATGAAGTGTCCGACACGTATTTTGGAGTCTCCGAGGAGTATGTGTGTCAGATACATGTCGGATACGAAGATGACACCCATTTTGAAGTATTCATACTTCCTGGCCACTAGCCAGGTCTCGTGGGGGCGTCAAATGATACCAATTTAATTCAATTACTTGGGAGGGATTGTTCTGTCAACTTGGTGCATTTAACTGGCTGCTACTTTTGTGGGTCCTCCTCTGGTGTATGGTCCTGTGTAAGAGGGGCAAGATTGAACCAAATCTATCTTGCTGATAATTGCAGTTTTTGCGTGTGTGTGTGTGTAAAGATTCTATTTAACCGTTTGCAATTTACCTTGACATTGACAGCCTGAAGAGTATGTGCTTTCTGTTGTAGGTGGATGTACGGAAGCAACTGATACAGAACTCTGCAAGC
Source organism: Vitellaria paradoxa (assembly GCA_019916065.1). NCBI lineage: Eukaryota > Viridiplantae > Streptophyta > Magnoliopsida > Ericales > Sapotaceae > Vitellaria > Vitellaria paradoxa. Next base: position 18,396,237 of record CM034234.1, on the reverse strand, counting down.
ACGATCAACGTTGAACAACTGGATATATGAACTATATATATATGTATAAATCTAACAATTTCTATAATTTGTCTGTGAAAAGCAAAAGCTTCTCTGGGAAGGCTTTTCAAGACCTCTGGTCATTGTTCTAGCACGCGGAACCATGTGCGGTTGCTTAAAGATTTTTTTTTTTTTTTGGGTGGTTATTTATGGTGCGGCAATTGTGTTATCTTCTGTTGTATCAATGTGTATTCGGTGACGAGCTATATAGCTTAGCAGATATTGATGTTTAGTTACAATCATTTAACCACATCAGGAAGTGAAAAGGTTTCGATTTTCCCTTTCCTCCCATGGGATAGTCCTAGGGTTTGGTGTGGGAATGTTGAATTAATTGAACGGTGCGAACTTAGTTTTTGTTCGACTTGTTAAAAACTCATTAAAGATTGATTTGATATAAAATTAAGCCAATATGGACAAAATTTGTTACTTGGTTTTATATATGTTGATCTAATTACACTAATGCCTTATACGTTTTATAATATTAGGGTTTACACTAATACCTTATACGTTTTATAGTATTAGGATTTCTTAAATATTGAATAGTAAAAATTCCAAATATGAAAAGTTGAAGTTCAAAGAATTTGAGATAATCTCTTTTATTCTTTTGGTCTTTTTAGATCTGAAGAAAAAAAAAAATTGGGTTTGCAGAAAATATTATTTAAAAGAAAAACCCGTGGGTGAGTGTTTTATTTTAAAAGAAATTATTACTTTGACGGACACTTGAGTTTGGAAAGAACTCTCTCTCTCTATCTTTTTAAACGTGGACATAAATTAAGATAAATAGAATAAATAAGTATATATAAAATCAAAAGAAAAAAATGATTGGTATTTTCATTCTTCATCTTTGTTGCAGTGTTTGAATTGGATTATTAGTTTACTCGTTAATGGAATTATTTTCAATCCTACATGAATGCATTCATTTGTTCTTAAACATATTGGGGCAAATTTTGGATTTATAATAAGTGGAAATAAAAACATAATTTTTAGTAAATAGGAAAAGGTAAAAAAAAAAAAAAAAAGAAAATAATGAAGATAAAAATGTAAAAATAATATAATAAATAAAAATAAAAATAATAAGATATTAGTGTGATTTTCTAAAAATTATTAGTAGTTATTGTCTTCATTGGATTTGTCCAAGATAATATATGTGTGAATATAAACATTAACTAATAAATTAAATTAATAATTCTAGAAAATTAGATTTACATTTGCTTTATTTATTATTAGAACATTTATATCACTGGGTAAATTTTTAACATAAGAGATAATTTTAAAAGTTTTTCTCAATTGTAATTTTAATTAATATGATTAAAAAATAGAAAATATCAATAACAATTATACTTATAAAAAAATAAAGAAATCTAAATTGATTGATGAATAATAAATTTATTCTAAGAAAATATAGTTTATTTATTTATGTTTATAATAATTTAAAATAAAATTCAAGTGATTGAACTAAACTAAGGTTGTTTGTTGGCTGATATGTATTTTACTACTATAAGAATATAGTAGTAAAATACATATCAGCCAACAAACAACCTTAGTTATAAAATAAGGCATGTACCTTAGTTATAAAATAAGGCACCATGACTTGGAATTGGAGAGAGAGTCAGTAAGAGAGAATATTCCACCAGTGAGCGAGAATATTCCACTAAGTACCCGGAATCTGTTAATGGGAGCGGATTGGATTAGACCGTCCAACTGAAGTTTTCCAATTCAATGCAGCTCATGCATAAGCATTTCTCTTGAATCTTTGGAGAACCATTTCAATCACTTGCACAGATGCATGCCTCTTTTCCTCAAAGGTAAGTTCTTATCAATACCTTCACCACCCATCTTAATTTCTCCTGCAATTTTTTTTTTTTTCCCTTGTTCTTCTAGTACGTTTCAGCCATCTTGGATTTCGTGAGGAAGTTGGGTATTTTTTATCAATCAAATAGATTGAACTAGTTTCCCAAAAAAAATTGATTTTATTTTCAATATTTAATAGCCAAACATTGAAATCTTTATGTGATATGGAATCTGTGTTTTGGTATGCTGACTGGTCTCTATGGAAGTAAGAAGAGTCATCTTCTTGATGCTCAATCATTGTTTGGTATTAGGAATGAATGGATTCTGTTCGCTCAAATTCAGATTTAGGAGTTTCCTCTTTATCTATGATGTGGATTAGGTTGGGTTGATTTGGTTCATATGTTGAATTAGATTCGTTTTGTATATATATGATGTTGATTTAGAAAAATCTCCTCTGTGATAGTGAAAATAAAAGTATAAAATTGTCAGTTTTCAATTTTTGTATTTAATTTTTATATTTAATTTTTAATTTTTGTGTTTAGTTTTTTATTTTTAGTTTTCATTTTCATATTACAAAAAAAAACTTGAAAATGCATTTGGTACCGATAATTGTTAGTTGGTAATTATAATTTTAATAAATTAAATTCAATAAATTTAATTATTTTAATTATATTAATTATTAAAAATAATTTAATCCAATAAAAATAAAATATATTAAACATAATTTGTTATAATTATTTTTTCAAAACAATTTAATAAAATATATTTTATGTTAATTAAATTATTAATTTAATTAACTTAAATTAATTTGATTAATTAAATTTAATTATTTAATTATATCATTTTTACAAAATAATTTAATTCAATAAAAATAAAATATATTCAATATAATTTAATTATATTATTTATTAAAAATAATTTATGTTTAATTATTTTTTATTAATTTAATTAATTAAATATAATTAATGATTAATTTAATTTAAATTAATTAAATGTATTTATTTTAATTATATTATTATTAAAAATAATTTGATTCAATAAAAATAAAATATATTAAATATGTTTTATTATATTATTTATTAAAAATAATTTAATAAAATATTTCTATATTAATTTAACTAATTAAATTAAATTATAATTAATATAATTTAGTTAATTAATATATTTAATATATAGTTTAATATGTTAAATTAATTATCAATTAAATTATATTTAATATATTTTTATAAAAGTAAAAAAATATATTATGAATTTAATATATTAATATATTTTTTACATATTAATTAATTAATTTTATATTAAATAATAATATATTTGGTGATCACCAAAAATTGGTGGGGGAAGTGGCAGCAGGATGTTATGTTAGTGGTGATGACCGGATGTTAGTGGCGACCAGTGAACGGGGTGGTTAATGGTTGTAACTGGTAATGGTTGTGTAAGAAAATGAAAACTAAAAATGAAAACTTGAGAAAATATTTTTTCTATGTTGATTAATATAATTTTGAAAACAGTTTTCATTTTTTTGAAAACTGAAAACTGATTTGTCAAACGAGTTTTTATGTTTAGTTTTCAAAAAAAAAATGAAAACAAAAAAAGAAAACTGAAAGAAAATAGTTAACTAAGCAGGCCCTTAATTTACTTTATGTTGATGGGAGTGAAGAGTTTTGACATTAACAACGAATCAATCACTCACATGCTATGATGAAATGGTGGTTTTAAGTACTAGTTACTGAACTTGTTATTGATTCTAGTGTGAGTTGGATGAAGATTTACCCAGTTGTTTATTTTAACCTCTCCAAAGCATGGTTTTAAAAACCAATTACAGTGTAACAGCAACAGTAGTGATGATGCAAACACGGCATGTAACGAGGCATAACAGGGATATAATGAGTGGTGTAACGGCAACTAAAGGCTCCGAAACCATTACGTGTGGCATTTTGTAATGGTAATGGCATTACTTAACGGGCGCTTTTTTAAAATAGTGCTCCTAAAGGTGCTAAGCATGTTCTAAGATGAAAACTGTTGCTCATGGATTTTATTTCTGGGTTTCACATAATTATTTATGGCCAGGTTAAAGGCGAATGGGTTGTTGAAAGCATATCTTCTTTCTGTGTTTACTCGTCCAAGACAATACAGTATCAATTATATTACTTATCAAAAATATAAACAGACTACAAGCCTACAGCTAACTAGGACTTTTCCAAATTTAATTAATAGACCATTTAAAAGATCAACCACATATAAGGCCCAAATAAAATATACTAATCCCAAATAACACCATGGACACGCATGGGGAGCTGTAGTGCACTTTAGGGTATTGTGCCATCTCAACCTTTAAGTACCGTTCATTGATCCAAGTGTTGAAGGTGCACAATGCCTTAAAGTGCACATCAGTCCCCTACACTCCATGGACACTTCTCTTTCGACCAAAATGTCTTCTTGCACTGTGTGGAATCTGTGAGCTTTGTTTTAGGTTTCCTAAGTGGATACAATTCATTTGACCAACCAATACCTTCCACATCAGTCAATAGATGGGGCAATGGGCCAAAGTATAGATGAAAGGCAAAAAGCAAAATAATTGCCTAAATTGATTTGTTGAACAATTAATTTAAACCAAATTTCCCAATGTGAGAACTTCTTTCAACATCCTCTCTCTTCTATGATAAAAATATTTGTAACTTTGTTTGTAATTGACTAAATTATAAATTTGCAAATTTATTTATTTATTTTTTCAGTCATATTTCGTTTCTTGGCCTTTAATTTCTTAGCATAGGTACGTGATGGTGGGAGGATATGATCATTGTGGTGATGTACTATTAATTTGTGTAATTTATCAGAAATAGGGATGTACTAGAATTTTTAGTTTCCTGCATGGAGTAGATATTTCCTCATCCTGAAAACAAGTTTAGCTCTTTTTCAATTCATTTGATTCAAATTTCTCATTCAGTTGCTTAATTCTTTGATTCATTCTTGGATTCATGTTACTCATTCAGATGTTTAATTCTTAATGTGCTTTTTCTGATTACGCACACCAGAGTAAACATGGGATAAGAATATGATTCAAGGTAAAAGGCATTTAAGAAGAATTAATTAATTTATTTTACTTGGAAAATGAAAGCCCATTAAAGTTACCCCGAAAAAGCTGAAATAATAACAATAAATGGATTATTTGAACTTAAATAATTTGTTAAGATGTGAACTATCCTACTAGGGCCAGTACCAAAATTTTATCTTGATAAGGCTGAAAAACACTTTTTCGAGATGGTTAATGCTTTACAAGATATTATATTCTCTTAGGTATTTCAAAAAATTCTCTCCTATGATTGAGTCAGCTTTGACAAAAATGGCAGGATAACCGATTGGAGCTTCCACATAAGCTTCAGAACCTTGTTTAGTGTATAGATTTCCTGTCCAAATATGTTTCCAAGAACAACTTTCTCCCAGAGGAAAATAGACCTTTGCATGATTTTTGCCTTTGTCAAGAACAGGCACAACTAGTATCTCCTCACCAACCAGAAATTGCTCATAACTCAAGCTATGCACATGTTCATCGTCTGGGTAATGAAGGAATAGGTGGCGACAAACAGGTAGTCCTTTTTGAGAAGCTTCCTGCTTAAACGCAAAACACATTGTCTTAAGATATTTTAGTGCAACGGCAATATTATTCAATTTTTATTGCAAAGAATATCTGAAATTATGCATCACCTTAACAAGTTGGATCCTGTAAAACTTCCAAGCGTTGTACACTTTCGCAAACCGTGCAAAATGTGATAATGTCTTGTGGTTTGAGTAGAATTGGCTATTGCAGGCTGGCTTGTTTCCCTGATTGGAAAATGTTTATGAACATCAGAGACATGTAGAATCACATGGAATAGTAATTCAAGGCTGGCGTTCAAAATTGAAAGTCATAATTTAATATTTGTTTATGAATCTCAAAGCTAGCCTTGATGATGATACTCATGGTACGCATCAATGGAAGTGCTATTTTGCAAGTTATGGCTTTTTCTTTCCAGAAAATTTCATGGGAGAATTATTTTTTATTATAATACCTTTGTATTGGGCTATTAAAGAAGATGCACCTAAATTTTCTTAAAGATGCCCGCTCTAGTGTTTTATGTTTCATCTTGCACTCAAATTATCACATATAAATTATGTTACATGGACTCTTCCAAGTGTGAGAGATTCCCTTGCCAAACACATATAGCAATGGAACGGGTGTAGGCTACATAACATGGACTTGAGTATGTTTGTCTTGTCGGGGTATGCATAATACTTATGCATTTGAATATTCTTTTTTATTTATATAGGCTAAAACAATGTTATTAGGTGACATAAAGTAGTTTTTGGGTAATGTAAGTTTTATGCATAGTTATATAGATCGGTGAATTTGTTAGGCATGCTTGTTGGTTTAATGTCTAACACACACATCACGTACCATAACCTCACCCATATCCAAGTATCAAGTGTCCCGTAAGGGTATTTCACACATTTAGAAGCGTTCATGTAACATAGGGAAAATGATGTGTTTTATGACTTTTCTGGTCATAGGTGCAATTAGTGAGCACCTCTGGTAATTGAAATGGCTACATAATTGTACAGTGAACTCTCTCATTTTGTTCCTGTGTAGTTGCTTCAACACAAGTGGATGCTCATTTGAATTCATTATGTTAAAACACCTTTTACCCTGAAAATATAGGAAGAAAATTGTATTATTTAAATATTTAGAAGCATCCTGGTGTTGTTGGGATAGGCTGTCAAAAACTTCAAATTATGGACACAAATTGATACTGGTACGTCTATTCATGTCCATGCAACGTGACAATTAAAAGTTGCATTTGTATTTATGAATTTGACACCAGTAAAAGTGATGTATAATGATAGGTTTGAGATGGATTTCAACTCAATATTGAAAGAGTTGATATGATGTATAATAATGGAGTTGAGCGATTGAAATAGTCATAGAAAATAAGTCATTTGAAATCCTTAGCATTAATGGTTCAAAATTTCAAAAATATAACAAAATACTTCTTAATTTACCTATAGTAGTCCTTTTCATCGTGTTTTTTTTTTATGAAGTTTTAGTCTCAAATACTTTCATTTAAATCCACTCAGAAGATCATTAAAAACTACATGCTCATTTACAGTAAAAATTGTATGTTGCTTGTAATGACAATGATGTCAAATTATGGATATTACTACTTACAGCGGGAGGAAGCTTTTTTGACATACCTCATGGGTCCGGAAGACAGTTGTAAATGCACTAAGTTCCATCCACCGCAGCAGCAACTCCTCACTTCTTTGATACTTGAAAAAAGGCAAGTTTACTGCACAGTAGCCTCCGATGTCACTGTGATTGAAGGCATACCCTGATAGTCCACTGCTCAGCAAGCCAACGACAGCGCTCTTAATCCCGTCATTAGCCTGCCAACTAACCATTTGGTCTCCTTCCCAGAACAGCATTCCCCACTTAGGACTTTTCATGAAACCCGCCCTCATAAAGAAAACCAATGCCTCTTCTGGGTCTTCCTTCTTTTACCCGCACAGGTACTTTTCCATTCTTCCACAAATTCTCGGTTTATTTTGGCCCATAATTCTGGGTATCTGTTGTGGGCTGAGATGGGATCTTCACCTGAAGGAGAAGTGAAAATTACCCTGACTAATTTTGGTTAAAATTAAAAGAGAACTGCTGAAATGCAGAAGTAACATTTTGTTCCCTTGCAGGTATGCACACAATACTGTACACACGCAACACAGAGAGAGAGAGAGAGAGTACTCGTGTGCCTTTGTATGTCCACCTTTGTCTTCACACTTATGGATGTTCTTTTTCCTGCCTGTTTGGTCATGCTTGGGATAACGAAGGATAAGGAAAATTTCATTTTTCTAGATCTGGCATAACTCTTTTCTTAGGTAGAGCTTGGGAAAAGAAAAAAAAGCTAGTTTTTTTTGTATTGGATAAGGGGAAAAAAACTAGTTTTTTAGTAGTTAATTTTTAACTTTTTGTTAATTTGATATTTTTGCTCTTTATAATTTAAAAAAAGTTTAAAATATGAGAACGTAAATTTAGTTATTTTAGAAAAAATTAAAAAATCTAAGTAGTTAAAAGTTAACTTTTAGGTTGTGATTGCCAAACGCAGCCTTAATATGGTAATATTTTTTAATTAGATCTTGGTTCAAGTTTAAAGTGGAGGAAATGGGTACGGAGCAAGCAGGTTTTATCGCTCTATTACATTCTGTCTTGTAGGTTTGGGGTCGGAGGTGATCTTATAGGTGTTGTATCTTAGGATGCTTGGTCATTCAGGAAAGGAGTTCGAATAAAACCTGAATAAAGGGAGGCATCCACCGGCAGTGCTTCACCAAAATCAGCCATCCATCCCCTGACACCATCATCCACCATTTCCTGTAAAATTTGCTTGAACCAACTTGCGGTGCGTGGGTGTGTCAAATCCAACATTCCCACATCAAAAGCCGTATTGGGAACCATATATGGTTCTCCTTTCTTGTCTTTGACTAGGATGTCCAAATTCTTTGCCTCCTCAAAGAGGTTTCTTCTTCTGTTTGGTTTCTCATCCATCTGCCATAGAAAGTGAACAACACAGTATGAAAATCTCAAATAAGTAGCACTCATAGAAAGTGAACAACACAGTAAAGAATGAATATTGATATGTTAAATCACACCCAGATTTTTCAGCCAAGTGATGGCTTTGTTAAGGGAAAAAAAATAAAAATTATAGAGCAGCATTAGTACAGTTGAAGATAAGCACCGGAGCTAGGCAGGGGTTGCAGTATGTCATCACTTTAATATCCCGAGCACTAAGATCTCTAATTAGTTGCTGCCACCCGGAATATGTTGTCGTATCCACTTCCCAATTCCACCAAAGCTGTTCTCCAATCACCGTCTTCCTCTGACCCACCCAATCCTGCAACACAGAGTTGTGGAAGTTTTATCCTTATCGCTATCTTTATTCTCTGTGTGTGTGTGTGTGTGTGTGTGAAGGTTTTCAAACTTTAAATAGTAAAGAAAATAGTGTAATTGGAAGTGGTATATGTCTCAATGTTTTATGTAGATACAAGCATTACCTGTAACCAGAATGCTGAAATGGGGACGTTGTAGGCCTGCAGTTTATCCCAAACATCACGTACGAAATCTGTGCCACCTTGCATTCCAACCACAGCACCGGATATAATCCACTCAGGAAGCTCCGGTGGTCTTCCAATGGCTTTGGTGAAGATTTCAACTAACTCCAAGGGTGACTCCCCATGTAATATCCTACCTTGGACATAATCTCCATGCATCTGCGAACCTTACCCAAAACATGAAAATGATAACCCGCTACCGTACATTTTGAATGAGGCCTGATATTACTACAAGCAATAGGGGAAATTTTCTTACCTGTTTTCTATTCGTAGAAAAGTTGTCTCTTTCTATGTACCCAATTTTTTTTAATTATATGTTTTTCTTTCTATTATTATAATTGTCATCGTCTTAACATATATTGCTTTTTCGCTCTGAGGAGAATGAGAAAGAGAAACGAAGGGAAATGGGAAATAGATAGAAATGGAAGAGAAAAGATGCACTTTTTTTTTCTTCATTTTCCCTTCTCTCCAAACCCAAAAACCAAACTAGATTGGAGAGAGAGTTTATTCTCTCTTCTTTTTACTCATTTTCCCTCCAAATCAAACACTGTAAATTTAACTCCATTACTTTGTCATCCCAGTGTTGTTGGGAGGAGTATATAATATCCAATAATTATCGAACATTACCTGTATCTGAACTGTGTCATGTCTTGTAAGATCGAAAACCGAATAATTGTATCCTTCCAGGCAAAGAGATTTCATCTTCGATGTTATATAGAACGGTGAAGGAGCATAGGTTGTACTCCAATCTCCGCCAGCCCTGCATCAAAGAGAACAACTTCTTCACTACAATTCTGGTGGATGAATGAATGAATTGAATTTCAATGATTGAAGAGCTAAGATCTAAAGCATTTAAAGTCTTGCCTGTAGCTAACCAGATTAGCTGCAAAAGTAATTGGTTGATCTCCCCTTCCAATCCCCTGTTCTTGAACGAAAATGGGTACTCTTTTGCCTTTGAAATCCATGTGAGAAAACTGCTCTCCAAAACCATAAAATCTCTCGTTTCTTTCACTCGAATACGTAAGAAATACGCGGTTGAAATCAGGGTATTCAGCATCTTTCATTCTTACATTCTCTGCATTTGTTGGTGCAGCAATGGCATTGACTCTTCGCTTGGGAAAATAACCGGACCACCCTAGTCGTTGACGTCTCAGAATCTGGCCCAGCCTCGGCAAATAACCCCAGTAAGCTCCGTAGGTTCTTGGACAAATTCTTTGGTTAAATTCAAAATTGGGTTTTCCAAGCTTCACTTGAAATCCAATTTGATTACTGTTCTTTTGATCAAACAAAACCCAATACCTGGCAGAGATGGAGGGTTCATTTCCTTCAAATTCTGACTTGTGATTTTTCTCATCCCGGCTGTTGACAGTGAAAATCCTACCTGTAATTAGCAAAACAGGAAATTGGGTATCCTCCAGTTTTATTTTCTGATTTAATCCCAGAAGCCCGGATGAGAAATCATCATCATGATCTCTTTTGTTATAGTCAGACAAATGATGAATCACCCTTATATCTTCAATGGTTTGATGATTGCATACCAAATGAACATCTCTGTCTTTGATAACAAATGAACCTCTGCTTTCTTCCACCTCTGTTTCAGCCAATGCTGCAGAAACAAAGGCCTTTCCAGGGATGGTAGACCACATGGCTTTTGAAGGCTGAGATTGATGACAGATTGAGACACACCCATCCCCATTCTGTGATTTCCAAATTAACTGGAATTCCTTCCCAATACAGAAGATCTGCTGTGAAGGGAGTGTTTGGGGATTGAAGGACAGAGCTCCTTGGACAAAAGGGAGAGATCTTGGGGTGGAAGGGAATGGGTTATTGATATGTCTATGGTGCTTCTTGGTTATTTTGAGAGTTGCCATTGTTGGGTTTCAACGCAGAGCGAGCTCCTCAAGCTCATGGAGTCCTGTACATATATAGGTTCAGATGTGAAAACTTGTCTATGACTTTCTCCAAGATTCTAATTAGCATTCCTTTTTTTTTTTAAGGTGGTATGTAGGGAAATATGCCTGGCCTTATCTTTTTTTTTTGGATGACAGACTTCTGCATAAATCACAGGAACATCTCTGTTTTTTTACCCTCAACCTGGCTTTAACTTCTGTGCTTCTAAATTGTCTCATATTGTACATTTTTCTTCTGTTTGGAGATCTAAAATTTATCAAAATTTACAAAAAATTACAAATTTTTTTTTATCAAATTTCGTCACGTGTTACTTTTATACTAACTTTTTCAATGTTTTTGTCATCCAAACACATCACAAGTAACTTTACATGTTTATTGTGTATGATAAATACGTGACATTTTCTATTAATTATTTTTAATGATAATTGCCCAAAATTAGAATATGGGACAATCTAAAATAAGCGAACGAACAAAGTACAACGATTTAAAATACCAGCCTTAAAATAAAATTAATGATAAAATACGGATGTTAAGTATAATTTATCATTGTTTCCATTATTATTATATTACTATTATTATTTTGGGTATATTTTATTGGGAACTTTGAAAGTTTTTTTGTTCAGTTGTGCTAAGTTGACCCATCTGCCATTAAAATTCACATTTGTGGAATAAAGTGGTCTTTCACAGGTGTGCTCCAATTGTCAGTCTCATTTTGCTTATTGGCCCTCCGGATTGTATTTTTCAAGTTTTCATTCCGTCACCCCGAACATTGAATTCTTTTCAATTCTGCCCCTATTTTGAAAAATGCTACAATTCTTTTTAGTTGAAACTAGAATATGATTGCTGCAAATAACCAATTTAAAGACTAACTAATTCAAATCAAATGACGTAAGCTATGGACGGGTGGGGCTTCTGGAAATTCTGTTCAAATTTGTAATCCTTTTTCCTTTTTCTTTTTGAAAATAATTTATACTATTATAAAAAATTTGAATGTTTGAAAAACTTTTATTGAACACTTATATCTTTTTATTTTTCTACAACTTTAATTATATCTAATTATATTCCTAATCAATGATGATTACTCTCATATTTGTAACCGATTTTCATGATGCAAGCCAAAGTATATCCGATTATATTCCCTAATCAATGATACATTTGAGAAACTTTTATTAGACAATTATACATTTTTATTTTCCTACAATTTCAATTATATTCAATTATATTCCCTAATCAATGATAATTACTCTCACAATTATAACCGATCTTCACACGAACCAAATTATATCCAAATTATATTATGATACATTTGAAAAATTTTTATTAGATACTTATATTCTTTTATTTTCATACAATTTCAATTATATCCAATTATATTTCTTAATCAATAATGATTACTCTCACATTCGTAACTTCCAAATATTCATGGATATCACTTGATAATTTTATTTAATTTACAGTTCCATCTATCATATAACTTCTTATTTTTTATTTTTTTATATTTTAACAAATTATTTTTTAAAACATAATTACTATTATTAAATAAAATATTATTTAATCTACACTTCTATTTATCATATAACTTATTATTTTTTATTTTTCTATATTTTAATAAATTTTAATCAAAACATAATTATTATTAAATAAAATAATACAAAAAATTAATTAATCTATTAAATAAAAATTGTAATTTATTAACAAATAACATGTTTTTTTATTGTTTTTATTATTAGACAAAATAACTGATATATTTTAAATCAAATTATAATATTATTTATTAAAAATATCAAACAATATTAAAAATTAAAAAAATAAAATTGGTAATGGAAGACGTAGACAAGAGGCGTGGTTATTTGAAACGATTTTATTTTTTAAATACTGCACATATTGCTCTTTTTTATTTAAAAATACAGAATTTAAAATAATAAAAAGTTATAAAAATTAACAATATTCATTAAATTAGAATATTTGGCAATAATAAAATAACTGCAGATAGAATTTAAAAGAAACAAAAATACATAAATTTAAAAAAAATATTGAGTCCAAAATTAAACATAATAATGCAAAAAAATAATTCTGCTATTAAATAAATATTTTAATTTAGTAACATTAATTTGTAATTATAATTATAATTATCTTAATAATTATCTTAATTTATAATCATATAATTTAAAAGGAATTAGTATTGTACATAATTACTATTTATTCACAATTTTATTCAAACAAGAATATTCATTGACATCACTTAATATTTTTATTTAATCAACAATCTATTTATCACATAACTTCTTATTTTTATTTTTTTATTTTTAATAAATAATTAAGTAATTTCAATTAACTACTATCAAACGTTTAATATTTATTAGATTAGGTAATTTGATGTTTATTAGATTATGTAATATATTATTATCTGAAATAAAATACAAATTCACATAAAATTCTATTACAAATAGTAAATTAAAAAAGGTATAAAATAGTATTTATATCCAGAAAAACTTATTAGAATTTTATTATGATAGTTTTTACTTATAATTAGCATGGTTGGAAATGATTATTTGTTAGTTACTATTGGATCATTATGAATGAGGATGATTTTCTTATATTTATTTTTATTAGACGATATTATTTTATATTGAAATTATTTTTTATTTATATATTTACGTTTCTTATATATTTATTTTTGACTTATTTTTTAATAGGTTCATTAAAATATATAAGGTTTGTTTTTTTCTTTTTATCCAAACTTTCATCTCATTTTAATTTATGGCAAAACTTTCACTAGAAATGGAGTAACTAAAGAGTAGAAGATAAACCATAAAAAGTGGAGTGATTGGAAAGTAGAAGATAGACTAGTCAAGATAAAATGACTATTTGTCATCCTCAATTTTTATTCTATTAAATATTCTAATTTTTTGCGTTGTCCCCAAAGACCCAAATTTTGGTTGATTGTTTTGAAAAAAAACTATATGTGATGATGTGTGTTTTGTTGTTAATAATTTGTTGAATAACTTTTTTTAACTTCTAATTTTTACTTATAGTGACTTATACTATTTTTTTTTTATAATTTTTTAATGAACACAAATAATATACCTAACAATTATTTAAAAAAAATTATTTTTTTTTATCTAAACCAAACTTAAGTTGCAGGTCTGATTAGTCTCACAACAAAATTTCTATCTATCTATCTAACAATACCTATGTCTCAACTAAAAACTAATAAAAATAATAAATATAATTTAATTTTTGTATGAAAAATATTAAAAAATTAGTAGGATCTACTTTTTAACTTCCCCACTCTCCTCTTTTCGTCCAAAGTTGGATCAAAAATGAAAAATGGGAAAGAAAATTCTTTTTCTATCTTTCTTTCCCTTTATTTTTGCCTCAAACCAAACTCAACTTTAAAAAATAATTAACCCAATAAAGTATTTTTTTTTTTAGCATAAGGTTGCTTGGTTTTATCTAGCATGGAGTCAACGAATTGTCTATGACTAAATTATACTGGATTTAGTTGATTGCATTGCATGTTATTCTTAAAAAACATGCATTTTGGATATCAATAAGCAATAGATTTGAAATTATATGTAAAACTTTTATTTCTTTGAGGTATGACTCCTGTTTTTGAATGGATTTTGGACCAATATTTTTTGAAAGCAAATCAAATACATTGTCGTATGTTTTGCTCATATTACAAAAATGAATTGGGTTTAAAGAAAAATCTAATCTAGCAGTTATTAGATTATGAAAATTGTTATTCACAAAATCTTTCATAGTTGCAATGGGTAAAAATCATTATGGTGGTGAATTAATTTTGTACTATATAATAGAAGTATATTGTTATTTTTCTAATTTTGTGAATCAGCCAATAAAATGAAATAATGTAAACATTATGGACATATATTATATAAAATTTCATTTCAAGTTTGATTTTTTTACTAAATTAATCAACAAAGAGTTCACTCTTCCAAGTTAAAATTCTCATTTAAATATAGTTTGGAGATGTAAATGAAATTCAATGTAAAAAGGATACAGAGATACTGTCATAAATTTATTTATTAAAATTATTTAAAAATTAAAATTTTATTATTTTTTAATTTAAATGTATAAAAGAAATAGCATATTTTGATATATATTTATTTATTAAAATTAATTTAAAATATAAAATTTTATTATTTTTTAATTTAAATATCTAAAAAATAACACACACATGCAACACACGTACATTACGGCTAGTTTACCATAAAAATCTATTTCCTTCCAAAATTTAAAAGTAAATACATTTGTCCTTTTTCTTTTTCTTTTTTGCAATAATTTACCATGAAAATATATTTCCTTCCAAAATTTAAAAGTAAATACCATTGTATTTTTTCTTTTTTTGCAATAATTTACCATAAAAATTTATTTCCTTCCAAAATTCACAACTAATACCTTTTTAATTAGGGATGCATGGCAGCATGACGGATTAGGCAGCAAAGCTGATCTGATTTTGCCTAAACGAGAGAGAGAAAGAGAGAGAGAGAGAGGGGGAGATGGATTAGAGAGGAGCGGAGAAAAAAATTGAAACCTGATAATATCCTTCTCTGATTAGGTCTAGAGTTGAAAAAGTACTATTATTATTTTGAAAAGTTGAAATATAAATGTACATATATACTGGTGTTTGTATTATTTTTATAAATAAAATAATAAAATATTTTTAATTTTGACAAGGCTTGAATTTTGTAGAATGATGTGGCGTGGGGCCATTCCTATTCCAAAGACGCCTCCTTACATGAGCTACAAATAGTCGGTAGGGGTGCTGCTAGCTTAATTTATAATGCAGGCCCCGTTGAGTAGAGTTCTCTACAATTTATGGGGCGAGCTGTGAAAGTTCATAAATTCAGGGGGTTAATGGGAAAGATTGTAATATTATGAAATCTATAATCAATACGCGGGGTTCTTTCGTAGAAATAAAGGCCTCCTGGCTATTCCACAAAACGACTTGTAAAATTGACTTTGAATCTTCCAACTTCCGCAATGGGAAAGAAACAGTCAAAGATTGGTGGTGTTTGGATGGAAAAAATAAAAAATATAAATAAAAAAATAAGTATAAAAGTGACTCACGAAAAAATTTAATTAAAAAAATTAATTTTTTTTAATGTTTGTTAGTAAACCAAACATTCCATAATGATGCCTGTATGTATGTATGTATATATATATATATATATATCATTCAGTTAGTAAAATTTATATTACATTATGGGCACCGTACTGAGAAAACATAATGTATACTCTAATACTATTTGTTTTTTATCTGAAATTTAGGGGGATTCATCTTTAAGGTCCCGCTTGGATGCGAGGAAAGTCTCCCTCCAAATATTTTGACTGGTCATATGGGTGGGTCTCACTCTTTGCCATGATTTGGCAGCCACACTTATCCCCCTCCCGGCTCTTCACTTTTACCTCTCGTGCGATCTCTCCCGGATAAATTTTGGGTGCCCTTAACTCCAGCCAAAATTTATCCGGGGGAATAACTATTATTTTGGTATTTTTAGCCTTCATTAATTTGATCAAAATAAATATAATGCTAGTAAAAAAATAATAGATAAGTCAACAAGTCAAAATAAACATAATTAAAAATAAAATTAGATAATAACCAACCATTTAAAAGTACATATTTAAAAAAAATTATTTAAATAAATTTATAAAAAATTAAATTTTCAATGAAATAAATAATATAATTTCAAATTGTCCAAAAATAATTAAATGGAGTGGGTTTTGTAATTTAATATTTAATTTAATAAGTAATCAAGTTTGGGACATCACAAGGGCAAAAGAGTCATTTGACTATTTTTTCATCATTCACCCCCTCTTATTTATAAAACATCCAAATCAAGTCAAAAGTTATCCCCCTCCATAAACATCACATCAATTTGGGTTAACTTTTTAAAAATAATACCGCCTCTAAAACTTATCCCCTAAAATTTTAATATCATCCAATCGGACCCTAAAATTTTATTGTTAAGAAGAAGTCTCTAGGAGAGTATAATTAAAATATATAGATATTATATTAGTATCTTATAAATGTGAGATAGTTGCTTTTCATGTTATCGGTGCATTAGAATGCAAAAAGTTCGTAAAATTAGATAAAATTTATAGATATATAATTCGTGCAGATAAAAAATAAATAAATTTAAAAAAAAAATTTGATATTTTTCAGTAAAATTCAAAACTAACATATATATATATATAACATCGTAACATTACGTTAATTCAATTAATGTTACTTGTAATTTTTTTATTGCTTTACAAGGAAGTCAAAGTTGAAAAGTTTTGTGAAACGAAGGGTTTGACTGGGTACCTGGCCTATTGTTAAGTCAATGCATGTTTTCATTATTCACATTTTTGGCAACCTTTCTTTCAGACTTCCAGAAAGAAAGTTATGGAAATTCAAGATATTTGGTTCTTGCTATTACTGCGAAATGACATATCAATTTATAATATTTTGGGTGGTTGAGAATATTTTGGGTGGATGTATTCCAATTCACAAATAGATTCTTACATTTTATTCTATTTTTTCATTAAATAAAATTATATAATTATCTTTATTCTTCTAATAAGATATATTGTATTAAGATATGTTATATAATTTTAATTACGTAAATACTCTTTTATAATAATAAGGATAACCGTGTGATTTTATTTAATAAAAAAATAAAATAGAATATAAGAATCTATTTGTGAAATATAAGGGGGTGTTTGGAGTCCCAAAAAAATCAAAAAAAATTAATGGATGGGATTGATGTGATGTAAAAATGATACGTGGTAAAATATGATTGGAAGAATTTGAAAACTTTTAAAATTTTTTGAAATTTTTTAAGTTTTGTTATGGTTCCAAACAAAACCTAAATAAGCCATTCTAATAATTTTTTTAATATACTTTATTTATATACCTTGCAATATGGCTGTTCGCAGTTGGCTAGAAGTCATTTAATTTTCCATTTAGTGCTCCATGGCTTAGAAAAATTTCTATTACCCTCTATTACACCCCTTTCATCTAAGGGCCTTGTTATTAGATTTTTTGGGAGGTTTCTTGGGGGTGCAGTGAAAAAATTTATCATAGGATTGCAGTGGAAAAATAAAGAATTGAGATTTATTTGCATCTTATTGACATGTAACGTTTGATATTTTGTATTGATTGTGCTTTAATAAGTTTTTTAAAATTTTTTATTTTTATTTTGAAAATAATTTTAATAAATTAAATTGTAAACATTAGATTAAATACAAACAAATCTCAACCATTCATTTTTCACTGTAACTCTTGTAGTGAATTTTTTCACTACAGCCTCCTGAAACCCTTTTTGGGAGGGATTGTAGGGAGCTGCAATGGATTTTTTTACAATAGGGGCTGTAGTGAAGAAAACAAATGCTATGATTGTACCAACATTTATCAGTTCATTTGTTAAGTTAGCATTTATTAAAGGTTGATGAAATCACAATTTTTGATTTCTCCACTTTCCTGTAATGAAAAATCTATTGTAGCTGGAATCTATTTGGGAGCGGGAGTTACCTTTTCAACTTTAGGTTCATAAAGTTGAATCTCAGCCATTATTTTACGTTTTATCTCTATCCCTCTATTATTAATTTAAATTTCATTCAAATTTGAACTTGAATTTTGAAAATGTCGAATCCACTTTTATTCTTTCTCTTTCCTCCCTTATTCTTATTCTATAAAAGGGAAAAAAAAAAGAGAAATGAGGGGGAAAGGGATCAGTCACACAGATCAGTCGGTTCAGACCTTCACTTAGTTTCACCCAAGCTTCACCCTGGTCATAGATAGATCACCCAAGTCCAGGTCCATAAGCAGTGACAATTGCCCTATGAAGACTCGTTTTCGTTGCATTGTTGGAATTGGGTTGGAACACCAAGCGGCTTTAGATTCAGGGGCTCTTGTTATAGCCAAACACGAGAGAAAGATCATTTATACTGATACTGATGCATACGTTTCATAAAGAGAATAATCTTCTCCTTTGAGAATAATCAAAAAGAAAAATGGAAAGTGTTCAATTGTAACATAAAAAACGTGACTAAATTGGTCTCAGTTATTTTTCGGGACGAAGGAATTGAGTTATACTTAAAAAGTATTATTTTTTATTTTTTTCAACTCATTTTTATCTAATTTCTTTTTTCTAATCTATTTTTTTATGGCTTGGCTAGGTAGGAGAGCCGAGCCATTCCCTTTTCTGTGTGACACTGGTCCGGGAAAGAGATAAGAGGGCCCTATAGAGAATGAGGTCGGAAATCCATAATAGAGTCCGACCACAACGACCGAATTGATTCTCTTCATGTATAAAAATACTAGATTACCTAGTAGAAAAAATTTAAAAATCATCACAAACCTCCTTTTTATTTTCTATTGCAATTTTTGGATTATTATATGACGATTGTTATTTATTTTTGTTTATGAATATAAATTTTTAAAGGTATGGTTCCTCGAACAATGTGATCTCACACGAGGTAAATCCTTAACCCTTCCCCCTCTTACTAAGACTACAGAATGTTTTGTAAATTAGGGTTGATACTAGGTATATAAGCAGTGATTTCAAATCTAGAAGTTAATTGGTAACTTGTACATTCACATTCTTTGGCTTCACCCATGAATTATACAGTAATAGGTCTTTCACAACGAGATCTACCTATACAGTAACGATATTTAATTATGAAGGTTAGCTGAGCAGCTGACCTTGTGAGTCTGTTCTTTCATGAGCGGTAGTTTAATCTTTTTATTTTTTTTAATTAGGATTTTCCTCGCGTAATGGACAACCATTTGATACTAATGGGAAATTGTTTTTTATCTTAACTTGAGTTGATTGGATTTGCACCAATGGAAACCATAAATTTCATGTACAATAGAGGGATATGATCAATTTTATTATTTTTAAATAATGAATGGAGTTCTTCTATTTTATCCTATTCATCGGTACTAGTACAAATGCTTTATTTGTCCTCAGGTAAAGATGAATACTATATGGTAACAGTAAGAAATTCTTTGGTGTAATGATAAGTAAATTTGACTGTTTAGTTTAAAAATATAATTTTTAATTTTTTAAAAGGGCAAATCAGTAATTACAAACAACTCACAAGTATAAACCCAAATAAGAACACATTCTCTTAGTGATTTTTGCCACTATGGACAATAAGCTTAAGAGCTTGAATCCCCTCAAGCACAAACGATTAACAAACCCAAATCAAACAGGATATGCACCAAAATGATTTTGCGATAATTGTGAACAAAGATAACTTTGCAAGATGAGATCTTGGGCAATCGTTCAATGACCATGGCTTTAACTCATTTATATATATATATATATATTTTACACTTCCAAGTGCAAATATATATATATATATATATACTAGCGTTACCCATGCAATACACGAATTATATAATAATTTTTTATTGACAAAAATAAAATTTTAAATATATTATAATTATTTTAATAAAGTTGTATAATTCTAAATGATAGTTATTGAATTATTTTTTATATTTATATTTTTTATTTATGTCAATTTTAATAAGTAGATAAAGTTGATTAAAATCACGTTTTTATATGAATATTAAAAATTTATGTTTTATCAAATCTCAATCTGACTCAATTCTAAAAATTTAATTTAATTCTAGAATATATATATTAAATCTCAAACTTACTTAATCGAGCTGATCTTTTTTTTTATTTTAAAACATTTGTCAAATTTTTAATATACACTTCTTTTAATTATTCACTTGAAAATATTATTCAAATAAATTTTCAACCTAGCTAATTGTTAACATGACAAATTTAAATTTTTATAAAAATTATTGCTTCTAAACCTAATTATTAATATTTAAGTATTTTCATTAATATTAACATTTAGGCATTTTTTGTGCTTTTAAATTGAAAATATGTTAATTTTTTTAAATTTACTAATATTTAGTAATTTCAAATCATTTTCTAAATTAATATTTAAATACAAATTTTATAACTATAATAAAATAATAAGCAAATGGGTCTAATTAAAACGGACCAATAAGCAAATAAGCCAATTTCATGAATTTATAATCTTTCACATTAATTAACATCATTTGCCACAATCCTAGTGACTTTATACGCAAAAGAAAAAGTAAAGTTCTATTCATCTAAAAGTAAAGTTTTATTCACCTACTGATGTGGGATATAAAAAGAGAAGAGAGTATTTAGAAAATGGAGAGAATTGAAGCACGCCACGTAAGATTAGGATGAAGAAAGATAGGAGAGAAAAACTACATTATTTTCGTATTATAGTATAGACACCACTTTGGCAAGTGAATGGTTCAATTTGTCATAGCCTTTTTGTTTTTTTAATTTAATGTATTTTGTTTATTAATTGCGATTGAAAGGTGTTTTGTTTGCGTCTAGGTTTAAGTTTGTGATTGTATTTTGTGATTTTTTGGGTGATTTCTGTTACATTTTTTAATTCTTCTATTTTCATTTATTTTTTATTTTTTTCCTTTAAAGTGAAAAGTTATACATGGAAAGATAATAATAAAAATAATAACAAACCTTGCCTCTTAGAAAAATAACATTTAAAAACTACCTTGAAATGCAACAATTGTTTTTCTTTATTGTTGGAGTAGATACCCAACGATGGAGATTTATTTTGATTCTTTGTGACCAAAGGAAAAATTGGAGAAAATACTAAATTTTAGAGATTTTTAAAAACAAGTCTAATCTTTTAACATAATGATCGATTTAACTTTTAAAAAACAAAAAATTATATTTTTAAATTGAATGGTTATATTTTCTTACCATAAAATGAAGGGCTGAGATTGAATTTTAGAAACCTGAAATTAAAAGGTAATCTCACACCCCTCTTGTCCCTTATTAACGGTTGCCCTTGGGACACTCTTTAGGAATCAATTAATACATATTACATAATACTATCTCATATTTTGATGGAGTTTTGTACAAAAAAAAATGTAAAATATTATTAGAAGGCATGTTTTTATTGGTTCTTAATGCGGCATTAGGAATTTTTTTTTGTCTTAGGCTATAGATCGGTATTAAACTAGGTATAATCGAGTATTAAATTAAATTAGGAATTTTTTTCGGCCTCATCTATAGGTTGGGTATTAAAGTAAGTTATATATAGTTGGACTAGGATCAATATTATATATTATTAATACTAAAAAAATTTGAGCCAAAATTTTATCTGAGTTATAGCCCACAATAACTTGTGAGTAGCTCTGCCATGTTTAGCATCATGATACATTTATTTAATCAGATTAGGTTAAGGATAACCTTATTTGTGTCATGACCCATTTATGACATGACCTATTTAGACACGTGACTAATTGTGGTTAATAACTTTGCGTACTTGATTAAGTGTCATCTATTCTAAAATAAGATTATGAATAAATAGTAAATTAGATACTGTATTGGTATTATATCATATTACACCATATTACATAGGACTACATTCTTTATTGTTACTAATATAGAATATGTTATGATTCAAGATGGTGGATTAGATATTGCATCATATTGTATATGACTGCATTTTTTATTGTTATTTATATCATATTTATTATAATTCCAACATGACCTATTTAGACACATGACTAATTGTGGTTGACAACTTTGCGTACTTGAATAAGTGTCACTCATTTTAAAATAAGGTTATGGATAAATGGTAGATTAGATATTCCATTAGTATTATATCATATTACACCATATTGCATAACACTACGTTTTTATTGCTACTAATGTAGAATATGTTTTGATTCAAGATGGTGGATTAGATCGATATTGTATCATATTACATCACATTGTATACGATTGTATTTTTTATTGTTATTATATCATATTTATTATAATTCTAGATATTAAGATTATTGATTATATTTGATGTTTGTATTGATGGATATTATAATGAACAATTATTTTGGGTTTCTAATTGTAAGAACTACGGTGACTTGTGTTAGACTTGAGCTTGAGCTTGAGTAACTCGAGTTTGGTCTTGGATTATACCTGTTCATTGTTGTATTTATTTGTGTGATCTCTCGAGGATTAGGAGTTGTCACTCAAGTTTTGTTGAGACCGTTGATTTGGTCAAGAGTTGTATTTTCTTTGTTTATGTTTGCATATTTATTTATGCAACCTAGTGCATGGCTTCTCAAACTTAGACTGCTGTGTTTTTATATTTTTTGAGATATTATCATAAATGAGATGTTGTGAGCAACCACCGAACAACTTGTAACCAAATAAGCCATGCTTCGTGGTAGCTCAAATAGCAACTCGTTTATCTTTGTTGAATTATTGTATATGAAAATTCATGAACGAATGTAAGTTAGATCTTTGTGTTGTCATTATTCTGTATTGTGCAAGTTGATTTGTATTGTGACGTATAATTATTGTTTATTAATTTGACCGGATTTTAGAGTAAAATTTATTTGATTTTAATTAGTTTTATATTCTCATATCATTCATTTTAACATTTAAGTTTTGTAGCATTATATTATCAGCTTAAAACATTATTTCTTATTTTTTTGGGGGGAGGAGAGATGGCATTGTAAGAAAGAGTAAAATAATTAAATTATGAGTTAGTTATAGTCTATAAGGTTAATTTTTTTTAAAGAAATTATTAATGTTATGCATGGTTGGAGGTTGCAAAATGAAATAAGAGAGGAGGAATAATATGTTTCTACCCTCCACCTCCCTATAGGAAATCATATCTTTGGCTCCTTTTGAAATTTAAAAATTTTTTAAAAAATTTTAAAAGCTTTTAACTTTTTTCAATTAAATTTCGTCACGCGTTATTTTTACATTATTTCGGTTTCATTTAAATTCAAAATTGCTTTTAACTTTTTTGATAGCTTTTTTCTTGTCTTATGTGATTTTTTTTTTATCAAAATTTGATTTTCTTTTAAAAAGTATAATTTTTGGACGTGTTAATCTCATTCATAAAAAAAATATAAAAAATTCACATATATTTTAGTAAAAGTTAGAAAAAAATAAATACTAATTTTTTCATTATTTTTTAATTAAATTGATAGTTTTACTCAAATGGATTAGAATTTTTTAATTTTTTTTCTTTTTACAAATGTGATCAACACGCCTAGAAATATCATCTTCTAAACAACAAAATTAAAT
This sequence comes from Vitellaria paradoxa, assembly GCA_019916065.1. NCBI lineage: Eukaryota > Viridiplantae > Streptophyta > Magnoliopsida > Ericales > Sapotaceae > Vitellaria > Vitellaria paradoxa. The sequence goes on along the minus strand of CM034234.1, from coordinate 18,372,226 downwards.
TTTGGTGAAAATTTTCATAAAAGATGAAAAAAAACTGTAAAAAAAGCTAGATAGTTTTTTCTTTTCTTTTGAAACCAAACTAACCCTAATTTTTTATTTTCATTTTTTTTTTGGACTTTTTTTTGGGAACTCCCAGCGCTGCCTATTTTTGCAGAGGACGTGTTCGGTTTGGATGCCGTGTCGTGTCTCTTCGGTTACCAAGCGAGCCTTCACTGAATGAATTAGTTATCCAATACTTATCAAAAAAAAAAAAAAAAAAAGATTTAGTTATCCAAAACAAACAAAGCCTAATTGGGTTGGGTAGCGGCCCCTGGGCTTGGAGTGAAATACCTGATTTCTCGCGGGAATTGGAACGCGTCCCCCAAAAAGAAAAAACAGTGGCAGTGGATAAAGTGCTGGCGTTTTGTTGGGTATTTGAATTTCCTTCTCGCAGTGGCCGTGCAAAATACTCTCTCTCAACCATTTCTGGGTGTCTTCTTCTTTATCTTATTTCTTTGTATCTATATATATATATAGATACATATATACATGTACGCACACATACACAAGCATAGGTGGGTAGAAGGCGGCGACTCAACCGAGTGATTTGGGTTTGCAAAAAAGTACATCGTAGCGCCCCGCTTCCCCCCGCGGTTATTACGTTCCAGGTAGGGCTTTGATCTCGCAATCGCTTCACCAAAATTCGCCTTCTTAGGGCATGATGTGGCTGCTTTGTCTGTTTTCTTGTATGGGTTGTTATTCTCGAACAGTAGGAAATTTGTTTTATTTGTTTGTTTTTTATTAGGGTTTTGGGTGTTTGTAATCACCGAGGTTAACAAATCATCATATTCTCTGCTGTATGGATTGGGTTAGGATCCTGGGTTTCTAAATCCTAAGGAAGTATTGTGTTGGATTATTTTCGGGTAAATCTTACCGTCTGACAACTATGAACTGGGAAAATAAGTTGATGGATTGTGGTACAATGTCAATTTATATTGGTTTTGTGCGACATTGAAGTATTTTGAATATTTGTTAATAGCCTAATAACTATACTAAAATACTGAACGTCACCTGTCCAGTGACCAACTGAAGATTATTTTATCAATTTTTTACTGACGGTAAAACTACATTGGGTCTTGGTTTTGTTGAGGAGAAGGAAAATCAAATTTTTTTTCCTCTGATAACTATAACAGGAAGATAAAATTGCTTGTCCATAATCATACATATATATATATATATATATATATATTTTAATAAGCAAGTTCCTTTTCAGAAGATATGATTTTAATTTTGTTCTATGAAGCACGGACACTTCAAAAACGAGTGATGTATTTGTGTCCAACACATATCATACACATATTCTTCAGGCATACCAAAATACATACATATTGAACATACCAAGCATATCAAATCATTTTATTATTTATGCTTCAAATATATGATTATGATAATCCTAGATTTGAGTAGGCAAAATTCCTAAAATTATAAAATATTCTCTCTCTCTCTCTCTCTCTCTCTCTCTCGTATCACATACACACACATATATGTTTCATTTATTGAATTATGCATTAAATTAGTTTGGGTAATATTTACTTTGCGCCCCTACACTTTACCCTAAATCCAACTGCAGGACTTGAGTTTTTTTGACAATAATTAAAGGTTGAGCTTTTAATTAGTTGCAATCTCCCCCTCGGTGACTATTTTGCCCCTACAATCCTACTATTATTTGTCCAATTTCAAGGGGTTATTGAAGGGGTGCAACTAATTAAAAGTATAGGCCCTTAATTGTTACCAAAAAATAAACAAAAAGGTCTCAGGCCTTGAAGTGGGATTTCAGGTAAAGCTTAAGGGACAAAGTGACATTTGCCCAAGTAGTTCTCTTTTAGATGTTATATTCACATATATAGCTAATAAAAATTATATTTTTTGTTGTATTTCTGTCATCTCCTATTCTAATCTTCTCTAGATCACTGTGTTTATGTTCATACCTGTATTGTACTTGTAGTTCACATTGTGTTGTTGGCTCTATAGTTCACATCGTGACATTAAATGTCAACCATCAGAATTCTACGTACATGGTAGTATCAGTTGGCGCAATTTATTTGGTATGAAGCAATAGTTCTGCACTCTGTAGCTAATGAGGAAAAATTACAGGAAGTGCGTATTTGTAATATTAGCGCATTTTGCTCTATTTGGATGGATTTAGTTAATGGTCAACTGAAAACCTAAACTAGAATAGAACTTAAAAAGATGAGTGTATGTTTGTTGAGCATAATGGAATAAACAATGCTTCTAGGTTCGTCATTATTGGATAAATGGTTTGTTATTTTTTGGAGAAATCTAGAGTACTCCAGTGGCTTCAAGAAGATTTCGGACCGTACTAGAAAATTTCGGAACTCTCTAGAACCCTCTGGACCATTCTAGGACATTCCGGAACATCATTTTTAAAATCCAGAAAGCCCTATGTAATTCTTCAACCATGCTATTCCCGTCTCCAAATCAGTGTTCTCAAGTGTCCGGCGTGATTTAAAGTGATGGTACGTGACTTATCTTTTTGAAAATATTTTTTCTTGTATGGTATTCAAATTATTTAGTTCATTGGCATTTCCTCTGAATGCCTTCTTCTAAATATCTAGTGCTCCTCTAACATGTACACTAGTCATCAAACTATGATTGTGAGCATGCTCCCTTGATGATTTTCCTGCATCTGGAAATCGAACCTTGATCTGGAAATGGAACCTTAAATCTGATCGACTTGTTGGTTGTGGCCATTTGAATGTACAACTCACATTTAAAATTCATCCAACAATTATATTGACTTGATGGCTACTTCATGCAACGAAGATGACATTCAAGCAGTTTAGGTGGCATTTGGTTTATTTTTCTGTTTTCTGTTTTCTGTTTTCTGTTTTCTAATTTCTGTTTTCATTTTATGTTTTAAAAATCTCAAAATAAAGAAACAAAAACGCTCTGTTTTTATTATTTTCAATTTTTTTTTATTATGGATTAAAAACGCTCAAAATGACTTTTTGTCATTTTTTATTTTTTGTGCAAGTTCATTTTCTGTTTTTTAAAACAAAATTTGAAAACACAAGTGACCAAATATGTTTTGAGCTTTTTCCTTATTTTTAAAAGCATAAAATGAAAAATGAGTTCAAAACAGAAAATTGAAAAACAAAAACAGAAAACAAAAAATAGAAAAACAAATCAAATGAGTCCTTAGTATTCCTGGAAAGGGAATATGATCCAAAATTTGTGGGAAGGATACAGTGATCCAACATAGTCCCCCCACCCACCCACGCAACCCCCCCCCCACCCTCAAAAAAAAAAAAAAAAAAAGCAAAAAAAAGAAAACAGAACTCCTCTTCCCTTGCACCCTGCAAATCTTTTTTTTTTTCATGTCATGCCTTTCATGACTTTAATATTATGATAAACGATAAGAGCTCTATTTCATTTGTCCCATGTCCTTGGCAATTGAACTGCTGTGTTGTTTTGTATGGTAAATGTTCAGTAATCATGAAGAATCTTCTACTTAATGTTCTCAAAACATTTGGTTCTCTCTTCTCCTCCTCCTCCTCCACTTCCTTCCTTTTTTTTTTTTTTTTTTTGGTCAATTGATGGTTTTATGCTTCTTTATGCATTTTTAGTTGATGTTTTCGAAGCATTTCTCGTTATATTTCAATGTGTGGACTTAACGTCTTTTTTATGCTTTTATTTAGAGTGCTACCTACCAAGCTTCAAGAAATGCAAGATCCAAGTATGCTGCCACCCATGGAAGCTTCAGTTCCAAAGCCACAAAAAAAGAAGCCCTCAACCAAAAAGGTTTCCGCTTTTCAACAGGGGCACAATGCGAAAGGAATTCCAGAGCTGTTGCCACCTCTTCCAACAACTCAGTCAGGGAAGAAGAAAGCCTCCAAAAGAGGGTTGAAGAATGAAATTTCTCCGTTGTTCCAACAAGACAACTCTCCGTCTGATTCATTGCCGGACTCGTCCACATCCGGGAACGAGTACCGGACATTGAGACGGAAGTATTTGCTGCTGGAGGAAGAAAGTTTTGGGCTAGGGGGTGAGTTGAGAGAGGTTGAAGACGAGGTCAAAACCCTCGAAGAAGAGAAGCTTGCGCTTTTGGATGAACTTGTTGTGTTGGAAGGCCTTGTAGATCCTTCAGAGATGCAGTCCCATGGCCAGCGTTTGGCATAACTCTTGTTAGATACTAGTTTTTGTTTGGTAACCGACACCAGCGTTGTCTTGAGTGCATTTGACTTAGTTGAAATATGTTTCTTTTATGCTCTAGTCTTGTAATTAACGATTGCAAACTGTTCTTGGCATCCTGTACATTTCAGAACTTGTGCATGTGAGCAGCATGCGCTTGTGTGTACTTCTCCTCCTATGGCTTTTATCCAATGAAGTTGCAGCTGTCGGCTATAGAGGCATTGGTAAAAGTGGCTCCAACTTGTTCCTTCCTTCCCTCTCTCTCTCTCTCTCTCTCTCTCTCTCTCCTTGTGAGTTGACAATAAGATGTTTGATTAGAAGGATTGTGAAAGTAATCTTGGATGGAAGAGGTGATTTTACGTTTATAATTCTAAATCACAACCTTATCCACTGTTCATTTAAATAATCCTTCAACACAACCCAACAAATGCCTCAAAGAATAAAAAAAAATTAAAGTAAATAGGGAGAAATAGTAACCAAATAAAAAGAGTATTGATTTCATTTGAACCATTTGTGTATATAAGGGTCTATTTGCAAATAGATAGTTGAAACCATCACAATTTGACTATATATATATATATATATATTTTTTGTATTTCAATTGTCCTTAACATTTACAAAAATTATATATATATATATATATATATATATATGGATGTGTCTATTTGCACTCCACTAATTCCCTTTTTCACTCTACTTGATTTTTTGATTAATTAAAATTACACAACTGTTCTTCTTATTTTTCATCATACATTATGCACAATTACAATATCACAAATATCCTTATACAAAATTTAAACTAAGACATAATTATAATGTTATAACTAACTTTATTTTATAATAAAAATATTTTGGAAGTCGTCACCTTAACTTAAAAAATTCATAAGTAGCGTTATTGCAATAAACGTTTCTAATTAATGATTTTTTAAGGAAAAAATTTCTTAATTTAAAAAATAAAAAAATCAAAATATGATACTTATGATTTGCTTGATAATTATTTTTCCTTTTTTTTTTTACTTAAAACTTAATTTTTTGATACATTAACTTCTTAATGACATGACAGTGATAAAAAAATTTTGAACAAAAAAATAAATGAAAGAAAATAATTTTATTGCTATATTAAATTATAAAATAAAAATTATTTTAATTTGCATGTTAAAAATATAAATATAAATAAAATGGTATTTTAGTTTTTAAAAATATTTTCTATTATAAAAAATAAAAAAAAAAGTTTTCAAAATATGATAATTATGATTTGTTTGATATATATATATATATATATATTGTTTGAAACTTATTTTTTTTTTTAATACATTAACTCTTAAATGACTTGAAAGTGATGACAAAAGTTTGTAAAGAAAAATAAATGGAAGGAAATAATTTTGTTGCTTGATTAAATCATAAAATAAAATAAGATAAAATAAAAATTATTTTACTTGCTCTAGTTAAGAATTTATATAGTCCAAAATGTAAAACCTAGCTCCATAAGTACTAAAACCTCGTACCTAAACGTACTCCATATATGTTATGAATTTTATATAATATTATTTACCGATAATACTCTTTGAAGAGTAAATAAAATTCATAACATACTCTTTGCAATACTTTTTGAAGAGTATTATCGATAAATAATATTAGATAAAATTCATAACATATATGGAGTACGTTTAGAGTGAAATAAAGTGAAATAAAATAAAATAATTTATAAATTTATAATTTGTACAGTAAAATAAAAAGTAAATAACTTTAAAAATTTTTCATGGCCTCTAACCAATTAAACGCAACCATATATATATATTTTATAACAGACTACTTTTACGAGCAAAACCCCAAAATATCTTATTGAATGCAGAACTACCAAGATAGAGTTTAATGTCGGCGAAAAATTTTACTGCAAGTGCTCCCTCTCCCATGTGAGTTTTCTTCCCTGCTGCTATAGCGATTGCATCTGACGCAGGTGTTTAAGCTGCTGTTTCCGTGCTGGTCTACTTTTTTGGTTGAAAAATATATATATATATGCCCAAGTGACAAATTGCATCTCCCATGGAGGTAAAAATTGGTCCACAAGTGCTAAAGAGACACAAGATTCATCATCACTAAACAAACGTAAAGCCACATTTGTAGGGAAAGAAAGGACAAGAAGATTACAGGATAAATATTCCCTCAACCAACACCGGCTGAAAATATTTGAACTTCAGCAGCAGAACAGCAAAAGCACAAAAGAACTCGGCTGTATGTTCAATCTACAACAGAATCATACTAGTTTTGTATTTAAAAAAAAAAAAAAAGAAAGTCAACAGTGAGTACCCAACGACCATTTATAATATTAACTGACCACAAGCTTCCCAAGACAAAGCCCTCCTCACTCGAGTAAGTCTGACACGGCCGTCTTCCTAAACGCATCTACCTGAGCCAACTGTCCTGCAACCGCTTTATTCGGGAATATATTATCTGCCTTCATTCTCTCTCTGATACCATAAGCTGGAGCCTTGGCATTAATATAAGCCTGGGTTAAAGCCTGGAACTGCTTAAGCCGACCCACGTACCCAGCCTGTCTCATCCGATGAAACATTTTCTCAGAATTATGTACATCACCTCTCTTTGCATATTGTTCCATAATAGCCATGTAAGAACTGAACATTGGCTTAACCTGGTTCTGCTGGGCAGCTTTCTGCAGAATTGAATCGGCCTTTTCCACCTGTCCTGCGTCCACATAAAGCTTAACAAGCGCATCCCATGTCAAAGGGCCAATCCGGCACCCACTGTCTGCCATCCGCTTCACAAGATCCTTCCCCTTGGCCAACATCTTATTGTTTGCATAAACTTTCAAGAGCACAGAATAAGGCTTCGATGATAATTTTTGCCACCTCTTAAACACCCTATCAAAGACTGCCTCTGCTTCTTCAATTTTCTTTAATTTCCCCCAAGCTTCAATGGCTGCCATGCACTCATTAACTCTGGGTTTAGACTCGCAAACTTTCCAGAGTCTCCCTACTTCATCAGCCTTTCCAAGGGAAGCATACAGAGGAAGCAAAGCTTGGCAAGCCCAGCGGTTCTCTTTTATGTTGCTTCCTTCCATCACTTTCAAAACAGCCTCGGCCTTTTCTTTGAGCCCACCAGAGACGTAGTGCTTAGCCATAATGGCTTGTATGCTGAGGTCAGGCTCAATCCCTTCAGCTTTCATTGTCTCAATAATCTGCTCCATTCCAGTTATGTCATTGGAATTGCCTTTGGTATCTATCAGGATTTTGTAAGTGAAGAGAGACGGTTTCACATTCTCTTTCTCCATCAATAACAACACATCAGCTATTTTCTTCTTGTCCAATCTCTTATATAGGAGGAGCAACTGATTGCATGCAAAGGACGTGATTGGGAATTCAAGATCCCTCATTTTGTTAAACAATGCCTCCGCTTTCTTAACATTGTTGCCAACTACACAATTGGCCAAAAGAGTTCGATAGATTACTTCCCCCCTGAAGGATTCTGGAATCTTCTCAATGTAGTTCTCAGCGGCCTGGAGACCACGTACCTTGGCAATCAAATCAAGACGAGAAGCATAATCTTTCTCACCAAAGTCAAGCCGTTTAGTTGACTCCAGCCACTCAGAGAGCTGCAAAACCAAAGAACTTTGAATAAAACTGCAAAATGATGGCTATACTTTTGATAAATTAGGATTCAAATGCGTGGTAATAGAAAATAGTCAGCCACTAATGCCATGCTATCATTAGAATTTGACGGAAGACGACGTAACTGCTCAATGTGCATTTGGTTAAAAACACAATCTTTATTTTGTCAAAAATAACCTCATCCATATAAAACCATATATCAGAGGAACGAAATTTTTTTTCTTTCCCCCAAAATGGTCTGTTTCCTGGCAAACTGAAAAGAAACACTAGTGGACTAAATTCTAATATTTCTATGCAACAAAGTAAAATACAACAAATACAAATAATTCAGCAAAATAATAGATTTTTTAATTAATTTATAATAGCCTTTTATATATTTCGTTAAATTTTTAATTTATGCTTCTGAAAATTGTTATGTATTTTCATATTTTTGTGCTGATTTTAAAATGTTTCCATGATGATTTTGTCTCCATACTGGTTAAAATAGCCAGAAAACGAAATTTTTATTGTTGTCCATGTCTAAGTTTCTTTTTTGGTAAGTTAGCTTTACCGCATCAAGGAAGTTGCATTTAAATAGGATGGATAGAGTGGGAATTATAATTATAGACAACTGTTTCACAGGGAAGTGAGATTTCTCCATATTCATAGTAAGATTTCCCTATGTTCATAGGATATGATCAGCAATGTTAATAGATATCAAGCAATTACATGGTTTCCGCTTTCTTAAATATTTTTCCTTTTTCTTGCAAACCAAACTCCTTAAAAAACAAGTTTTTCACAGGGAATCTAGATGACCGCTACCTTATTACGCTTGCCAATTTTTACATTACTTGTTATTTGCACAACCAAAGTTCCCAAAATATTCAGAATCCTATTTTGTTTTTGAAAACTTGATGATTTCACCCTTCTATTAAGCAACCTAACCCCAAAAAGATATACTATTAGCTGCTAACGACTCTTCATGCTATTCACAGTCCTAGAATAGCCCCTAATATTGTCTTCCCAGTTTAAAATGACCATAAAATTTTTAAAACCCTAAAATTCCATATATTGTTCTAGTTTTTTAAAAATAAATACAACTAGCTCCAACAAAACCCTTTCACTATTGCACCACATCATTTTGCAATTGTTGCTAGCATGAAATGCTCATTTGCCATCATACACTAAACCTTCAATTCGACTAACATATATCTACAAAATTTAAACAAAACACATAATGGCCTAAACCAATGGTGTAAGCATGGAATTTTGCCGTTCTTTTGATAAGAATAGAACTCAAAATCTACTACAATCCATGGTCTAATATGCTTAAAGTGTGTTAAAATAGTTTCTGTCTTTATTCTCAAACTTCACCATCATGATTTAGAGACAGAAGAAAACAAATATAATAATAAATATATGTGAAGGCTTGACTGATATATTCATAGATAAACCTACCTTTAGAAAGCAGATTACGAACTGTTGCAATTAAAGAAGATTTACACAGAATACTTGCAATACAACCTAACTCAAATTGATGCGTGAAAGAAAAGAACTGAATAAAATCACCTGCAATGCTCTCCCATACATCCGACGTTTTCTAAGGTTGAGCATGGCCAAGGATATCTCCGACCGAGTCAATTCATTTCCCTCCTCAATCCACTTATCCAAAGCACCTTGGATAGACAAACCTGGAGCAGCCAATATAGCATTGAACAATGCTGAGGAAGCTCTCTTTTGTCGAGATTTTTTCTCAGTTACATCTGCTTCGGTATCAGATAATTCTAGTTCATTCCGAGGTTCTTCCACACCATCCTCATCATCTTCATCTTCATCGGAAAGCTCTGGTTCAGAAATCAATTCATCTTCATTTTCCACATTCACATTGCTATCTTCAACCACATTAGCACTAGCTAGAGTTTCAAGCTCAGAGAATCCATCTTCCAAATCATCTTCTTGTGAACTGCTTTTCTTGTCAGCCTGTGAAGAAAAACTGCACTGACCCACAAAAAATTTCGGAGATCCATGTGCTGCAGTGTAAAATCTCTCCAATGACATGCATCCACAAGTTAATACTAGGCAAGAATCAGCATTACTGATTTTGTTGTCTAAACTACTTGTTACTTCTGACTTAGAAGAGCAAAGCTGAGAAGTTCTGATGCTGAATCCCCGATTCCTAATGCAGAACAAAATATCAGAGATTCAGAATTCTAGAAAAGACAAAAATAGGAAAAGGCAAGCCAGGGTGCTGAAACTTTAATTCTGATTACAGTAACCAAAAACCAGTCAGGAAAATTTTCTGACAGCACAAATTACAGATGCAAGTATCAATAAGAAACAAGTAGGAGAGACGTCTACATTTTCCAAGGTTTTTGGGGGGCTGCAGTGAAAAAATGCACTACAGTGGCTGCAGTGGAAAAATAGAGGATCTAGATTTATTTGCACTTTAATAACATGTAACTTTTTACATTTTACGTTAATTGTATTCCAATCAAATTTTTTGAACTTTTATTTTTATTTTGAAAATAATTTTAATTAAATTAAATTGAAACCATTGGATTAAATACAACTAAATCTAGACCCTTCATTTTTCACTGCAGCCCCCTAGAACCAATTTTCCAAGGGCTTCACAAAGAAGCTTAAGGCTCAGCTCACCAGCGTGGACAATTGTTTGCCAGACTACCAGTCAACAACAAGAGCTATTCCCAGCCTGGATTCACACCCAATATATATATATATATATATATTGGCAAAGAAAACGAGTTTTCCTGAAGCACATGTTTGAATGTGAACTCAAATACATGAAAGAAAAGAACACAGTACAACTGAGATAAATTCAATGAAATGGTTAGTATGTTAAAAAAATAAAATTCTAAAATATAAAGAAGCTAATACAGTTAAAATCGCTTTTTACTAGTGAGCACCATTTTCTTAGAAAATGTATGAGTAAGGACGATGTGAACTTCAATTGGGAGATTTTCTTTAAGCTGAGTCCAACTTTATAGATTCACATAGAGCTAGCCAAAAGGCTCAAACTGTCAGTTTCTTTTCCCTCATTTTCCCATCCAACCAAACAGGGACCGAACAATAGCCAAGGGACTTTCATTCGCACAAAGCCCAAAACTGTTAGATAACAATGCAACCATAGCAGACTGTTCAATTCAACGATTTCAGCAACATGACACTGAAGATACAACAGAAATCATATACGTGCAATAATTATGTGTGCGTGTGTATAGAGAGAGAGAGAGAGGGTCTCACCTGAGAGGATTAGAGGCTCGACGAAGCGCCCACATAGTGGTGATGGATTCTGAGAGAGCGAATCAGAAACTCCAAATGGTGGATAGAGAGAGAGAGAGAGAGAGAGAGAGAAGGTGAGTAAAACCCTAGAGCTCGAGTGAGTAACCAAACCCGCCACTCTTAAAACCCTAAATTTAAACCCTATTTCTAGATAATTCATAGTTGCAGGCTTAGGGATGTCAATGGGTGGGGTAGGTCCGAGACCCGACCCGACCAGCCCGGAAAAGACCCGGCCCGCTTTCCGTACGAGCTCGGCTCGATCCCGCCCCTCCCTCCCCCGGGTTAAGGCTTGGGTCACCCTCGGCCCGACCCGCCCCACCCCCTTTTTTGAGTTTTGATCGTTCTGCTTGGCAGAACGTTCAAAAAAATTTTTTTTTTTGTTATACCCAGCAGCCCAGCGGCCCCAGCCCAGCACAGCAGTGGCAGCAAAACGGTGATCAAAATCAACGGTTTAAAAATTTTTTTTAATTACAAATAAATTTTAAAAAATTACAAAACTCCCCCACCCTCTCCCATTATAAATACCCCACACTCACCCTCACGAAAAATTAACAAAATTTCTCTCCAAATTTTTATACTACCAAGCTACCAACACTCAAGTGTGCTCTTCAGTTGTGCTCAAGTACATTCCATTTTGTTAAATTTGAAGTCAAGATTTCAACTTTCAAGATCAAGTGATTCAAGGCTTCAAATTACTTCAAGTTAGTATTTAATTTTTTTTTAATTTGCATAATTTAATTTTTTTATTAAATTATTTTTTTTAAATGGATCCACGGGACACTCATTTTTTTGATTTGGAAGGTGGAGACTCAATATCATTTCCCCCTCAAGAACAAGTGGAACAATTTGTATCACCACAAATACCAGCACCTACTACCACAGCTGGTGATATTAGTACATTATCTTCCCGTCACGCCCAACACCAGCGTGGCACTTCAAAAGCATGGGATTTTTTTATTAGAATTCCACGTGATGATGGAATGCATAAGGTTAAATGCGTTATTTATGGGGATTTATTAGATGGTAGAACTACATCTAGAACTGATTATTTAAAAAGACATTTAAATAGAAGGCATCAACAGGATCCTCGCGTTAATAGTTTAATTGATCAATATTTTTCACGTACAACACAAACTCAATTAGGTAATGAAGGGGGTAATTTAAATATTTTTTCTTATGACCCTGCAAGAACACAAAATAATTTAGTTAAATATATTGTTAAAGATGAGCAATCATTTACAATGAGTGAAAATCGACATTTTGAAGAATTTATTTGCTAAAGTTTTACACCACAATATCGTGGTTTTTCAAGAAATACTTAAAAAAATAAAGTTTTACGAGATTTTGAATAAAAAAAGGATGAATTAAGAACTTATTTTACTAATTTTGAAAGAAATGTTTGCTTGACCGCCGATATGTGGAAATCTTACCAAGATATTGAATATTTTTGTATAACTGCATATTATATTGATAAAAATTGAAAAATAAATAAACGCATTATTTCATTTAAATTAATTGAATAACCATTCACTGGATTCAGTGTGAGTGGACTTATTTTGCATGAACTTGTATCGTGGCAATTATCTACAAAAATGTTTTTTATTACTTTAGACAATACTTCATATAATGATGTTTGTTTTAATTATTTAGCTAATGCTTTGTCTGCAAATGGTTCATTATTTCGTGGTCGTTGTTGTGCCCATATGCTTAATTTAATTGTAAAGGATGGATTGAACATTTATGAATCTTCTATTGTAAAAATAAAAAGAGCTGTAGTTTGTGCCATGAGCTCTCCAAAAAGAATTAGTCTATTTGCTGGCATATACAATCAAATTGGTTTAAAACCTAGAAAATTACTTATGGAAATTAATATAAGATGGAATTCAACCTATATAATGTTAAAAGTTGCTATTAAATATTAAAAAGCAATTGATTTATTTATTTTAAGTAATCAAGCTATTGGATTAGATAGTATTGAGCCAATTGATTGGGCAAATGCAATTTTCTATAAAGATTTTTTACATGTTTTTGATGTTGCTACTAAAATATTTTGTGGAATTTATTATCCTACTTTTTCTACTGTTATTTATCAATTAGAGGTTATTGATGAAATTTTTAACAAATATGGTGCCCAAGATTACTATGCTCATTTGGTCGTTGTAATGAAGGAAAAATTTGATAAATATTTTAACCCACCCACTTCCTATACATTTTGGTATTGCTACTATTTTAGACCCTAGGTATAAAGAAGATCTTTTCTTTCAATTATTAGATATGATATATGGGCATGAAAGTGCCCAAGAACAATTATATCTAATTAAACAGGAAATGCAAACTCTATTGGGTCGGTATGATTGCAATTGTACAACTGTCCAACCAACTATGGCCATAACATTCTCTTCTCACCGTGACTTTGGTGGTAATACGTCCATTTGGAGAAGAATAACATCCCGACGGACAGATGTATCAACAAGTGCAAGTTCAAATTCATCCGACCTCCAACGTTATCTCGGTACACCTCCAATAGAAAATGAAGATGATTTCAGTCTTTTAGACTGGTGAAAGGGACAACAATCAAAGTTTCCAATTCTTTCAGTTTTAGCTCGTGATATACTCGCATTTTCAATTTCTACCGTAGCATCCGAGCAAGCATTTAGTGCTAGTGGATGCGTTATCAGTCAATTCAAGAGTCGACTGGCCCCTCCGATAGTAGAACCTTTGATGTGTTTACGAGATTGGTATCTTGCAGAAAATAGACAACAGGAAGATGCCGAAAATGAGCAACTTGCCCTTGATTTTAATACAATATATTTAGGTGAAAGAGAAGAACACACTAGTGGATCTAGCGATGAATAATAAATTAATAATTATGTATAGATAGAGTAATATTTGTAAATGATAGTCACTCTTATAGGTGCCAACCTAGTTGGGATGTATAAGACGTGATGTGATACACCTATTAATTACTCTATCATTTATTTATTTTTTTTATAATTTTACATTTATAAATTGTAATTTTAAATTTAATGTTAATTATGTAATTAGTTATTGTGTAATAAATTTTAATTTTTATCAATAATGATTTTAATGTGTTTGTTTGAGTTTTATTTTTATTTTATTTTCTTTAAAAAAAATAAAAAATATTAAAAAAAGGCCGGGGCGGGTCAGGGGCGGATGGTGTGATCCTTAGCCCGACTCGAAGATCGGCTGGGGCGGCAGGGGTGGGTCGACCCGAATTTTTGGGTCGGGTCAGCCCGATTTACATCCCTAATTGCAGGTGGGGGGCCCTGGGCCCGAGCATAAAAAGAAACTACTGTATATTTGCTAAAGCCTCCTCAGAGTGTCGCATAATATTTGATCTGCAAGGTGTTATCCGAGTAAAATTGGAAGCCCAAAAAATATATACTATGAGTGCCATGAGTGTGTTTGGCTTATTAAAATTTATTGAAAATTTTTAAAAATTATTTATTTTTTATCTCACTACATGAATTACGAATTCACAAATTATTTCACTTTATTACTTTTTTTGGTCACTCCAATGGCACTCTATATATATATATATATATTGAATCACTTGATTTTTTTGTTTATTTTTAACAATCATTAAAACTAAATTGAGAATTGAATTACTCATATTCGGATTAATCAAAAAACTTTATTTTGGTTAAGTTAAAATCAAAACTGTAGTTGTATATATATAAATAAATTTACATCAACTGACCTAAATTTTAGGTCTTTAAACTACCCAACATGATAATAACAAAATTATTCCTAATCTCGTCATATCCATCTTAATCTTACGTAAATGTTTAGTATTACTTATGACATCACGCACTACTTAAAGAATAATATGTAAAATTACTAATTATTTTAAATAAAAATTTAAGATAACAATTTTAACTTCTCCCGTCTCATCCTAATAGGACCGATATTTAAAATTAACATGTACATCGTATAAGAATAAAAGTAAATTATCTATCAATTTATGTATCCATTTATTATCTTTATTTAATATTAATACAGAATATATAAAGGTAAAATACAAATATATACATGTATTATACATTAGATCAAAATTTAATAGATCCCACATTTCAATAATAATATTGATATGTTGTATCAGATCCAGTAAAAGAATACTGGATTGTTGGTTGATTTTGAAAATTATAATTAATTCAAATTATCTAATAGCACCCCCACTCCAATCCGTTGCCATCCTTACGTAACATCTTTCTTTTCCCTTTTTTTTTTTTTTTTGTGGTAAGTACTTTTCCATTTTTTTTTTTGGTTCCATTATAGAACGGATTGATGAAATTTTGTAAAAGAAATGATTGCTCCAGATTCGAACGCACAAATTGGCAAATTAAGGCTTCATTTGACTTAAAAAAATTTAAAAATAGAAAATTTACATTCATTTAGATAAAAGTTAAAAAAATTTAAAAAAAAAAAACCTAACTTTTTTATTTCTTTTTTGCTCCAAGAATTTTACATAAATGAACGTAATTTTTTCTTTTTTTATTTTTTTTTACAAATGCGATTAACAAGTCTAAAAGTTATAACATTAAAAAAAAATTTAAATTTTGGTGTAAAAAAAGTTTATATAGATGAAAAAAAAACTATAAAAATAAAATACCTTTTTTAAAAAAAAATAAAAAAAAAAAAGCCAAAGGAGCCTAAAGGACTTGTAGTGAAAATCTAGTACATCCTCGGATCCCAAACTTACCAACTATTTTCACAACAGATAGATATCTCATTTTGCCACAAGTGTCAAACATTCTCCGAAAAACCATTAATAACATACATATCCCATGAGGGTACATTAATATATGAAGCCAACAGCCTGCCAGGCCAGGCCTTCAAACTTGTATCATGATATTATATTAGGCAGGCATATGTATGTGTATATATACATATATATCATTTTCTGTCGTGAGAAGTGAAGAATCAATTAGAGAGCGGTGATGTCAACTCGGCTTTTATGGAGCTGAAAGGCTGGGGCGATCCAACCACCACAGCTGCATTGGATGCCCGACCAATTGAAACACCCTAATCGTCCTTCGCAACGGGCACATAAAAGCCTCCCCTCCAGTGCACCTCCTTCCACTGCCCACACGTACCCAGGAAACAACCATAAGAAACCTAAAATTTCAAACACATGTACGTGTGTATAGCAAGTATATATGCAAATCGTACCCTAAATGAAAACAAAAAAAAAAAAAAAAAGAGTAGATAAATCTTAAGGTAAATTATATTTAGAATCTCTATACTTTATCACCAATATTTCATTACTGACATTTACTTTAAATCGTCTCAATTTGCTTAATTATGTACATTTAAATCATTCATCCCATTTTGTCCCTTTCATTGGCCATCGTTACAATGTTTGGCCAAAAATGCCATGCGATCATCACACACATTCGCCAACAAGGCTTTTGGACGTGCAACGAGGACCAAAGGAATGACCTACAACTACCTCTAATGTGGTAAAATCTTTTATTTCCTCCAATGTAGTTGTACTTACTAAATGTCTGGTGAAATCTCTTATTTCCTCCAATGTATATGTACTTACTAAATACTAATATGACAAGGAATAGAATAAAGATATAAAATGTGTCCAACTTCTGTACCCAAAATAGTTGCGCTTATGCCTCAAGGCTCCAACATCAATACCAGTGGAAAAGATCATAGTAGCTGAAACCAAAGGGTGAACCGTCGGCTCAAGCAAACAGCAACCAACTCTCATAATTGCTGCCCGTGTTCATCAGTCACGCTAGTCGAACTAAAGCTACAAACTGCCTTGCTCAGTCTTCTCATGTTCTTAATGTCAAATAAAGATATCTATTTTTTTCCCCCGCTTAATTGATGACTAAAGGAGATCAGACACTGGAACCACACCTGTACCCAATACTAGTGCACCCAGTCTCATATAAAATAAACTAACTCACACGTAACTAACAAAATACACCATATTTCAGGACCGTTTGGAGCTCAAATAGATAGATTAAAATATGGTTTGGATAACTTTTTAACATTTGGAGTGCAACTAACAAAAAAAAAAAAAAATGGAGAGATGGGTAATGAAAATCTGTTCGAACCGGTCTATTTGGACGGATTTTAGTCCGTTCGAACAGATTCTGGCATAAACTTTCTGATATTTCGTGTCATAATTATTTGAAATTTGTAGTGATTTTATTAAGATTTGTAGAGATTTGTTTGGATTTGTAAAGATGTCGAGATTTGGAGAGATTTAAATAGATTTATAGAAATTTTTAGAGTATAAATTAAGATTTATGTAGTTCAAGGTGAAAAACTTTATGTAGAGATTTGTGGAATTTTTTTTAAAATTTTTTACACTCCAAACGGTGCCATCATATCACCACCATTCTTAGATGTTCCAATACAATGTAGGTGCATAGTTTGTTTCGCAATATTCATCTATTTCAACGACTTTATTTAGCAATAAGTCTAGATAAAATAAAAGTAAATGCCTGATGTTTTATACCTGTTGTCATCCAACGTAGAGGCTCAATAAAGATGGACGAGCACTCATTCTCGTCGTACTTGTTAAAAGGGCTGCCGCTTTTCCTCCTCTGCCACTCAAAGTTTGTCTCCCCTCCCCCTTGAACATGATCAACAGCATTCTCTTGCAATGCAACAATTCTCTGGCATTTCTTGCAGCGATACGCAGGAGTAGAATCTATTTCTTTACTCCCTGTTGTTCCTACCTCAGATCTGACTTCTTCTGCAGCTAAGCCAGGATCAGCCCCAAATTTGGAACAGTCTATTATTTCTCCACGATGGTAAGCACCACCTGTAATCATGAGGCACAAAATCTATTCAAAAGATGGACTAAAAATACGACATAGGCTTGTGTCTTATTATAAACCTTTCAATCGTAAATGTATCTATAATCCTGACTAAACATATATCATCAGACACACTGTGCTGCCTTTTTAATGTGGTTGTGCGATACTTACGAGGTTGACAAAATGATTTAATTTACAGTGACAATCATTAAGAAACAGAACTTTTAACATAATTATTGCCTATAAAATTTGTGTTGAGAAGAAAGGCTCAACATGCAACTTTCGACTAGGATTAGCATGTCAAAACCATCTAAGAAAGAAATCTTTCTGGGGTAATTCATCATGTTCTGCCTCTTAAAGATGTAACTGAATGTGATCATAACAAGCCAAAAAATGAAAGCTGAGTTGATAATAGGAATGACATCAGCAGAACTTTACACCTCGTCATGTTGAATTTCCTGCAAACCTGCTTCTAGACACTTAATTACTTTCATCCATATACCTCTCGAAGCACAAGCAACAATTAGACATAGAAGTTGGGAAGGGGAAAAAATATATATATATATACTCTGCTGCTGCAAGCTTTACGAATAAACTACCAAATTGTATACATGTGGGATATACTTGCAGGAAGTATCCCCCCTTTTTTGGGGAATTGTATGATACTTTTTGATGAGGACACATATCTAACATGCCTTGAGCATAAAGATGTAGCATTTCCATTACAACAATATAATGTTGAAGGAAACACATGAAGAATTTCAAACACTTTCTACCACCTATTGAAGAGAAATATTGTGGTACAATTATGCCATTTCCACTGCAGCACTAGAATGCAAATTTAAGGAAAACAGAACAGGAATTTTGAACTCTTTTTCTACTTTCTGAAGAGGAATTTTGGGACAATACGGTTAATTGTTTTGAATTTGATGCTAAGAACACGTCTGCAAAGTGGAGAACAAAATTTTCCCTAGTGAATTTATAACAAATGTTTATCCGATTTAATTCACCATGATCCATCACTCCATTTGATTGGAAGATAAGATTCATATCGATTACATGTGTATTGACTCAAATCGTAAGATTCGAATCAGGAATCGTACAATTTTGGTAAGTATGGGGGAGGGTCTTTTTATAATTTTGGTTGGTATTTCCTTAATGCCTTTGGATGAAATATATTTATTTGACCATGGAATCAGTATCTAGTTTGCTTGAAGAATTTATGAATAGATATGAATAATAGAAATGAAGAAACCCTAATCGACATTGAAAACCTTTAAAATGCATTATATAATACATATTTATATATACACCTCTTTCCTTTTATATACATATATAACTTCCATGAGTGTAATTTCTATCATTTATATCTAAAATTCTACTACAGATATTTATGCAAAAAAGGAATCTCAAGGAAATAGATCATGGTAAAGGAAGGAGATTTAGGGGGAGGGGGGGGGGGAATTATAGAAGTCAACTCAAATGTAAATAAGAAAGTGCATAAATTAGATTTTTTTTCAATCTGCATTAGATTTACCGATAATAATCTTTTATATTCTCCAAACTCCACAATCTGAAAACCTTGCGCACTGAGTTGCCCTCTTATCTTGTATATAAAGAAAAATTTTCAAATTTTCAAGGGGGAATTACTTTGGACCCCCCACCCACCCCTACCTTTTAATTGTAACAATTGAGTCCTTGCACTTATAAATCTTTCGCAATGTTAACGTTAAGTGAGTCTCCATCAGGATTTCATCCACAAAATGACCTAGCTTGAAAAAAGTCCATGTGTGGCCATTTTAACAACTGAAACCTAATGTAGGTTTACAAAAGTTGACATAAAAAAAAAAGGGAAATGCAAAGATTCAAATTTTACAATTAAAAAAGTCAAAACCTAAAGTGCATTCGTGCAAAGAATGTAAAGTGTAATTTACTCTATTTACAAATTACTAGATTGTAGACTGTTGAAACTCAATTAACATAAATGCACAATCCATTGATCAAAGCAAATAAACCTTTGAAAAGTACAATCATAAATCAAAATTAAATAAAGACAAAAAGATAGTACTGGAAAGTAAACAAAAATTGGACCTAATAGTTTCAGGTGGAAGAGTTTGTATATAAGGCTTGTACGATCAACCTTGAAACCCATTTCTTCAAACATTTTTAACTACAAGGGAAAGAAGAAAGCATTTAGTGTCCATAACGACCAAAATGCATTAAGAAGTAAAAGCAAGAAGCATTTTGGAATGGCGCTTATAAAACATAATTCAGTACATCATTCCTAGCATCACCTGTTCTAGAAACCCATCATTGGGACAAACAAACTCGCAACTTTGCCGCAATGATTCAAGTGCATCTGCAAAAATATGTAGACATGTAAGAACGGTAAAAAAAATCAAATGATTAAACAAAAAATGAGTAACATAATTATCAATCATTTCATCACCATTTGGATTTTCATACAAAAATGAAATGGAAGCCCATAAGAAAATATGATAAACCCATAGTACTGCAAGCAAATTTGATAAACCAAGAATGTTCTAAAACAAAAGATTTGCTCAAAGCCTCAAACCTTCTGGAGATAGCTGCTCAGTTCTCATCAGGTATGCTGTAACGATAGCCGCACTGCAACAAACATTCA
Organism: Vitellaria paradoxa; assembly: GCA_019916065.1. Classification (NCBI taxonomy): domain Eukaryota; kingdom Viridiplantae; phylum Streptophyta; class Magnoliopsida; order Ericales; family Sapotaceae; genus Vitellaria; species Vitellaria paradoxa. The sequence continues at coordinate 18,351,680 of CM034234.1, read as the reverse complement.
AAAGCATGTAAGCTTGTGGAGCTTGACAAAGCAGAAAACTAAATTCACCAGTTTGTTATTCTCGTCATTTGTTTTAATTTTTGTCCCATCTTCAATACTTCAGAGGAAGAGAAACTTGAATCATATTGTAAATGTCACTTCAATGACTTGTTTATTTTAAATTAGGAAAAGGTTTAATACCGTAAAAGGTAGAGCACTTGCATTACACCTCTTCCCACTTTTACCCATCAGAAGACCAAAGATATCAAAACCAAAAATGAATTGAAAGAAAATATAAATATTTTCTTCAGCAAGTTAGAATAGAAGGTGAAGAGGGAAGTCAAGAAGGTAGACAAAGAATATGGAACAATCCAGACACTAATACTAAACACCAAAAGTTAAAGCCAAACGTAAGTAATGTCTTCTTTTCATGTTGATGACAATCAACATGGAATTGCACCATAGGTCTTGTTATTCATAGTCATTATCAGCTCACAAAATAGCGTGCCACAAACTACATTCATTGAGCACTGGACTAGGATCAGAATCAACCCAGTAAATAAAAGATAGTCAAAAGCTATATTTTTAAGATAAAATTAAAAATATGTAAAGTATGGCTACTTACATACTAGTATTTTGGGAAGGGGGGGAATTTTAGGCTTTGTTTTAATTTTCTTTTTCAATTTTGATTATTTTTTTAGTTAAGTTTTGTTGATAAATATAGGTTTGATGATGTACTGGATTTAAGATCTTGCTAATATAACATTTAATAGGAATTTTTTTTCACATAATTCTCTCCGTCTTAGAAGTACAGAAATTTAAAAGGTCTTGCATCCAAGACCCTCCAAGTGCGGTGTGTTGCCATTTATAAAAAAAAAATAAATAATAATAAATTGTCTAATTAATTTTTAATTTTTTAATTAGACACATAGGGGACAAACAAGTTCATCACTTAAGACACGCTGAAATTTTTGGTGCAAGTTTTGAAGAAAAGATTTTATAATTAATGATAAAACAAAACCAGAGTGGATTTGTACTTTTCAATATCTTCTCATTTACAGTAATTAATTTTAGAAATTCTAATTTAAAACTTTCAACTAGATTATGAATAAAGCTTCTAAAATAAACATTAAAATATTCTGTTCACACTTCTTTTTCACTATGTAACTTGCTAATTTGATAAATTACACTACATAAATGAAAAAACATTATTTTCATGTATATATTTAAAATATATATTTACTTGTAGTGTCCTTACCATTTTGCATCCTAATTTTTTAAAAAGATTTCCATTCCAACATGTTTGTATTATGTTGTATCTGTCTCATGTCCATATCCATACTTCTTGCATCTTTCCATCCTCATCTTCCCTCTCCCCTCTTCTCTTCTCTTCTTCTTTGAATCATATACCCTATTCTGTAACATCAATTTTGCATTTTTTTCCGCCACTTCCACAACAAACTTGCTTCTTCACATGCTGGTATGGATGACACTTTGTGCGATGGAATCGTTGTCTAAATAAGGATGCTAAGACACGAGAAAGGATGAGTTTCAATTTATTAGTCCAGATCTTTTAGAGCAATAATAAAGTGATTACTATCTAGAGGTGAGTTCGTCCCAACTAAGGAGAATCAATACCATTCAGGAAGAAGAGCTAAGTACAAACATTAAGTATTGAAGTAATAAAAAATCAATACTTAATTCTAGGTATTATAATCTTCGTTTTAATTTTATTTATTTCCTTATTTGGCTCATCAATGGTTTCTTAAATTGGGTTTCACCAATCAATATAGGTTTTGATGATGTACTAGGGTTATGGTCTTTTTTTTTCCGCTTGGGGGGGGGGGAGGCATTGAATCACAATTTTGCATGCTTAATTCTCTCTCTCAACTCCATCAGAAACTTGGTTATTAGAAGAAAAAATGGATTTTTAGAATCATTGATATATAGAATATGATCTCAAATAAGTTTTCCTTGTATTGTATGTATAACACATTTCCTAACAATTATTCAACCCTGATAAGTAGATTACTCTAAACTAAGCAATTATTCAACATATACCAGCAAAAACAACAGCACGTTGAAAATAAAGTTTGCCTAATCATTAAAAACAAAGGAACACCTTTCGGATATTCCAAATAATAATAATAATAATAATTCAGACAAGCTCACAAGAAACAACGGAAATATTCAAATGGTCCAGTACATAAATGTACCTTCTTGATACACCAGCAAAGCAATGCACCAACACAGAGCCCTCTTTTCGACTCTCATCAATAAAATCTAAACAGACCTCCAAATAATCCAATAAATTCTCAACCTCTGTATCTCTAAGTGGCACCGCCATCCTCACCAATTTCAAATCTTTTCCTGCATACTCCAGCAAGTACAGAAGCTTTGGTGAGGACGGAACCGTCGAGCCATCACCAGCATCATCCTCGGGACCTGAGCCCCCAACATACACCTTGCGAATCGCTTTGGCAGGGATCAATAGACCACGGCGCCATTCAGAATAAAATGATATTGATGCCGAACTAAGGAGTGACAGTACATGAGTGAATTGCTCGGGACCATTCTGAAGAACCTCTGCCGCATCACTGATGTTACCAATGAATAAGTTCTCACGCACCAGATACGGCATATCATACAATCAATATCCTTCTCACCTGAATATAATGTTGTTGCATGTCAAACTCCAGGAATAAATCTCATCACTACCGTAACATAAATTTGACTTAAATTTTGCATCAGAACTGATCATATAGAAATTAATGACTTTCTGGAAAATTCAGTAAAACCAAATCCATTTAAAAAGAATAATGAGCTTACCAGCATTTTGATGATCAGGATATATATATATATAGAGAGAGAGAGGAAGAGAGAGAAATCTGACCATCCTAGTATAAATTCCCAAACATCTTGCATCAAAATGATAATATAGAAATCAAAAATACACACTGGATTGCGAAAAAAAACTATCTAAGGTAACCGTGTACAAAGTGAGCTTAACACCGTGCGTTTGGCTGATAGGAAAATTGGAAGAAAGAAAAGAATAAAAAAAAAAAAAACTCTCAACTGTCAGCACTATTTTTCGTATAAATTGGTTGCCAAAACCAACCAATTAGAGAGCAAAAGTTTCAGTTGATTGTTCTACACATACAAAACCATATCTATACGAGTTATACACAGATTCACATAAATACATATATGTACATGAATAGGTATGTATCTTAGTCTTGAAAATCTATAAAGATGTATAACAAATGTATAGCAGTACTGGGAACCGCCATTTACAATTACATATGCATATTATATATATAAATTATAAAAGAAAACATAGAACAATTAAATCGTACCCCAACCTGAAAATTCGATTTTCCGGCGAGTAAAATTGCTTGGTCCGAGATACTGGGGGACTGAACAGGGCGAGCGTTTATGGTGTCATCGGCGAGTGTGATATACGTATACACATGGAGGCCTGTAATGGCCAGTCTGGATCGGATCCGATCCACGAGTAAACGGATCTGTTTAATTATATCTAGATCCGGCCCAAAATTAAGCAGATCCATATCCACGGTCCTGCTCGTTTAACGCTTTTTCTTCTTCTTCTTCTTCTTCCTGAGACCCACTTTGATAAAAATTACAATTTTGAGAAAGCTCTGTGTGTGTTTTGGAAGAATAGCTAATTACTCAGCTTCTAGTTGTTTAATATTTTGACTTTTTATAAAATGATTAAATTTATTTTTTTACGTTTAAATTTATTTGAAATTATAAAGGAAAAAAATGTTAAATTAAATTAAAGAATTTAGGTCATTTGATTAGAATTCGAATTTTCCTAAAGAATGTAAGTTCGGATCCAAGAGAGTCATTTTCTTAAAATTATCCCTTAATTTCTTGACGAAAGAACTCTTAATGTCACGACTAATCAAGATTAATTAGGCAGATGGGTGCTCCTTCTTGAATGACTTGGAGATTAGTGTGTAAGAGTGCATATCGACAATTTGAGAAATCTGCTATCCCTGAAAGGATTACAGAAAAATTTTTCTCTGTTACCAATAAAAAAAAAGTTAAATTAACAAAAACTCAAAAAATTAGTTACTAAAAATTGACTTATTTTTCCTCTCCAAATATAAAAATAATAATAATAAAATAAAAATAAAAATAAAAAACTTTTTTACTTACCAAACCCTACTTAAATTGGCAAGAAAGAATTTGGAAGTATTCAAAGAGGCCTCCTTTTTTTTAATTGAAAAAGAAAATGATTTGATTTAGAAAATTTACTCATAATATAATAATTTGGACAGAGGGGTAAGTCCCAACCTTTTGGATCATCTAAACAAAGTTATCCTTTGAATAATAAGCCACAGTCGAGCAAACAAACACGGCATTGTTCACCCTTTCTGACAATTCTCGAATACTCGCGTCTCAATACAAATTTTAGAAAGAGAAAATTGTTCCTTAAGTCCTCAGATTTTTTTTTTTTTTTTTTTTTTTACGTTAATTAGAGAACAGAGAGATGAGAGGAGCCTAGAACTCGCGATTCGGGTGTAAATTTGATTTACTAAAAAACAGAAAAATTTTAAAAATATCTGAAAATATTTAAAAATTATTTATCACTATAAAAATTACGAACTCACAAATTATCTCACTTTATCTCATTTTATCTTATTTTTTGTCATTCCAAGTGCACCAAGTGTGATCATCAGGTATTCATGTCTGGTGAATCTCCATTAGGCCCACCAGCTGATATAAATTTGAATCTTTTAAGGTTCATTTGGTTTATTTTTTTACTTTTTGCTTTCTGCTGTTATTTTTTATTTTCTATTTTGAACTCATTTTCCATTTTACGCTTTTGAAAATAAAGAAAAAAATTCAAAACGCATTTGGTTATTTGTATTTTTAAGTTTTGTTTTAAAAAACAAAAATAAATTTACACATAAAATGAAAAATAACTAAAAATCATTTTGAGCATTTTTAATCCAAAATAAAAAAAATTTAAAAATAATAAAAACAGAACATTTTTTATTTCTTTACTTTGAAATTTTTAAAACATAAAATGAAAACAGAAAATAAAAAAATAAATCAAATAACACGTTAATAGTCGGATTTCGGAGATATCTTAGTTTACGAATTTCGGGTCAAGTTTAGGCTAGATTAGATCCGGACCAGAACTAGATCAGACTCAGACCATCGAGAAGCCTATACAACGCTGCTTGGCTTGTTGGCGAAATTATTTTATTACTTCTACCATAGCAATAAAGAAGTTTATGGAAGTCAAAATAAAATTTGAAATACAACAAATGTAAAAATAATTTTAAAAAATATATTAGTGATTTCTATCCTTAGTACAAAGGATAAAAATGCAATTAACCCCAAATAGAATCAAACAATTACGACATTCCAAACTCTCTGTAATTCACATACTACTTGTAATTCACACCACAATTTACATATCAGCAAACCAGCTACATCTCTCTACAAACTTTCATCTCCATGAAAACCTACAAGATTGTGATTTTTTTCAAATCAGTTCTTGTTCAATGCATTGATGTGCCGCGGGTGCAAGAAAATTGCTCGAACACAAATGGGAATTCAAGTGGCATAAAATACGGAAAAAAAAAATGGGCACCTTTTTAATGAAAAACTCAATCAGCACCCTCCCCGTTCATTGGTATAAATAGGAATTTGCCAGGCTTTGACATTTTTCTTTGGATCGTCAGTGAGGCTGAGATCTGTATCATCTTCCTTGAATGTTTTTACGAAGGTTTTGGCTCCCATCAGGATAAGCCTTTCTACCATGAACAGCTGGTAATTGTTCTCAATCAGTGGATCCAGTATACTACTGTAATTCGATGAATACGTCAACTTATACCTGAAAACATTTATTGCAGGCAAAAAAAAAAAAAAAATCAGTTCTTGATGGATTTATGATCAGAGGTGGTGAATTTAACAGCAGGAATCGGTTCGCACATTGTAGAGAGCAATGTAAGATTTCCTTTGGGGACAAATTTCACTTTACCTACTAAGCTTTGACTGAATTCTACTTCAACATCAGATTTTTTTTTTTTTGGGGGGGGGGGGGTGGATAACTTTTAAGGGGATGAACTTTTCATTAGTTGTAACATCCTCCCTCAATGACTTTTTTGCCCTTAAATTTTATCCTAACTAGACAGTTGATAATGGGCAAGCATGTGTAAAAAGATCACTGATACAGAACAGCTAACAAAAAGTTGAGGCCCTTATTTATTACCCAAAAAAAAAAAAAAAAGAAGTCCTGAAAAATGGGATTTTGAATAAAATTCACAAGGGCAAAGTGAAATCTCCCACCCCACCCCCCTTTCTTTATCCTTAGACGGTAGAGGGTATCCACCTTTAGTAGTGCTAATCCCCTAGAACTCTTCATCTACCCCCACCAAAATAGGAGCCAAGTAATCCCCCCCCCCCTTTCTTTTTTTTCGGTTGATGATACACTTTCCGTGGTACTAACCCCTAGAGTTTCTCATTTACCTCACTAGAACTAACAGCCCAGTAATGCCAAGAAGGGCTCAAAATTGGTTCCCTTAACTTTTATTGGTAAAGATCTAACTGCTGAATGGAGCAATTTAAGAATTTTGGCATTCATAATTTTGATAATTTCAAGTTTTCTTCCGTGCATTGCTAGCCAGCTTGAGAATGCCAGAATTAGGTTTCATTATGGAAATATCATTTGGTTCCCAGAGCCCAAACAATAGCTGACAAATATCTGGAAAATATTCCCACTAGAACAAGCAGGAGCATATGATACGCAATTGAGTGTCAATATTCAAAAAATTGACAGACAATTGATTTTACCTGACAGCAAGAGGTGAAAAAAAACCTTGTATTCCTCTCGTTTGAAGCAATGAAAAGTGTTCGTCCAGGTGGGAGCCATTTTGAAATTCTACAAAGAATAAACTCTGGACGAGGTATCCCTGTCGAGATGAGGATGCAAGGTCCTATAAACACCAAAACCTGTCCTTCTAGTTTTCACTTATCACCTCGCCGAACATGCATAGCATCGTAATCGCAAGGAGCGCCTTAATCTGTGGGTCTGACAATATTAGTTTATGAATCAGACTTGATAACTAAGTATCTGATATTGTATTTTTCAATGCAGAAATACTACATTATGCAAAGAATGAATCAATAAAAGAGACTGAGAGTAAACAGTTCAAAATGTTTAGGGCTGTATTTTGTTTAAGCGTAATATGCTAGAACATATTTTTAACCTAGAAAGGAAACAAGTCAAAAAATTTAGTATCCTGTAACACAAATGATTCTCCAATAATTAACAGTCTATTGGTTTAATATGACATTCATTCTTCTTCTCAATCTTCTTTGAGAGGAACAAGAAGCAGAAATGAAGACCAAAATGTGAAACTTCATTTTTTTTTTTTATTTTTCTCCATTGTGTTGCTAAATAAAAATATTGAAACGGAATCTATGTTTACATTCACAGAATTGAAGGGGATACAATTTAATTCATGTTAAAAAAATTAAAAAAGATGACATAGAAGAAGAAAAGAATATTTCTTTTCTTTTTTACACACTTTGATAGCATTAAAGAACATGATAAGAAGGCAGTCATGATCAAAATCTAAAAGAACGTGATAAAAAAAAACTACTCTTTACGAGGCTAAAAGAACATGATGATCAAAATTTAAAGCTCCAGAAGTCAAATTAATGATTAATAAAAAAGCTAAAAGTCCTAGCCTTTACATGGCTAAAAGCCTGTTATTAAACTATCCGACCCTTGATCTTTTTGTTCCCCAGTCATATTATGGTGTGATGGAGATGGGACTCCTTAATATTGCTTGATTTGGTTGAGATAACAAATTCTAATCAAATCATCATTCAAGAATTCATGCTCCCATTAAGAGAAGTTCAAATCTCATGGTTTTACAAGATCCAAGGTTGAGTTTTCTCTAGTACAGAGGATAGTGTAAATACATGGACAAAAGAATTGTAGCAATTTGCAAATTCCACATACTTGGGATCTAATGCAACAAAATTTTGGTTAATTTTGAGCCTTTATGCTTTCATAGGTTAATTGCAGCTGGTAGTCATGTCGTTATTTTTCCATATTTTAAGAATATATGTTAATTTGTAATTTCAAGATATTGGAACATGCACTTATTTTTTTTCCCCGAGTCATAATATGTACCAAATTATATTATTGGGAACATAGGGTCTTTGTTAGTCTAGAATATTCTTAACCATCAAAATTTATTTATTTCCCATTTTAGAGTCAATTTTACATCCAATGAAGTTGAGTTTAGGGATTGTGAGAAGTTCCTGAAGTTTTTGATGCCTAACCTAACCTTATCTTGAGAGATTTGGGGAACTCTAGAAAGGATTCCACAGTTCTACTTTGTATACTCCTGACCTTTCTTTAATTATTATTGACGATTGGGATTTATCCAACATTGATAAAATTAAGCCTCCCAAACTGACATAAGATCCTAACGAGCCTCTCCACTCTTTGCCAATTGGTTTTGAATTAAATGCTTTAACACGGTATCAGAGCTAGATTTGAGCGGAACCCCCCTTAAAAACATATATATATATATATATATATATCAATCTCTCGAATGTACACTTCTTGTACTCGTTGTACAATGGGGCACTACATTATCAAGAGGTTTACAAATATTCATTTCTGCCGGTGCACCACCACCATCATTCACCTTATTCATCTTCTAGAATAAAAAAAAAAAAAAAAAAAAAAACAGATTCATCATCTATTCTGTTTGTGTTAAGTCTTCTTGAAATGATATGAATTTTGTGAGCAGTAAGGTTTCAAATTTATCCACTCATTATATGTGTAGACTATATTTACCTGAAAAATGGAATGCTGAATTTTCTAGCATTTGAAAAGAAAATTTTTCCATGGATTTTAAAATTTTGATTGTTGGTTTCATTTTCATTTGGCAATGAAAAGCTGTCTAGACGGGATTAGATTAACACAATAGCATTTTATTATATGATAAATGGATTCATGCAACTGAATGCAATATATCATGAAAGAGTGAATTTTGAGTATGAATGAAAATTTATATTCAGACTGATTTCCTTGTGGAACCAGTTCAATGAAAATTTGATTTTAAAAGAGAGAGAGAGAGAGAGAGAGAGACTGAACTAGAGGATTTGGCTGTGAACTAAAACAGCACAATATTAGATTCCAAAAAGAATGTAATTTAAGAACAACATAAAACTTTCCCCAAGGATCCTGTCAAAAACATCTATATCCAATCCTTGCACATGTGATGAGATAACCGAAAAGATTGGATCAAATTAATGAATTATGCTGCATAATTGAATGCAAAACAAATATAATTAAAGCATGTGAATTATACCCAAAAGCATGTTTCATTTTCTAGCAGAAAAACAAAAATAGAAAAAAAAAAGGTGGTAAATAATGACCCATTTCAATATAACTAAGAAAATAACCAAAACTTCAGAGGATTAATACTAATAAACCTTTTCTGCAGCATCTCGTAGTTTCTTTGCAGCCATTGAAGGAAGAAATGAATATGGCAACATTATAGAATTGCGGTTGTTTCGATCTTTGCACTCCATAAACCTGAATAGTTATCATGATTAACACCTATAAAAAACTACCAAGATTTGAAAAACTCTGCCAATTAACTATAAGTTTCGCAAGAAGGATCATTGCATGCTATATTACATACAAAAATAATAAAATCACTGAATTTAAGATGGTTTTCTTTTAAGCAGAACCCAAATTTGTTTTTAGTTCCTAAATAATAAATCAGTCAGATTCTAACACAGCCTCAATCACTCCATGCTAACAAATATATAGAGCCATGCTGGATGCCATCAAACTCTAACAATCTAATAATACAGGCTAACAACTATAGGGCACTTGTGTCATAACTGCAACCAACTACTCTTTAAGAAGGTGGGGATCGCGCAAAGTAAAATTATTATATTGCAATGATGAGTTTACCATGACAGATGGCTAGCCGTTCGATTAACGAGCAAGATATGTGAGTATTGACTTTTCTGTTTGATATCAAACCGACTAACTCCTTGTATATGGGCAATCCCTCTATCCCCCAACTTCATGCTTGTTGACAGAGCCTGATGCCATGCTTCAGAATTGTCTAGAATTACAGGGACAGTGATGGACATGAGGTCTAGATCATACAAAGAATCCATTGAACAAGAGCTTGCTGCCCACCTGATAAATATGAACGAAAACATATCAGCATAAATTAGAAAATACCCAATTGGTATTTCTCTGACTAGTAATTTATAGTAGGAAGATACAAGCAAACTGTTTGTGCAACAAAGTAAGTCATATTTTTGCAATTTAGGCTTTGCCACCATATAGCTCATGTGCCAAGCACCAAGTGAAGCCAAGTATTTATGCGTGCTTCATTTTATTGACAAGCAAACTAGGAAACACCTGACATGCATGTAAGACACCAATCATGGAAGTGCTTGTGCCATGCAATGAACCATACACCTCAAATTGTTTTGTTGAGAACAAAGAGTCACAACTGCATGGAAAGTCTATACAAATAATACAAACTTTTTTTTTTTTTTTTGCGACAAGCCAGAGCCAGAGTTAAACCTTTCCTCCCCCCCCCCCCTCCCCCTCTTTTTTTTTTTTTTTTTTTTGATAGGTTTACAGAAGAAAGGCTCAGAAGGAAGGCAGTAGTATGGTTGCAATCATATGAATAAATCATAAATTACACGATACTATTTCTTCATCACTGGCTTTAGTCCCCCTCTTCTGTTGTAACATAATCAACAAAGAACTCATTACAAAATTAGTCATGTGAAACTTACCTTTCATCCGAAGTTGCATTGTTTGGCTGATGAAGAATCCCTTTCTTATTATGTAGTGGATTAATACACATCCTAGAAGGCATCACAAAAGTTCTGCATCAAGAGAGCGCTGTGAAATCAGAACAATAACCACTAAGATCACAAGAAATCACTCAGACCAATACCAATTAACTCCTAGTCTTTCAGGATTTCACAGGCAGCTCAGACCATGGAGTCAGTTTACTTGCTTTAAACAAGCTTTGAAAATGCCCATAAAATAAACTGTTATGCCCTCAATCCATGAACTTCAAAAGTCAAACTTTTGGTCCAGATCACAATTGGAATAAATTCTGAACAGTCATACTCATGCAACAACAGTTGTACGTTCCAAGTCAAATTTAATAGAATTTCAGTCAAATTTCTGAAATTTTCAGCTTGAAACAAAATATGAGATGGGCAGCCATTTTTTCTAATTCTTATTATAATTATTTTTTTTTATAGGTAGGAAAAATCTTTCTCTAATTCTGTTAACCGAATTATTCAAAATTTAACTAGTATATTACAGCATGCCCATAATTTGTTCCCTAAAGAAAGAAGGGATTGATCCCCTTTCAAACGAATTCCCACTCTTATAGAGATTCTCAACTAGGAAATAATACAACGTGCAGATAATAAAAGCAATCATGATTACAAGCAGCTTTAAAGTCCTAGCAAATTTATTAACAAACGAGAAAAGCTAATCTTGCTAAAAATGATCATCACTTAGCTTACAATGCATCATCTTCTACAACCAAAAAACCTCAAAAAGTCCACACATTGTTTCCTAGTGCTTGTTATTTCAGTGAATTTTAGCGCATCTAACAATTTAATTTCCCAAATATATTCAAAATCATACTCCCTAAACACCACGCTCACCCTAAAAAAAAAAAAAAAGTGTGTGTGTGTGTGTGTGTGTGTGTGTGTCTCTCTCTCTCTCTCTCCCTCCCTCCCTCCCTATATATATATATATATATATAAGAAAAACATTGAAAAAGAAGTTAAGAAATTGTGCATACCTACGAAGGAGCATGGCTTCCTCAAGGGCACACCTGAGGCTCGATTCCTGATGGCCCAAGCCCTCGCAGGAGTCGCAGTGTTTTCCGGGGCAGTCAATTCTGTTACCCCAGTACAAGTACTTCTCGGAGCCATTGTACGGTCGCTGATGGCTTTTTTCTGACATAACCAGCAAGCTTTGAGGGATTTTTGCAGAGGAAAATGAGAAACCATTGGTGGAGTTGAGAGAGGAGAGAAGGTACAAAAGGGCAATTACAGCAATGGAGAGTAAGAGTACGAGGATCGAGGATCTGGGTTTTTTCTTGCTTTTTGGGGTTCTGTGGATCGCCATTGATGTTGCAGCGAACTACTACTCTAGAGGAAGGAAGAGAAGGAACTTGCACTGTTGCACAGACCGAGTGACTGTGAATCATAAGTCCCTGGACTGGTACGGAAGAAAACTACGGCGCGTGTTTGTATTTTTCTAGTTCTTTTCTTTTTTTTTTTTTAATTACACTTTAGCCCTTTGACCCGAAAAGGCTGCGTTAAAATTCAATATATACCCTTCATTATAATTTAAATTAAAGTATAGATTAGAAATATGATTCTATTATGATTTCAAAGCCACAATACATGAAAATTTGGAAATTAGTTTGGGATAAAAAAATAAAAATTATTCTATTATGCTTTCAAGATCACGTAGCAAAGGACATGAAAATTCCAAAATTAGTATGAAAATTTTAAAAATGAAAAAAGAGACGATGAAAATGAAATCTCTCTTTCTTTCTCACTCTTTTAGACCAACTATAAATTTTAATCACCAGTCCTTTCATTCTTTATCAAAATTTCTTATGTTTTGTTTCTTCATCTGATCCTTAAAATTTTATCTATAACTTTTTTCACTTTCATACCCCTCTTATTTTTTTATAATTTGTAACTTATGAACTCTTTCCTCTTCTTATAAATTATAACTCTGCCACACTCTCTTCCCCCCACAAAAAAAGACAGATACTTTTGCTCCACTAGATCATATTCTGTTTCCTTCACTAACCAAGATGGCACCATTCTAATCTGTTCCAATTGGAGAAATTTTATACAAAAAAGGAATTAAAGTTCAACCTTTAACAATATAATTTGTATAATTTGGTAGGTAGAGTCGTTACACATATTGAAATTGAACTATCAAGCTAGTAAGAGATTCAAATTTGCTCAACTAATAATTCTCAGTAGGCTTATAATAGAACAGACCACATAAAAAAAAAAAGGAAAAATATCATTTCACAATAAATTAAGAAAAATATATTAAAAAGCTGAATACATAATAATGATAACAAGCTAAAGAAAAAGATAGCTGATAAATAAAATGACTGTCATATTTTCTCAAAACATTATTTTACAAATGATTGAGATTCCATCCATATTCTTGGCAAGATGGCGTGTGAATCCACTTGAGAAGCACACTAAAGCCGGTAAAAGCTTGCAGTAGGTATGGGTTTGTCATATACCATACCCTCAATATGATTAAGGTGCCCTGTTGATTCGCAACACGAATTGGTTGTATGTTTCTTGTGTGGAGTGTATCATTTTTTATTTAGGCTATCATACTATACGCCTACCAATTATCAGTTGTGCGAAGTTAAACTTTTTACTGGCTTAATAGTTCAATTTTCAGCAGATATGAAGACTTTACTTACCAAATTATATTGTTGAATATTGAACTTTAATTCTTTTTTGTATAGAATTTCTCCAAGTAGAACGAGTTGTCCTATGAGAAAAGCACCGCCCTGATCTAATTGAGGAAAAGGAATATGATCTATTGGAGTAAAAGAATCTGCCATTCTTTCGTGGAGTGAAGAGAAAGTGGGAGAGTTATAATTTGTAAAGATAGGAGAGGACTGGTGAGTCACAAATTATAAGAAAATGAGAGGGTTGGGAGAGTGAAAGTTAAAACTTTGAGGATAACAAAAAGAAATGAAAAAGAGGAAATCTTGATAGAGAAAAGAAGACTAATGATTAAACTTTATAAAAAGTCCAAGAGAATGAGAGAGAAAGAGAGGGTCTGGACTAGTAATTTTATTTTCATCATCTCTCTCATTCCATTTTTAAATTTCCCATGCTAATTTTCAAATTTTCATGTCCTTTGTTATGTGGCCTTGAAAGCATAATAGAATCATTTCTATTTTTTTTTATCCCACACTACTTTGCAAATAGAATCATACCATTTTAGACAATAATGGCACCAATATTTTAATATTTATAATTATTAGAAAAACTTACATATATTGTTACACAGATAAACAAACTCCTACTTTTTCTTTTTTTTTTTTCCCTCAATTTTCTTTACCAAAAAAAAAAAAAAAAAAAAAAATCTTTCTCCAATTTCTTGGGCTATTAGTTTGCACTTCTGTCTCTCTTTCTCTGGGTGTTAAGCTCCTGAAAAATTCTGTTATATACATAAATTTAAAGTTCTCTATCCCAAAAACACCAAAAAAATGAAAAAAAAATGAAACTAATATAAAAATACTTGCCAAAAATAAAAATGTGCTGATTTTTGTGGCTTTTTCCCCCTAAATAAAAATAGAAACACCTAGCCATTATGCTGGGTGGTCAGGAATAATAATGCATACAACATAAGAATTTTATGTATGGAACATTGCTTGTTGATCCAAAATGGCCACTACTGCTGGAAGGACCCCCTTATCTGGCAATCACACTTACCAAACAAAAAAAAATCTGGCAATCACAATGACAATTGAGGACACCAATTATTCAATACATGCATACACATTTTCAACATCAAATGAATACATATTATGGGAAAACTGATCATATTGCTCCCCTTTGGATCTTTCCTGGCAGGACAACTGATTGTCCACATTTGCACAAAAAGAAAAGACAAATTGATCAGTCCTTTCTCTCAAATAGAAGCTTTGGAGGATGCAGACATTGAATCCACATGCCTAATTCAACTCTAAAAATTCCAAGGCCTTTTATGAAGAAGGGTTTAATTCAATGATTGCGTAGGATTTATATAAAGACGATGTGAAACTTTGCTCACACAAAGTGTTCTAGTTAATACGATGTTGAAAAACCTAAGGGCGCAAGTCAATCATAAAAACCGACTTGCAAGGTGGAGATTGTCCAAGGTTATGTGAGACTTTGCTCACAATTTTTATCAATAAAGAGCAGACCCATACTGTTTTGGTAAAATTGTTTCCCAACTTTTCCCATCCCACTTCCTGAAAAGAAAGTGCAACTACAAATATGAACAAGAAACAAGAGAAACACGCCAGTAGGGATGCAATAGCAAAAGTGGTTTTTATACAATAAATTAGAACTTTGTAGATCACAGTAAGAAGCTCGGGGAGAAACCAAGACCATTGGGCACACAAGGGATACACCCTTCAGTCTCAGGCTGTTTTCTCACCCCTGAAGTACATTTTTTTTGTGATCTACTCTCATCTGTACAATCCTCTAAATCTCAATGCCCAACGCTAAAAAGAAAAATTATTACATGAGCAGAAAAAAAAACTAGATTTGAACCAAAAAAACATACTGACATGATGGGAATATGCTGGTTTTGGTTGTCGTCACTCATGCAGCTTTGACTGTATCGTTTCAGCTTGCAGCAAAACTTTGCCCTGCTTTGACGTCTCTCGATTGGTCAGCCATTTTTGTCCACGGCAGAGAGGGGAAAAGAAGAAATATGAGGAGGAAGGACACATTCGTGTATAAATATGTAGCAAGGTTTTGCTTCAAGCTTTCTGAAAGGTACGAGAAGAAACTCCATGCAGAAGTCTGACAAACCCCAAGAAACTAAGTTTCCCATCCCCGTGCCTTATCCAGTCTTGGAGAACCACATGAACTGGTACTGATGGACTAAGTCCAAGTTCCTGGTGGGCAAAAAAGAAATCATAGCCAATCAGAATTTCGATTCATGTGATCTATCGAGCAAATGTGATGCTAACATGGATATATTATTCTATATATATTGACACAATTCAGTAGCTGAAGCCATACAAGAAACAACGGAAGGTACTTTAGGAGCCAAAGCAAATCTCATCTCAACAAAGCCTTAATCCCAAATGAGTTGGGGTTGACTAAGTAAATTCTGTCTCTATTCATTTTTGTCATGGGTTATATTTTTGTGGGGTTATATGAAATTACGTTTTTCTACATAATTTTAATACATGTAACCTAGGTCTGTTTTTTGCCTTTATTCCTCATATTTGGATCTACTCACTCTTTCTTACTGGTACATCTCTTAAGTCTATGTTGGATATGGTCAAATCATCTCAAAAACTTTTTATCAACTTTTCTTTTTATTGGTGACAACTCAACTTTCTTTCGAATATATTCCCTTCTTATCTTTATCTTTTTTTTTTTTTTTTTTTTTTTTTTGTGTGTGTATTACCATATAACTATCTTAACATCCTCATTTCCACTATGTTTATCTTAAGAGAGTGTTGCTTTTAATGGCTAAACATTCTGTACTATAAAGTACACCAATAACAAATGCTAGATAAAATATAACAAATTTTTGAATCCTTTTCCACTGTGCTCTTGGTCAAAAATGGAATTAATTCAAAAGCTTCAATATTGTTCTAGTATATCTACAGTCGTACTTGACACTAGTGGCTTAAAGCTAGACTAATTGGATTTATTTGGAGATTATGGTATGGAAAACGTAATATGGTCAAATAGTCAAAAATCATTCAATAATGATAATTCTTTTTTTGTGTAGAAGATTTTTCTTCCACAAGGCCTTTCACGAGTTGTGTACCACTTCTGACAGGCTCAGTGTATCAATCCATATGGAAAAATCAATCTAACCATCTAAAAGCAGATGTATGATATGTAAGTAACCGCACACGCTAACACAATAAGAGGGAGGAAAAAGCATACTGAAGCTAGTTCCTCTATCATAATAGGTCTATTTCCATCCTTCTCAAAAACCTCGTAGGCACGGTGAGCATGTTGCTCCCAGCTCTCCATTCCTTCCAGCTGGTGCACACTTATGGCTGCAGCACAAAATTCTTCAAAATCCAATTTTCTACATTGGAGATTACTCACCTGCAAAGTACACAAGTACACATCCACTAATCCCATCTTTCAATTGTTTTAAGACAATAGGCATGGTCAACTATACACCCATCTATAACAAATCTGAAATAAACTGAGATTGTCTTTGGATCAAGGATTTGTCAAGAGAAAATGATACATAGGAATTCAAAATCACTTGGTTTGCTATGAAAATTGGAAGGGAAAATGCATAGAGTTTGAGAAATTAAAAAAAAAATTAAATTAGAAAACTAATGAATTGGTGAATGCCTTTTATTTTGTTATATTTTTGGATCCATTCAAATGAGAACCGTGTACTTGGATTTTCTTTTTCCACACCCTTTTTTCTTTTAAATTTCCCTTACCAAATCCTCACTCCAAACACACCTTGAAAGAAAATAAAATAAGTGGACAAATAGACTGTTACCATGTTTGCATAATCTAAAACCCGCGAATCCTTCATGGCATCAGTGGAGTTCTTGACCACAGCCTGGCAAGTTCAACATTTTTTAGAATGACTTGGGAAACAACCTGAATTTAACTCAACTCAACTCAACAATACCTTAGTCCCAAACTAGTGGGGGTTTTACTTGGGAAATAACCATAATGGGAAAAAAATAAATAAATAAGAGAGAGGAGCAAAGTGGTGAGGTAAAGAAAAGGGCTGTTTGAAGAGCTAACCATTTTAAAGTTTTGCAGAGAGACGAACCCACTCTTACTTGGACCTAATAGCGTAAATTGCTCACGAAGATGAGCTAGCTGAGCCACAGTCAATGTCTTAGCAAGGGCCTGTCACATAAGAAACTTTTATCAATGTACTTATGGCTCCAAGCAACATGACAAGGTACAAATTAATACATCAAAATAGTAATGCACATTTTTAGACAAAATTAATAACATAGAACCTCCAATGCCACTAGTTTAATAAGTGTTTCACGTAGCTTCCATTTTAGTTATGGTGAAACTAGTTACTTTTAGATTTCTATATTTATTGTTGGATCGATTCACACACACACACACACACACACACACACACACACACACACACACGATATATGGAAGAAAACGGTAAAGAGATTAACACACAGATATACGTGGTTCTCCAAAATCCAGGTACATCCACGGAAGCACGAGCAAGAGTTATTTCTTATTAATCACAGGGTTACATAGAAAATATTTATAACTACTTCTATTCCTAACCCTAATAAGATTACATGGTCTGATTCCCAAAATACCCTTAATTACACCATACCGTACCGCGGGGGGCTTACCCCCTGTACCCCCAAACTTTCGGGCCTACCGCCCAACCTACTACATGTTGAATCCAAGATAAAGGGCAGTCGCTCCGCTTTGCTCGGTCGCTTCACTTCCCTCGCTGCACTTCGCATCCGCCCCTCTTTCCTAGAACTTGGTTCCTCTCCGTATGAGCCACAAGTCCCAACATATATATATATATATATTTATATTTCATAGTTATATATTCTTTAACTATTAAAAAAACCATATCATTCTTTAACTACTTAAAAAACCATCTCCCATTGTGTAAGTGTACCAGCCATCTATCTGCAGTGTAGTAAACATATACTATTGACAACTGGCTGAGAGATATCACTAAGATTGGTCCTGATCACATCTTTGACACAAGACATGCCTTTTTGTCAGAAGTATCTGTGCATTTCAGCTTTCAACACAATTAGTATCTCATGGATCTTGGAAAGATATCCATTTTCTGAAGTTGTTAGGAAATTTTGGGTTGAGCTCAGACACTAATTTTTGCACAAAGAAAATTGTTCATTTTTCTTTCTTTTCATTTATTTATGTATTTTAATTTTTTGTTGGAGGCTGTTTGGGGTTGGAGTGAGTGTATATTGCATTAGAATTAGAGAATAACCAAAGCAAGAAAACATGATATTGAAAGAACTAATTCAAGCACTCATCATAATGTATACAAGCAATCATAGACCAAGAAGCAAGGATACAAACATGATATGGGATATGCCACATGTATGTATTATGTATATATGTTTGATGCATGTTCAACATGAATGCATATATGTTTGATATGTGTTGGATACGGAAATGCCACATGTTTTGAAGAGTTGTATGTCCTAGCCTATAGATAATCAAAATTCTTAATATTTTATGACCTTGACATAATTTGTACGTAGTTCTTCAGTAAAGTTTTCAAACATATGGATTTCTCAAATGCAGAATAACATACCGCTAAAGCCGCTTTTCTTAGTGAAGAAGAACATATGTAAGCTTTTACAAGCTTGTATACTATCATATCCAAAGGAATCTTGATATCATGGTAATTTGCTAGCCATGGATGACCTAAACAAAAAAAATCAGACAGCAAGCATTAGAACTCCTGAATACATTCCAACTAAATTTAACACAACTCGTCAAGTAATGATTTTTAAGGACACTAACACTGTCAACCAAACCAGGAAAAACAAAGGGAATGACATGGTATTCATTTCTAATTTCTTTAGTTTATTGTTTGAGAATGATTTTGATGAGATGAACCGAGCCAAAAGAGTGTAAAAATGTCCCCCCCCCCCCCCCCCAAAAAAAAAAAATTGGCCATACAAGTAAAGTTTTCCATGTAAACTATGTGTAGGGACTTACTTAGAGCCTGGGCCGCTGTTAGCCTCTTCCGATAATCCTTATTCAACAATCTCTTTACAAAGTCTATGGCATCAGAAGACAAAGAAGGCCAGGGGGCTTCATCAAAACTTGGGTCTGCTTTAAGCACAGCTCGGAAGATTCCAGATTCTGTCCGGGCCCAAAATGGTCGACTTCCGCATAGAAGAATATAAGCAATTACACCTATACTCCACATGTCTGCTTCTGTTCCATAGGATCTATGCAGAACTTCAGGAGCAACATAATATGCACTTCCTACAATATCGTTCAGCCTTTCATCTGCACAAGCCTCTAAACTGTCAGAGGCTGAGCCAACTTTCGAATAGTTGGAAAGAGATAAGTACTAAGAATAGGATTTCACCTGGCTTTACATAATCAGAGAGTCCAAAGTCAATGGCTTTTAGTGGGGAATGTTCATCTTTGGAAGTGAAGAGAAAATTCTGCAGTAGGATTCAAAACCTCATGTTGACAAAACGATGAAACAAGACATAACGAAAAGTGACATAATTTAGGATGCAAAATCTTAATAGAAACTATTCAGGATGTATTTAATTAAATTAATAATTTATAGAGGAAAAAATATTCTCCAGCAACAATCAGCACAACTAGCTGGCAATCCCAAAAAAATTAACAGATGAAGCATCATAGTAAAATTCAATCATCCAATAGATACCATGAATAATAACATATATGTGGCATTTAAGTTTCCATTTATGTTTAAAAAGAAGAATTAGAAAATATTGACAGGAAACTCTTAACTGTCCAATCAAATAATTATTTCTTATTATTTGAAACTCATGAATCAGGCAAAAGGGGCATTCCAATTGTGGAACTTGAGCAGTAAATCAAAGCAGTGTCTGAATCACGAATATTAGACCAGAATCTCTAAATGCTGGTTGAACTATACGACAAGAGCATCATTATAGCCTGAATTTACAAAATTTAAGTTTATAATATGGAAATTATAACATACCATCTTCCCCTTTCCCCTCATCCCATGGTGAGTGGACTGTTAGTGGGCCTTGAAATAATAAAGGATTGTGGGGAAAATATTAATTGGAACTATTGTGCAATGCCATCGTACTAATATGGTACAACGGACTAATTAAGTAGAGACATGCACATACATAACCCTAAGCACCATACGATTTGAGCTGGGTAGTTAAAATAGATAAGTGCCTCGAGTGTTTTATGTGATCAAAGAATACCTATCAAGTTAAAATGAAAATTTTGTAGGACAAATATAAGTCCTACCATGCTCTACTGTACAGAGTGTTGGGCCATTAACAAACAACACTTTCATAAGATGAATGTGATGAAAATGAGTATGCTAGGATGGATATGTGGTAATATAAAAAAATATAGGATAAGAAACGAATATATTCAAAAGAAAGTTGAGGTAGCACTAATAATTTAGAAGTAGAAAGAAGGACATTTAAGATAATTTAGTCATGTCCAACATATATCTATAGATGCACTAAAAAGAACAAACGTGGATTTAAATAGAAGGGGTAAATAGAACAAAAATAGAGCTAAAATTACATGCATTGATATTATGAAGAAATACTTAATTTTTTAATAATCTTACAAAAACATAACCCCAAATGGAAATAGATGGGGGAAGAGGATTCATTTAGTCAACCTTAACTCATTTAAGACTAAAGCTTTGTTGAGTCGAGTCGCCCTCCTAAAGTCAGGTTACATGTCCCTAATTAAAAGTACTTAAAGACACATGTTTGTTTTTTATTGGTTTGTTGTACCACATCAACACTATGATATGGCATAATGGTTGCAACCAATATTTACTAAGGATTGTGTAGGTTGGACGGTGAGAACCTAAGGTTATTTTAAATAGACGAAAAGCAGTGGAAAGCCTAAGTTTCCGAGCCTCACAAAATGTGGTTACAGCCTCTTCTTTCATTTGTGCTTTTGTATAGATGGGTCCGATTGTGCCAAATGAACATATGGGGTGCATGTGTTTTATTCTAAGCCATTAGATTGCAATAACTTAAATCCAACAGCTCAAAAATTTTTAAACCCAAAATCTCTCTCTCTGTTTGTGCAAAACTCCTAAATATTTCTTCACTAAGAACTAATTTAACAACTCTCTCTCTCTCTCTCTCTCTCTCTCTCTCTCTCTCTAAAACACACACACCCAAACATCAAATGCCGCCTTGACTAACACTATCTTGTGCAAAGAACCCATCTTCTCCACAGTAACTAAACAACTTTAAACTATAAATCCTCACCCCTTTAGATTTAGTTTGGATTAAGTCTCTAAAGTAAACTAATCATTTCAGCTTAAAAGATTAATGCAAACCTGGATTAAAAGAATAATTCAAATATTCAGTTTAAAATGGATGAAGACAATGAAAAAGTCCAAATTGGGTTCTCAATGAATATTTAGGAGCTTAGGTTTTAAGGATGGAGAAAGAGGGAAGAAGAGGGGTTTTGCAAAGAGAAAGAAAGAGAGGGAGGGAGACATCTTGGATTTTGAAATTTTTGAGCCGTCAGATTTAAGTTATTGCGATATAATGGCTTAGAATAAAAGCAAATACAGCTCAATTGTGCATTTGTCACAGCCCCCCCTTCTGGAGACCTTCTATTTATATAAGAATTAGGTCTCGGAGGTTGAGTTCACCTATGTTCTCACTATTGGAGACAAAGGAACAATTGGCTCAACAGACTCTATTGATTTGAAAGAGAGTTGCACTCACATCTAGATCCAACTTGTGAAACTTTTAGATGAGATAATGACTATAATTTAACATGGTATTAAAGCAAATAAAAGTCTTGTGTTCAAACCCCACTGCCAACCTATTCATCAATACTTGCACGTGTTTGACCCACTCAAAAAAATAAGGGTAGTCACACATAATGATGCATGTAGGGAGTATAAAATAAAAATAATAATAAAATTGTCATTTTCTCAACAATTTAAACTTTAGGGATAATCAGTGACTAAACATGCTATTAAAGGTTCGTTTCAAAAGGTCTTGAATTCAAGTTTTGTTAATTATGTTTGGGACCCCATTTGTTCTTGTGCACCTTCTTATGCTGTTGTTGGTTCACTTACTTAATTCAGTTTATTTGCCTCTACCGTTCAAGTGCAAGACAAGGTAGCACATGAGGGGGGTACTAAATTAAGTTGACATATAACATCGCCCATGAGTTTTGAGGTTCCAACCTAAAGAAAGAAGGAAAAGTGATCTCAACCCACAAAATCCAGACGTGTTTAGAGAACACTGAACATGGGTATGCAATTCTTAATAAAGCAAGCATTTGACTTGACAAAAGAAAACATTTAGGCTTTATGTGGATAGACATGAATTTCAAATGAATGGACTTGAGACTAAATTTTATAAAAATATAAGAGAAATAGTTAATTTATATAAGAATACAAGAATGATTTTTACTAACTACTATTATAAAGTTGTGAGTCATCACTTCCTAAATTAGTGGAGCCAGATTTCAAAGAACTACTTTTATGTAGTGATTTCAAATTCATCATAAATCCATCATTTTAAACAACTCAAACTCAGTATGGAATCCATATCTAAACTAACAAAATTATATTTGAACACTTCTCATTTATACATAGAACCAAATTCTTTGATTTTAAATCCATAAATACAAATGCATCTTTAGATGTTATAGAATAAAGTGGAGACTGGTACCATAGCCGGAGAGTTTCAGGCAATACTGACACAAACCCAAGGAGAAAGAAAAAAGAACTAAACTCATTTCAAGCATTTGCAGCTCCGAGAAACTGCCTACAAGATGAAAATATGGGATCTCATTACCTCAGGCTTGAGGTCACGGTGAACTACCCCTTGGAGATGACAATAGGCGGTCACACTCAAAATTTGGACCATAACAGCCTTTGCATCTTCTTCTGAGTATTTTCCTCCCCTAAGGAACACAAATCAGAAATTAGTTCGCTATAAGGTTGCAAAATAAGCAAAAGACGGTCATAAAAGGGGAAAAGAGGAAAATAGGGTACCTTGAAAGTATTCTATCCAATAATTCGCCTCCTTTGCACAACCTGAATAACATGATACATGATCAAGATTACAGAGTAATCTTTAAACTTCAAAAGTCAATGATTCCAGACCATACTGAAGACAAATTTAAAATGGAAATATTTCCTTTCTCAGGGTTAGGACAAAAAAAGTAAGCAAGACAAAAATGCTTCTTCCCCCACCCCACCCCATAGAGAGAGAGGTCCGGTTAACATTAACGGCCTAACAGTTCAAAGCATTGATCCAGTTGAATACAACTCAGTTGGCTCGTCTCAGTTTTCAAAGAAAAGATATTTAAGCTAAAATTATATAAAAGTAGACCATGTCACAGTAATGTGAGTTGATAAAGATGATGCCGAGTTACTATTGGTTCTAGTTCTGACCAAATCAAACACTAAAATCATGTTTTAAGTATGCAGTGGCAAATGTAAAACAGTAGCAATCTAACTCTAGGGTAGAAAAAAACAAAAGACACAGGAAAAAACCATTTTGTCATAACATTTCTTGGGGGGAAATTTTCACAAATTGCTAAAAAATAGCATCAAATTTGACAAACTAGGACCCATATCAGTAAAATTCAAGCAGTCTATACTTACTCCATCACTACATAAACATTGTCGTCATCCTCATAGGAATCATAGAATTGCACTAAGTTCCTATGCCCTGTTAGAGATCGTAATATTTTTACTTCCCTTCGCACATCCTCAATGGCAATTGCTGTTGTCATCTGCAAAAACATTTTTGGCTTTGTTAGAATAAAAACAAGAGAGTTATATTTGGTTTCCACATCATCTATTGTTAAAAGGATAACATTAACTATTCCATTAAATCAGATTCCGATACTAGTAAAAAAGATCCAAATCTTTTTTTTTTTGGGGGGGGGGGGGGGGGTTGGACTTCCCACATACAAAGATGACACAAAAGAAATTAAGAAGTGTTACCTTTAGATTGAAAAAGTAATACGATAATATCAAAATAAAGACAACAATATGATTACATTACATCACTACTCCACTCATGCTAAAAGCATCATTAACTCCAATGGTCTCGACTCGAACCTACAGAGAACACTTAATGCCCATCAGCATACCTATGATAATTTGTCAAACAGAACACTTTTTCCTCCACAAAATCAAGGATATACAAAAACCTAGAGACAGTATCAAGAAATCAGAATATTGAAAGTCAATGACAAACTGTGTTTATATTCTGCTCAGGATCCAACAAGCACAACACTGCCCTCTCTGAACTAGCTGAATAAACAAGTTCCATCACAATCGCAAGTAACGAATAACATCAAGCATGGCCTACCAAGAATCCCAAAAGGACGAAAAGGAATGATGATATTGTAAACCACTGCAGAAGCAAATGCTAGAGATATAAGATCAAAACATAATGCTACGTGAGGAGTCATAGAATAAACAAATAACAATCAAACACTTGCTCATCACAAATTTCCAATAATAGCATGTGTGTGCAATTAAACATGCTATATACAAATTTACTAGAAAAGCAGAAGAATTCAAGTACTTCTACAATTGGGTTAATCCCATAAAAAAAAAATAATTTGCAAAATTTTCAGACAACAAAGCTAGGAATATTGGACCTTTGATTTTGGTATAACCTTGACTGCTACATCCTGTCCCTTTAGGCTCCCTTTCTTTGCCCTTGCTGAACAAGTATAGCCAAAATGCCCACGCCCCACCTCTTCCCCAAGTTCATAATGGGTCATGAATTGCTTAGAAAACCCGAAATTCTTGTCCAAACCCAACTCAACCTCACTTCCTTCAGGTATGGAGGCCTCATTAGGCTTGACTGAGCCATGCCTACGAGCTAGTAAGGCACGAATGTGCTTTGCCGTCGAAGGTGGAGGAAATGGGCGCTTAAAGATGCGCAGTGGGGTTAAACTCACACTAGAGTTGACAGGTGAATTCAGCCATGGTGAGTTTTTCCAAGGTGAGTTCTTGAATACACTGCGCAGGGGACTTGGGCTGTAAAAAGGGAAATTTGATTTCCCTGTTTGGGAGGAATTCAAAACTACTGGCTCATTTCCCCCTGGAATTATTGAGTTGTCAAATTGGTTTTGTGACTTCTCAGTGGGTTTTCCATGACAAATTCCCATGAAATCAGAACCCAATTAGAATGGAATTGCAGAAGCCAAAAGTAAGGGGGCAGATAAAAGGAAAAAGATCAGAGCTTGTTATCAATAAACAACCCCAAAACCTCAGATTGGTTAAACCATTGGATGGGAAGGAAAAGCAGACAAGATAGGAACTAAGAATTCAGGGAATATAAAGCTCAACAGATTACAAGAACTGAATCTCAAAATCAGAGTGGTGAATTCCAGGAAATTAACGAAAATCTAGAAAAGTGAGAAAAGGAAAGAGAAATCCAAATTATAGAAAAGAAAACCTTAAAAAGATGGAACCTTCCAGCTTGATCAACAAAACCCAGAAAAGATTAGCTGACAATTCGCCACGAAATATTAGATTCAAAAAAAATCAACAAGTCTTGTATATACAAGAGAAAGACCAAAAGTTCAATAGAAGAAAGGAATTCAACTTTCTGATGAAACAAACAATGCCAGATGGGTAAAACCAATCAAGAATCCAGCCTTTTAAGTAACAGATTTGAGCTGAAGAAGTGATGGAAATAGGAAGGATGAGAACAGAACTACAAGAAACCCAAGACCATTCTCACTTCTCTCAACTAAGAAGGTAAAGAAGGGAGAGTGAGGGTAAAGAGCATAAAAATAAAAATTAGAAATTAAAAAAAAAAAAAAGGTCAGAAAACGATGCTTGGCAGAGTCTGCAAGAAAAAGAAAAAGGAAACAAACCGAGCCTCCTTTTCTTTTACTTCCCTGCTTTTTTCAAGCATCTCCATGCTTTTCCCCTGGCTGGTTTTTGGGTGGAAATATTAACTTTACTTTGTTACGAGGACCAATTGTTACTATTAATTATCAGCAACGACAATCATAATGATAGTGGGGTTCGATTTTGGATCCTTCCAGCCTGTCCTTATAGAGAGAGAGAGAGAGAGAGAGATGGGGAGGAATGTGTTTACGTATGTAGCCATTTTGATTTTGCTAACAGTTGATCCCTTTGCCTATG
Organism: Vitellaria paradoxa; assembly: GCA_019916065.1. Classification (NCBI taxonomy): domain Eukaryota; kingdom Viridiplantae; phylum Streptophyta; class Magnoliopsida; order Ericales; family Sapotaceae; genus Vitellaria; species Vitellaria paradoxa. The sequence goes on along the minus strand of CM034234.1, from coordinate 18,325,012 downwards.
TAGTTGGAGCCTTGACCAGCTTTTTGTGGGGGTTTGAATAAATTTGTCTACGATTAATTGTTTATAACTTTTATATTCCATTCACGTTATATTTGGTTTGAACAAAAAAAAAAAAAAAGGAACAAAGAAAGTAAAGAGAGAGAAAAATGGACAAGGGGCTCTGTAATGTATTTTTTTTTACTGCAAATTCAATATTGTATTAATATTACCACTTGTTTGGTTTGAAAGGAAAAAGTAAAAGAAAACAAAAAGTAGAGGTTAAATTTTTTTCACTATTTTTTTTTTCTCCCAATTTTGAGAACAGGAGGAGAGAAAAATGCAAGAGGGGAGAAAAAATTTTAAGAAGGTGAAATTTCCTTATTTTTCAAGTCATTATAATATATATAAATATGTATATTTTTTAAACAATTTTTTTATCTCAAATCAAACAAAATTAAGAAAAGAAAATTCGTTATTTTTTTTAAAAAAGTTATCCCATCATCTAATTTTCTTTCAATTCATTTTTTCAACCATATTACAAAAGGAGGCATAATTTTTCTAAGTGACGAATTTTTAGACTTTCAAAGGGGGTCTTTTAACAAAATTTGAATAGATGTGTTTTTTGAATTATTGGTCGAATAATTTGTATTTGCTATTATCATTTTTTATCTCTTTTATCTTGTGAGCGGTGTTTTTAACATAAAAAATTAGTTAGATTGGCGACAATTCAGTAATATTCGTGTTATGAATAACTGAATTTAAATTTAAAAGTTCATAATTCAACGATGTCATCTTGTTAATGCATCAATAATTTAAATCGACTCTCAAATAGAGTTTTCTTTTTCAAGGAAAAGTAATTGAAAATCTTTTTTTATCTTTTTGAAAAAAATAAATGGTGTTTATTTATTTATTTATTTATAACTGGTGAAGCTTCTTCATATATATTTCTTTACAGTAAATTAAGGCTTTCGAACATAATGATGGTGAGGTTCGATTTTGGATCCATCCAACCCGTCCTTATAGAGAGAGGGAGAGAGAGAGATGGGGAGGGATGTGCTTTCATATGTAACCATTTTGATTTTGCTAACAATTGATCCTTTTGTCTATGTAGTTGGAGCTTTGACTAGCTTTCTGTGGGGGTTTGAATAAATTTGTCTACGATTAATTGTTTATAACTTTATATATTTCATTTATGTTATATTTGGTTTCAAAAAAAAAAAAAAAGAAAGTAAAGAGAAAGAAAAATGGACAAGAGACTCTGTAATGTATTTTTTTACTGCAGCTTCAATAGTGTATTAATATTATTACTTGTTTGGTTTGAATGGAAAAAGTAAAAGAAAAAAAAAGTAGAGGTTAAATTTTTCTCACTATTTTTTTTTTCCTCCCAATTTTGAGAAGAAGAGAAGAGAAAAATGCGATAGGGGAGAAAAAATTTTAAGAAGGTGAAATTTCTTTTTTTTTTTCAAGTAATTATAATATATATATATATATATACACATGCATATTTTTTACACAATTTTTTATCTAAAATAAAACAAAATTGAGAAAAGAAAATTTGTTATTTTTCCAAGAAAAATTTATTCAATTATCTAATTTTCTTTTAATTCATTTTTTTTTCAATCCATACTATGAAAAGAGGCATAATTTTTCTAGGTGATGAATTTCTAAACTTTCAAATGGGATCTTTTCACGAAATTTGAATGGATATGTTTTTTAGATTATTGGTCGAACAATTTGTATTTGTTATTATCATTTTTTTCTCTTCCTTTATACTGCGAGCAATATTGTTAACATAAAAATACGATTAAGTTGATGTCAATTCAATGATATTTATGTTATGAATCATTGAATGTAAATTTAATAATTCATACTTCGACGATATCACTTTGTTAACGCATCAATAATTTAAGTAATTCTCCAGTAGAGTTTTCTTTTTCAAGGAAGGGTTATTAAAAACCTTAATTTATTTTTTATTATTTATTTATTTATTTTGTCACTGGTGAAGCTTCTTCATTTATGTTTCTTTACAGTAAATTAAGACTTTCGAACACATGAAATCATAGACAGCTCTCTTAACATATAATAATGTTAACAATCATCTCAAATTTATTAGTTTCTCGTGCGTTCAACCACCTTAATAAATTAGAAGGAAATGTAATATTTTATCTTAAATAATTTAATAATAATTACAAAAAATTCATTTGGATCATTAACAAATTATTAGTACTAGTTCTTAGTGATTATAAAAAAACTCTCCAAACTATTTGAGAATTACAAAAAAAAAAAAAAAAAACTCCTTTATTATACATTATTATAACGCTCTAACTAAACCCCAGGATCCAATGCTATCATTTTTTATATTTATATTTGACTATTTATGTTGTTATTTTTTATTTTCTATTGTCTTTTTTCTAAATTAAAACTAAAGCTACATTTAAAAATACAATTTTGTTTACAGTAATTAATTTTTATTTTAATAAAATATTTAATTTTATTACTTTTTAAAAAAAGTAAGTGAATATAATAAAATATATTTTATATTAATGTAATTAATTAATTAATTTAGTTTAATTAAGTTAATTCATTTAATTAATTATTAATTTAACTAACTAAATTATTTTAATTATATTATTTATTTAAAATAATTTAATAAGATAAATTTCACATAAATTTAATTTAGTTACACTAATAAAATTAATTCAAAGAATTTTATTATATTATCTATTAAAAATACTTTAATAAAATATATTTCATATTAATTTAAATTATATTAATTTCATTAAATAAATTAAATTTTTATTAAAAATAATTTTAGTTGAACACATCATCTTGTCTTTTCCTAACGACCTTAATTACTCTTTATTTTTTTCCAATAAGATACTCAATAACCTATAAAATTAACATTACATTGAAACTGTACAAAAATATGTCAAAAAATTTTCTCTTTAACTAGCCCGCTAGGAATCTCGTGAAATCGAGCATTCTAACGAATTAACTATTGAATTACGTTTTACTTGAAATTTAATAGGCAATATATACACACTGGCTACTTAATTTGTGTAAATTTTATATTGAAGAAAACTTTCAAGCCTATATTTAACACCTTAACCAAATGACTAAAAATAATAAACTTAAAATTATTGTTTTGTTCATTAATTTACTAATTACAAATATAAGCCTACATTATAAAATTTGCATTATATGAAATTATCATATTATATTTAAATTGATGCACCATGCCACGATAGTTATGCAATATTTTTATTTAATAACTTTTCGTCTTTTATATTTGTGACACGACCTCATGATTTTGTGAGCAGCAGAATTAGAAGAAGTTTATTGTGTTTGAGTTTGGACCGTCTGGTGTCCCATACAAGCCATTATTAATATGTGGGTACATATAAATACATACATACATATATATATATATATATATGCATGTTTGTATTAATTTAGCGCCATAGCAACACTAGTATTATATCATCAACGCAATGATATATCATTTCATAACACACGCCCAAAATGCAAAATATTCATGCAAAAATCGTAAGGACTCAAAGCACTACCCAATTATTGCCACCCTTCGACACGCATGTATAACAACAAATTCTCTCTCTCTCTCTCTCAAATGCTCACCCACTCAGACATAGGCTCCGTTTGGAACTCTACCAAATAAAATAAAATTCTACAAAACTCTATAAATACGAATTACGAGATAACAAAATTTAAATTCTTCACTCACTGTACGAATTACGAGACATTTACTTTTACTATTTTATTTTATATACTTTTATACAACTCCAAACACACCTATAATGTGGGAGGATATATCACAAATGATAGAATTTCTTTTTTTTCTCCCCAAGTAACTAAAGATGGCATAGAAATGAATTTTTCATGCATTCGTTGAGCTTGGACATTTCAAAAATTGGAAAATCAACGCCAAGAATTCTATTTTAAAAGGCCAGCCAACTGAATGCTGTGTAAGGATTAGTTTATATTCATCCAATTATCTTTTCTCCCCCCCCCCCTTTTGGGGTAAGAGTATTCATTCAATTATCAAAATCTTATTTCTTCCAAATTTGATAATTGGTCGATTGTTGAAATTATTCATTTATTGAGTCGAGAAAAGCACACCTCCTTTAAAGTGACAAATTCACAATTCCTTTGAATGTGAGGAATGAAAGGAGCACCGAGGTCGGACGATCGCTCTCCGTGATCATAAAAACACCCTCACAAACAATATACTAATAAACCTAAAATTCAATATCCCTTTACACATCTAAACGTGATTTAGATTAATATAAGTTCTTTGTATGTATTCAAACAATTATAACTGCTGAAAAATTAATTTGCCCATATTAGATATGTTGTCCCATTTTTAAGTTTTCACCTAACTTGCACGATAAGTTGGTCGATATTTTGTCTTCTTTTGTTTAACTTAAAAAAAGAAGACAATTAGCTCAACCTCTTCAATACCAAACATGAAGGCATTCTACGGCTCCCTCGTCGTTCGATCAAATTTTAGACGGTGCACAGTTTTTGATTCAACAGTGGGGCAGTAGATTGCAGAGCCCCCCCGTACCCATACATAAAGCCAGGGGCAAAGTACATATATTGGATGGGAATAAAACATTGGAGAGAAGATAAGGGACTCGTACTCGTGATGTTTCACCTAAAACTTCCAATGGTACATGAAAGACCACATCAATACTAGCTCCACCCACTATTTATGCGGACCCGCTTGTGGGAAAGATCTGCGGAGGCTTACTTGACGGTGATGTTGCGTTGGTTTAAGTTCCGCTTCCAGTGATAAAAAATTTTAAAAAATAATAAAATATTTTAAAAATTTTTTAAATTATTTTATGAATTTATAATTTTTTACTTTATCTCATTTTATTTTATTTTTATCACTCCAAACTCACCCAAACTCACCCGTAATAACTTCTGATCAGAATTGTTAAATTAAAATTGATAATGTTAGATTATTTTAATGATTTGTAATCAGAATCGTTAGATTAAAATTTAATAGTCCAGATGTATTTATAATTACTATATCAATATTATGATATTGATATAAAGATTATTGTATTAAAATTTCATAATACAAATGCTTTCACTTTTTTTTTTTTTTTAACTAAAATGTGCAAATACAAATGCACAGTTGTATTTTTTAATCCAACGGTGTTTGTATCGATGCGACGGTGCTGACAAAGGAAATGCTTTGGATACTTCTCAGCCAATTCTACGGTACACGTGCTTTGATTTATTGACGCCGATGAGCAATGCTATGCACGTTGGGTTGATAAATTGGGTTGTTACTTTAATTTTATTATTACTTTTTAAATAATTTATTTTAAACTAAGAAAGTTTAAAATTTTAAACTAAAGATATTTTTAATCTTTAGATTTATTTAATAGTCGGGATCACTTTTTTTTTTCTCTCTATTTTAATTGTCTTTTAGTGGTTTTACTAGAAAATACACTCTCTCACTCTTTTCATATTTTTTGAATAATTTTTTATAAAAGTTTTTAGATTAATATTTTTGAAAATGTAATAATATTTGTAATAAATAATGTATTTTTACACTTTACCAAACACTATATATATACTTATTAGATAAACTCAATTCAGATTTTTTTTATTTTTGAGTGATATTAAGACTTTAATTTTCTTTAAAAGTTTCTAAAAAATAAACGTTTAAATTAAAATTTTAATTTAATACAAATTAAACTTAAAAATTTAAATATATATACTTTTACACTTTTTATGTCATTCATATAAAATTATATTTTTATACATTTACGGTTCCTAATGGATTAATGACGCAGAACAAATAATAAATGAGCTTGATATGGTTCGGGTTTATTCTTAAGATTGCCGGTTGTTGTATCAACCGAACCAAAAAAAAAAAATTAATAATAAGAATTCTAAAGTCCACCATAAAATAGAGATTAAAATCTCAAAAATATAATATTATTGAATTCAAAAGTTGCTTTGCCCATGTGACGACATCTTATTAAATTTAAACTGTGTTTGAAGTTGTATAAATTGATTTAAATTTGTAAAAATTATAATATCGTAATTCGTATTGTGAATAAAAAATTTAAATTTTATAGAGATTTGTATAGATATATAAAGCTCCAAATACCTAATATACCCAAAATTTATCAAAAATAGCAAATTCAAAAAGATAAATACAATACCAAAGCCAAAGTTGTCTAAAAATGACAAAAGATGATTTTGAAGCCTAAATATTGGAATTCGTTTTGAGAGTGCAGATAACACAATCGTAGGTCGTGAGAACAGACTTAGATGGCCCAAAATGTGAAAAATATAAATTATAAGCCTAAATCCAACTCTGGTTGCAGTAAAAGTATTGCCAAAAAAATATTTGTATCATTACCTACAATGGCTATGTCGCAAGAAATATTAATAAGTTAGCTATATTATCAATTCAAATTATGTACTAACAAAATTTGAATTAAAAAAAATTAATTAAGAATTTTGCATCACAAAATGCAAGAACAATGATTTTTAAATAAGTTTTTTTTTTTTACATTTTTACTTAAAAATTATAATAATTATTTTTATTTATCATATAAGTAAATAAAAAAAAAAAGATTGGGCCAACCCTACGTCTTCATTAATTTTCTCTCTTTCAACAAATGTCACAAGTTGCCTTGCATGCTAAAGGGTAAATTATGCCCACTTATCTTAATATTTGACTAATTACAGATATAATTACACATAACATTTGAAATTTATATTTACACTCTTTACTTTAAAATATTTGTTATAACTAATATTTCGTCAATTTAAACAAAAAGTAATATGATTATATAAAAAATTATATTAAATACCTCTTCCATCCTTAGACTATATAAAATATTTAACATTTTTGAAAGCTAAAAACAAAAAGTGGAATAATCAGCAAAGGGAATAAATTGCAATATTGTTAATTTATTTCATTATTTCTCATCTCCAACATTGGATTCAATTATTGAAACGAAATTAAAATATAATCTGAGAAAATATAGACTTTTATTTTTATTTTATTTTTTATATTTATAGATCTCAATAACATTTTAAATATTTTATACAGTCTGAAAGGGTTATATAAAGAGGTATCTCATTAAATTCTTTTCATGTTCACCACACTACTTAATTTTCATTTAACATTTATAAGCAAATGGGTGATAGGTATTTAATTGTGAGAATATTTTGAATTAAATGTTATAAAATGTAAATTTCAAACGTTGATGATAGTCACCTACAAGTTACAAGTAACAAAATATATATTTAGGAAAATTAAATATAATTACCCTAATTTAAAAGGCATGTACTGTTTCGAGGCAAGAATTGGCATGATAAAGTAAACAAAAATCAAAACATATATGTGTACCCACAGATTTCAAATTTAACATTCTGAATTTGAAAAGTTGCTGCAGATATATATATATATATATATGAGCTGTTTTCATAAATAAATATGTTTCAAAGTTTCAAATTTTTAGTTAAAACTTTCAAAAAAAAAGTGCATATTTTGTAATATAAAAAAAAACTGAAAAATAAAAGTACTTTGAATTTAATATTACGGGCTGTAACATTATAGTAGTTGAAAATTTCGCGGCTCGTGATAAGCATGCTAAGCCTAGCATGGTGCCTCTAAAAGTAGGCTAGCCATGTTCTTGGAACTTATTCCCGCTGCACTTTTTAAAGGAGAGCTTCTTCAAACAATGTGTGTAATGGCTGAAAATTTTACACATAATTTATATGTACCGACTTCTTAAAGACATAAACAATAGTCTTAATTGCAAATTAAGATGGTGCTCAATACTGATGTTGTCTTAAATGCCAGATGCTCCGAATTATTAAATTTCCCTTTTCAAAGTTGTTGGCCATTTATTAAATTATAGCAGGAGAAACTGCATTTTTCATTTCTTCGGTCTCGGGTCCTATAACACGTGACCTCCTTTAATTTAAAAATTAATAAGTAACTTTCTTTTTTTTAGTTGGGATTAATACATAGGGGCTGTTTGGAAGGTCAATATTAGTAAAGTTAGAAAAAATGTGGTGCATCAATTATTTTTTAATGTTTAGAAGGTAAACTCTAACTTTGTAACATGATCCATTAGAACGCGATTGAATGACTCATTTGAATGAATTCCGTATACTGTGTCAAACTTTTGAAGTAGCAGGACTTATTCGAATGTGGTTTTAATCAGAAAAGCTGTTAAAAAATTAATAGAAATTGACAAAAATTGATAAAAGTTGGTACAAATTTATAAAATTTAGAGTTTTAAAATAATACACGTAAATCAAGAATGACAAAAGGTTGGTTAAAGTTTAGAAAAAGTTTATAAATTTTTGCAAAATTTGAGCTCTCAATCAGGGTCTGCATTAACACAATCATTACATTTAACCGAGTTTGTATAGTTCATGAGTCAAAATTAGTTAGAGAAATTTTTTTATTAATATTAAATAGATAAAATATCTTTTACTCATTTTATGTTAAAATATATATTTTTAAAAATTTTAATAAACTCAATACAAAGTTTATAATTAAATTTGTCTATATTTTTTTCAACACTATATATATATATATTTGCAAAATCACATTTGAACCTCCAAGTCAGGTGAGATACAAATATAGTTAAATTTAATATCTTTCTTCTACCTAATTTGTATTTTAATCCAAATCATAAAAGAATTATGTGTTGATTTTTAAATTCAATAAGATTAAGAGTTTTGGGGTTAAATTCTAAGAAAGAAAGTATAATTACCCCCAAAATAATAATGATCAGTTCCTTTTTCTTAAAAAATGGGAATGAAAATGCCCTCTCAGTTTTTGCTTTTGTTTTGTCTTTTTATGATGCAGAGCTTCCATTAAAGCTTGATTAATTAGTATATTTGAATTATTCAACATGTGGACTTACTTGCCAAATTAGAAAGCAAATTATATATATATAATATATATATATATATATATATTTAAAAACCAAATTCAGGGAATATAATGGAAAAGCTAGGAATTAGCATATTGGATTATATATATATATATATCTCTCTCTCTTAATTGAAAAAGATTGATTGGACTTCAAAAAGAATCTGAATTTATTAGAATCTCATCTGTTTTATGAAGCAAGTGAAGAAGTGGGAAAAGGTAGTGCATGTTATTGTATGGTTCACAAATTCATAATCTTTCTGAAGGAACGTATGAGAGAGAGAGAGAGAAGTTTGTTTACCTAAAAACAAACACGTTATAGGAATGGTTGGTGACTCTCTCTCATTATGTATTGACAAAGTAGTTTCATGGAAGAAACAACCTAAATCGAAAAAGAACTTAAACAAAGATTTTTTTAAGTCTTCTCCTTTGGGCACTAAAATATATCTATATGCGTGTGTGTATAGCGTGTATTTGGTGCACAGAAAAATATTGATAAATTTTAAAAATTTTTAAAAATTATTTATTTTTTATTTCACTACACGAAATTATAAACTTATAAATTATCTCAAATTATATTACTTTACATCACTTTTTCTCACTCCAAATACTCCCATAATATCCTAAATATAAGGAAAGTTAAATAAATTGATGCCCCCTTTATTCCATGGTGGAGCTTTGGGGAGACCAAAGAAAATTCCTATTCTTTGATTCTCTTCCTATCCACTCCTTTTTTTATTGGAATAAAGCTAATAAATAAAGGATGTAGAATAAAAGTTTCAAAAAAATATTCTCATATATATATATATATAGAGAGAGAGAGAGAGAGAGAGTGAGTGTACATGTGTGTGTGTGAATTAAGAATCTGCAGATGAACATGGAAGAACATGGAGTACAGATGTTTCCAAGCCACTGAGTGTGAGGAATTTCTCGCCTAAGAAGCCAATATTAAACATTTTGGTCAAAGGTTGTTATAATCACCCTTTACTAATGAGAGAATCCAATGTCAGTTAATGATAACACTAATCACGATATATGGGTAATACGATTTTACTAATAAACCCATAATCTTAAAACCCTAAGTATTGCAACAAACGCAATGTATACATATGCAGTAGCCACGTGATTTGTCACACGCTTAATTTTTCCTACCTTTCATAAATACTTAGTAGAAGTTTGAGAAGAGTGTTTTTATTTCAATGTGGTGACTTGATAAATTGTTTGTTGTTAATGTAAATTTGTACTGACAATGTGGTATTCCCACTTTATGAATCATTATTGTTAGGTGAACCACTCCAATTATGGTAAATGATGGCAAGTTTTTGAGTTGAGTTTTGGGATTGTTATAAAGCTAAGTTGATAACGACGATTGATTAAATTCAGTTAGACCAATCTGAACTTATTTTATTATGAGTTTGGACATAAAATTTAGTTCCGAAGGTTTTTAGGCCAAATTTAAATTTTGCGTATACGTTCAAACTCTGGATTCCTTCAACCCACATTTGATAAATAATTAATGTTATTTTATTTTTATATATACATTGCACCACAGCCTTGTTTATAGTTTTTACTTTGTAACATCTGCTATTAATTTTGATCATTTATGTGTTATTTTAGATCAATAAAATATTTAAATAAAATTAAGTTGATTTATTTTATTTTTTCTAGGTTGAGTTTGGTCCAAAACGGTATTGGATTGGACAACTGGGCCAAAGGCCCGACCTTTCTTTTCTTTTCTTTCTTTTCTTCTTCTTTCTTTCCTGTAGCTTCCAGATAAGGGAAAGAGAGAGAGAAGAAAGATGGTAAAGAGAGAAAGCGAGTTCCAGAAAAGAAGGCGATTTCAAAAAAAAAAAAAGAAGGCCCGTGAATCGGAGTAGTATTCGGCACTGTGAATATCGTAGCGGTGTCTATTTCGCGTATTTCACTTGAGGTGGGAGAAATCGAGACCTAAAGTTTAGAGGCTAAAACTAAAATCTTCTCTTTTCTTCTCGTCTCTTCGGATTTCGAGATATGTGGGACTATATTCGTATTCTAAACGTTATTAAAATGATTTATATATATATGTTTGATTTGGTTGAATATCATGAGATTTGTGGATATATATGTATATTTATAAATGTGTGGATATATACATGTATAAATGTGAAGATTTTGCATATAGTTGAGTTATTCTTCGATTAAATGTTGTAAAAACATGTGATTTAAATGTTTAAATATTATATATGAGTTATTCTTGAGATTGAGGTTTAGATGGGTGATTTAAGGAAGATTTAGAGTTGGATTTCATTGAAAACAAAATCAAGAACTAGACACTAGTCTCTATTGTCCGGATCGGCTAGACAGGATGTCCGGACCGAGGTCTCAACTGCAATTTTAGGTGTCCAGACACTAGGTTTAGCAGAATTTTAAAAATGTTATAATTTGATTTTTAAAAGTATATTTTGTGCCCAGACCTATTTATTATGGATTTTTAAGAATAAAAAGAACTCAAAATCTTCATCAAACTTAATGAGAATGCATGCTTACATTAAAATGATATTCATTTACATGATTGAGCATATCATGTGTATGGGCTGGGATTGCATCATCCGGTTTTATGTTATGATTATTGATTGGCCGAGAGTGCCATGTTGATATTATTGACATGCCGAGGCATGAGTTATAATATAGACAGGATCCTTGAATTTGAGAAAAATGGTAAAAAGAGATTTTAAAAATATTAAATGAACTCCAGTCAATATATTTGATTAGAGCTTAGTCATTTGGAGTTAAGATGTTAATTATGAGTTATGACTATGAGATTTTCTCCGAACTATAGCCGAACCTTGTTTGAGTTAAGTAAATGCTTGGCTAGAGGTGTAACATAATTTCTTAGCAGAAGAGTCGAGGATTGTAACACGGTTTCCCTGAGTCTTACACCGATGGGGGAGTGTAACACGGTTTTCCGCTCGGTTTATATATATATATACTTATATCGAGTTATACATTTACCATAATCGTAAACAATGTGATCGGTGACTTCGCGTGCTTTATCAAGCGACACCTGTCTCAGAATAAAGTGGGGGTAGATGGAGATTAGAAAACGCATTGACCATTACATTTCATCACATGTGCATTGCCATATTATATTTTGGTAGTATTGTTGTGAATTATGTATATGCTTGATTGCTGTTCACTCATGCACACTTACACGGCCCTACCTACTAGGCGGTAGTGTTCATCCCATTCTTATTTCAAATTATCCCATAAAGGTTAGGAAGTAGTCATTCAGAACTTAGTTGAGATTAATGGATTGACCTAACTTATTATTCTGTTTCATTATTAGATTAATGTATTTATTTGTGCGGCTCAAATTATGGGTTCCAGACTTGTTATACTTGAGATTGCATTATTACTATGTTATTATGGCTGTGTAAATTTTGGATTATGTCATCGAGACATGACATTAATTTTTATTATTGTAACGTTATTTCTATTATTTTAGATGGGAATGAGGGACGATATTAGTCGATTTAATTGTTATTATTAAATTATGACTTGACTTTGTAACAGGCTTTATTTATTTTTAATTAGTTCTCATATTTTCATGCCATTCATCCCAAATTTTGAGGTTCAGGGCGCAAAACACTTTCTTAATGCTATGAGCAGAAAGGATAGGCAAGGGATGAGGAGGAGGACCTACCATTTGGAGGTTTCATAATTGAAATTATGTTATGCATCCCCCTCCCTTTGGCACTTTCTTTCTTTCTTTTTTTTTTTTAACATAAATTCTTGAATTGAAAATTTTATTTTGATACATTAGAATTTTAAAATTCTAAACCCATAATTTTTTTTTTAAATTAGGTTCAATTAGATTGCAAATTAACAATTTATGTATTTAGGATTTAAAATTTTTTAATTCGATAAAATTAAAAGGAAATAAACATTTAAAAAATTATTCTCTCGCTTTACATTACTTTTGTGAATTTTGAGTGTAGAAATAATTGGCATAAAAGTGGCTTTAATTGTGCCCCGTATGTTGGGTTTTTCACAGGGATTGGCAGGTTTATAAATAATTAGGTCGGATTTAAAAAAGCTTAGGCCCGAATTTTAAATTTCAAGTCCGTTTACTGAATTATATTTTTATTTTTTTAATTATATTTTTACATAAAATTAATTCTAAAATATAAAAACCAGTAATTTAGTACAAAATTATTATTTATGTAAAATATAAATATAATAATATACAAATACTTAAAATATTAAAAAAATACATTCTTAATTATTTAGGTTAAGCCCAGCCGGAACCGATCAAAATTTTTACAATTCCAAACCTGATTTGTTTAATTAGTTAGGTCCCAAAAAAAATTAAAATTAAAATCGAAAAAAATAAGAATCAAGCCTACGTCCAACCCACTTGTCCACTTGGTTAAATCTATTTGGTCCACAATTGTTTGACTGTGGGAAGCATTTCATGTGTAAGCTGAGACTGAACCCAAATTATGAAGTTTATGGTGCTCTTAACTTTCAGGTAATCAAGTTTTTTTTTTTTTTTTTTTTTTTTTTTTTTTTTTAATTCAGGTACTCAAGATTTTTTCAACATATTTAATCTATGTTGAAATTTAGAGCTTTAATTTTATAAAATTTAAATTGCATTATTTGCTCGAGAAATTATTTTATATGAACCATTGATTGTCTTTATAATTCAAGTAAACATAATAAGTCACTTTTTAAAAAGCAGCAAATATGATAAGTTCTTAAAATTAGAGGTGTCTATAGTGCATTTATATTGCAGGCCTTTGGTGCTCATGTAAACCATTGAATCAGTGTAAACTTCAATATGATGTCAACCCCATACTTGATCTAATAGCTCGATTTAGTGAACACTATACAAATAGTGTGATCAAACCATTCAAATCAAAGTTTTTTTGAAGTGTTTGAATCATATATAATAAGAATTATTTTTAGTAACAGTCACATAGTATAATTATTCATTAAGTATAGATTTCAATGTAATGTAAACTCTGTATTTAATCTAATGGCTCGATTTTATGAATATTATAGGATCCCATAGTGTTAACAAGTAATTTGACCTGAATCAAAGTTTTGAAGTGTTTAAATCATATATAACAAGAGTTATATTTTGATGATCGTCACATGGTATGATTATTGAAGTTTGGATCGTATTTTAATAAGTAAGTGATCTGTTTTTGTTTTATTGGTGTTTAAGCACGATAAATGCAAAAAATACTTAACTTTTAAATTATAATTAGAAATGATTTTTTTTTTGGGTAACCCGGGACCCATATCGTTTTATTGCAGTCCTCAACGAACTGCGTAACGAACCGCGTAACTGATGGGTGAACTAGGAGTGTTTGAACCTACCCGCAAGACTCAAGCACCAGACAAGATAGGGTAGGAGTCAGCGGAAATCGAACTCAAGACTTCTAAGTTTACGGTTGATTCCAAGCACCGCTGGATTACTTTGGCGGATTAATTAGACATGTTTTGTAGCGTAAAAAGTTAAAAAAATTAGTTGCATTTAGCATAATCTTTTATAATTATTCTTGTTATTTTCATAGTTCATATTTTTCGTTTATTCATTGAATTTGTTGGGCTTTGAAATGATTAGTTGGACAAAATTTTGGGGCTGAGTTTTTCATTCTGGAAATGAATTATCTTTGGGCCTAGCAGAGAGATTTTGGGCTAGAAACTTTATGCCCATCCTATAAACTTTTGTTTGGGTTTTATTCCAGCACAGAAAGGGAAAGAGAGAGAGAGGCCATTCATTCCAATTCCCTAATTTTTCTTCTCTGTTGTTGTGTCCTAAATGAACTCGTGGTAGAGGTATACGCGATTCAATTTGATACTAAAATTTAAATTGAATTTTAAATTATAAATTTAAAAAATTCTAAAACTGTAACCAAATCATTTGATAAAGAAATTCAACTAAATCAAATTTTTAATTTGGTTGAGTTGGGTTTGATTTGAAGATTTTATGAGAAATTTTTTTTAACAATAAATTTATGTTTTAAGAATTTTGGGCATTACTAACCAATTGTATTCATGGTCACTTGAAAAGGTAACAACGATGGGGTAAGAGAATTTCATATTACATGCAGTTGTGATACAATATATGTATATATATATATATATATATGTTTCTAAAGATACAAAATCAAGTAGCTTGCTAATTAAGACCATATTTTTTATTTTTTATTTGTAATATATTTAATATCGGGTGAGTATATTTGTATTCCACTTATTTCTTCTCGTACTTCATTTCATTTTTATTAATTGAAATTATAAAAGTAATCCTTTTAGTTAGTTATTTTTATGTATAATTTGAAATGACATACCTACCATAAATATATCTTAATAAAATTGTATAATTTGGTTCAAGAGAATTTAAAAAAAAATGTTTTAAAGATTAAAATAATTTTTTTACATTTATATTTTTAACCAGTATGTTAAAATAATTTTTGTTTTATTTTATTTTCTAACTTAATAATCAAACAACAAAATTAATTTTTTCATTTATTTTTTTTACGAACTTTTGTCATTTCTCCAAGTCATTTAACCGGAGTCTATAAAACTTTCAAAAAAAATATCAGAATAAGTAAATTAATATATCAAAAATTTAAACTTTAAGTCAAAAAATTATCAAATAAACTATAAGTATCGTTATTCTGAAAATTTATTTTTTATAATAAGAAATATCCTTAAAAAATATATAGAATTAGAAATGTTTCATTTAATTGAAATTTATGTAAAATTTTCAAAAAAAAAAAATCAGAGTAAGTAAATTAATATATCAAAAAATTAAACTTTAAGCAAAAAAAAAAAAATTATCAAACAAACTATAATATCATTATTTTGAAATTTTTATTTTTTTATAATAGTAAGGTTACTTATATGTCATAAATATATTTTTTCCAAAATCAAAGTGTAACTGCTCGCTTGTCAAAAAATGTTAAAAAAGAAAAAATTATTGGGAAGTTGTCTTCTCAATATTTTATGATAAAAACTATGTTTTATTATAAATAAGGGTACTTATAGTATCATAACTATGTCTTAATTTAAAGTTTTGTATAAGAGTATTTGTGATATTATAATTATGTATAACATATGATGAAAAAGAAAATAGGTAATTGTGTATTTTCAATTAATAAAAAAAGAAAAATGAAGTGCAAAAGGGAATAAGTTGAATATAAATAAGCTCATTCTTTAATATATTAAACACGAACAATCTTCATGTCCAACACAATCTTAAATGCAAATCTCACAAATTTTTACATTAGAATTAGAATTCACCATGGATACGCAAATACTCAAACAAAAATTTAAATTTCTAGAAAATATTGAAAAAGATTATAATTTTTTAATAATTTTAGTGAAACTACAAGAATTCCTATAATAGAAAATCAACTCATTGAAATTAGTGGCAAATTAGTCTCATAAATGCTCTAGTATTAGTAAATTCTACGTTGTGACAAATTTATGGTTGAAACAATCATTTCGTTTTCTCAGCTCATTCAAAAATATTTATTTTTTCTATTTTTCTCAATTTATTTTTCTCATTTTTTATAAATTAGTATATAAAAGTACAAAACATCGGCCCTTTTTCACCACTGTTGGGCTGCAGACAGTGGGCTTCGGACCGGGCCTAGTCCGATCTAACCAATTTCATTTAAAGCGGCAAAGGCGTTAACTCCGCCCACCAAAAAAAGCAGCTGCCATTCCAAAAATCACTAAAACCGAAGGCGGTGGGTTTGATTTTTAGGTTAACTTAAATCATCGGACTGAGTCATTTTAGTTTTGGGTTGCGTGGATTTACTTATTTTATTCATAGAAATCTTAATAATAATGTTAAAAATTTAAATAAATTTAATGTTTTAGTATATTACTTTGAATCTTTGCTATTATATATTTATTTAATATTACATATTAAAATTTTTGAGTTAAATTATATAATATAATATATATTACATTTTTTTTATTTAGTTTTAAGTTGATGCGGGTTAAGTTATTTTTTATTTTGCTGGAGTTATTTTTTATTCGATATTTCTATTTCTAACTTAAGGATGGGGCCGAAAATATTATATTTTTAATTTTCCAATTCCAAATTAAAGTAATTTGATGCAAACCCAAACTAACTTACACTAAAATCACCGGATTAATTTAATTTTAGAGTTGCTGAATTATTTTTTTTCGTGCATCCCTAACGGTGCGCATGGGAGCATGTTCAAGTAGAGTTTGGAAAATAAAAAAGTTAACTTTTTTATAATTAGTTAACTAAAAAGTTAAGTTTTTTTTTCTTTTTTGGTAAAAAAAAAAGAGTTAACTTTTTAACTTTTTATTAATTTAACATTTTTGGCTTGCATAATTAAAAAAATAAAATATAAAAAGATAGATTTAATCATTTTAAAAAAAAAAGCAAAAAAAAAAAATTAAGTAGCTAAAAGTTAGTTTTCATCTAATAGTTGTCAAATGTAATCCTGAGATTAGCTCAACTGATAAGATCTTAATTTTGTTTCCTAAATGTCACTATTTCAATTCTCCTCAAGACCACTAAAAGACTTACATAGTTGTTAACTTTAGAATTCTAGAAATTAGTCGATGTTAACCCGAATACAAAATTGTGCGTTTAGAGTAATAAAAAGTGAGATAAAATGAAATAAATTGTGAATTCGTAATTCGTGTAGTGGATAAAAAGTGAATAATTTTTAAAATTTTTTAGTATTTCTTATTATTTAAAAATTTTTTTATTACTTTAACAGGGGCCTGAATTTAAAAATAAAAATAAAATAATAAAATGCCAAACGCAACATCAGTCTGTACGTTGTGTGGGCTGACAGAAAGCAACGATGGTATTGGGGTGTGTGGGTTGGTTGAGGTTACCGAGCCGACAATGTCCCTTCACGCGAACCAGAAGGACTGGCCCGACTGTCTTTGGCGTGCTCTCTCACTTTCACTTTCGGTCTCACTCTTTTTTCCTAGGCAATCATTTTTCCCCGTACCCTTTTAGCCCTTTGTTCCCTATCTTTATTCTTTCCCGACTACTACTTCGCAGGGCTATATATCCGCTCCGTTGAGAAAAGGGTTCTCTTGTCTCGTCCACCGCGTTGCTATTAGGCTCCGT
The DNA here is from genome assembly GCA_019916065.1 of Vitellaria paradoxa. Taxonomy (NCBI): domain Eukaryota; kingdom Viridiplantae; phylum Streptophyta; class Magnoliopsida; order Ericales; family Sapotaceae; genus Vitellaria; species Vitellaria paradoxa. The sequence continues at coordinate 18,306,965 of CM034234.1, read as the reverse complement.
TTGGGGAGTTTAATCGGTTTTTAATTTTTAATTTTTTGTTTTTTGATTTATTCTGAAATAATTAACTTTTTTTTTTGAATTATGAAGTTCTTCTAAATCATAAAAAATAAAATATTAAAAATGTTAAATTAATAAAAAATTTAAAAGATAGTTATTAAAATGTTATTTTTAAACATAAAAAAATAATTTTTTAATAGTTAATTAATAATCAATTAAAAAAAAAGTTAACCTTTTTTTTCCTCCCTTCAACTGAGGCATGGTTTGGAAAGTAAAAAAAAAAAAAATTAACTCTTCTTTTAACTAGTAGTTATTAATTATAGGTAACTATTAAAAGGTTAACTATTTTTATGTTTGGTAAAAGAAAAAAAAATTAACTTTTTTGTGACTTGACATTTTTACCTTTCGATATTTAAAAAAAAGTAAAAAATATAAATGATAACTTTGATCATTTAAAAAAAATAAAAAATAAAAAAAAAAAAGTAGTTGTTAACTTCACCCACCAGTTACTATTGCCGAACGAAATTAAGTCTTGGTCTCGTTAACTCAACACAGAAATGATTTCTGATTTTTTTTTTTTTAACTTAGGAGGTGTTTAGTTGACAAAAATTAAGTAAAAAGTATAATAAAAGTAAAAAGATTAATAAAAAAAA